>JAQNBH010000005.1:11732612-12413006 GCA_028752905.1 Cladorhizidae sp. MBARI D1340-BT2
TGAGCTTCCTCAGTAAACCAAGACATGAGAGTGAGCTTCCTCAGTAAACCAAGACATGAGAGTGAGCTTCCTCAGTAAACCAAGACATGAGAGTGAGCTTCCTCAGTAAACCAAGACATGAGAGTGAGCTTCCTCAGTAAACCAAGACATGAGAGTGAGCTTCCTCAGTAAACCAAGACATGAGAGTGAGCTGTAAACCAAGACATGAGTGAGCTTCCTCAGTAAACCAAGACATGAGAGTGAGCTTCCTCAGTAAACCAAGACATGAGAGTGAGCTTCCTCAGTAAACCAAGACATGAGAGTGAGCTTCCTCAGTAAACCAAGACATGAGAGTGAGCTTCCTCAGTAAACCAAGACATGAGAGTGAGCTTCCTCAGTAAACCAAGACATGAGAGTGAGCTTCCTCAGTAAACCAAGACATGAGAGTGAGCTTCCTCAGTAAACCAAGACATGAGAGTGAGCTTCCTCAGTAAACCAAGACATGAGAGTGAGCTTCCTCAGTAAACCAAGACATGAGAGTGAGCTTCCTCAGTAAACCAAGACATGAGAGTGAGCTTCCTCAGTAAACCAAGACATGAGGGTGAGCTTCCTCAGTAAACCAAGACATGAGAGTGAGCTTCCTCAGTAAACCAAGACATGTGAGTGAGCTTCCTCAGTAAACCAAGACATGAGAGTGAGCTTCCTCAGTAAACCAAGACATGTGAGTGAGCTTCCTCAGTAAACCAAGACATGAGAGTGAGCTTCCTCAGTAAACCAAGACATGAGAGTGAGCCTCCTCAGTAAACCAAGACATGAGAGTGAGCTTCCTCAGTAATCCAAGACATGAGAGTGAGCTTCCTCAGTAATCCAAGACATGAGAGTGAGCTTCCTCAGTAATCCAAGACATGAGAGTGAGCTTCCTCAGTAATCCAAGACATTTAGCCCAATATTGCACACACAAGTGTGTTGATCTATTTCTAATGATGTCGTGTTTTAATGAACCAAGAAACAAATTAGTTGTGCAATAGCAATAAATGGCGGGCATTATGGACTCTTAGAAGACAGATAGTTCCTTGAAGATGAACCTCCCAACATTTAAAGGCTTCTGGTTTACTACTTAGCCAGGGATCCAAGACAAGTTGGAAGTGTTTTTGAATCTAAGTGATTGAAACCACACCCTTTAGGAAACTAAGAAGCTGCCCAAGTGAGTTTTAGCTGACATATTGCTGTGTGTATGTGTGTATATGTGTATGTGTGTGCGTGTGTGTTTTGCCTGCCATTTTGAAATGGGGTCAAACTAATATAGGGTATGTTACTACACTCCCAAATGCACACACTGAAGAGACGGATATCTTTGAGAGGTTCAATATTTGTAGTTCTCACAGGTAGAATCCAATCAGCAGAGGGTTACGACGAGGAGCAACAAAGGGTTACAACAAGGAGAAGCAAAGGGTTACGATGAGGAGCAACAGAGGGTTACGACAAGGAGCAGCAGAAGGTTACGACAAGGAGCAGCAGAGGGTTACGACAAGGAGCAGCAGAGGGTTACGATGAGGAGCAGCAGAGGGTTACAACGAGGAGCAGCAGAGGGTTACGACAAGGAGCAGCAGAGGGTTACGATGAGGAGCAGCAGAGGGTTACGACGAGGAGCAGCAGAGGGTTATGACAAGGAGCAGCAGAGGGTTACGACGAGGAGCAGCAGAGGGTTATGATGAGGAGCAGCAGAGGGTTATGATGAGGAGCATCAGAGGGTTACGACGAGGAGCAGCAGAGTGCATGCGAGGCTTTCCCCATATTCTATTTAACCCACTAATATTCCCAGCACAAGATTCTTCAGCTACACACTACAGTATCTGCCTGTGTTCTACCTGGGGGGCTCTTTCAGGGGCAGGCAAGGTGGGGGGCATCACCCCCCCCCCCCCCCCCCCCCCCCCCAAGGGTTTTTGTAATTATTAATATGCTGAAGTAACAAATCTGAGAAATTAAATGGCCATGCAAAGGCAATACACAACAAGTCTTCTATTATTTCTATTCCATATATTTACAATGGTACCTAAATCATCACTGGTCAGATAATGTTCGTGCTGATTCTCTACAGCTAATATCATTACATAAGAGAGGTTTGTTTCTCCAGTGCCATGGCTCCACTTGGGTTTAATTATCTTCAGCTTTGAAAAACTTTGTTCAACAGACGCAGTGCCAACGGGAATTGATCAGATGTCAGCCAAAGTGTTAAGTTTGGAAACATCGTTATGAGCATTTCATTGGTCACCAGTTCTGGTGCTAGACCTTCCTTTGGCTTTTGAGTGAGGTCGTGTCGGAAAGTCTTCCATTCAGTGTGAATTTCAGGTGATATGAGTACTCCTTCAAGGGTGTCTGCTGCTCAGGCCACTCCATAATGACTATCAGAATGTCCACCAAATCTTCACCATAATGCTGATATTCAAGATTCAGGAGTGGGCGGTTTCTTTTGGATCAAAAGTTGTAAATGCAGACACAACATCTGGAGAACTGAAACGACTGGAAATCTAACTTTTCAGACAGGAAATGAAGGGGGTTCCCCACATCGTGGAAGGATTTAATATCAGCCATGGTGATCTTTATATCAGCCATGGTGATCTTTACAGCCATGGTGATCTTTATATCAGCCATGGTGATCTTAATATCAGCCATGGTGATCTTTATATCAGCCATGGGGATCTTTATATCAGCCATGGTGATCTTTATATCAGCCATGGTGATTTTTATATCAGCCATGGTGATCTTTATATCAGCCATGGTGATCTTTATATCAGCCATGGTGATCTTTACAGCCATGGTGATCTTTATATCAGCCATGGTGATCTTAATATCAGCCATGGTGATCTTTATATCAGCCATGGTGATCTTTATATCAGCCATGGTGTTCTTTATATCAGCCATGGTGATCTTTATATCAGCCATGGTGATCTTAATATCAGCCATGGTGATCTTTATATCAGCCATGGCGATCTTTATATCAGCCATGGTGATCTTTATATCAGCCATGGTGATCTTTATATCAGCCATGGTGATCTTTATATCAGCCATGGTGTTCTTTATATCAGCCATGGTGATCTTTATATCAGCCATGGTGATCTTTATATCAGCCATGGTGTTCTTTATATCAGCCATGGTGATCTTTATATCAGCCATGGTGTTCTTTATATCAGCCATGGTGATCTTTATACCAGCCATGGCGATCTTTATATCTTTATACATGTATCAGCCATGGTGATCTTTATATCAGTGACTTCTCCAAACTTTCTTAATGTCCCGCAACTCCGGTACCCAGTTAGCAGCAGGTAACACTGCATCATCAAGTATTTGTAAAGTTGCATCAACAAGCGAGGATATGATGGTTAGGTCAAGCTTTTCCGTTTGAAGAGTTTTGCTAAGTTACTCTACTTGAGGCAAGACATAATCAAGGAGAAATGTAGCAGGCCAATTGGAGCAAAATAAAGCTTCTTTCGGTTAAAAAGAAGATGTTTTCTCTCATTTAAAGAGTAGAAACAGTTCTATAATGTTGAAAAGGAAGCTAATGTGCCCATTTTGACAAGAATGAGCGATTTCAGGCAGTTTTTCCTCAAAACGCTCAAAAACGTGGACTTCTTACTTAAAACTTGACTTGCCCCCATTGCTTCCGACTCGTGTGTGCTCATGATGTCATTGAGAGCAAGAATAATTGCACTGCAGTTCTCTTTCACTGTTTCTAGACCTCCTTCATGAGACCACCCACGTGTGTCAGGTGGCTTTGTACACATCATTCATGAGACCACCCACGTGTGTCAGGTGGCTTTGTACACATCGTTCATGAGACCACCCACGTGTGTCAGGTGGCTTTGTACACATCGTTCATGAGACCACCGACGTGTGTCAGGTGGCTTTGTACACATCGTTCATGAGATCGTTCATGAGACCACCCACGTGTGTCAGGTGGCTTTGTACACATCGTTCATGAGACCACCCACGTGTGTCAGGTGGCTTTGTACACATCGTTCATGAGACCACCCACGTGTGTCAGGTGGCTTTGTACACATCGTTCATGAGACCACCCACGTGTGTCAAGTGGCTTTGTACACATCGTTCATGAGACCACCCACGTGTGTCAGGTGGCTTTGTACACATCGTTCATGAGACCACCCACGTGTGTCAGGTGGCTTTGTACACATCATTCATGAGAGACCACCCACGTGTGTCAGGTGGCTTTGTACACATCGTTCATGAGACCACCCACGTGTGTCAGGTGGCTTTGTACACATCGCTCATGAGACCACCCACGTGTGTCAGGTGGCTTTGTACACATCGTTCATGAGACCACCCACGTGTGTCAGGTGGCTTTGTACACATCGTTCATGAGACCACCCACGTGTGTCAGGTGGCTTTGTACACATCGTTCATGAGATCGTTCATGAGACCACCCACGTGTGTCAGGTGGCTTTGTACACATCGTTCATGAGACCACCCACGTGTGTCAGGTGGCTTTGTACACATCGTTCATGAGACCACCGACGTGTGTCAGGTGGCTTTGTACACATCGTTCATGAGATCGTTCATGAGACCACCCACGTGTGTCAGGTGGCTTTGTACACATCGTTCATGAGACCACCCACGTGTGTCAGGTGGCTTTGTACACATCGTTCATGAGACCACCCACGTGTGTCAGGTGGCTTTGTACACATCGTTCATGAGACCACCCACGTGTGTCAGGTGGCTTTGTACACATCGTTCATGAGACCACCCACGTGTGTCAGGTGGCTTTGTACACATCGTTCATGAGACCACCCACGTGTGTCAGGTGGCTTTGTACACATCGTTCATGAGATCGTTCATGAGACCACCCACGTGTGTCAGGTGGCTTTGTACACATCGTTCATGAGACCACCCACGTGTGTCAGGTGGCTTTGTACACATCGTTCATGAGACCACCCACGCGTGTCAGGTGGCTTTGTACACATCGTTCATGAGACCACCCACGTGTGTCAGGTGGCTTTGTACACATCGTTCATGAGACCACCCACGTGTGTCAGGTGGCTTTGTACACATCGTTCATGAGACCACCCACGTGTGTCAGGTGGCTTTGTACACATCGTTCATGAGACCACCCACGTGTGTCAGGTGGCTTTGTACACATCGTTCATGAGACCACCCACGTGTGTCAAGTGGCTTTGTACACATCGTTCATGAGACCACCCACGTGTGTCAGGTGGCTTTGTACACATCGTTCATGAGACCACCCACGTGTGTCAGGTGGCTTTGTACACATCGTTCATGAGACCACCCACGTGTGTCAGGTGGCTTTGTACACATCGTTCATGAGACCACCCACGTGTGTCAGGTGGCTTTGTACACATCGTTCATGAGACCACCCACGTGTGTCAGGTGGCTTTGTACACATCGTTCATGAGATCGTTCATGAGACCACCCACGTGTGTCAGGTGGCTTTGTACACATCGTTCATGAGACCACCCACGTGTGTCAGGTGGCTTTGTACACATCGTTCATGAGATCGTTCATGAGACCACCCACGTGTGTCAGGTGGCTTTGTACACATCGTTCATGAGACCACCCACGTGTGTCAAGTGGCTTTGTACACATCGTTCATGAGACCACCCACGTGTGTCAGGTGGCTTTGTACACATCGTTCATGAGACCACCCACGTGTGTCAGGTGGCTTTGTACACATCGTTCATGAGACCACCCACGTGTGTCAGGTGGCTTTGTACACATCGTTCATGAGACCACCCACGTGTGTCAGGTGGCTTTGTACACATCGTTCATGAGACCACCCACATGTGTCAGGTGTGATGAGTTTTAACTCGGGCATGTGGAGTACATGTTGAACCATTCAAACCCTTATTTATTTTTGGTGAATAGTGAAAGAATTTCCACTGAGGGAGTAGGTATATTAAATATACTCCTACATGGCACTAAATTGCCCTTTTGGGGGTCCAAATTACCCCCCCCCCCCCCCCAGATAACATGTTCAGCCTGTCCCCCCTGCTAGCTAGATAAACCCCGTAGCCTACCCTCTGCACGGTGTGAAGTCCACCCGTATCTGGTTAGGTTAGTGAGGTGCTTCGCATGCGCGAGTCGTCTGGGGTCTGGTTGTCACGTAAACATCCTGGCATTGGCCACTTTGCCACGCCCTGACCATAAGCGATGTAATGATTGACACATGTTTGATGTGGTTTCTGCTTTCACTTGGGTATGATAAATTCGCTGTTAGGCTCAGTTTGGGTGGGCCACAGATGACCTCTAATCTTGGAGCTCATATACGGCTTGGCGCATTCACCGCGCACAAGCTCCTCAACCCGAGATGATCCCTATCCCACCCAACCTCACCTAATCACTAATAATCGACACCAACCTTGTAGTGGTCTCCGAGTTCAATCTCCATGGAGCTACTTGGCTTCTGCATCATCACTCCCACGTCGATGTAACCCAGCAAGATATCAATCACCTGCGACGTGATAATAGTAATAGTAATAATAATAACAACAATAACAAGAACATCAACACACACTAACAACAACAACAATACAAACTAACAACAATACAAACTAAGAACAACAACAATACAAACTAAGAACAACAACAATACAAACTAACAACAACAATACAAACTAACAACAATACAAACTAACAACAACAACAATACAAACTAACAACAACAATACAAACTAAGAACAACAACAATACAAACTAAGAACAACAACAATACAAACTAACAACAACAATACAAACTAACAACAACAATACAAACTAACAACAACAACAATACAAACTAACAACAATAATACAAACTAACAACAACAATACAAACTAACAACAACAATACAAACTAACAACAACAATACAAACTAACAACAACAATACAAACTAAGAACAACAATACAAACTAAGAACAACAACAATACAAACTAACAACAACAATACAAACTAACAACAACAACAATACAAACTAACAACAACAATACAAACTAACAACAACAACAATACAAACTAACAACAACAATACAAACTAACAACAACAATACAAACTAACAACAACAACAATACAAACTAAGAACAACAACAATACAAACTAACAACAACAATACAAACTAACAACAACAACAATACAAACTAACAACAATACAAACTAAGAACAACAACAATACAAACTAAGAACAACAACAATACAGACTAACAACAACAATACAAACTAACAACAACAATACAAACTAACAACAACAACAATACAAACTAACAACAATACAAACTAAGAACAACAATACAAACTAACAACAACAATACAAACCAACAACAACAATACAAACTAACAACAACAATACAAACTAACAACAATACAAACTAAGAACAACAACAATACAAACTAACAACAACAACTGCAATTGCTTAATTTTGGACTTGTAATAATAAGATAAAAAAGCAAGCTGAAGTGCAGGTGGCACTCTCCGCACAATGCAATGTCTACGTCAACACCGTGTGTATGTGCGTGCATGCTCGTGTACCTGTTCGGCAACCAGTTGCTTCCGCTTCTTCACGGATCCGGAGAGCCCTACAATTCACACCCATCCATCGTTCATTGATAGACAGCAGAGAACATTAGATGTTTGGGGTTATTGTGCATGTGGGCATGTCAAGGCACATTGCAAAAGGCTGTCTGTCTGGGCCGTCTCTCTGAGTTCTACCCCCAAGTCTGCACCGACACCTGCTCCTAGCTGGCCGGCTTCACAGCTTAGCCCCGCCCATCTGTGGCAACGCCCATCTGTGGCAAGTCAGCTGTACACACTGCACCAGCAACACAACAAAATATAGAACTGGTTCCCCAGAACTGGTTGAGATCCAGATACATTGTGTGCACACTGCTTTAAGGAAGTGGCTCCCAAGTAGATTCACACTTATTCACACTTATAGCAACTTTGCACAAACATGGTTTGACTCGAGACAACAACAACAAAAACACCCAGACTAATATCGTGTCTAAAACTCATGTGGGAAGCTTCTTAGCTTAGCTTCCTAAATTGTTGCAGTTGATATGAGCTCCAAAAAAACCTCCTTTGATCCTTCGTTGATGTACAATCAGCAGCACAAAATACACAGAAAGTACAATGATCTTCTCAATAATCAACTTGAAATTTACTCACTCGACATTTCGACTAGACACTCTAGCCTTCCTTACTTATTCCTGATGAAGGATGGCTAGAGCATCTAGCTGAAACATCAAGAGAGGAAATTTCAAGTTGATCATTGAGGTCCTTGCAATTTCGTTGTCAACTGTCAACTGAGAGTCAGTTAACATAATGTGTTAAAAAAACAACTTGAGAATCTTGTTCGTATGTATGTGTGTATGTATGTGTGTATGTATGTGTGTGTGTGTGTATGTATGCATGTATGTATCAGGGTTTCATTTAGGCCCCCCCCCTTGTAAATTGTATTATTAAAATTCATTAGAAACTTTGTCACATCTTTAACCATCATGCCCCCCCCCCCCCCCCCCCTTGGACAATTTTCTAAATGAAACCGTGTGTATGTATGTACGTGTGTTTATTTCTCCCACAGATAACTTGCATATAGTACCAGAAGATTCCAAATGTTCCAAGGCTACTACTTTGTTTCTTGATTACAGAATAAAGAGGTTGGTAAAGGTCATCGATGACCCGACACATTGCTGTATTACAGTCAGAACAAATGACCCATGCTCAGTTAGTTCTGCTGTTCAGTTATGGAGTGTCGCTCCTGGGCAACTGTTACTAAGTGCAAGGAAGCTGTACTAATACGCTAACAAAACATCTGCTGTTTGATTGGTGGAGTCCTCCTGTGCAACTGTTAACAAGTCATTGAAGGAGGCTGTAGCTGACCCTACATGGGTGCAGTCAACAAGAGCAACAAGGCATGGCATGTGCAGATATGTGAAGTGCACAGCAACACTAAAGCTCCAAGTAGAACTCCGTGTAGTACTATAATAAACTAAAACAACAAAACAAACAAAACAGAAACAACTTAAAAGATTAACGGATTGACTAGCAATGAAGCAACACTGTCCCCACGCTGACCACTACCAGTTAGACGATCCTTTACCAGTTCATTTCCCCCAACTGGTAAAGGGTCATCTAACTGTTTGGGCATGGGTACAGCCTTGTTTGTTTTTAATTTTGTTTTTAAACAAAAACAATTTGTTAGGCACGCCATGGTCGTTACTTTTGCTATTGCTTTCCTTATTATAATAAGTGCATATCTGCCATGGACAGAGGTTGCTCGGAGGAGAAGGCTAGGGCGTGGGAGGTTTCCCAAGGATCTACACAGAAAGAGAATGCTGCTATGATAGTCCCACTGCAAATGGCAGGTCAACCATCACAACAATACAGGCAGCTACTGTATATTCTCCTCTGTGTACAACCACACAGTCATTGTCAGAACATTTGATTGTGAGAATTTAAAAAATGCTTTTATTCTTCATGTTTTAGTTGGCCTGGAGACTTACCCACATTAACTACAGCTGCACATGCTAGAAATATTAATTTTGTCCACGCTACTGAATGCCCAAACAGTCTCACGAGCCAGCAGTTTTGAGGAAAGCAGCTGGCTTGTGGGACTAGCAAGTAGCTAGCAACAAAAGCTAGCCTACTTCTTGTACACACAAGAGAAGAGCAATAGCCAAGCCGAATGCTTGTTCACTAAGTCAAGTAGCTATAGCTACCACACAATCTCAAGGTCACTGCTAGCCAACAGAAAGCTGTAGATCCAAAACAGCAATCATGGAAACGGCACCTTCTCCGATCGCTCTACTGGGGAAACAAACTTGTGGATACCAACGCACCTTACCTGGACCCATTCAGAGTTATCCCGAACACCAATTGAAGCGGTCGAGATGAAACACATTTGACAAACTGCAGTGTGTACATTGCATTAAGTGTTAGATAGTGTGACACCCAGCATGGAGCAGGCTCAGTGTACATTGCATTAAGTGTTAGATAGTGTGATGAAGTGTGACACCAGCATGGAGCAGGCTCGGTGTACATTGCATTAAGTGTTAGATAGTGTGATGAAGTGTGACACCAGCATGGAGCAGGCTCGGTGTACATTGCATTAAATGTTAGATAGTGTGATGAAGTGTGACACCCACTGCATGGAGCAGGCTCAGTGTACGAGCAGCAGAGACAGGCCTTAAAATGGTGAGTTTAAATAGATCAGTAAACAAATAGACACAAATAAATAATTAATAAATAAATAAATAATAACATAAATAAATATAAAATAAATAAAATAATAATATTAAATAAACAAATAATAACATAAATAAATAACAAATAAATAAATAATGACATAAATAAATATTAAATAATTACATAAATAAATTAAATAAATAATAACATAAATAAATATTAAATAAACAATAAATAAATAAATAAATAAATAAATAAATAAATAATAAATAAATAATAACATAAATAAATATTTAAATAAATATTAAATAAATAAATAATAAATAAATAAATAAATAAATAAATAATAACACAAATAAATATTAAATAAATAAAAAAATAATAATAATTAATAATATAATAACATAAATAAATATAAAATAAATTAAATAAATGGTAAAATAATATGAAAAAACGAGATATTTTTTGTTGTTGAAAATTGTAAAAGTGGAGAGGGGGGGGAAGAGAAGGACAGAGGGGAACAACAAATGCCATCTTGTATGTAGTGCATACCCGCACACTCACTGACCTATCACAGCTGGAGCAGTGCCGTCATAAATGCTTAGTCCCAGCTTCAAGGCTTCTATGATCCTGCCCTCTCTAATGAGCCGTCCCAAACGCTGCAAGTAAGTCAGACAACGGATCAAGAACTTGACAGACCCATAGGTCAGACAATGGATCAAGAACTGGACAGACCCGTACAGGAATAATCAACGAACCCTCAGCGACACAGAACTTAAAAAATAAAAATAAATTAAATAATCAATGGATGTATCGGCTAAATGCTCTAGTCTTCTTAAAATTCTATTTGGAAGATGGGATGGGAGAGGGTTAGTGGATAATGAACCTTCTCTGTATGAACATTATTACGTAGGACCCTTTACCGGACTGAGGCCATTTACCCATTACACATGCGCACACGCCTTTGATGCCAGTTATTGCACGCATTGCTTTTGTTGAACATCAATTGTTTATCGAGTTGCATCTTCATAGCAAACGCGCATAGCGCCATTCTCTATGCGTGCAATAACTCTTGATTGGTAGAGAATAGATTCTATTAGTCTGTTAGACCTGGCAGGAGAAGATTCGGCTACCTGAGGAACAATTGTCGGCATCACTCCAATAGACGCCCACCAACCTCATGGAAGCAGTACTATGCCCATTCCCTGGATGCACCTACAGCACGCCAACGGGGATGGACCCAGCTGTGGCAGCAGTGGTGCTATCCACTCATGCCATGACCCACAGCCAGGCTACCAAGGCCAGACCCGTGCCTGTGAAGAGGCCAGAGGTCTCCTCCGGAGGCACGACCGAGGGTTGGTCTTATTTTACCACTCGATGGCGGTCCTACGTCCAGGCTGTCCAGCTGACCGTCACAGACATCCCCATCCAGCTCCTAGAATGCTGTGATGCAAGGCTGAGGCGCGATGTGACCCGGAACGCGGTCGGTCCCTTACCAATTGAAGAGATGTCCGAAGGGGACCTGCTCAAGGCTATCAGGGCACTGGCTGTCAGGGAGGAAAATCCTAAGGTGGCCAGGGTGGCCTTGAGCAGGATGACCCAAGACCGAGGAGAGCCTGTCCGGGCCTTCGCGGCTCGGCTACGCGGCCAAGCTGAGGTCTGCAGGTTTGTCAAGGCATGCACAGGCTGCGCAATCATCTCCAACCAGGGGGAGGAGCGTGTTGCCGATCAGCTCTGCATTGGCCTAGCCGATGCAGAGATCCAGGAAGACCTGTTGAAGCACAGTGACCAGGAGATGGGGGTCGAGGAGACCATCCGCTTTGTGGAAGTCAGAGCTGCGGGGAAGCGCTCGGCCGTGTCAATGACCACGCCTACCACCACAAGTGCCATAGATGAGGACGAAGGGGGCGAGGCAGTGGCCAGCACATACAGGCGCCAGCAACGACGCCCCATCCCACGCACAGGGCCAGAATCTAACAAGACCACCCCCAACCGACCTCGAACCACCTACACAAACCAAGCCCAAGCCAGGGTGCAGAGCCACCCCAACCAGAGGCACATCTCAACCCGGGGCCAAGGCCAAACAAATCAACCCACCAGAGCCAACACCAACAACAGCAGGGGCATCTGCACATTCTGTGGCACCACAGGACACGGAGAGCAAGAGAGGACAGCCCACAGGAGACAACACTGTCCAGCCTTCGGCACCACCTGCTCAACATGTGGACAACAAAACCATTCAGCCCACATGTGCTGGCAGAACATCGAGCACGAGAGTGCCGTATTCGAGCAGATGGACACGATGTCAGAAGGCATCCTCCAACACCAATCCTGGAACCAATCATCCCACTCATGGATCCAACGACGATCCCCACCACAGCCAAGCTTGAACGTCACCATATCAGCCAGAACGGAGGATTTCCGAATTCACGGACATACCCTACGCAGAGAGACGCTCAACCTCGCCACCACCGCCATGGCAGACACCGGTTGCCAGAGCTGCCTCGCAGGCCCCACCCTATTGGCCAACCTCCAGCTCACAGAGACCGACCTCATTCCCGTGAACGTCATGATGCATTCGGCAAGCGGCACCAACTTACCCATCTTGGGAGCTGCTCTTCTGCGGATCAAGATACCATCCACGAACCTCGAGACAAGGCAGATGGTATACTTCTCCCCAATCGCAAGCAAGCTATACCTCAGCCTTGCAACCTGCTCAGACCTGGACCTCATCCCCAGAGGCTTCCCTCTCAGCACGCCCACGGCACCCCCGGGAGACGGCCAGGCTAGGGGACCGAGACAGGGACAACCTCCACAACCATCGGACCTACAGACCAGTCCTCCAGCTCACCATCACCAAGATGCCCTATTGACCAGCACCCAACCAAGCCGACCCACCCCACCCAGCCGATCAAGGAGCAACAACCACAGTGCGAGCCACACAGTAGGGATAGGACAACCTCAGCAGCCCAAACCATGCTCATGCCCGACCAGAACAGGACCACCCCCCAGGCCAACACAACTGCCATTCCCTGCCACTGAAGCCAACAGGGGGAAACTAGAGCAACACCTGCGGGACCTATATGCGGCGAGCGCATTTAACATCTGCGAACACCAACCCTTACCCATGATGTCTGGTCCCCCCTTGAGACTCACCATCGATCCCACAGCCACCCCCAAGCCTTGCCACACCCCAATATCCATCCCCATCCACTGGCAAGAGGAGGTCAAAGCTGGGCTGGATAGAGACGTACGTCTCGGCGTACTGGAGAGAGTTCCCCTGGGAACCCCGGACACTTGGTGCCACCGCATGGTGATTTGCACCAAGAAGAACGGGTCTCTCAGGAGGACAATCGACTTCCAAGCACTCAACCTCCATGCAACGCGAGAAACCCACCACACCCAGTCACCCTTCCACCAGGCCAGAGCCGTCCCAAGCAATACCAAGAAGACTATCTTTGACGCCTGGAACGGCTACCACTCTGTGGCACTCGCGGAGGAGGACAGACACTTTACGACGTTCATTACGCCTTGGGGAAGATACCGGTACTGCTCGGCACCTCAGGGATACATTGCGTCGGGTGACGCGTACACTGCCCGCTATGACGCACTCATCTCACACATCACCAACCGCACCAAGTGCATCGACGACGCATTACTGTGGTCAGACACCATCACCGAGGCCTTCCATCAGGCCACAGAGTGGCTAGACCTCTGCGCCACAAACGGGATAACACTGAACCCGAGCAAATTCCGCTTCGCCTGCGATGAGGTGGAATTTGCCGGGTTCCAGATCACCCGGACGGAAGTCAAGCCATCTCCGAAGTACCTCGAATCGATAGCCAACTTCCCGTACACCTCAAGGCATCACAGACATACGCGCCTGGTTCGGCCTTGTGAACCAGGTAGCATATGCGTTCTCCATGGCATCTGTGATGTCCCCGTTCAGAGCCCTCTTGAAACCATCATCCCCCTTCACCTGGGACACCGCACTGCAAGACGCTTTCGACGCCTCAAAGAAGGAAATCTGCTCGAAAATCCACGAAGGAGTAAGAATCTTCGAAAAGTCCCGCCCCACCTGCCTGGCAACAGACTGGAGCAAAGACGGGATAGGGTACTGGCTATTCCAGAAACACTGCCAGTGCCCGTCCCGCGAGATATTCTGTTGCCGGGACGGTTGGAAGGTCACCTTAGTGGGCTCAAGATTTACCCACCCCGCCGAGTCACGCTACGCCCCAGTGGAAGGAGAGGCACTGGCAGTGGCCGACGCGCTGGACAAAGCTCGCCACTTTGTACTTGGCTGCAGCGACCTGGTCATAGCCGTCGACCACAAGCCACTCCTGAAACTCTTTGGAGACCGCACACTGGAGGACATTCCCAACACCAGGTTGAGGAACCTCAAAGAAAAAACCCTCCGATATCGTTTCCGGATGGTGCACATCCCTGGCGTGAAGAACAAGACTAGTGATGCCCTCTCACGCCACCCATCCGGGACACCCACCCCCCACAGGCTGCACCTACAGGATGACAGCACAGCACCAGACACCCCATGCCCCAGAATCCCGACCAACCTTCTGGCCGGCATCTCCATCGCCCCCCTGAACGAAGAAGACGACCCCCAATGTGATGACTTGGGCCTGGCCACTGCCATCAGCGCAGCCATCGCCGACATCCCCCTCAATTGGGAGGACATCCAAGTCGCGACAGCAGCCGACGGACCACTCCAAGAACTCATCCTCATCATCGAAGAAGGCCCACCAGCAAGAAGAAACCTCATGCCACCTTCAATCAGGGAATTCTTCCCGTTCATTGACACGCTCTCCACCATTGACGGAGTGATATGCCGAGGAGACAGAATCATCATACCCGCCTCACTCCGCCCCACATGCCTCAACGCCCTCCATGCCGCCCACCAAGGAGTCAGCCGCATGAACGCAAGAGCAGAGGCATCAATATTTTGGCCGGGCATTACCAAGGACATAACCGTGACCAGGGACAGATGCGCAACTTGCAACGGTAACGCCCCATCCCAACCAGCCATGCCCTCCATCACCCCCGAAGAGCCGCTATACCCATTCCAGCACATTGCAGCGGACTTCTTCCACCACCAGGGGATCAACTATCTCGTCCTAGTGGACCGGTACACAAACTGGCCGGTAGTGACACCATCCAGGGAGGGAGCACCCGGGCTCGTCCAGACACTCCGGGAAACCTTCTCCACGTTTGGAATCCCGGACACACTGACATCGGACGGCGGCCCAGAGTTCTCCTCCCACTCCACCAGACAATTCTTGACCGATTGGGGGGTACACCACAGAATCACATCAGCATACCACCCACACGCCAACTGCCGCGCCGAGGTGGCGGTCAAGACCATGAAGAGACTCATCACCGGCAACACCGGCCCTGGAGGCACGCTCACGGACAAGTTCCACAAAGCCCTTCTACAATATAGGAACAGCCCAGACCCCGAAACGAGAATGTCACCGGCAGCCTGCCTGTTTGGAAGACGCACACGGGACCTCCTACCCGGAATCCCCGAACGATACTGCCCCCACACAGAGTGGACAGACCGCCTGGATCTACGTGAGAGAGCCCTAACCAAACGATCAATGACCAACCGCACTCGCTGGGACGAGCACTCCCAGGGACTGTCCCCCCTGAAATGCGGGGACACAGTTATGGTCCAAAACCAGTCAGGCCGTCACCCTAATAAATGGGACAAGACGGGCACGGTGGTCGAAGTACTTCAATACCATCAGTACGCGGTGAGGACGGATGGCTCAGGAAGACTAACGACAAGGAACAGACGTTTCCTCCGTCGATACAACCCCATCCCTTCCTCACCGCCCACCACCGTCCCGTCCTTCCCACCCCCAAACCCACTACCGATACAAACCCACCAGGACGTTCAACCCACGACGCTTACAATGGCGCCATCACCGCTGGAAGCCAACGTGCAACCATCGATGATCACCCCACCAAGCCCAATCCGACCCGGAACTCCCCATGTCACACCGGCCATCCCAACCATAACCCCTCACCCCGGCACACTGCCGCCAACCGAGACACTGACGCCCGAAACCCCAGCGAGCATACCTCGGCCGAGCCCACGATCATACGCGTCGGTAACCAGCACTCCACCCGCCCCCACCTCCGAATCTACCACACCCACAGCACTCCTACCAGAGCCAGCAACGACGGCCCCCCTCCGCAGAAGCCAGCGGGGCCCGAAGCCGATCTCCCGATACGGATATACCAAACTTAAGTAGACACATCGTGTCGACTTGGGGGAGGTAGTGGATAATGAACCTTCTCTGTATGAACATTATTACGTAGGGCCCTTTACTGGACTGAGGCCATTTACCCATTACACATGCGCACACGCCTTTGATGCCAGTTATTGCACGCATTGCTTTTGTTGAACATCAATTGTTTATCGAGTTGCATCTTCATAGCAAACGCGCATAGCACCATTCTCTAGGGGTGAGGGGAGAAACATAGTTGAAGTAGGCCCTGGGAGAGGTAGCGGTATAGGAGGTGTGGCCAAAGAGCCAGCTAATTAACACTCGTGTGGTGGTGTTGGTTTCAAAATTAACAACGCCCACTGTGTAATTAATTATTCAACGTTTGCTAAATGTTGGGAAGCACTCTTCTCCTCCTACCCAATGGTAACGAGTAGCCACAGATGTGCGTACATGGACTCACTGACCTCTTTCCACGGCTTGATGTTGACAATGTGCACAGCCTGTAGGGATGCACACAACAGTGGAGCATCTGAGTACATATGTACAACACATACATGCTCAGCTAAAAGGGGCTGACCTTCAGGCCGAGCAAGAGGAGTCTGTTCTGATGGCTGACGACGGTGGAGTAGCAAGCATGCTCACTTGCAGCCAACTAGGAGGACAGGCAGGAGGACGGAAAGAGGGGGAGGAAGGAGGAGGAAACAGAGAGATAGGGGAGGTGGGGAGGCGAGGGAGGTGAAGAGGAGGAGGGGCAGGTTTCAACATCACTGGGATAAGGCATTGCATCCCAATCCTAACTCTGTCACACCATGGTCTCCTAGCTACGTAGGAAGATGTCGAGGCTTTGTCAATTAAATTCACACCAAACACCCATTGTTAAGTCCTTGGGTTACCTAGTGTACTGGAACAAGATGCAACAAACTAATGAAGTTGTGTGCAACATACAGACACTAAACTTATCAGGCAGTGTGCACAAGGTGCAGCCACTCTAGAGGTGTGTCTGCAATAGCACATGTCAGTTATTACCTGCATATATGATACATATTCCATTTGTGGGTGGCTCTATTTACCATTTCTCAGGTAAAAATAAACCTGAGAGCATCTCATTATTCCTGATGAAGGCTATAGCATATCATTATTCTCATTCCTGATGAAGGTTAGAGCATCTCAGATTAAGGCTAGAGCATCTCGATGAAGGCTAGAGCTGCTAGTCGAAAACATCAAACATTCCGATTTTGAATAAGCAAGATGTCAGATCATGCTGTAGTTACGAGGATTTGTGGAGGAGTAATGGAGGTTTATTGTTGCTGTATATATACAAGGCCTATCACCACATGCTGTTCACTGTACCCGTGTACACCACATTATCACTACGAGAGAGTCAACATTCAAGTTGATCATTGAGAAGGCCATTGTAATTTTGTTTTTTGTTTTCCTTTGTGGGAAGGAGGGGAAAAGGGGGCTGGAGCAAAAAACAAAAATTAAGTAGTAATATTGATGGGTGCCTAGACTCTGCTTCATGGGGGCCCCAGCTACTGGGTGCCTAGAGTCTGCTTCATGGGGGGCCTAGCTACTGGGTGCCTAGACTCTGCTTCATGGGGGCCCCAGCTACTGGGTGCCTAGAGTCTGCTTCATGGGGGGCCTAGCTACTGGGTGCCTAGACTCTGCTTCATGGGGGCCCCAGCTACTGGGTGCCTAGAGTCTGCTTCATGGGGGGCCTAGCTACTGGGTGCCTAGAGTCTGCTTCATGGGGGGCCTAGCTACTGGGTGCCTAGAGTCTGCTTCATGGGGGGCCTAGCTACTGGGTGCCTAGAGTCTGCTTCATGGGGGGCCCAGCTACTGGTTGCCTAGACTCTGCTTCATGGGGGCCCTAGCTACTGGGTGCCTAGACTTCACTTCATGAGGGGCCCCAGCTACTGGGTGCCTAGACTCTGCTTCATGGGGCCCCCAGCTACTGGGTGCCTAGACTCTGCTTCATGGGGGCCCTAGCTACTGCCGACACTGTTTCACGGAACCCTCAGCTACTGGTTGCCTAGACTCTCTTTATGGGGAGTCCAGCTACTGGGTACCTAGACTCTGCTTCATGGGGGCAGCCCCAGCTACTGGCTGCCGACACTGTTTCATGGAACCCTCAGCTACTGGTTGCCTAGACTCTCTTCATGGGGAGTCCAGCTACTGGGTGCCTAGACTCTGCTTTATGGGGAGCCCAGCTGCTGGTTGCAGCTGATAGGTCCTGCTTACTATGCAACCATATGTTTTCAACATCCAGACAGACTAGTTATAACAGCAAAGTATGATCTGAGATCAACACTTGCGTCACTTCCCAGCTTTTGTCTGGGCAACGCCAAGTGCCCTTAGTTCTATATAATACACACATTTCTGGACAGCATGCCTAATGAACCTCGGTGAGTTAGACACGCTGAAATATTTAAGATAGCGCATTGAATAAGCAAACATTACATAGCTGAGAAATGAGCGTGTCATGCACAGACACATCTAATTACAGGGACTCACTCACCAGAGCCTTGCTCACATTGCCACCAGTTTCAATGGACTTGAAAAAACTGGAACTGTACACTAACTCCACTTTAGTCAAATCCAAAACCTACCAACAAGAAAAATGCATGTCATGAGGGATAACATTGCTTGTTGTTTGTTTGTTGTCGTTGTTATCGTCGATGGTTTCTTAAGATTGGTTCAAGTGCTATGTCACATCGCATCACACTGCATCACATCACTTGAATAGAACTAGGTTCTATTCGAGCGGTGCGACACCTTCGAGTTCACTTTATCCATATGCAAATGTTGCGTCATTGGTACATGCGGTGTATGGTAAACCACTCTTTTTGTCATCATAACCACGGCAACACCGTCAGTTTCAACCTTCTTACTTCGATCTCTTCATCGTTCTTGACGTTGAGCAGATGTATCCGCTCTGTGGTATCCATGGCAGCCACAACGTAAGAATTAATCCACTAATAAAAGTCGGCATAAAAATAAACTTGAATGGGTCATGTCAATGGAGAGCACAGGATTCCAAACTGAAGTAATTAGAACAGGAACTTACCTTGAAACTGGCAATGTCATAGGGGACCATAAACGTCCGAATCTGTTTGAAAACTGGACCACTCTCTCTATGATAGGACTGCAGGAAACATGCAGACATCAACAAGTCAACACGCAGACATCAGCATGCAGACATCAACACGCAGACATCAGCACGCAGACATCAGCACGCAGACATCAGCACGCAGACATCAGCACGCAGACATCAACAAGTCAACACGCAGACATCAACATGCAGACATCAACATGCAGACATCAACACGCAGACATCAACACGCAGACATCAACACGCAGACATCAACACGCAGACATCAACACGCAGACATCAACACGCAGACATCAACACGCAGACATCAACACGCAGACATCAACACGCAGACATCAACATGCAGACATCAACATGCAGACATCAACATGCAGACATCAACATGCAGACATCAACACGCAGACATCAACACGCAGACATCAACACGCAGACATCAACACGCAGACATCAACACGCAGACATCAACACGCAGACATCAACATGCAGACATCAACATGCAGACATCAACATGCAGACATCAACATGCAGACATCAACACGCAGACATCAACACGCAGACATCAACATGCAGACATCAACATGCAGACATCAACACGCAGACATCAACACGCAGACATCAACACGCAGACATCAACATGCAGACATCAACATGCAGACATCAACACGCAGACATCAACACGCAGACATCAACACGCAGACATCAACATGCAGACATCAACATGCAGACATCAACATGCAGACATCAACATGCAGACATCAACATGCAGACATCAACATGCAGACATCAACATGCAGACATCAACATGCAGACATCAACATGCAGACATCAACACGCAGACATCAACACGCAGACATCAACACGCAGACATCAACACGCAGACATCAACACGCAGACATCAACATGCAGACATCAACATGCAGACATCAACACGCAGACATCAACATGCAGACATCAACATGCAGACATCAACAAGCACGACATCAACATGCAGACATCAACATGCAGACATCAACATGCAGACATCAACATGCAGACATCAACACGCAGACATCAACATGCAGACATCAACAAGTCAACACGCAGACATCAACACGCAGACATCAACATGCAGACATCAACACGCAGACATCAACATGCAGACATCAACACGCAGACATCAACATGCAGACATCAACACGCAGACATCAACACGCAGACATCAACACGCAGACATCAACACGCAGACATCAACATGCAGACATCAACATGCAGACATCAACATGCAGACATCAACATGCAGACATCAACACGCAGACATCAACATGCAGACATCAACACGCAGACATCAACATGCAGACATCAAGGTATGGAAGCCTGAATGCACCTCTGCCTCGTGCATGGACACTGAATATGGAATGGGTGAATGGCTCTGATAGGCATTGCAGTTTCCCCACGTTCTGACCACACCATGTTCGGCCACAGACGCCTCCTCTCTGCACGTATGGTAGCATTTGGTGCTACATGAAGTGCAGTTTCCACCACACCACGTTCATCTACTAAAGGCTCCTCAAATAGTAGGCTCCCTCAAATAGTAGCTCCCTTAAACACTAGCTTCCCTAAAATAGTAGCCTCCCTTAACACTAGCACCTTCAAATAGTAGCTCCCTTAACACTAGACTACCTCAAATAGTAGCCTCCCTTAACACTAGCCTCGCTCAACTAGCACCACACAAATGCACAGGCACTTGCTGAACAGCAACCACAACGTTCAACAAAACATCTTGTAACCTTATCACCATCGCTCGGCTTCCCCCTTTCCATTATAATCACGCCCATATTCTACCACCTGTGTGGTCGAGGACATGTGCATTCTCCGTAGAAGTCAAAGGAGCTGAACACTGCGTCTATTCATGCAAAGACTCGGCACAGAGAATGGGATCACGCCTAGCTCGTTTACCACCAAGCACACCATATGCGATGACTTGTTGTAGCAAGATGTAAAATAACGGGAGAGTAGAGGTTGATATCTTAGGGTGAGTGACAGCTGTGCACGTACGCACCAATCCCTGTCCGGAGCCATGCCTACATCGCAGGTTAGCGTGTGACTGTGCCATGCCCACAACCCAACCAGTGCAGCACAAAACACCCTCACAACAACCAGTGCAACACCAAACACCCTCACAACAACCAGTGCAGCACAAAACACCCTCACAACAACCAGTGCAACACAAAACACCCTCACAACACCCAGTGCAGCACCAACTCCCTCACAACAACCAGTGCAGCACAAAACACCCTCACAACAACCAGTGCAACACCAAACACCCTCACAACAACCAGTGCAGCACCAACACCCTCACAACAACCAGTGCAGCACAAAAAAACCTCACAACAACCAGTGCAACACAAAACACCCTCATAACAACCAGTGCAACACAAAACACCCTCACAACAACCAGTGCAACACAAAACACCCTCACAACAACCAGTGCAGCACAAAACACCCTCACAACAACCAGTGCAGCACAAAACACCCTCACAACAACCAGTGCAACACAAACCACCCTCACAACAACCAGTGCAACACAAAACACCCTCACAACAACCAGTGCAGCACAAAACACCCTCACAACAACCAGTGCAGCACAAAACACCCTCACAACAACCAGTGCAGCACAAAACACCCTCACAACAACCAGTGCAACACCAAACACCCTCACAACAACCAGTGCAGCACAAAACACCCTCACAACAACCAGTGCAGCACAAAACACCCTCACAACAACCAGTGCAGCACCAAACACCCTCACAACAACCAGTGCAACACAAAACACCCTCACAACAACCAGTGCAGCACAAAACACCCTCACAACAACCAGTGCAGCACAAAACACCCTCACAACAACCAGTGCAACACAAAACACCCTCACAACAACCAGTGCAGCACATAACACCCTCACAACAACCAGTGCAGCACAAAACACCCTCACAACAACCAGTGCAACACAAAACACCCTCACAACAACCAGTGCAACACAAAACACCCTCACAACAACCAGTGCAGCACAAAACACCCTCACAACAACCAGTGCAGCACAAAACACCCTCACAACAACCAGTGCAGCACAAAACACCCTCACAACAACCAGTGCAGCACAAAACACCCTCACAACAACCAGTGCAGCACATAACACCCTCACAACAACCAGTGCAGCACAAAACACCCTCACAACAACCAGTGCAGCACAAAACACCCTCACAACAACCAGTGCAGTACAAAACACCCTCACAACAACCAGTGCAGCACAAAACACCCTCACAACAACCAGTGCAACACAAAACACCCTCACAACAACCAGTGCAACACAAAACACCCTCACAACAACCAGTGCAGCGCAAAACACCCTCACAACAACCAGTGCAGCACAAAACACCCTCACAACAACCAGTGCAACACAAAACACCCTCACAACAACCAGTGCAGCACAAAACACCCTCAGAACAACCAGTGCAACACAAAACACCCTCACAACAACCAGTGCAGCACAAAACACCCTCACAACAACCAGTGCAGCGCAAAACACCCTCACAACAACCAGTGCAGCACAAAACACCCTCACAACAACCAGTGCAGTACAAAACACCCTCACAACAACCAGTGCAGCACAAAACATCCTCACAACAACCAGTGCAACACAAAACACCCTCACAACAACCAGTGCAGCACAAAACACCCTCACAACAACCAGTGCAACACAAAACACCCTCACAACAACCAGTGCAGCACAAAACACCCTCACAACAACCAGTGCAGCACAAAACACCCTCACAACAACCAGTGCAACACAAAACACCCTCACAACAACCAGGGCAGCACAAAACACCCTCACAACAACCAGTGCAGCGGAAAACACCCTCACAACAACCAGTGCAACACAAAACACCCTCACAACAATCAGTGCAGCACAAAACACCCTCACAACAACCAGTGCAACACAAAACACCCTCACAACAACCAGTGCAGCACAAAACACCCTCACAACAACCAGTGCAGCACAAAACACCCTCACAACAACCAGTGCAGCACAAAACACCCTCACGACAACCAGTGCAGCACAAAACACCATCACAACAACCAGTGCAGCACAAAACACCCTCACAACAACCAGTGCAGCACAAAACACCCTCACAACAACCAGTGCAGCACAAAACACCCTCACAACAACCAGTGCAACACAAAACACCCTCACAACAACCAGTGCAACACAAAACACCCTCACAACAACCAGGGCAGCACAAAACACCCTCACAACAACCAGTGCAACACCAAACACCCTCACAACAACCAGTGCAGCACAAAACACCCTCACAACAACCAGTGCAACACAAAACACCCTCACAACAACCAGTGCAGCACAAAACACCCTCACAACAACCAGTGCAACACCAAACACCCTCACAACAACCAGTGCAGCACAAAACACCCTCACAACAACCAGTGCAACACAAAACACCCTCACAACAACCAGTGCAGCACAAAACACCCTCACAACAACCAGTGCAACACCAAACACCCTCACAACAACCAGTGCAGCACAAAACACCCTCACAACAACCAGTGCAGCACAAATCACCCTCACAACAACCAGTGCAACACAAAACACCCTCACAACAACCAGTGCAACACAAAACACCCTCGTATGGCAAGTCACTCTCCCATTGTACAGTAAATGGCAACTCTGGGAAACTAGTTACCTACATGTATCTGTGCCGTAGGCATATCAATTCTTTGTTAGTATGAGCGGCATCACTGCCACAGGTGTAAATTGTCACAATAAGCTGCTAAGTAGGTGTAGATTCCCATCAAAGGCTGGCTAGTCCATATGCTTGTAGATACAAAAATGTGTTTCAGGTGTCTTCACTGGGGCAGGGGTGGAATAGACTGGAGGGTTGACACAACTGATCTCTGTGCCAGGTGGCTGGCTTGGACTGGGCATGTGTGTGCTACCTGCACATTTAACAGAGCCAGCGCTGCATCCCAACAGTCACTCTTTATACATAAATCTATAGCTTGTCCCGACAAATGCTTGCACACAAAAAAACCACGACCATGTGAAGTACAGAGCCCGAACAACAGTTGCAAAATAAAGTTTGCTAGTCCTCATCTACCAGTAGTCATTGCTTTCCTATCCTCCTTCATCACTGTCGTCGACGAGGTATGAAAAAGGGTTGCTTGAATCATCTGACTCAGGAGCTCTGGATGTGAGCCGTGCAATTACTAGTGATGCTTCAGCTGCACCTCTCCCTACTTTTAAAAAGAAGTGAATGCCACTACCTTCAGCACCATCTAGTGCCTCCGTGATCCCACCGATCTTGAAGGACAAGAACCATTCAAGGAAATACAGTTGCCATGCCAGACTAGTATTTGTTAAGTGCCTACAGTTGCCATGCCAGCCTAGTATTTGTTAAATGCCTAGAATTGTCATGCCAGCCTAGCATTTGATAAGTGCCTAGAGTTGTCATGCCAGCCTAGTTGTTAAGTGCCTACAGTTGTCACGCTAGCTTAGTATTTGTTAAGTGCCTACAGTTGTCATGCCAGCCTAGTATTTAAGTGCTTACAGTTGTCATGCCAGCCTAGTATTTAAGTGCTTACAGTTGCCTAGTATTTAAGTGCCTACAGTTGTCATGCCAGCCTAGGTGCCTGGAGTTGTCATGCGTATTTAAGTGCCTACAGTTGTCATGCCAGCCCAGTATTTATTAGGTGCCTAGAGTTGTCATGCCACTTGTTAAGTGTCTACTATTCTATTGGCTATAGTTGCTAAACGTTGGTTTTGACAGTTCCCTGCTGCTCAAGAGTCACTGTTTCATCCATTGCTGGCAGCCGGACAAGTCTGTAGATGCGCTGTCCATTACGACAGTTCCCAGGCACTGCTCTGCAACAGCTCAATCAATTTCCTCTTCTTCTAACACGTGCTACCACAACTATTCCCCATAGCACGTGCTACCACAACTATTTCCTCTAGCACATGCTAGCACAGCAATTTCCTATAGCACGTGCTACCATGACTACTTCCTTTAGCATGTGCTACCACAGCAATTTCCTCTCATTCTAGCACGTGCTACCGCAGCAATTTTCTCTAACACGTGCTACCACAGGGATTTTGACATACTAACAATTTCCTCTAGCACGTGCTACCACAATTATTTTCTCTAGCATGTGCTAATCATGCTCTTAGAGGGGTATCACTAGTAGCAGAGTGTGTGGATGTATAGCTAAGAATACCTACCTGTACATAGAAGATTCTGTTTCCCCTTGCAATGGCCAATACCTACAAAACGAATGAATAGAGAACCATTTATCCCTCCATGGTCCAAGTAGGTGACTCGGTCCCTCCCACTCCCCATCCGCTGTGGAAATCACCTGCGAGTACTATAAACACAGCAACTTGTTGCCAAAACATTGCTTATTCAACCCTACAACAATGGCTCTAGCTCACAGGGTTGCAAGAAATGACATCCCTTCTTGCTTCACACTCACACACACAGTGGGAGTTATATATGGTACTCAACTAGCTCCTCTTCATATTCCCTGTATACACTGCATGAGGAATAACATACCGGGCGTTGAACGACACTCCTCTTGTTGCCAGTCTTCAACTCAATGTACACATGTTCCCATGCCAACTGCGGCAGGCACTGGGGCTTCCCCTTCAATGATACCACACATTAGAAATGCGTAAGTGAGTATTCTATTTTGATGACCCTGTACCAAAACTTACTGGGATGGAGAGTGAAGTGAGCTGCTTGATTCCAGATAGAATGGACACGATCAAGACCTGCGTTACCGTGGCAATGGCCACGATAGAGGTGTCACGCAGGAATGATCCCTCCCTGTTCTCAACTAGCAGGGGTTCAAATGTCAGAGCTTCTCCGTGACTACAAACACATCACAAGTGCATGTGAGTTGCTACGATATTACAAGGGAACCCTAAGATTTCGATAATCAATAAATGTACTCACTCAATGTTTCAGCTAGATGCTCTATAACCTTGATCGAGTTCGTTGAGAACCCCAAAGATGATTAATATCAACTTTCCTGAATTATAATATACAAATCTTAAAGAACCCACCACGGCTAACTGATAATGACATCATGCCCATAACATGCCGTGAGCCTACGCCAGACGAGGTTAGTCATGATGATGGAATAAGACTCAGGTCGAGGTCTATAAGAGCACCATTCTCTGGTATGAAACATCGGCTACTTGGTCAGAAGGATTGGCTGTTGATTCGGACACAGGAACACAATGCATACACCTTCACAACAGCTGCGAAGTTATTTCACTCTCTTTAGCCTACGTACAGTTAAACTCACTATTATTAAAGCTCCACCCACTCTAAGTATACACATGCAGTCTAGTTTGTATGTAAGTAGAGTCAGTGCCCAGTCCTGCCCTATCGTGGCAGGTCTTGCTACTGGGCCACGAACAGCCAGATACTTGGGGCAGGTCTTGCTACTGGGCCACGAACAGCCAGATACTTGTGGCAGGTCTTACTACTGGGTCATGAACAGCCAGATACTTGTGGCAGGTCTTGCTACTGGGCAATGAGCAGCCAGATACTTGGGGCAGGTCTTGTTACTGGGACATGAGCAGCCAGATACTTGGGGCAGGTCTTGCTACTGGGCCATGAGCAGCCAGATACTTGTGGCAGGTCTTGCTACTGGGCCATGAGCAGCCAGATACTTGGGGCAGGTCTTGCTACTGGGCCATGAGCAACCAGATACTTGGGGCAGGTCTTGCTACTGGGCCATGAGCAGCCAGATACTTGGGGGAGGTCTTGCTACTGGGCCATGAGCAGCCAGATACTTGGGGGAGGTCTTACTACTGGGCCATGAGCAGCCAGATACTTGGGGCAGGTCTTGCTACTGGGCCATGAGCAGCCAGATACTTGGGGGAGGTCTTGCTACTGGGCCATGAACAGCCAGATACTTGAGGCAGGTCTTACTACTGGGCCATGAGCAGCCAGATACTTGGGGCAGGTCTTGCTACTGGGCCATGAGCAGCCAGATACTTGTGGCAGGTCTTGCTACTGGGCCATGAGCAGCCAGATACTTGGGGCAGGTCTTACTACTGGGCCATGAGCAGCCAGATACTTGTGGCAGGTCTTGCTACTGGGCAATGAGCAGCCAGATACTTGGGGGAGGTCTTGCTACTGGGCCATGAACAGCCAGATACTTGAGGCAGGTCTTACTACTGGGCCATGAGCAGCCAGATACTTGGGGCAGGTCTTGCTACTGGGCCATGAGCAGCCAGATACTTGTGGCAGGTCTTGCTACTGGGCCATGAGCAGCCAGATACTTGGGGCAGGTCTTACTACTGGGCCATGAGCAGCCAGATACTTGTGGCAGGTCTTGCTACTGGGCAATGAGCAGCCAGATACTTGGGGGAGGTCTTGCTACTGGGCCATGAACAGCCAGATACTTGAGGCAGGTCTTACTACTGGGCCATGAGCAGCCAGATACTTGGGGCAGGTCTTGCTACTGGGCCATGAGCAGCCAGATACTTGTGGCAGGTCTTGCTACTGGGCCATGAGCAGCCAGATACTTGTGGCAGGTTCCTAGCAGAGACGGAGACAGCTGGCAACCCTAGAGAGTGACTGGCTATGCATCGCCTGGAGTGTGTGCTAGGGCTAGGGATATGGGTTAGGGTAATCTAGAGCCAGGACTAGGGCTAGGGGGGTATGATCAGGCTAGGCCAGAGTATTCTGGGCTAGGGCTAGGGGCGTTCTAGGACTAAGACTAGGGACATCCTGCTCCAAGTTCCCTGGGATGCAGGACCTATTCTGTATCACCGGTCACCCTCACCATACATACTCCACACCAGTCACCCTCACCAGACACACTCCACACCAGTCGCCCTAACCAGACACACTCCACACCAGTCACCCTCACCAGACACATTCCTCACCAGACACACTCCTCACCAGACACACTCCACACCAGTCACCCTCACTAGACAAACTCCACCACGCGAGTCACCCTCACCAGACACACTACGCCAGTCACCCTCACCAGACACACTCCACACCAGTCACCCTCACTAGACACACTCCACACCAGTCACCCTCACCAGACACACTCCACACCAGTCACCCTCACCAGACACACTCCACACCAGTCACCCTCACCAGACACACTCCACACCAGTCACCCTCACCAGACACACTCCACACCAGTCACCCTCACCAGACACACTCCACACCAGTCACCCTCACCAGACACACTCCACACCAGTCGCCCTAACCAGACACACTAGACATCTGAAAAAATTGAGGCGGTTGTTCTTTATCTATCTCATCATCTAGCTACATGTACCACGCGTCAACATGCCCCCTGCATCTAGCACACCAGTGGCAGCTGAAGTGCCAATACTTACCACACACTCCCAAGACTACACAACGGCTTAGAAAATTGTGTCTGATACAATTATAGCAAATCATAACAACAACCTTACCAGCCTGAGAATAAGCACTCCGAGACCCACGACCGAGAGAGGGCGCGCCTGAAACCATAATTACATTTATAACAACAGCACAACATTAGAGGGTTGTTGTTGTTGTTGTTGTTGTTGCAGCATTAACAAAACTAAAGGCTCACCGAATGGAGATGGCACACAGTTATGGTTACATACAGGGCAGTCACTAAGCAAAGATGCACAATATTCAACGCAAAGTCACTTGCTGCAAGCTATATTTATTGGCCTACTGCATGTACTGTACAAACCCGCCATGAGAACTGGTCGTCATGAGTGCACCTTGTTATTAAGCGCACACACAGACTCTCTTCTATCCATCTTTTTTAATTTGACATCTTTGTTAGATTGGCACATACTCGTATGATGTTCGAAGGAGGACAGCTGGACGACGACCAGCAAGGAGTATGACAAACGCTACCACATCCCCTCCCCAGTTGCATTAGGTAAGGCCAAGCCTCGCAGAGAGCCAAAGCCAAAGGCTGTCAACACACTCCTATCCAGAGGAGGGACTGAAGTCTCGACCTCAGAGTTTGTGAGTGAGCAAGAGCAGAGCTGTATGGACGCAGGTGAGGACTGTAGCTAAGTGCTATATGTTGCTAGTTAAAGACACTGTCTTAACTATTCACCCATCATACATGTGATTAATGAATGTACGTACATGTACATACAGCAGATCTTCCATTAGCGCACAAAAACACACCATTTTCATCTCAACCAGGGTGTGAATATGATGCAAGATCAGCGTGTTGTGACTCCCCAGAGTGTGCTGGGTGGGAGGTGTGCACGTGTCAGTGTGTTGTGACCCCCAGACTGTGCTGGGTGGGGTGTGTGCATGTGTTGTGACCCCCAGACTGTGCTGGGTGGGATGTGTGCATGTGTCAGTGTGTTGTGACTCCCCAGACTGTGCTGGGTGGGGTGTGTGCATGTGTCAGTGTGTTGTGACCCCCAGACTGTGCTGGGTGGAGTGTGTGCATGTGTCAGTGTGTTGTGACTCCCCAGACTGTGCAGGGTGGGATGTGTGCATGTGTGAGTGTGTTGTGACCCCCAGACTGTGCAGGGTGGGATGTGTGCATGTGTGAGTGTGTTGTGACCCCCAGACTGTGCAGGGTGGGATGTGTGCATGTGTGAGTGTGTTGTGACCCCCAGACTGTGCAGGGTGGGATGTGTGCATGTGTGAGTGTGTTGTGACCCCCAGACTGTGCAGGGTGGGATGTGTGCATGTGTGGTGTGTTGTGACCCCCAGACTGTGCTGGGTGGGTGGCTGTGCACTGCAATCCTCTGCTGCCCACTTCTAGCCTCGAGCTGTTGCTGGCATAGCAACACACTCTGACAAGAGTTCCAACCTTGGACGTCACTGGGGTTGTGTTTTGTGCAGCACGGACCTTCGGCATGGCCCAAGCAAGAGTGGGAGGAGCCCCAGGCACAAGCACCATGTGCAGGGTTACGGTTGTAAATGAGGAAGAATGAAGTGATCTTACAGCATCGTGACCTTATGCCACTCCCCCTTATGCCACTCCTACACTCCAACAGCCTTGTGATTAGTTAACAATATGAAAATCATATGTACCTTGCAGGATTCCAATTAACATGTACCAAGTCTGTCCCCATTGCAAAATATATTGCCATTCTATACTTCAGCTCATAAGAACTTACTTGCATTTGGGGGGAAGGAGAGCTGCCACATGGCAAGCTGTCAGTGATTAACCTATGACCTGAGAGGTATGCGAGCTGCTAAAAGACTTACTTGAACCTGATGCTGAACAGGCTCCCACCAGTGTTGATGAAGGCCACATGGTTGGGGTCATCTGTAAACTAAACACACATACACACACATGTGTTGATGAAGGCCACATGGTTGGGGTCATCTGTAAACTAAACACACACACACGTGTTGAGAAGGCCACATGGTTGGGGTCAACTGTAAACTAAGCAACACACATGTGTTGATGAAGGCCACATGGTTGGGATCATCTGTAAACTAAACACACACACACGTGTTGGTGATTGGGATCATCAGTAAACTAAACACACACACACACATGTGTTGATGAAGGCCACATGGTTGGGGTCATCTGTAAACTAAGCAACACACATGCACATCTATGAACCTACACATGCATGCATGCATGCACATACAACACATACAAAGAGGGAGAGAAGAGAGAGAAAGAGAACACTTTGGACTCTGTGACCACGAGTTTAGGTCTTGACTTTCGCTGCACGTCACCTTGGCATGGCTAAGCCACACCCACAGATCTAGTGCCAAACATGGCAACAGAGAGCCATTATAAATATTACCCCACATGTGCATGCATGCTGATTAGGATGGAAGTTAGGGAGCTCTCTAGTAATGACACACACTTTATCCCTTAAGTTGGATCTTTTGACCTATAGTAGCCCCTTAAGTTGGATCTTTTGACCTATAGTACTCCCTTTAAGTTGGATCTTTTGACCTATAGTACCCCCTTAAGTTGGATCTTTTGACCTATAGTACCCCCTTAAGTTAGACCATACCTTAATAGAGAGTACCCCAAAGCCAGCAGGATGGGCATCAGTGATGAATCGCAAGCACTTGCTGGTGATCACGTCCCAGTGTGTAATCTGGAATAGACATGCATCGGTATAGCGAATGTACAATCACAATGAAAATATTAAAAACATGGTGGCATCATTCACCTCCTTAGCCCTCTCACCGCTGACTTACAAAGGAAAATTGAAAACAACGACATTATTAAGTGTAGTTGAGAAATGTACCTAGCAACCATCATGTAGCAACCATCATGTATCACTATGTTGTCCATGAACTGACCAACATTGTGCTGACATTTAGTCGCCTGGCAACCAAACCACAAAATGTGAATACATTTATAATACACTTGTTACTTTGGTATTTGACCAATACATAGATTGGAGGAGAGGAAGGTAGCAGAGGAGGAAGAGGAGAGTGCAAAGGAGGAGGAGAAGTAGGTGGAGAGTAAACTGAACCAGTTAGGCAAACAGATTTGAAGTCTGAGGCAGAACCTGTCACAGAGGGATACCAATGTTACAAGCTACGATAATATTATTTAGCTGGGCTATACAATATTATAATAGCTAGAGGCTAGGTATAATGTTCAAGCTAACAACCTTGCTCTATTTTTTTACACTGTACATTTGGCTATAGCTACCTATGAAGAATCTTCTATTGTTCCAGCTACCCTACACTGCCTGCATCTATCTTACTGTACCTTGAAACTGATCTCCTGAATCACTATCAAGTTCATCAGAAACAACAGCTCTCTTGAGATCTGCCATGTCCTCAGGGTGCATACCTGCATTCCAGCATCATCTTCGTCACCTCTCTCACCATCTGAGAGGGTGAAGTCGTCGTCAAACAGCAGTTCCAAAGTTCTGTCACCGTCAAACGGACAAGCCATTTTTTTCAGACCCGCAACTTCAACTTTGACCTCACGGTTACCTTAGTTACCTACGAGCTATGAAACTTCGTATATATCAACCCTTTCCATGTTTTTCGGCAACATGTTTTCTAGAAATTTACTTGTGATGTCATCCATTTTGCACCCATAGGTGCTTGTGGTGGTGAGTGGGTTAAGGAGGAGGGCGAAGAAGTTTAAAAAAAAAATTTAATCTAATTTATGTGACAAAATCGTCAAACTTGATCATATGCCAGATGAAGTCAGGGCCCTCAAGTTGATATGAAGGAGCTTGTGGAATGGTAGATGTGGGAGAGAAACAAAGATGGATGAACGGAAGCAAGAAAGAACTTTGAAGAACCTTTCATATCGTTGTGGGTTAATTTTATTTTTTATTTTTTTATTTTATAGGTTTGCTGGTTTAGACCGTATGGAAGCATCCAAGGCTTGCTATGTTGGGAGGGTTTGGGGAGCCAGTAATGGCTGAAGACATAGTTTGTTGTTGTTGTTTTGTTGTTTTGGGGGGGAAGGGGAAGGGGGCATTTCTGAAGTCCACCATATTGAAATGCATCATCCTAAATAGAGAGCATCACAACACACTCTGATATATCTTTTAATGTCCAAACAGAAAGTTTTTGTGTGGTTGATAATGTTTAACTTTCAGGACGACAGCTCTAGGAATGAGTTGCACTTTCACTTTCATAGGCAACATAGTCCCAAGGCAAGTATGCAAGCACAATCAGTAGAATACGCATGAGGTTTTGATTAAGGTCAATACCAGAATTAAACTAATAATGATGATGGTGGCGGCAACAACAACAACAACAACAAATAATAATAATAATCATGACAACTTGTATTAGCTATTTGTATTGATATTGATTACATATCTGATTTGTAGCTGACTGGTTTGTCCAGGATTGAATGGGTCTGACTGTTGTTTTGTGTGCTGTATAAGTACCATTGATTTGTGCTATATATATAAGTATTGGTAGCTACAGAGTTACTGACTCAGTGTATGGCTGTCCAAATGATAATATTGTTGGTTGATCACCTGGAACCCAACTGATGCAGTGGCGGGATAAGGCACTCGACTCACTGTAGGAACAGTGCTTATCTAAGGATCGTACTCGGCCTAGCCTTATAGAATGATTGGCATGACACGATCCAGGAGAGGATTCAAGAAAGGAAGTGACATCATAATTAGAGGTAGCAACATAAGCAGAGCAGGAAAGTGAAATGTCTCCTCCAGCACTGGATCAGGACCCTGCAACTGCGATGCTACAGATGGTGATGAGGCAACAGGAGCTCGCAAGGGAGCAGCACCAGCACATTTGGGGACAACAGGCTTCCCAGCAGGATATGCTGGTGTGATTAATTTAGAACCACTGCAAAGAGATGGCACAGTGTCAGTACGAGATGAGTGGCATGATGAGGGGGGAGGCAGAAGCAGCGGCCAAGCCCAACAGGTAGGCAGAAGCAGAGGCTAAGCCCAAGCAGGGAGGCAGAAGCAGAGGCTAAGCCCAAGCAGGGAGGCAGAAGCAGAGGCTAAGCCCAAGAAGAGAGGCAGAAACAGCGGCAAGCCCAAGCAGGGAGGCAAGCAGTGGCTAAGCCCAAGCAGGGAGGCAAGCAGAGGCTAAGCCCAAGCAGGGAGGCAGAAGCAGAGGCTAAGCCCAAGCAGGGAGGTAAGCAGAGGCTAAGCCCAAGCAGGGAGGCAGAAGCAGAGGCTAAGCCCAAGCAGGGAGGCAGAAGCAGAGGCTAAGCCCAAGAAGAGAGGCAGAAACAGCGGCAAGCTCAAGCAGGGAGGCAGAAGCAGAGGCTAAGCCCAAGCAGGGAGGCAGAAGCAGAGGCTAAGCCCAAGAAGAGAGGCAGAAACAGCGGCAAGCTCAAGCAGGGAGGCAGAAGCAGAGGCTAAGCCCAAGCAGGGAGGCAGAAGCAGAGGCTAAGCCCAAGAAGAGAGGCAGAAACAGCGGCAAGCTCAAGCAGGGAGGCAGAAGCAGAGGCTAAACTCAAGCTTCCTCCTAAGCCCACTCTACAGAAGCTGAAAGAGAAGGTGAACTCAATTTCCACCTTCAAGGAATAGCCAAGTAGCAAGAACGGTAAAAAAGTGTGTGGCCCACACAGTTGGCAGACCTCCCGATGGGGAAGGTGGTAGCTGCTTAACAGCTATGACAAATGATGAGTGTGCAGAAGCTATGTATGAAAACGTTTTTAGACTGCAGTCTTACACCACCATGAGGTGAGTGCTGAAATGCATCGTCTCCATTGAAGAAGAAACGCAAGGAGTCCTACTGAGCTTGGGTCTGTAGGGCTATGGATGACTTTGGTACGTGGCTGAAGGATCCCGCTTTCCCTGCTGATGACGCATCATGATGGAGCAGACTTTGCTGTATGCAGGTATCGGATGAGGTGGCAATGTGTGGGTCAGAAGGACTGGGAGATTACATATCTCACTTGCCTTGGGTGTGAGGGTGCAAGATCTGCGTGGCTTCAGGCACCGGGACTAAAACTAGCAAGACATCCAGTCACACACCGAGCGACGGTGAGCCTGCACGCAGCCAACTCAAAAGGTACGAGACCCAACCACCTGTGGAAGGTGGAACACATGCGGCGATAAGAGGTGTTCTGCATGTAGTCGGTGGGGACATTTGAGCTACAGCTGTCCTCACAAGAGGCAAGCAGGCGAATTAAAATACGAAGGCATGTCTGCAGAGGTGTGCGTGCGAGGATGCGGGCTTGGAGCGAGGACAGCTACAAGCATCTGAAGAGAGGTACAGTGGATGAAGAGAGGTACAGTGGATGAAGAGAGGTACAGTGGATGAAGAGAGTACAGTGGATGAAGAGAGGTACAGTGGATGAAGAGAGGTACAGTGGATGAAGAGAGGTACAGTGGATGAAGAGAGGTACAGTGGATGAAGAGAGGTACAGTGGATGAAGAGAGGTACAGTGGATGAAGAGAGGTACAGTGGATGAAGAGAGGTACAGTGGATGAAGAGAGGTACAGTGGATGAAGAGAGGTACAGTGGATGAAGAGAGGTACAGTGGATGAAGAGAGTACAGTGGATGAAGAGAGGTACAGTGGATGAAGAGAGTACAGTGGATGAAGAGAGTACAGTGGATGAAGAGAGGTACAGTGGATGAAGAGAGTACAGTGGATGAAGAGAGGTACAGTGGATGAAGAGAGGTACAGTGGATGAAGAGAGGTACAGTGGATGAAGAGAGGTACAGTGGATGAAGAGAGGTACAGTGGATGAAGAGAGGTACAGTGGATGAAGAGAGGTACAGCGGATGAAGAGAGGTACAGTGGATGAAGAGAGGTACAGTGGATGAAGAGAGGTACAGTGGATGAAGAGAGGTACAGTGGATGAAGAGAGGTACAGTGGATGAAGAGAGGTACACAGTGGATGAAGAGAGGTACAGTGGATGAAGAGAGGTACAGTGGATGAAGAGAGGTACAGTGGATGAAGAGAGGTACAGTGGATGAAGAGAGGTACAGTGGATGAAGAGAGGTACAGTGGATGAAGAGAGGTACAGTGGATGGCGAGCCAGTACAGATGTCGGTGGACACTCGATCCTACAAGACTGTAGTCTCTGCTGCTAAGGTTGGTAGAGAGGGCTAAGATGGACATCAACTGCAAGCCTCCCATATAATGTGTGCACGGGGATGTGTGTGTTCTTACCCAACTTCCTAGGTGGAGCTAGTGGTCGGGCCTTAGAGAAAGGAGGCTAGGGTAGCAGTGGCCGGGGGGGGGAGATGGACACACACGAGTGCAATGTTGGGGCAGTAGTGACCCACTCTCAGGCTGAGAAAGCAGATGGAGGAGAAGCAGTGGCAAGGGGCCATTACTGAGCTCCCCATTCAGGTGAGGAGGAGGTTCTGATATGGAACCAGTGCCTCGAGACGGGGAGAATAAAGAGAAGGACTCTGTCTAAACCAGTGTCCCTTACTGGGAGCAATGTGGACAGTGCTGAGGTCATTGCAACACCACTGGTGGAGATGACTGATGAAGACGGGATGCGCGAGATAGAGACCTCTGCAGGTGAGGCCCCCACTGGAGGCACTGGAGACAACTGATGAGGAAGGATAGGAGCAACAGAGACCTCTGCACTGGCACACACCCTGGATACTACACCACAGCAAATCAGGGAAATGCAATAGACTGATCCCTGTCTGAAGCAGATATGAAATCTTGGACCGTCATGGAGATAGGGGCAGCACCTCACGATTCCGTTACCAGGACAAGTAGTTGTAGCGGACTTTGAGGCTGCATGGATGAGAGGCAGGAGGATGACAGAATCACGAGCAGTTGGTGCACCTCACAAGTGCAGAAAGGTGGCGCTGCAACTGGTACACTAAGTACATGTACCAATGGCAGGGCACCAAGAGCTGACCACGTCTAGCACACCAAGTACCTGTGACACTAAGTACCAATGGCAGAAGCACCTGGCACACTAAGTACCAATGGCAGGGGCACCTGGCACACTAAGTACCAATGGCAGGGGCACCTGGCACACTGAGTACCAATGGCAGGGGCACCTGGCACACTAAGTACCAATGGAGGAGCACCTGGCACACTGAGTACCAATGGCAGGAGCACCTGGCACACCGAGTACCAATGGCAGGAGCATCTGGCACACTGAGTACCAATGGAGGAGCACCTGGCACACTAAGTACCAATGGAGGAGCACCTGGCACACTAAGTACCAATGGAGGAGGACCTGGCACACTTAAGTACCAATGGCAGGGCACCTAGGGAACAAGACCAAAGACTGGATTTTGCAGCAATTACTGGCCAAGGATTTTCAAAGGTATGCTCAAGTACATGTACCGGTTAGGCCAGCTGTGCCAACCAAGTACTCCCAGGATGCCGATGAGCCGATAACCCATCCTTCTGAGTGGGTGGCTATGGGCCTGGTGGGGCCATTGCCAGGAAGTTGAAGAGGAAACTGTTTTATCCTCACAATAGTTTGATTACACATGTCATCCGGAAGCAATAGCTCCTCCCAGCACGGAAGCTGCAGCAGAATTGCTAAAGAGCTGGTCACTTGCTCCTCTGGTATGGGAATGCTGGGGGAAATTCCAAGTGATCAAGGTGCCAGTTTTATGCCAGGAGACTGCTCTACCAGCTTCTCCACATCAAACGTATCCAACACCAACACTCCCAAACAGATGGGCTCTATGAACACTAAAGGAATACTGAGGACATGGAGGGGTGTGGTGCTGACCTCCATGGACATGGAGGGGTGTGGTGCATACCTCCCTGGACATGGAGGGGTGTGGTGCATACCTCCCTGGACATGGAGGGGTGTGGTGCAGACTGGACATAGAGGGGTGTGGTGAGACCTCCCTGGACATGGAGGGGTGTGGTGCAGACCTCCCTGGACATGGAGGGGTGTGGTGCATACCTCCCTGGACATGGAGGGGTGTGGTGCAGACTGGATATGGAGGGGTGTGGCGCAGACCTCCCTGGACATGGAGGGGTGTGGTGCAGACTGGACATAGAGGGGTGTGGTGAGACCTCCCTGGACATGGAGGGGTGTGGTGCAGACTGGACATAGAGGGGTGTGGTGAGACCTCCCTGGACATGGAGGGGTGTGGTGCAGACCTCCCTGGACATGGAGGGGTGTGGTGCAGACTGGATATGGAGGGGTGTGGTGCAGACCTCCCTGGACATGGAGGGGTGTGGTGCAGACCTCCCTGGACATGGAGGGGTGTGGTGCTGACCTCCCTGGACATGGAGGGGTGTGATGCAGACCTCCCTGGACATGGAGGGATGTGGTGCTGACCTCCCTGGACATGGAGGGGTGTGGTGCAGACCTCCCTGGACATGGAGGGGTGTGGTGCATACCTCCCTGGACATGGAGGGGTGTGGTGCAGACTGGACATAGAGGGGTGTGGTGAGACCTCCCTGGACATGGAGGGGTGTGGTGCAGACCTCCCTGGACATGGAGGGGTGTGGTGCATACCTCCCTGGACATGGAGGGGTGTGGTGCAGACTGGATATGGAGGGGTGTGGCGCAGACCTCCCTGGACATGGAGGGGTGTGGTGCTGACCTCCCTGGACATGGAGGGGTGTGATGCAGACCTCCCTGGACATGGAGGGATGTGGTGCTGACCTCCCTGGACATGGAGGGGTGTGGTGCAGACCTCCCTGGACATGGAGGGGTGTGGTGCTGACCTCCCTGGACATGGAGGGTGTGATGCAGACCTCCCTGGACATGGAGGGATGTGGTGCTGACCTCCCTGGACATGGAGGGGTGTGGTGCATACCTCCCTGGACATGGAGGGGTGTGGTGCTGACCTCCCTGGACATGGAGGGGTGTGGTGCAGACCTCCCTGGACATGGAGGGGTGTGGTGCAGACCTCCCTGGACATGGAGGGGTGTGGTGCAGACCTCCCTGGACATGGAGGGGTGTGAGGTGCAGACTTCCCTGCAGAATAGCAAAAGCAGCTATGCCACCATCAGTGAGCCCAAGGGCCGTACCAATTGCGCTGGTTCAGAGAAGGATGACAGGACCCACTTCTGCATGAATTATCAGAAGCTTAACTCCAAGGCCAGTTTCGATGCATACCTTTTGCCTCAGGGTGGAGGAAGTGTTTGAAGTACTGGGGCAGCAGAGGTTATGACAACCCTGGGTTGGGCAAAAGGCTATTGGTAAATCCTGATGGAGGCTGCCTCCAGAGAGAAGACTGTGTTTGCCACTCCATTTTGACTTTTTGAATTTGAGGTGATACCATGTGGGCCCCCCAGCGATGTCTCAGAGGATGATAAACCAGGCACTGAGAGACTGTCAATCCTCCGCTCGGGCGTATGTGGACCACATAGTCATCTTTAGACAGTCTTGTGAAGAGCATATGGAATATGTGAAGGAAGAACTTCGACGGTTGTGTGAAGTTGAAGAAATGCCAGTTTGGACACACTCAAGCACACTATCTTGGCCACGAAATCAGGCAGGGGGGTAAGATAGAGTAGATGCAGAGGAAATTTAAGCCGCCATGAAGTATCCAACACCCGTCTGCAAGAAGGACATCCGGGCATTCCTAGGATTGGTGGATATTACCAATGCTTTGTCCGGGCATTCCTAGGATTGGTGGATATTACCAATGCTTTGTCCAGGCATTCCTGGGATTGGTGGATAATACCAATGCTTTGTCCGGGCATTCCTAGGATTGGTGGATATTACCAATGCTTTGTCCAGGCATTCCTAGGATTGGTGGATATTACCAATACTTTGTCCGGGCATTCCCAGGATTGGTGGATATTACCAATGCTTTATCCGGGCATTCCTAGGATTGGTGGATATTACCAATGCTTTGTCCGGGCATTCCTAGGATTGGTGGATATACCAATGCTTTGTCCGGGCATTCCTAGGATTGGTGGATATTACCAATGCTTTGTCCGGGCATTCCTAGGATTGGTGGATATTACCAATGCTTTGTCCGGGCATTCCTAGGATTGGTGGATATTACCAATGCTTTGTCCGGACATTCCTAGGATTGGTGGATATTACCAATGTTTTGTCTGGGCATTCCTAGGATTGGTGGATATTACCAATGCTTTGTCCGGGCATTCCTAGGATTGGTGGATATTACCAATGCTTTGTCCGGGCATTCCTAGGATTGGTGGATATTACCAATGCTTTGTCCGGGCATTCCTAGGATTGGTGGATATTACCAATGCTTTATCCGGGCATTCCTAGGATTGGTGGATATTACCAATGCTTTGTCCGGGCATTCCTAGGATTGGTAGATATTACCAATGCTTTGTCCGGGCATTCCTAGGATTGGTGGATATTACCAATGCTTTGTCCGGACATTCCTAGGATTGGTGGATATTACCAATGTTTTGTCTGGGCATTCCTAGGATTGGTGGATATTACCAATGCTTTGTCCGGGCATTCCTAGGATTGGTGGATATTACCAATGCTTTGTCCGGGCATTCCTAGGATTGGTGGATATTACCAATGCTTTGTCCGGGCATTCCTAGGATTGGTGGATATTACCAATGCTTTATCCGGGCATTCCTAGGATTGGTGGATATTACCAATTGATGCTTTGTCCGGGCATTCCTAGGATTGGTGGATATTACCAATGTTTGTCCCCACTAGGCCACTATTGCCAGCCCTCCCCCCTCTTACTAACCTCACAAAGAAGAGGGACTCGGAAAAGGTGGTCTGCTGATAGAAGAGAGTGGGAAAACTTTTTGGCAGTTGAAAGAGGCCATTGGGAAGAAGTGGATGCTGATGGCGGCCGACCTGACAAAACCTCACGTAGTACAGATAGATGGCTTCAGCTGTGACGTATGTAAGTGTCGTATTAAGCTAAACTGGAGAGAGGATGAACACGAGCATCGGTTGCACATGCCAGTCACAAGCTCTTGCCAAGGGAGATGAAGTATGCCACCATTGAGGAGTGCCTGGAAATTGTGCAGCTCTCTCCTTTTTCTATGCTCACCACTATGGCCAAGCAATCACCGTGGAGACAAAGCACAAGCCACTGGCATAGTTGCAGGGAATGAAATACTCAAGTGTACAACTTGCTCGCTGGTGCCTGCTGATGCAACTGTACCGATTGGAGCTGAAATATCTGGAAGGGGAGTGACAAGAAGTGTATCGATGGACTGAGAGACGGTTATCATCTAAGTGAGCTGACGACAAAATCCTCAAAAGATTTGAATTTCTACCGCTGCCATCTCAAGTGGGGGAGGGGGGGGAGGGATGTGACAAAGTTACAGCGGCTGGTGTGTATATGCACAGACTATATGCAATCACTAGCAATGCTCCAACATTGGGTGTCGAGAAAGTGTGCAGCAATGTGCGGGTGGAATCCAAAATAAAAGGGAATATTTACATAGATCAGTTCACACTCTCATGCCATTTACTCCTGCATCTAATTAACATACGTACACACTCTCTCATATGGAGGCCATTTACTCCTGCATCTAATTAACATAGGTACACAGGCCATTTCCTCCTGCATCTAATTAACATACATACACACACTCTCATATGGAGGCCATTTCCTCCTGCATCTAATTAACATACATACACACACTCTCATATGGAGGTCATTCTATGGAGGCCATTTCCTCCTGCATCTAATTAACATACATACACACACTCTCATATGGAGGTCATTCACTCCTGCATCTAATTAACACATGTACACACACTCTCATATGGAGGCCATTTCCTCCTGCATCTAATTAACATACATACACACACTCTCATATGGAGGCCATTTACTCCTGCATCTAATTAACATACGTACACACTCTCATATGGAGGCCATTCACTCCTGCATCTAATTAACATACGTACACACACTCTCATATGGAGGCCATTTCCTCCTGCATCTAATTAACATACATACACACACTCTCATATGGAGGCCATTTCCTCCTGCATCTAATTAACATACGCACGCACACACACACACTTAGGTGGCAAAGAAGGTCTTCCATAGCCTATGTAGCTCTCCTCAGTTCCTCTGTTTCTACAGCACGCTCGCTCTTTCTTGCTCGTTTTTGGACTTGTTTTTCTCGTTCCATTGTTATTATGTCTCCACGCAGTGCAATTAAGTACATGTGCATAATTATGATGCTGCAGTTCATACACGTGTATGGAGGTCGTTTGTTGCTCCGGATGATGAACATACGTGTGCCCACCCATGCCCACCCCCGGAGGCAAAAAAGGGTATTTCATGATCATTCGGTGTCTCGCTTCCCTCGACAACTATTCACATCTGATTTGTGGCTGGTTTGTAAAGGATTGAACGAGTCAAACTGGCTTTTTTTGTGCTGCATAAGCATCCTTGATTTATGCTAATTAGCAGTTGGTAGCTACCAGGTTACTAACTCAGTGTGATAATTGATCGCCTGACTTTGTGACAATAACAACAATAGCACCCCATACTTGACTAGTCCTAATAGTAGTGGCGAACTACTATGCACCCACATCCCCTCTAAATAACAATATATACTTGGTAAAGTGTTGACCACACACATGTATACAGACTATTGGGCCACTACGGTAGGTCTATTTGTATAGCACTGTACATACTCCTGAGGTGCTTACAGCTGGTCCATCCAATGGAGGAGTACTTATTCAGAGACACTATAGTTCCTCTCTTTATATCAACCCCTAGCTTTCTGATGCCATCACATCACACACAAACTCTCACCCTACAATATACTGCTACCAGTTGTTGATCTTATCTCTCACTCCAAATTGGGCATCTCTTCAATCACATCCTCCCTCTCCTCCCCTCTCTCCTGGTCTCCATTCCCATCCTCTCCACCTCCCAGCCTTAATCCCATCAAATCCCCCACCCCCTTATTAAAAAAAAATCACACTTGCACAGAGGCAGTACTCACCAGTCCCTTGGCGTGGCCACACAGCAGTCTGGTGCCATCCTTGCTCAGCCCCATAGCAGACACTGCACCATACTGGCCCACTACAACAATTAATAGGATTAATAAGACCTATAGCAGATACTGCACCATACTGGCCCACTACAACAATTAATAGGATTAATAAGACCCATAGCAGCAAACACTGCACCATACTGGCCCACTACAACAATTAATAGGATTAATAAGACCTGTAGCAAACACTGCACCATACTGGCCCACTACAACAATTAATAGGATTAATAAGACCTGTAGCAGATACTGCACCATACTGGCCCACTACAACAATTAATAGGATTAATAAGACCTGTAGCAAACACTGCACCATACTGGCCCACTACAACAATTAATAGGATTAATAAGACCTGTAGCAGACACTGCACCATACTGGCCCACTACAACAATTAATAGGATTAATAAGACCTATAGCAGATACTGCACCATACTGGCCCACTACAACAATTAATAGGATTAATAAGACCTGTAGCAGACACTGCACCATACTGGCCCACTACAACAATTAATAGGATTAATAAGACCTATAGCAAACACTGCACCATACTAGCCCACTACAACAATTAATAGGATTAATAAGACCTATAGCAAACACTGCGCCATACTGGCCCACTACAACAATTAATAGGATTAATAAGACCCATAGCAGCAAACACTGCACCATACTGGCCCACTACAACAATTAATAGGATTAACAACAGGGAAGGGGAGTGGTCTGACCTACTTGTTCAAATGGCAGTGTCTAAAACCAGGGGGGCGGGGTAGGGGGGAGGGGCAACAAAGCCCATGCACCAGCTAGAACCCGCATGAGTAGATCCATGCAGCTTGGAGGATGGATTAGATGCCATCAACTAAAACATGAGTAGATCCATGCAGCATGGAGGGTGGATTAGATGCCATCAACCAAAACATGAGTAGATCCATGCTGCATGGAGGATAGATTAGATGCCATCAACTAAAACATGAGTAGATCCATGCTGCATGGAGGATGGATTAGATGCCATCAACTAAAACATGAGTAGATCCATGCAGCTTAGAGGATGGATTAGATGCCATCAACTAAAACATGAGTAGATCCATGCAGCATGGAGGGTGGATTAGATGCCATCAACTAAAACATGAGTAGATCCATGCAGCATGGAGGGTGGATTAGATGCCATCAACTAAAACATGAGTAGATCCATGCGGCATGGAGGATGGCCATCAACTAAAACAGGAGTAGATCCATGCAGCATGTGATGGATTAGATGCCATCAACTAAAACATGAGTAGATCCATGCAGCATGGAGGGTGGATTAGATGCCATCAACTAAAACATGAGTAGATCCATGCAGCATGGAGGATGGATTAGATGCCATCAACTAAAACATGAGTAGATCCATGCAGCTTGGAGGGTGGATTAGATGCCATCAACTAAAACATGAGTAGATCCATGCAGCATGGAAGATGGATTAGATGCCATCAACTAAAACATGAGTAGATCCATGCAGCATGGAGGGTGGATTAGATGCCATCAACTAAAACATGAGTAGATCCATGCAGCATGGAAGATGGATTAGATGCCATCAACTAAAACATGAGTAGATCCATGCTGCATGGAGGATGGATTAGATGCCATCAACTAAAACATGAGTAGATCCATGCAGCTTGGAGGGTGGATTAGATGCCATCAACTAAAACATGAGTAGATCCATGCAGCATGGAGGGTGGATTAGATGCCATCACCTAAAACATGAGTAGATCCATGCAGCTTGGAGGATGGATTAGATGCCATCAACTAAAACGTGAGTAGATCCATGCAGCATGGAAGATGGATTAGATGCCATCAACTAAAACATGAGTAGATCCATGCAGCATGGAGGGTGGATTAGATGCCATCAACTAAAACGTGAGTAGATCCATGCAGCATGGAAGATGGATTAGATGCCATCAACTAAAACATGAGTAGATCCATGCAGCATGGAGGGTGGATTAGATGCCATCAACTAAAACATGAGTAGATCCATGCTGCATGGAGGATGGATTAGATGCCATCAACTAAAACATGAGTAGATCCATGCTGCATGGAGGATGGATTAGATGCCATCAACTAAAACATGAGTAGATCCATGCTGCATGGAGGATGGATTAGATGCCATCAACTAAAACATGAGTAGATCCATGCAGCATGGAGGGTGGATTAGATGCCATCAACTAAAACATGAGTAGATCCATGCAGCTTGGAGGATAGATTAGATGCCATCAACTAAAACATGAGTAGATCCATGCAGCTTGGAGGATGGATTAGATGCCATCAACTAAAACATGAGTAGATCCATGCTGCATGGAGGATGGATTAGATGCCATCAACTAAAACATGAGTAGATCCATGCAGCATGGAGGGTGGATTAGATGCCATCAACTAAAACATGAGTAGATCCATGCTGCATGGAGGATGGATTAGATGCCATCAACTAAAACATGAGTAGATCCATGCAGCATGGAGGGTGGATTAGATGCCATCAACTAAAACATGAGTAGATCCATGCAGCATGGAGGGTGGATTAGATGCCATCAACTAAAACATGAGTAGATCCATGCAGCTTGGAGGATGGCCATCAACTAAAACATGGGGTAGCTCCATAAATTCAGCATACTTTGAACCCTTCATTTAGGTAATAAACAGACGGGCTTAAAAAAAAGGTAAAAACGTGCAATTCATCTTCAGGGGTTCTTCTTGGCAGTTTCTTAACATCATAAATGGCCAATTTTAGCTTCCAATTAATGCGTACCATGAATCCTTCACTAAGGAAGTCATCTGGCAGCCAAAGAAACCATTAAAATTTTTTTTTTTAACTCAGTCCTCAAGGATCTTGTATCTATCGTCTATTTCCCCCCACCCCCCCCCCCCCCCCCACCCCCCTCTTACACACACATATGTAACTTGCACACACTATGTCCATCATTACTCATAATTTTACTACCAGAAGACTCCAAATTGTCCAATGCATTGTTGCGACTAATCTGTTTCTTGATTCAGTTTTTTTTTAACAACATGAAAAGCAGTGGAAGATCATCCATACAATAAACACGCTCATGTATTTACAATATTGAATCTAGCCGAGCTGAGTCAGCAAGCAGCTTCACATTTTCACTACAAAGAAGCGATCGATTGGGTTCCTCAAAATCTTACTCTTGTGACAATAGTCAAAAGCAGCTGTGGATATGTGTGTACAAGCAGGCATGCGTGTATCCTAATAAACAAAAGCATCTACGATTAGGTTATGGCATGAGGCGAAGCCAAATGCAATTGCCGTCCTCTCTACATCACATGGAATCACGCTATCTCATGCCAATACCATACGATATGAATGGGTGAAGATAAAACAGGTTTCTTTCTCAATCAGCCTTCAGGCCCTCCATCAAATATTGACCACATTACTGTGCCCCATGCTGAGCATATGAGAGAATTCACAGAGAAAAGGATGCTTCAGTTTGGTGATCGGGGGGGCATTTTAATGGGCCGATTACACCATCTGGAAGCTAACAAGTTTCACGTGCGTTTACTCCCACCAAACACAATGGGACATCCCGCAGCCCCCTCGACAGTTCTGTCAACAAATTTTTGAAGGAAAAGTTTGAGGAGTGTTACTCTCGGACAAGGTGTTCCAGCAACTTCATGAGCAGAACATTGAAAGGTTATGTAAAGTCACAGCCTATTGACCTTGGACATACCTCCCTTGAAAGAGTTGGGAGCCAAAAGACGTTAGTGGAGATGGCCGTGCACATTAGTAGTAATTAGTAGTAAACCAGTTTATTAAGGTTTTCGATGGTTCCACGATAGTGAACTGAGGGAGGTCATTGAAGTTACGGAATAGATTCTTAGGATGAGGAAACTGATTCTCAAGATGACCTATGATGTCACAATTTATGACCTTAACTTATTAAGGCAATATAATTTTAATAACGCAATAACCATATGTGCACCGTAATTAGATCACTAATGGTTTCAATTTTCTCAGTTTGGTCATCTCTTTCTTTTCAGCTGCAGAAGAAAGAGAGTACGGAATATCGAGTCCTCCTTTCGTAAGATTATAATTGCACCTCCTCTTAATAAGAACAGGAGGCTTATTATTACACCATCTTTCTTGGCTGCTACTGCGTACCTGTCATTGATATTATCGGGTTCTCATCGCATGCTAGCTGCTCTCCAAAGGCTCAAGACTAGCTGCTCTCCAAAGGCTGCCACCCAGACTAGCTGCTCTCCAATGGCTGCCTCACCCAGACTAGCTGCTCTCCAAAGGCTCAAGACTAGCTGCTCTCCAAAGGCTGCCACCCAGACTAGCTGCTCTCCAAAGGCTCAAGACTAGCTGCTCTCCAAAGGCTGCCACCCAGACTAGCTGCTCTCCAAAGGCTTCCACCCAGACTAGCTGCTCTCCAATGGCTGCCTCACCCAGACTAGCTGCTCTCCAAAGGCTGCCACCCAGACTACATGTAGCTACTCTCCAATGACTGCCACCCAGACTAGCTGCTCTCCCATGGCTGCCACCCAGACTAGCTGCTCTCCAAAGGCTCAAGACTAGCTGCTCTCCAAAGGCTGCCACCCAGACTAGCTGCTCTCCAAAGGCTGCCACCCAGACTAGCTGCTCTCCAATGGCTGCCTCACCCAGACTAGCTGTTCTCCAAAGGTTGCCACCCAGACTAGCTGCTCTCCAATGGCTGCCTCACCCAGACTAGCTGCTCTCCAAAGGCTGCCACCCAGCCTAGCTGCTCTCCAATGGCTGCCACCCAGACTAGCTTCTCTCCAATGACTGCCACCCAGACTAGTTGCTCTCCCATGGCTGCCACCCAGACTAGCTGCTTTCCAATGGCTGCCACCCAGATTAGCTGCTCTCCAATGGCTGCCCCACCCAGACTAGCTGCTCTCCAATGGCTGCCCCACCCAGACTAGCTGCTCTCCAATGGCTGCCACCCAGACTAGCTGCTCTCCAATGGCTGCCCCACCCAGACTAGCTGCTCTCCAATGGCTGCCACCCAGACTAGCTGCTCTTCAATGACTGCCACCCAGACTAGCTGCTCTCCAATGGCTGCCACCCAGATTAGCTTCTCTCCAATGGCTGCCCCACCCAGACTAGCTGCTCTCCAATGGCTGCCCCACCCAGACTAGCTGCTCTCCAATGACTGCCACCCAGACTAGCTGCTCTCCAATGGCTGCCACCCAGACTAGCTGCTCTCCAATGGTTGCCACCCAGACTAGCTGCTCTCCAATGGCTGCCACCCAGACTAGCTGCTCTTCAATGACTGCCACCCAGACTAGCTGCTCTCAATGGTTGCCACCCAGACTAGCTGCTCTCCAATGACTGCCACCCAGACTAGCTGCTCTCCAATGACAGCCACCCAGATGTGGTAGAAGACATGATAGTCATGGATAAAGCAGGCTCTTCCAAACACGTCCATCTCTTACCCCCATGCTTCTCCTGAAACTTGATATTGAAGGGGAAAAATTGTGTGTGTTGTTATTCTGTGCGTCATTCTTTCGTGGGAATCCAGAACAATTTTTTTTTAGAGGGGGGGGGGGGGGGGGGGGCACACAATCACACGAAAAATTTAGGAGTTGTATTTTCCCAAACTTGGGCAATATGCATATCGACAGATAGCACAGTTACTTCACTCTGCTTGTGGCATTCGCAGGACACAGGTTTACAAAAACCTTAACAAAAAACACCACTTGCTGAGAAAGTGCTAGGGCTAGGGCTAGGGCTAGGGCTAGGGCTAGGGATGAGGCTAGGGCTAGGAGCTAGGGCTGGGGCTAGGGCTAGGGCTGGGGCTAGAGCTAGGGCTGGGGCTAGAGCTAGGACTGGGGCTAGGGCTAGGGCTGGGGCTGGGGCTAGGGCTAGGGCTGGGGCTGGGGCTAGGGCTAGATCAAGGACTAAGCACAGCTCGATTGCAACCAGTCTACATAGCAGTGTTCAAAGAAGTCTTCAGACTGAATGTGCATATTTAATTAGAGTAATCACGTGATCATGAGTCGTTCAAGAAATGAAAACTGTTCTAGAATGCAGCTCTCACTGCGTGAGAATTATTTATGCCTACCAAGTGCCTGGTAAGAGCGTTGCTAACATGCCATGACATAGAAGTGCTGATTTCTGATTGCAGCTGTTTCACTTATGGGCGGTGTACCATTGAACTACGCAGACCTAAAAAATTAGTTGTTTTTTGTGTGTGGGAGGGGGGGGAGGGGGGATGTCTAAAAATGATATTCAACTATCTAGTTGTACCCATCTAATATATATACTAAGTCTTGCATTTAAAATTTGTCACACATAATAGGTTCACAAACTTGACCTACTCAAACCCAACCCATTACCACACACCCACCCACACACAATAATCATCGATAAAAAGACACCTTGAAAGGCTTCACGCGAGAAGAAAAATTTTACGATCACAGAGGGTCTTTCACGAATTAATTAAGATACGCTTGCGCACACGAAGAACAAGTCTGGCATCTTACAATTTCCCACATTGTGGTGTACATTTCACAGTCTCAGGATTTCCTACGAAGAACTTTTGTAAAATTTGCCTACAAATAAATGCCCCCAAATGTTCAAACTCGGAACAAAGATGAAGTGCTGGTACACGGGTAACCTTGAAAAACTAGAATTCTCAACTAATTAATTCTCAACTAATTAGCTAGCCTTTAGACTTCTAGCACTGTGTCTGGTTGAGAAGAGCCAACCTTCGCTGCAATCGGAGTGAAGTCAGAGGATTGTACTTCCAGTTTGCAGGAGGACAGACGTAACAACAATTAATAAAAATTGCGGGTCTTCACAACTGTTGTCTCGCACCTACTCTTCTAGGCACCCATGCTGTTTCTGGAAGCTCCTCTAACTGGAGAATGCTGCAAAGGCACCTACGTAAGCCTATAGGGAACTAGGTTGAATCCCTTCGCCTTTGAGAAAGAGACACACCCCTGGTTGGATTTCTTTGCTGTATGTTTTGTCGTAGATGCAGCTAGATTATTTCTGCACCATCTTTAGAAGATTTGCTTCTTTGCTTCTCTTCATTTTGAGCAGGTAACAGCACTAAACCAGTCCCAAAAGAGCCGATCATTACACCAAACTGCAGCTTACTGCACACATTCTAATAACACTAAATAAATCATGCCTGGGGAAAATATGTCATCGCTATAAATAGTGTTAATCTGTAAAAGCCACAAGATGAGCACAATCAGTCTTGGTCGTCAATTCCATGTCATCCTTGAACGACCAAGTTACTAGGGATTTGTATATGCAATGGCGTGTGGTTCGTAGTGAAATTTGCTATAAATACCACGAGTAATTTAGTGGGGATGCTAAAAAATTGGCACGAAGCGAATATGAGTGCGATTGCCGTCCTCTCTACAGCACATGGAATCATGCTATCTCATGTCAATACCACACAATATGAATGGGTGAAGATAAAACAGGTTTCTTTCTCAATCAGCGTTCAGGTTGTTCTACACCTCTACCAATTAGGCTAATACCTTAGCGCCCTACACTTCAGATAGGATTTCCATTTGCCCACCCCTAACATTTGATTACTATTCAAATGCAATTTGCACATGCTTATTAGAGCACAATTTCACTCTATTTTTCACAATTTCACTCTATTTTTCACAATTTCACTTTTTTCCAGTGCTAACTGGCAAAATATATATCTAATTGCGTTCTAATTGGCTAATGTGTGTGAAATATCACATCACTAGCCACAGAACTCTATGGCCTTTTACTACATGTATATATAGGAAGCCATTCAGGTATGGTATAAACATGGATCATCCGCAGATATCCATATAGGTATGTCCACCCTCTGTCAGACCCACAGATGTAGCCAAGTTACTACAGTTCTTTTGGGGATGAATCCTGGATATCCCTAGTATATCTGCCATCCACGGATGAACTCGGGATATCCCTACCATCCACGGATGAACTCTGGATATCCCTAGTATATCTGCCATCCACAGATGAACCCTGGATATCCTAGCATATCTGCATCCACGGATGAACCCTGGATATCCCTACCATCCATGGATGAACCCTGGTAACTCTGCCATCCACGGATGAACCCTGGATATCCCTAGTATATCTGCCATCCACGGATGAACCCTGGATATCCCTAGTACATCTGCCATCCACGGATGAACACTGGATATCCCCAGTACATGTATATCTGCCATCCACGGATGAACCCTGGATATCCCTAGTAACTCTGCCATCCACGGATGAACCCTGGATATCCTTAGTATATCCGGATGAACCCTGGATATCCCTAGTATATCTGCCATCCACGGATGAACCCTGGATATCCCTAGTACATCTGCCATCCACGGATGAACACTGGATATCCCCAGTACATGTATATCTGCCATCCACGGATGAACCCTGGATATCCTTAGTATATCCGGATGAACCCTGGGTATCTCTAGTATATCTGCCATCCACATGAACCCTGGATATCCCTACCATCCACGAATGAACCCTGGATATCCATAGTAACTTGGTCATCCATGGATCACATTGGGATTGACAATGACAATACCGGACCTCCCTCGAACATCACGACCACATATCCTGAGGACAATTCCGGATCATTTATGATGGCCATGCTTTAAAATCACACCTGATGCTGGCTAGGCTAGTGCTAGAGATATAGGACTACATAAGTAGGACTATGGATGTAGGGCTAGGGCTAGAAGGAGCTACAGGGCAAGGACTAGGGCTAGGGATGTAGGGCAAGGGCTAGAAGGAGGTACAGGGCAAGGACTAGGGCTAGGGGTGTAGGGAAAGGGCTAGAAGGAGGTACAGGACAAGGACTAGGGCTAGGGGTGTAGGGCAAGGGCTAGAAGGAGGTACAGGACAAGGACTAGGGCTAGGGGTGTAGGGTAAGGGATATGTTTATGATTAGAAGGGCAACATTTAAACTTTGGACATCCATGCCAATGCTACTGGGTTTGTCTGTGGCTCCACTGGACCACACTGGAGCACGGAATAATATCTCAATACAAAGATACAATTGCACTAACTGGCACCACACTGGAGCATGGAATAAGGTCTCAATACAAAGACACACTCGACCAATTCCTCTAACCTGCCCTGCTGGAGCATGGAATATCTCAATACAAAGACACACTCGACCAATTCCTCTAACCTGCCACGCTGGAGCATGGAATAAGGTCTCAATACAAAGACACACTCGACCAATTCCTCTAACCTGCCACGCTGGAGCATGGAATAAGATCTCAATACAAAGATACACTCGACCAATTCCTCTAACCTGCCACGCTGGAGCATGGAATAAGGTCTCAATACAAAGACACACTCGACCAATTCCTCTAACTGGCTGGAAGCGGGAATTTTTTTATATATTTTTCCTCTCTAAGGAGATATGTTATTAATTAAAGCAACTTTCACAACCGGTATGGCCTAGTACCCTTGCTGGACACAATAGTTGATGACATATATAGATGCAGCCCCAAGTAGAGGACACTCACTGTCTACTTTCAGTCCCTTCTGGTAAGGAGTCAGCACACTCCTCAACTGTTCACGTTGATCTGCACCACGACAACCACACAATGAAATGACGGAAACTGAATGTGACAGAAGGAACTGCACGAATGCTTACAATTAGCATTTCTTACAAACATACCAAATACTAAGACAGTTCCATGTGAGGTCCCAATAGCAAAGATGTCTCCTGCTGCCTATTTTTATCACAAAACAAAAACTAGTGTCACGAGTGTGCGTCTTTTACATCATGTGAGTCACAACTTACCAGAGCAGTTGGTAAACCAGCTTCGTTGTGAACCTAGGACAAAAACAAGAGCATTGCCCACAATGTCTAGGACTGACACAACCATTTCCTATGACGTCTTGGATTCCTCAGATGGTTTGGGACTATCTTGGGATGCCACTAGTTACTGTAGGTTGACTCACTCATACATTATGAATTCTGGAATCAACAGCAGCATAGGGCTAGGGATATGCTAGGGCCAGGTCCAATATTTATGTTGGGTATTACAGGGCTATGGCCAGGACTAAAGCTAGGGTTTCTTTTAGGACTATGACTAGAGCTAAGGCCAGGGTTATTCTAGGGTTAGGGCCTGGGCCATGGCTAGGGGTATTCAAGGCTAGGAGTATTCAAGGCTAGGGCTAGGGATGTTCAAGTCTAGGGCAAGGGGTAAGGCTAGGGGCATTCTAGGGCTAGGGGTAAGGCTAGGGGTATTATAAGGTATGCACCTGCATCAAGGTTTCAGGCTAAGGCCAGGGGTATTCTAGGGTTAGGGCCTGGGCCAAGGCTAGGAGTATTCAAGGCTAGGCCAGGGGTAAGGCCAGGGGTAAGGCCAGGAAGGGCTAGGGCCAAGGTCAAGGGTAGGGTAATTCTAGGGCTAGGGGTAAGGCTTAGGGGTATTCTAGGGTAGGCACCCGGACAAAGGTTTCAGGTATTCTAGGGCTAAGGCCAGGGGCAAGGCTAGTGAATTCCAAGGCTGTAATTAAGGCTAAGATAGGTCCAGGGCTAGGGGCATTCTAGGCAATAGGTAAGGGACACTCCGGGCTAGGAACATTCCAGGGTATCCCAAGTATCTAGGGAATCCCAGGAGATCCTAGGAAATGTTGTGGCAGCACTGGTCATCCCTCATGGTGATCGTACACAGACACAAAGCTAGTTGGAGTTGCACGCTTACAATGGCCTTGGAGAGTTGGTTAGCTATTCCTTTCATAATAGTCTGCTTCAGAATGGCACCCTCTGTGTTGAATGGATCGGCCTGCTTTGTGGAAGAGGATCTGCATGGTAGAGATACTAAACATATCGACCATGGTTATAACATCAACACTAGGTTAGGGAGATCACACGATTTTGAGTTTGTGTTAGCATGTGTGACCTTCTAGTCCGGGTAGAGCTGGTTGATGCAGTCATCTTCTCCACGTCCTCCGAGATTCCTAGCTCCTCTAAGGTGAAGGTGTTGGGATCCTCCTATACAGTTTGCCATAAAAAGAATTCAGACGTTAGACATGTTGGAGCACTGTGGTGTTTTCAAGGTCGCGCTCTATTATTTCGCATGACTAACAAGACATGTGCACAATAGTTTGCATGAGATTGCCAGACCTCGAAAAGGTGACAATTGTTGATCTAGTAATGTTCATGCGCTACCCGTTTCACCTTCTTCATATAGTTTGGCTGAGCAGTAATCGATCACGATGTGGTACAACCGGTGTCAAATCTTCCAGTAACGATGCTAAGGAAACATCAGTGCACTTGCCATTATCTATTTAAGCTAGTCAGTGCAAACATTTCTGTAACGGTTAACTGGTTTCAAGGTCGTCGCTAAAGAGAGGGAAATTGGTCAAATACAGAGAGACGCTTTAATTAATTATTACATTAAGGTCTAGCTAGATGTACTGCAATGCAGAGGTAGCCCCATTCCATTCTCCCATGTTATTTCTAAGCCCATTCCCATGTCACTACCTAGTCCATTTCCTTGTTTAAAATACTCTCTCGTCTCTCCACAAACAGAACTGCCATATTTGTCATAGTAGAGTTTGCAAAAACAGCTCCAAATCTCCACTCCATTTCAGGGGTGTGGCGTGCATCCCAAATGTGTCCATTCGGCTGGAACACGAGTGGCAGTGGCAAAATAATCACTGGGCGGAGTCAGAAGTGAAGCATGTGACCTCGTACCACACCAAGATGCAACCGTTTCAGATTTTTTTAATGAAGTGTGATGCATAGTTGCAGTTTTCACATACCAGGAAATTTCTACATACCACAGCCACAATAATACTAATCTCTAGCAGGTTGGCTATTGTGTGTGAAATGTTGGAACTAAACACCGAGTTACACTGCAGATTTTAAGCTAAAGTTGTTGAATTTGCAGAGAAGTCTTTGAAGAGAAGGAGTACACAAAGTAAGTGAAAAGGGGGCGTGAGACTGGAGAAAGAAAAACATTGAGTTGACAATGTTAACAAGGTCAGAGATCAGATTGATTAAGGCCAGAGATCAGATTGATTAAGATCAGATAGAGAAATCATATTGAGTTGAGGTCATTTACTTTAGCTCCTGCATGCTGGTAGATGGGCACTTTATTTAGTGCGCAAATTATGCTCTGGAAACTATAAAAACTAATGGCTAACTTTTGGGGAGCAACCTGTACTCTGGTGCAACCTTACTCCTGCTAAACTGCAATTGGATGCTATCAAACCTCTCTCTTAACTTAGAATTCAGTACCAAATGTACGCAACTGACGTGCATTTTTTCACTTGTGATTAGCTCATAGCAGAGCTGTTCTATTAAGACTTCAACCTCACAGTGTTTAGGTAGTCGAGCTGGACAAAACTTACACTCATTATTTCATCCAAGTCTTGCTGGTGATCAAGCACTGGAATATCATCTTCAAACGACACCTGAACAGAGAATAGAGATTTGCATTATCTAGCTACAATAATAGTCACTCTCTGTAGTGAAGTGTGTCAGTTATCTCACCTCTACACTATTCTCCAGTACAGAGGAGAGCTGACTGATTGCACTCTTCCCTGCCACTGCCGTGGAGCTCGGAGCAATGTTAATTGGAAGGAGAAGAGAACTGGAAGGGTCTCCTTTGGCCTGGATGCGACTCCCCAACACCACAGACATTGCTACTACTCGAACCAGCTGTCAGATGTTGTTCTAGTATATCCTGTCCTCGCAAACTGGTTTGGATATTTCTTTCGCCTATTTAAATATACGATCAGAGCCCTCTTATAAGCTAATACGGGATACAGTATTTATCCCCAGGATATTTTATCCAGGGGTATATAGGGGGCAGATAACGGATAATATTTCCTAGGGGCTTAGGATATTTAGACCTCGTTCTAAGGATATTTTGTTCTTTTTTGACAACGGCTACTGCACTCACAGAACTCATCCAAAATACTTCACTTCAAATTAAAAAAGAGGACTTCGCAGTAGGCAGTTGGCTTTGAAGTGAAGTGTGAAGTTCTCTTGCACTGTTCTAAAGACCCGTGACTGACCTGAAACGTCTTTGCTGTGTGTTACCAAGCAGAGAAGAATAGGCTAATTCAGGATTGTCATGATGGGATTGATGGAGGGCACTATGGAGAGATAAAACGCTAAGCAAGGTCTGCCACATGGATGATATGTTAACCTTCTCACTTGTACAATGCTGATGAATTATACTTCAATTCTGTAGATCACCGAGTCCTACTTGTGGAAAATAATGGCAAGTGATGTGTCTGAGTATTGCCGAAGGTGTGATAGATGCCAAAGAGTAAATAATCGATTTGGTTAGGATTACAGTGGAACTACATTCAATCCCAGATCCTCAGGACCTTTGTAGCACCCTTGCTGTGCTCAGCAATACTCCAGGGTAAACTAGTATCCTGTTGATAATTCAAAAAGACACTACAGCTATGCTGAATTAAAATTTTGGTGATAGTGGTCACACCAGTTCTCTTCTGCGACTTTTTTCTCCCAGAACCTTTGAAGTGAATTAATTTTGTCAGCATGAAAGATTTGGGATTTCATTATTAGCTTTGGCACAATTATACATAACCCGACTGCATTTGATAAACACCATATGGCATATATAGATCCAGATCTTTTCCGCCACTAAAAATGATGAAAATTAACTATGCACTGAACTTTTACCTGCACATGCCCATATTTTTCAAACACTTTATCATTTTTTGTGAAGGGCGAGTCTTTGATTACCTCTTTTCTCCTCGAGTATGGATTTCAGTGAGGGGGTGGGGGGACTGCTACAGTCCCTACCACTTCTGAGATGCATAGATTATACAAAAAAAATAGTGTAAGATCTTGACAACTAATGATATTTACAATGGTGGTTTACATGCTAAGGAAACATAGTTGACCACAAAGTGTTCATCAAAGCTTGTGCTTCTTGTGCAGGTTGCTAACAAGTTTGTCACTTTCCCTGAAGCTATATTTAAAATTAAACTTGAATTATTTTTTTGAATAACCCCCCCCCCCCCAAATCTGTGTAAATCAGTGAAAGTTTATTGACCATTGGGGAAAAAATCGCAATAAAACAGTTACCACATGAAGATTATGACAGCATAGACAGGCTTAGATATTTTATTCGCTGTGCGAATTAATCTTCTGTGACTAGCTACGTATCTGTACTCTATTAATTATTTATCCATTTGTAGCTGAAACTGCAACTTACACTCGTTAGTTTGGTTTAGCTTGCCTGGTATGTGTATAAATGTTAATTATTTGTAGGTTCACTTCCAGAGGCAACATCACTGCCACTGATTATTTCTCCAAGTGGCCTGAAGCCGCTCCACTGCCTGATAAGACTGCACTTGTTGTGGCAGACTCCTGTCTTCTCTTTTCTGCTGTCATGGTTGGCCAGAAAGAATAATATCAGGGAAGGGAATTCGTCAAGTGTGTTTTAAGGTGTAGTATATATATACACATACATATATACAAACATGAAGAGGATTGCATGATATCAATATCAAATATAATATGTTTATTTAATTGTGTATATTGGTCAAAACAAGCAAAGGACCTAACAAGCACCCATTCAGACACAACTTTACAGTAATAATGTATATGCAAACTAATCAATGGCATATTGGAACCTGTGGTATATTGGGTGCACATAGATTATTATTTACACCTTTTTTCCCCTTCATATTATATGGTATGTTATCACGTATCATAATTTTTATTCTCATCACATATATTCTTGACTTTATAGATGCTTGTATGAGCATAGTGATACCAGTGTTGAACACTGAATTAGCAGCCTATATCACCTACAGATGAATGATTTGGACGAGCAAACATTGGTACATCTTTGATGAAGCTGAGCACATCATGTGATGAGTGGGACCAGAGCATTGCTTCAGCATTGTATGCCGCATTGGTATTCAGAACTACAGTCCTTCTTTATAATCATCAACCACAGAAGGCCATTGATTACGAGCTGGGAACAGCTGTACAGGAATCTGTAGTTACTGAACCTACAATAAGTGGACAGGTAATACCCCAGAAGAAATCATGCAGATCTGGTAGAGACGAGGAAGCAGGACCACCAAAGAGCTTGCAATAACATCCATATTGCACAAGAACAACAGAAAACATATTCTCAATTAACTCTCAGTTGACATAATAACATTAAAATTACCTTCTCGATTATCAACTTCAATTTGTATTCACTCGACGTTTCGACTATATGGATGCTCTAGCCTTCATCAGGAATAATGATATATTATGATACAAAACATGACAGCAACCATGTAAGCAATATATACATATATAGTTGAGTAATCTTTGCCACAATTCACATTAATCCCCACCAGCATTTTTCTATTGGCAAGTGCTCTTGAAAACCATGAACTCACATAGAATGGGAGGAAAGTTAGATCGGAAATGGGATGGCCCCTACATAGTAGAGCTAAGCTAAGGGCCGTTACCGAAGAAATTGTACAACAGCTGCTTATTGAAAGAGTATATCTTGCTATATAGGGTGCTACCGAAGAAATTGTACAACATCTGCTTATTGAAAGAATATATCCTTGCTATATAGGGCGCCTCCAAAGAAATTGTACAACAGCTGCTTATTGAAAGAGTATATCCTTGCTAGGGCGCTACCGAAGAAATTGTACAACAGCTGCTTATTGAAAGAATATATCCTTACTAGTTCTTGTTCTATCCAAGCAGGCAGTTCCTCAGTCCATCATGAATAGCCACTTCCTCAGTCCGCAGCCCACCATCACAGCCACTCCCTTGTTTCTCACAACAAGCACTTCGGTAACTTCCCATACGATGTCGGGCACGTCCTCAGTACAGGACATTGACATATTGTGTTGCACGTGCTATACTAGATGCACAGCAAAAAAGAGCTGGTCATGTAAGAAAAATAGTAGCTTGTGTTCTGAGAAGTGCCATCCTCACCACAAGTGTAAAGACGAGCCAATCTCAATGTGCAAAAAATACGAGACACAAACTGGAATCCTGTCACTCCATGGTGTGAGGTTGCAGGTATTAACTGAATTCCTAACTACAAAGAAAACTCCAAGGTGGCTAGCCATGATGCTATCACTGCCAGTCAATCTAAAGAACCAACACCCAGAAGTAGGCTCCCTGCAGCCATCAGTACTGGCAACTAAGTTTGCGATTCAAGAGAAATTTGTTCATATTCTCAAATTCTGAATCGCCAGGGGAATCACTGGAGCATGGTGTCAACAGTTTGGTGCCAGCCAGGGTGTATCAATGTATATCACAGTCTGCATATATATGACCCTTACAACACAACTATGAAAGAAGTTAGTTATATATTACGATACCGCTTTACCATTAATCTACAGTGGCCAAGTAGCACAAATGATTGGTATTTTTGCTATTGCCTTTGCCACTGCTGTTTGTGCTAGGCATGATACAGCTGCAAAAGTATTTGATCAGTGCAAAATGCGAGCGCACCTTATCAAATGCTTCCAGTTTTGGAAAGAGCATACCTTTTCCAGAGCGTTCTACAAGGAGGGTGCTGAAGGAACCCACACAAGAGGGATTACAAAGATCCGGAGAGAGGACGGTTGAGTTCCCAGAGCTGCTTACTGCATGGTATACTGCATATGCCAACTTCCAAATGAGGGAAATATAATAGGATGGTGCAGTGCGAAAATTGCAAAGAATTATACCATCCAACCTGCGTGTAGTTACCAACAATGCATACTCTCAATCACAATCTCCAGTTATGTATCTATTGTATACACAAATTTCCAATGTATCTATAAACATACCACTCACAATCTCCAGTTGTGTATTATACACGAATTTCCAGTTGTCTATCTAGTCGCCACTCGCAATCCCCAGTTTATATATATATGACATATATATATGACATATTCACAGAATCTGTAGAATAGTGAGAGAACTCGTGATTTAAAATATCCTAATCCCGGATAAAATATCCTATGGCAGCTTTTAGTGTACAAGTCTAGGTAATATTATCCAATGGAGAGTAGATTTTATCTGGTGGGATAAAAAAGTGGGCTGATAAAATTTAATGAGATACTTGCTAAGATGAAATTATGTCCCTTTACCCCCCCCCCCCAGACTGAGATAAACTTGTCCCAGGGAATAAATTATCCTAGGAAACCTTGTCCCCCACTATGCTAAAGTGTCCCCCAGGAGACTAGTAAACTTCAAGACAAGTAGGTTAACAAAGCTCTTGCCACTAAATCATTGTGGATTCCTATCGAGTTGATCTACTCTGAGTTTATATAAATAACAATTCAAATGTTCTTTAGATGAATAATACTAGATATGTGATGTTAATAATATTATTATTTGTTCACTTTAATTTTACTGTCTTCACATTTACATTGAAGTCTATTCTTCCAGATGTTATAATATATATAATATATATATATACATACATAGCTATATATCAAGAAAGCAATGCAGTCACGAATCTTGTTGGAGAGAGAACTAATGTGATGGAGTCATCTGGTTGTGCCAGTGGAAAACCAGCGACTTGGTTTTCTTCAATATGTTACATTCTTCTTCTTATTCTCAGCTTAACTCTTGAGTGTGGTTTGTGTCACGTGGTAGATAGCTAGCTACCGGTATAAAATAAGGAACCTGTAACTGACAAATGAAGTTGCTCAATTCTGACCAGCTAGGTTCTAACAAGGGTGTAAGGAACTTTTCAACCTCTGACATGTGTATGCGTACATATCTGAGCTCATACGTCAAGTGGGCATGGCAAGGTGGCAGGGAGGATGGCGTATGAAGTGTTGACTTCGGAGGGTTCTTGATGTGTTCCAGGTTGTGGGCCTGGAATATTTATTGGGAAACAGGGATGGCTATCAAGGATGCCTTAACGGATGAAGAGGGTATGGCTGATATGATCTGATGGGAGGATCGGTTCTGATTCTGAAGTGTTCAAGTGCACCAAGGTGTCAAGTTTCTTTCCTAATTCTGGCATGTGATGACCAGTTTCAGAGTTTGTTGGTATTACCAGTCACATCGATTACTAGGTCTGGGAGGAGGTGTGCTCACGATGCGAGGTGGAACTATAGCAGGTGGGTTTATCTCGGGCCTCGGCTCTAAAACCATCAAAATCAGTGTAGATGCATTGAGAAAATAAAGTTTTATCCTCTCCTTTAGTTAATCGGGCAAGAACAGTTCCAGCTGCCTTGATTCAGGATGACATGATGTTCATGAGGATATGGGCTGAGGCCTGGAGAGCTAGAGTGTATTGACAAATTGATGCATCCATCATGAGTGTATTGACAAATTGATGCATCCATCATGAGTATATTGACAATAAAACTTGACATTTTTAAGCATGCTGTATTTTCCACCAGCATAGATCCATTGTAGTTGTTAGAGTGTCTGAGCCTCAGCTTCATAATTAATGGTTCTTCCTTTAAATCGATGTGGTTTGACTACTTTTTATTTAAATTGGCAGATACCAAAAACACACGCATGCACATCCACATACATCCACACACATATGCATGCACATATACACACACATGCATGTACATGCATACACATCCACACACATGCATGCAACATATACACATGCACATATACACATGCATGTACATGCATACACACATGCACATACATACATGCACATATGCATGCACATATACACACATGCACACATGCATACATACACACATATGAATGTACATACGTATGCATGCACATACATCCACACATATGCATGCATACACATGTACAGGCATACACATGCATACATACATATATACACACATGCACATACATGCATACATACACACATAGGTATGCACATACATACATATGATACATCACACATACGCATGTACATTATAAACACACACGCAAAAAGTTCTCAGAAAAATCTTATTTTGGCAGCTTCTTAGTGCCCAAAGTGGTCGTGGTGATTTCAGATAACTGAAGCAACATTTTCAGTGTGATTTGAACCCTTTGCTAAGGCCCGGCAACCCCCTTCCTGGGATCTCCATTAAGCCTGACCTCTTGCCCACTGATAGAACTTCCCAGTCAACCGTATTAAAGGTACATTGGAGTAAATAAATGCAGTAATCAAGTTAAAATGTCGACGTTAATGGGAGGAAGCATCATATACTTTATACCAACAGTGTTCTTTGTTAGCTGATTTTTTTAGCACTAGTTCTCAAGATTTGGAGGACCCAGCAAACAACCCTGCTCCGGGTAGTGGGGAGACATCACTTAGCCAAAGTCTCATATTCCCACAATTCTGCCTCTCCCCTTTCCCCCTCTACAAGTGAGTCACTCCAAGCTCAGGCATCATCTGTGTCGCCGCAGCAAGTTATTGGCACCAGAGGAAGGGGAATCCTTCAGGTTCACTACAACTTCCCTGGTTTCCCCTCATCAAAACCTAAAATTGCTTCCCAGCCATTGACACATCAAGTGGATCTCCCCTTGTAATCCTAAACATCTCAAGAATGACCAGGCCGAGACAGGTCAACTAAGCATATTGCCTTAGGAATGCTCACAATCTTGTTAACAAGTTGTTCTCTTCAATCTTGGGTTGTAAATGTCCAAACTGTGTTTGTGACAGAAACTTGGCTTTGTAATAGTATCTACAACAGCAAAATTTAAACTATAGTATCTTGCTGTGACAGAGAGGGTGGTATCCTGCTTGCTGTCTCTGAAGTAATAAAGTCTAAAAAAATTCCCAATTCTCAACGAACTCTCAATTGACATGATGAAATCAAAACAACCTTCTCTATAAATAATTTGAATTTTACACTCCCTCGACTTTTCGACTAGATGCTCTAGTCTTCATCAGGAATTAGTTTATCCCCTTTGGAGTTAGCTTAGCTGAACTAGAGGTGTCACCTAAATTGATGGTGTGTGGTGCCTACTTGTCCAGATCTATACTTCTACAATGTCTCAGCGTACTTCTTCAATGTCAATTGGCACATTACCAGAAAGGTTATGACCTACAATAATAACCTTCTCAATAATCAACTTGAAATTTTATTCTCACGATGTTTCAACCTGATGCTCTAGCCTTCATCAAGAATAATTCCTGATAAAGGCTAGAGCATCTAGTCGAAACGTCGAGAGAATACAATTTCAAGTTGATCATTGAGAAGGTTATTGTAATGTTATTATGTCAACTGAGAGTTCATCGAGAGGTTACGACCTACTTGTGATTTTAATGTGCCCAACTTAAAGTTGGAATACTCTCTATTCTACTAGCACTCGGCCTTCCTTTTTATGTGACTTGCTATTGCTATTTGAAAAGAATTTAGTGCAAGTAATTACATAATAAATGCGTAAGTCGGGGTTCAAGTGCTCTCTATTTCACCAGATAATTAACAGATGTGTCAAAGTATATCAGACCACTATCTAGTATCCTTCAGGTAATCAACAACCACACAAAATACTCCCAACATTTATGAACTTTGCTAAGGCTGATCAGAAGAATTAGATTCGAGATTGATGGATATTGAGATATCCTTGTCATCAGATGTCAACAATCATGGTCATTGGTAAAAGAGAAAATTTTGCAGGCCTCGAACAATTGGTCCCAAAAACGAAACTCTCCAGTAAACAGTCACCAAAGTGGTTGAATGCAGACATCAGGCACATTGCTAAACAAAACCCACACACCGAAACATTCTACCAAATATGCTAATGTTTCAAGAACATACAGACTAACTATATTCTTCCCTCCAAGAACTATGCTGCAGCTAATGGCACACCACAGGAAACTTTTCCAACACTTGTAACACCTCAAGAAAACAACACCAGCATTTCCTATTGTTGTTGATAGATCACATCTAACTATATAACTCATTTGAAACCACAGTCTGTGATACTTGACTTCACCTTTTCGAGAAGTGACTTCCTATATACTGACACCTCCCTCAGAACAATTGACCAATTATAGACAGATATATTTGTGGAAATTATTGACTTTACTTTATCACTTTATCCTCAGCACAGTTTTTTATAAATGCAACGCTCAATGAGAAACACCTTGTGGATGTGATTTACCTAGACCTATAAAGAGCTTTTGACTCAGTTCCCCACCAAGAACTTCTTTATAAACATTGGAATAAGGGTATAACTGGAGCATTGTGGAATTGCTTACCTGACAAATCGTTGCCATTATGTGGAATATAATGGCTCACAATTGTCGTCTTCCAGTAAGTGTCTGGAATACCACAGGGTTGTGTCCTTACCTCTTTTGTTCCTTGACCTCTTTTGTTCCTTGTTTATACAAAATGATGTACCAGAATCTATATCCCATAACTTTTGCAGTAAACTTGGTAAGATCCACCAAGGATTGTTCACTTCTGCAAAGTGATATAGATGCATTTACTGCATGGAGTAAGACATGGAGTGTGGCCCTCAACATTCACAAGATCTAATGTGTAACATTTTGCTTCATCATTGTCCACATCATTGTCCAGAAGTCCTTACCAAAGGCCTGCACTGTGGATGGTCTATCCCTAGAATTAATAATAACAAATAAATAAAATAAATAAATAATAAATTAAGAACTTGTTGTTGTTATTGTAAATGAAAAAAGTTATTACAAAAGTTACTACATCCTCAAAAAGCTCATCAATATTCAATAGATGTCATTTTTCTAGCTGAGGAAAAAGTGCACGTTCCTGCGGAGCTGGTCACTGCAGGTAGGTTGTTGCTTATAGGGAACCCCAAATTCAGACTTAAACACGAAATCAGGGTTATCTGACACCCCTGCATTGATAGAATGTTGCATTTCATTGAGGCTGCAGGAAGTAGCCTCCTTGCACAACGTCTCGCAAACAACATTAATAAACCACGATCCTTTTTCTACGTGTCTATAGGTCATGTCCCCTGGAGCTGTTGCGTATGAAATGAACATGTCTGCTCGTTTACTGGTCTGAATTTCTCCATCTTCTTGCAATTTGCTCTGAATTGGCCTGGTCCCGAATCCACCACCTTGAGAGGCTTGAATAAAGAACATCTTTGGCTTTGAATTAAGTGTTTTGCTCTCTCCCAAGCCACGCTCCAGATATTCTAGCAGAATCACCTTGCTGTCTGAGCTGTAGATGGAAAATTTGTTGCCGTGCGAGAGAATGCAGCAGACAAAGGAGTCATGCTCCACTTTTGTACGTGACTTTGAGCACACTTCCTCCAAGAATTCATCGATGTCCGAAAAAATGTCCCTCAAATCACTTTGGGTGATATCTCTGCGCACTTCCACATGATAACCGAGGTAACGCCATGTCTCGACCAGGTTATACTCGTCTCGGTCCGTTCCAACTCGGTCTTTGTGCCTCTCAGCGTCGCTGAAAACCTTGTTGTTAATTATCAAAGCTACACCATGTGTCTTTGCCTTCATGGAGTAGTAGCCTTTACGAAGATCAGCAACTTTGTAGAGTTCAGGTTCGATGGTTGTTATCTCGTCACCTTCGTTCAATTTAAGTTGAGGCTTATGTTGACCTTGACCCTGAGCTTCAAAGGACATGCTCTTTATTGTACTAAAGAAGTCCATTTCAACTGCAAATACACGGAAAACAGAAACACAATCAAAGCAACAATAAATCATACCAGAGTGATGGCCTCAGAGAAGAACCATCTCAGCTGAAAATTTGCAGCTTCTCTGTCTCACACTATTTAGAGCATATAGAACACTTGCATAAGAATTCAACTAAGACACCATTGTGTCGGTGTGAAGTGCCCTATATGTAAAGCTCTATTTAATAGTTCTCATATCCCCTAAACTTGACCCTTTTTTCTCATTGTGAAGAAGAGCAGAAGTTCTTGTGCCAAGAGGAAAACAGGCAAATGACCTATAGAAATGTGCGGATCAGAGTGAAGGGGTAGCAAAGGAGCCCAGACCAGCAAGGCATTTGGTCAGTACCAACTGACGACTGATAACGGCGGGAGAGTAAAAGTTCCAGGTGACAGGAAAGCGCTGAACAGAGACAACATCGTCCAGATTTCTTGTGTGCACAAATGAGAACGTAGGAAATTTCAGACCAGTGTGCTCTGGGCAGTGATTTATTTGCGCAAGCTCACTCATATGATCTTGCTACAGAGGTAAGACAAAAATACACTACAATTACACAGAGTTTGATGACCCAAACATTTTTGTATGTAGAATCTTAATTCATTGAGAAGTCATGAGTGAGGCTATTGACAGCAAAAGTTGTTGTTAACAAGTCAATGTTGTAGCTAACTCTTTAGGTTTGATAGTGGGTGATCTGCACGTGCAAGTTTTTCAACGCAATAGCAGATACATCTGCACAAAGAACACAACTTGAAAACCGCTACCAAAATATCCTTTCATGGGTAGAATCTAACTCGAGGAGTTTGCTAGTGAGTCTGCTCAACAGTCAGTTGCTGAAATGGTGAAATTACAAAAGCAAGTATTGGCGTTGGCACAAAAAATGGAACAAAAAAAGTGAGTAGCCAGCCACATGTATAGCTGGCTATGACTGAAGGCAGCAAATGATAACACAGAAGAACTCTTGTGAAAAATTCACTGCCTATCGTACTGGATTTTAGTTGATTGAGGAACTAGCTAGCCTAAAGCAAAAATGATTGCTTGGTCTCTGGCCTAAACAACTAGTATGCTAGAGAAACATAAGAAAGTACAAAGTGCTTTGTTTGCTTTTATACTCACTAGGCAAGCTAGCTCATCAACAGCACTTACTTGGCTAGAAAGAAGACAGACGACAACCAAACGCTTGCTAAAAATAGAATTCGGGTGCACCCATGCATCACTAAATTTTAGTCCTAAAGATGCTTTAACGAGTGTTGCTATGCAGTGGTTGTTGCTGTGGACAGTGGGTGTTGCTGTCGTAGTCGCATTGCTGCTGCAGTGGGTGTTGCTATTGACAGTGGTGATAGTGTTGACTGGATGTAGCTGTTGCAATGAGTGTTGCTATTGACAGTTGTATTGTTGTTGATAGTTGGTGCTGGTCTTGACAGATGGTATTGTTGCTGACAGAGTATTTCTGTTGATTGAGAGTGTTACTGTTGACAGTGGGTTTGATTGACAGTGAGTATTGCTGTTAGCAATGATATTGCTATGACTAGGGTTGCTTTTGATAGTCGGTGTTGCTGTTGACTGTGAGTGTTACTATTGACAGATGTTGCTATGACAGTGGGTTGCTGTTGACAGTAGATGTTGATATGTTTCTGTTGACAGTGGGTGTTGCTGTGGCAGTGACTTGCTGTTGACCGAGTGATATTGTTGACAGTGAGGACTGCTGTTAACAATGAATATTGCTGTGAAAGTTGGTGTTGCTGTTGACAGGATGTTGTCGTTGACAGTGGCCGTTGCTGTTGGCAATTGGGTTGCTGTTGACAGTGGTGCTGCTGCTAACAGTGGGCATAGCCATGCTGCACTTAAATAACTAAGACGCTGGTAACAGAGCTTGTTATTTGAATCCACAATCATATAGTATCAGCCTATATTAATGTACCTGGTGGCGTGGGCTCATCTATAGCATCAGGTGGTGGTTGCTATAGAGATAGGAAATAATTAATGCTCAGGTGGGTGTGACCATGAAAGTATGACTTCTAACATACCTTTTGTCCATACCATAGTGGAGGTTTAGCAACAAGACCTTGCATACCACCTATATCTGTAGAAACCATCATTGCTAATTAATATACTCGGGACAGATTTGGTATTATACAATAAAAAAACGTATTTCCTCGATTAGAACCTGCTCTCGAATAGAACATGCACAATTTACTGTCTCAAAAGAAAGGGAACACGCCCTCAATTACACCATGGATGAGTGGGTGGAGAACGCTTGGCAACCAGTCGCCACTAAAGTAATAAACAAATCCATTCAAAAGTTATGCTTATAGTTGTAACTTTCAACATGGCTAATGATGAACTTATAACAGCAAGCTACTAAATACACCTTATTGAGCTAGTTATCTAGGCAAGTTGTAATCTAGTAGGCTAGTTAGCTAGAGATCGAGTCCCCTCTGCTGGATATCTGCACCAGAACATAAACTACAATGCTTCACATCAGAACTTTAATGCCCCTTGTGGTATAGTGCGCTTTCAACATGGGCTCCCATGTAAAGGTGACAGCTACTAAGAGTAGATCAAGCCACAGCAGCTATTATTGATCTAGTCTTACCTCCACAGCGCAAGTGTATCAGGTGACAACTTACAGACTAACAACTAGCTTTGTAAGGAGCCTCCTCAAGCATTGTACAGAGTACACCTTATTGAGCAGAGTATGTTTAATTGAGCGTACATGACAACCAGGTGTTAGAGAGGGTTAATTAATATTCTGCAGGTAATGATGTGACCATAAATACATATGCTAACCAATGTCAGCTACTTGTAAAGAGCTGACATTGGTTGTAAGGACAAGTGGCAAAATCTCACTCTACATCGCCATAGCTTCAAAGTAGGAAATATCTTCTATTGAAGCCCCCTCTCCATTTACAATTGCAATGACCTCACCACTTTCCTTTAATTAAAAAAGTGATTAAAGCTTTTAAAAAACACTTCAGGGCCAAGCACGTCTATAAATGATAAATGGGATTCAGTGACCTGACACTAGTTCATCCTGACAAGCTTGCATAATTTGCTTTGAAGTAATAGGTGCAGTCACTTGGAGACTGTAACTGTCTAAAACATGTTCTTGAGTTGCTCCTATCCTCATGGCCACGACATTCCTGCCCTCATTCCTCCCACTAGGTTGCCAAAAACCTAACCTGTTAGAACATCATGGGGTCACAGACCTTACCTTAAAGTACAATTCCATATACTCTGTTATAACAAGCAATGTACAATATAGCCACCAGCTCAACAGCAGCATTATTTAGCAGCAGGTGCTGGAGTGGATAGAGGGTTAAGGCCTTTTTATCTAAGAACTGTACTTTTAATCTTTTTTTAATCAATGAAGAACACGTTTCACAAAATATTTTATTACCTGGCTTGTCTTTTATCTAGGAAAGAAAACAACAGGATTATAAGAACAGTTTGAGAATAAGGTTGGAGGTGAGGGGTTAAAGGGGACAGTGATGTCTACTCAGTAGGAGGAAACTTATCCGAACACGTCGTTCAACCGAATGCTACAAGAGAACACACCCACAGAAATGCCAGTGAAAAAAATCATTAGCGTATGCCCACAATGACCATTGGCCTAACGTGGAACCTCATCCAGCAGTTTCTTTCAAAGCAGAGAGCAGGGCTAGACCTTTTCAAGAGATAAAAAGCCGTCCTCAATATTTATGAAAGGTCAAGGTCAGTGATATTTTGCAGAATGGGAGAAGTTTAGATAGAGTAGCAACGCAATGTGATGTTGGAAAATAGACTGTCCATCAGGAACAAGGAGAGCAGAAGACCAGAGGTTCAGTTACCTGAACATTTCAGTTACCTGAACATTTCAGATATCTTCCGGCCTCAACGTGTTCGGGTAAGTGGAGTGCTACTGTATATGGGCATGCAGCCACTACAATGAGTGCAAGTTAGTGTATATGTGTAGAAACAGATGCTGAGCATACCTCATCCAGTGCAGCAAGTAATATGTGGTAACCTGATCCTGCAAAGCCAAACTCCTTAATACTCACACAGTCTAGACGGAGAAAGACTTGGCCACTGATGTCCTTCTCTGAGTTAGCAAATGCACACATAAGAATTCAATTTTCTATAATATTTCTAAAATCAAGCAAATTCTCTACCACATTATGTGTGTACGTCATTGTCCAGGTGAATATAATCTTGCTATGTCTTACCCCTACGAGCTAATGCATTACTTACATTCAACTGGCTTCAACCTGTCTCAACCCAGTGTGGTGTTGGTGCAGTGTGTGTCCCCATAGAGCTATTGTCAACCTACTTCAACCAGCCCACCTAGAATAATGTTGATCCATTGTGTTTCTTAGTTAAATTATTATTAGTCCAATTGAAGTAGTGCCACACCCTTCCTCAGTCTGATTTCCAGCTTATATTAATCATTAATTGAGATGGTTGCACAACCTCCTCATATCATTGTACAGTAGCAGTAGTAGCAGCAGTAGTAGTAATAGTAGTAGTAGGAGGAGGAGGAGGAGGAGGAGTGGGAGAAGGAGGAGGGATAGGTGGAGGAGCAGACGGAGGAGGAGCAGAGAAGGAGGGGGAGGAGGAGTAGGAGGATAGGGGTTGGAGGAGGAATAGGAAGAGGTGGAGTAGAAGGGGAGGAGGAGTGGGAGGAGGAAGAGGAGGAGTTTGAGGAGGAGCAGGAAGAGAGGGAGGAGGAGAGGAGGGTGAGGAGGAGGAGGAGGGGAGGATGAGGGGGGGGGGAGTGGGAGGAGGAGGAGGAGAGGAGGGTGAGGAGGAGGAGGAGGGGGAAGAGGAGGAGGAGGAAGAGTGGGTGGAGGAGGAGGAGGGAGAGAAGTAAGAGTAATAGTAGTAGTAGTATACACTCAAACCCCCTTCGTCCAGATGCCCCACATCCGGACATGTCTGTCTACTGGCATTGCACAATAGCAGCACATGCATCACATTTTAACAGTAGAACAGTTCAGTTTCTTGTGGACAGAGAGCGACGCTTGCTTAGATTTTGGCTAGTTTCTTGTTTATAGCTTGTTCCTGAAGATGTCTGAGACTAGAACAGCATGGAAGGCTTCCCACAATAGTGATACAGGACCAGGAAGAGGCCTTGGAAGACCAGCACTCATCCACACCCGTGAAGCACTGGAAATTGCACTGCTGTGCTTATTCTTGAGACAAAATGGCACGACACTGCTCGTATGGAACAGGAATCACTGAGGCAAACCTCCACCATTTTAATTAAAAGAACTGAATGAGCCTATCCATGCTGTTTTCCATCACTGTACATGCACAGTATGCATGCACTTGATATAGGTAGAGATGCAAAAATTGAGCAAAATGTGGGATGTTCCCAGAGGCCTGAGTTACGGGCAGTGCCAGGTCCCAAGCTGCCCGAGTTGGAGTGTACTTATGTATTTTGAACTGTGAACATACTTATAATCTGGTTGCAATCAGATCTAGGCAAGTAGTAATGAACCTTCATCCAGACTGCAAACACTTTGGGGCTGAAGTCTTTAGAAAACTGATCAGGTACATTGACATCTGCAGGGTTAAAAAAAAAAATTGAATGTTAATTTCATAAGGTCATCGAATTCTCACAACTCTCAGTTGACATACTGAATTACAGTGACTTCTCCAATTTTACTCACAACTTTTACCATTTGAAAGGACAACACCCAAAAGTTGTAGTTTCACCTCTAGACTTCCTTCATTGTGACCAGTGCAGAAGCTATGGACATAGCTGTAGTGTGTAGTTACAACTTTCTCACAGCACTGAAGTCTCTATTAAAAACTACAACATATTCCCTATAAGTAAGTTGTGCAGCTAGCCTAAGCTAAAGACTTAGAGTTAGTAGCTAATCTGGTAAACTTTCTCTGGAGACCTCCTTCATTGGACCAAACCAAAACCAATGCAGCAACTATACACACAACAGAGTGGGCTGCTTTTGGAGAAGTTAATTGCTTATAGTAAACAAGCTTCCACATTGGGAGGTTGATTACTGCCTCCTTGTTGAAAGGGTTAATAAACACTACAAAAACATTCCAAAGACAGTGTCCCCACACAATATAATGAAGCACGGTGCCAAGTGTGCGCATAACAGGGTGTAACAAGCAACATCTTTTCTTCCATTCACTCTCCAAGAAGGTATTCTCTATCTTGCAATATATATATATATTTCACCCAGCTATTTTTTGGCATAGCCACAATTTTTCCAATTCTTGGGGGAACTACAGCATCTTAACTTGTTGTCCTATTGTATCCATCATCATGTGAACCAGCAAAATACTAAACACAAATCCTTATTAAGCTAGTTATCTAGGCATGTTGTAATCTAGAGCTAGAGATCGAGTACCCTTGATATATCTAGCAAGTGCTGGATATCTGCACCAGAACATACACTAACAATGCTTGCAACACACCAGAACTTTAATGCCCCTTGTGGTATAGTGTGCTTTCAACATGGGCTCCCATGTAAAGGTTACAGCTACTAAGAGTAGCTGCAGCCATAGCAGCTACTATTGATCTAGTCTTTCCTCCACAGCGCAAGAGTATCAGGTGACAACTTACAGACTAACAACTAGCTTTGTAAGGAGCCTCCTCAAGCACCGTACAGAGTACACCTTATTGAGCAGAGTATGTTTAATTGAGCATACATGACAACCTGGAGTTAGAGAGGGTTAATTAATATTCTGTAGGTAATGATGCGACTGTAAATACATATGCTAACCAATGTCAGTTACTTGTAAAGATCGAAGATTGTTTCTCTAAGGACCAAGTGACAAATTAGATGACTATAAGACAAAGTCTCATTCTACAGTCACCATAGTTTCAAAGTAGAAAATATCTTCTATTATTGCAGTGACCTCGTCACTTTCCTTAACGTTTAGCGAACCGTACCTGTAAATTGAAAAGTAAACGCGAGATTGCTCAATTCGCACGCGCAGCTATACCCAGAGACCAGGGTGTTTTTATCAGATGCGCAATATTTAGTGTGTCCTCGTGTCCGATGAACTGGAGAGTTCTAGGTGCTATTCTTCTCTATGACTTATTGGTACTTCATTAATCTCAAAAGGTTTTCAAGTATGTGAGCTGATAATCATTTTTTTAAAGTAAAGCGAAAACTCGTGACCAAGGTGAGTAACTAACTTTATTTCAGCTAACTCAGTAGTTTCTTTTATGACTGTTAGACCAAGCTAAATAGAGTAGGAAATAGAGTAGGAATAGCAAATAGTTTAGCTAGCTAGCTACCGCACCCATGTAGCTAACCAGCTAGCGCATGCATGTAGCTAGCTAGCTAACGGACCCAAGTAGCTAACTAGCTAGCGCATCCATGTAGCTAACTAGCTAGCGCACCAATGTAGCTAGCTAGCTAAATAGCCTTTTCTTTCCTGAGAATACTGTGCTAGTTTTGTTACATAGTCCTTGCTCACATTCAGTTGTTCAATTAGGCCATACCAATTTGATTACTTGTTTCTCAGATTCCTGGGCACAAATTTAGACCAGGCAACCAGGAAAGAGGCAACCAGGAAAGAAAGAAAAAAACTTTCAAGAAAAATGGTAGCTACATGTATTGCATGGTACATACAATTAATGGATCAAGTGGCTTTTACGACTCCAGCCATCAAGAAATTCTTGCGCATTTTTAAATTTCACGCACGCGCGTTTTGGGGTTCACGCGGTAAACAAAAGTACGGATATCACAATCCAAATTTACAAAAGTACGGTTATCTCATCCAAACCGAATAATTAACAATCCAAAGTTCATGAAATATCCAAATCCTAATTTCCAAATCCTAATTCCAAATCCTAATTCCAATTCCAAATCCTAATTTCAGAATAATTCACAATCAAAATTATGAAATATGAAATATCATCCAAATAAAAATATCATCCAATCATCCAAATAAATAATAATACAATCAAACAGGGTATTGGGTTTTAATTTCTGCTAATATGTTATTATATGTTAAAGCCACAGTTGTTCCATTTCGCTCCCGCCACATAAATTCATCTAGGTAGGATGGAAGCTGGTGACGATGAACTCCTTTCATCCGCTTGAGCTTCACCTTCACCTGCACAATATAATAATTGTTGTTAAAATATGTTGTTAAAAAATAATGTTCCACAAACCATACCGTTCCAATAGGATTCAATATGTTGGGTGTGCACACCCGTACTCTGAGTTACAAACTAAATCAAGTGATTCACAGTCTCATTTGCCACAATCCCAGGCAGAGTAGCCACCTGCCTATAAGCTGCCCACTGGTCCGAATGAATTATTGATCCAGGTGCAACATGCGCCTGAATAATGGGTAGCAAGGTGGCTGCGTCTCTCTGGTCCACAACTTGCATGTAACCTAAATACATTTCATTGAATTAAAACCTTTGAAATAGCACAATACGTTTATCAAGTGTACCAAGAGCAGGCGTATGATCTGTGTTCAACCAATCCAAATATCCAAGTATCCTTAGTAGGTGGGCGGCCTCTATGATGCTAAACAGTCAATTACAAAAGTGATCATCCATTCAAGTATATCAATGTTACAGTGATACCTTGGGTTTGTGTGTGAACTGTGACTCGTCTATTTGAATAACAGATCCAACACCACCAAGTACAATCTGGTTCCGACATAGTACTGCAGAGCACACTTCCCTAAGCCACTGGTACACATTAATCGCAGTTTTCTTGTTGCAGCCACACTCATCTGCTGCATCTAATACAGGGTACTGCCTCACCCACCAATATATTAATATCTGAAATACCAGGTGTGATTTCGAGAAAGAACTCCCATGCCTAATTGATTTAAGGGATTTACAACTTGGGCATGCCCAAGTTTTGCCATCCTTCAGGTCTCCTTTTTTTCTTAGGGCCATTGAAGAATTACGTACACCTATACACGGGTATAACATAGTATAATAATTATGTGATGGCTAGGTATATACCCCTTCTTATCTGGAACATGAAAAAGAAAGAGCTAGTAGACCCTTGCTGTTGATGTACCCCTTCTTACCTCGAACATGAAAAAGAAATAGCTAGTAGACCCTTGCTGTTGAGGTAGCCTATAACCTCTTCTGTTGTTCCAAATGCAACAGAAGCAATAGTCCTCAGTGTTGCCATAATTGTGCTTCTCCTGCCTTTTTTGTATTTACCACGTGAACCCCCAAAATGCGGTATTTCCCATGTGTACCTCCGCGCATGCGTGAAATTAAAAAACGCGCATGAATTTCTTGATGGCTGGAGTTGTAAAAGCCACTTGATCCCAATTAACAACATATTCAAAAACTATATAGGTCCAAATGAAACCAAAATTATTTACTGTTTTTTGGCCTCTTAACAACATTGGAAGGTTGTTTTCAGAAAGCAAGTTGCCCCTCACTCTTGCAAAGGAAGCATATGGGCAACACTGTTGCATATGATTCACGAAGTTCACGGACCTCTTCATCAGTATTTCAGCCCCCATTCCACAGTAGTAGCAGACATCAGGGAAACTCACAAGTGTGGATTTGTAGTACTGCATTTCAACAGATGATTTGCAGGTAAGAGCTTGACTACAGTATATACTCAGCCAAGCAAAATTGAAGGGAGAGGCCATTGCGTTCTAACCAGCTTCAGATTTGGATCACGTGATTTTTTCCCTTTCCCTGTCTGCTTCTTTCCCTGTCTGCTAAAATTTGGACCCGCCAGATCTGAGAAACAAGTAATTAAATTGCAGTGGCCTTAGTAATATATTTTCGAAGTGGCTAGAGGACCGGCAGCCGGTGATGGTTGGAGAACCGGTAGTGTGTACGAGCCCACGGGGGCGTGGTTATCTATGTTGATTTGTCTTTCAAGATGTCTACTAACTTTTTTTCGGTTGGTGAACGCTTTAGGACATTTGATGAGCTTGTGAGTAAATTAAAGGCTAGGGCTAGGGTTTTGTCCAGTTTCCGAACCGGTTGCCGGTTCTCCAAGTAAATTTAACCGTCGCCGGCTGCCGGTCCTCTAGCCACTTCCACATATAGGATTGCAGCAACATCTGTGATGAAGCAACATCTGTCTGTAATCATAACCATGAAACTAGGATGAAAGTATGCTTATATAGACTCGGTCTTCAGTTTGATATGTCCTCTGTGTGTGATAGGTCTGGAAGCTGATGGCTAGGCACAGATTGGGGGTGTTAGGCAGGCACCACATCTATACAGGGTGAGGTGTCTGGTGGCATCCTGCCTTCTTTTGCAGAAAGCACAGTCATGCCTCTGACTTCCTCCGTTGACATTCAGCCTGTTTGGGTACTTCTCAGCCAGGTTGGGTCCACTTCGGCAACCTATGCTCAGTATATGCATTGGTCCTGTCAATGGTAGCTTGGTAGCATGGTGGGCCCAAAGAATAGCAGAAAACAATCTTCTGCACTTTGGCAGGATCGAGGAACATTAGGTCCTGGTTGAAGGCTACTCTGTGGAGCAATGTCATCTAGAATTTGAAAAGAAAGAAGTATAATGTTTATACTTGCTTGTAAAGTTCGCTTGTAAAGTTCGCTTGATATAAAAACATTTGTCTGTGTAGTGGCTAATAATATTAGTTGTTATTATTCTTATTGCAGGAATATCATACCTTCCCCAGCAGGAGTCAAGATATATTAGCTAGCATCCACACGGCTGGTTCCATTTCCAACTGATCTTCCTCTCCTCTGCTATATATCCTCTCGACCTGCAGCTCTTCACCTCCTCTGCTGTCCTCTACCTGCAGCTCTTCCCCTATTACAACTACCTTCCATTGACATCTGCTGACTTAGTCCTCTCGCTGTTGCTATCCCCCTATTTCCACTTGCTCCAACATCCATACTACTTGCACTCTCATCCTCTCTTCAAAATTGCCACTCATATCTATTTCATCATCACTAAAACTATTTCAGTCACAATATGTACTATCACTATCAATGCCAGTACCTTCAAGCATCTCTAGTAGTCCAAGGGCTGCCGAAACCCCCCCTCCCCCCCCAGTCTATATAACTGCCACTGTGATTTTATGTTAGTTTAAACCCAGGTATTTACAAAAATGCTTGATATACATGCAATTTTTGGTTGCAAGTATGGTAAATGAGCAATCCAAGATGGCCTCTGTGCACTGCTTGATACAAATACTTCTTTTTTTAATCCAATTATTATATTCCAATTGATGTAACATATGTGTAATATAATGGAGAAATTCATTGGAGACACAATTTGTCCACTTTGAGGTCTTCATTGTAAAAAAAATATGGCCACTGGTGAGGTTAAAAATATATAGCAGTTGATTAAGTTTGCATAGATTCGTAATTAATTAGGCCGTGTCAATTGGAAAGTATCAACTTGCATCTTCTGATTTATGTTTTTTTCATGTACTTTTCTTTTTATTAGTAGTAACTTATTTATTAGTAGTAACTTATGAATTGACTTGGTTTTGTTTTACTAATTAATTAACTGCATCCTGTATTCAATCTTGCATGCTCAGTAGTCTTTTGTCTGTTAGCTACCTTTGTTTGGCTAGTATATAGCCTGTTCATTGTTAGCCAGCTTATTGTGTTACCAGGGCCCTTCTCTGTAAGTGTTATCAGCATTTCATATATATCAACTTCAAGAATTACAAAATGAAAACATAGTGAGATTGAAAATTGAATGTGATGAGGTTAAAAATCCTCGCAAAAAAAGCAAATCCAACACATCAACTCTACTTCCTCAGGATCATTGCTTCTTGTATTGTAAGAGGGTGGAAAAGCATAACCAAAAGTTTGATAAACTGATCAAGTTAGCTTCTAAGTCACGTGAGTCTGAAATTAAAGAGTTAAATCAAGACCCTAAACTCACCATGTATGTGAACATGTGGATAATCAAATCATCAAGGGAGCACACGTATAACGTATCACAATGTTGAGGGAGAGATACCTTGAATATTGGCTATGTTATCATCCTAGATTCTATAGTCAGGACTATAAAACATACAAACTCAAGGCTAAACTAATGAAACACTTCGGCCATTCCATCAAATTCTGGCAACCAAACTACCGCAGTGAACTAGTATATATACTCCAGTCATGTTCCACAAGGTGCTGCAATTGAAGTTGCATTTGAAGCTGCTGCTTCCGATTCAAGGATTCTTGACATTGTTGGAGATTACTGGAATGCGTGGAAAAGAAGAGTCTAAGCATCTCCACAAAGATGTTAGGGCAGCACAAATTAGGAAGTCTGAAGAGGCAGTGTTAAGGACTATATATGAACACAATCAAAAGCTATATCAATCCATTTGACACTGAGAGACAAAACGTCCTTTCCTCTGGAATTCCTGCATCTCAAGAACTAGTCATCGACCTCCTTGGTGATACACCTGGAGAGAGATCATTGAAAGACTTCCTGGAACTGCGAATATCTGGAGGCTTTGTAAAATTTCATGAGCCAATCAAGAAGAGGAACCGTCTGACATTCCAAAGCAAGCGGAGAGAAAGACTATCAAGGCCAGGAACAAATGTATTTCTATACAAGCTCAATGCAATTTGTTTCGGCAGCTCGTCCTTTTATCTGCTCAACATAACATCAGTTTGGAGAAAGCATTGTCAATTGAACTTGGTGATTCCTTGGAGTCTGGCAACTGCAGGTGGATGCCCACTGAAAACAGACAAATCAACACTCCTGCATCATCTTGAAGGGGACTTCCAGATAAGCGAGAGACCACATAATGCTGCTACCATCATTGATGCTGCAGCACACATCCAGGCTCAATCAATCATTCCAAGAACCTTTGGGGAACTAGCAGAGCAATTGTGGAATACCTTGCCTAAAACTCACCATGTCGATTTTGTAAATGACACCTACATCAATTAAGTCCGTTGAGATTTCAAAAGCTTCTTGTCGAACAAAAGCCAGCTCAAAGTTTATCTTGAAGGAATGGCAGTCTCCAAAATATGCCTCTAGGTTAGAGGGTCACCAGATCATGTTCACTCTAGGTAAAGAGTGCTGGGAATTGACGAGTGATGGTGTTGAGTTGTACTCACTGACCTACGATGATCTTATCAGCAATCAGGTCAAAAAATGGAGGAGGATCGATATCAATGCAGTGCGACATCACTTGGTGCCAGTGTTAGTGAAGCAGTCCTAGGCTTTCATGCGTTCCCCGACTGTGACACTACCAGTGCATTTATGAGAAAGGGGAAGGTCAAGCCTTACAAGAAAATGCTGAGTGAATCCTGCATTCATTAGCACTTTTGGCCAGCTGGGCATGCATGAAATTGTCACTGAAGAGGATCATAAGGTGTTGGAGAAATTTACATGTGGTATATATGGCTAGAAGACCACATCTTGTATCAATAGCTGCAGGTTTAATCTTTTCTTCCAATGCTTTTCAACAAGGAAATCTAAAGGAATACTGAGCACTGACATTGGCATAGATATCATCCTACTCCCACCTTGCCAATCTAGTCACACATTCAAACATACATTTGGTGGAGAGCACTGATCAAATCTCCACAAATTCCATCTCCATTGAAACATGGTTGGGTCTTAAGGCAAGGCTCACTGAATTTCCAATGAACTCACAATGAGATGATGCCAACTGACATAGAAAAAATCCTGGTTTAGCTGCCAGCAGTCAAACCAAAATGAAGATGAAGAGTCCCAATATGTAGCTATGAGGATACTTACTACGAATCAGACTAAGTTTGAATGCATCCATGACCACATCATAATTCATATTGTAATTTTACAATGAAGATGACCTTAAAATGGATAAATTGTGTTTCTAATGAATTCCTTGACCCAAAATTAGTTAAAATTGATATTGCACATGGTTTTTTAATCAATTTGATCAAAAGAAAACATTTTGCCCAAATTTAGCCAATGGCGTACATCGGCCATTTTGAATTGCTGATATACCATACATGCAACCGGATAATGCATGTATATCAAGTCATTTTGTAAATAACTATGTTTGAACTAACAGAAAATCAGAGTGCAGGTTATATAGACTGGGGGGGGGACCTTTTCAGTATCTAGCCACTGGTCTATAGTACTTGCTGCTACAGACCTACAACTAACCTGCATAAACAGTTTAGGTCAAAATAAAACAGGTGGTCCCCAAAGTGTTAATTAAAAGCTTTTTAGTGACAATGGTCTGCTAAGTGTTAATTAAATGCTTTTTAAAAACATTTCAGAGCCAAGCCAGGAGGTCTATAAATGAGATGCAATGACCTCACATTACTTCATCCTAGCCGAGCTTGCATAATTTGCCATAATTTGCTTTGAAGTAAATTTGCTTTGAAGTAATGGGTTCTAATTTATTGCCCAATAGTAGGCACTTGGAGACTGCAACTATCTAAAAGTTGTTCTCCTATTCCTTATGGCCACGACATTCCTGCCATCTCCTCCCACAACCTGTAAATGAAGTGCAATTCCATGTACTATGTTATAACAAAAGTTTTACAATATAGCACTCCACCAGAACTATTTAGCCGCAGGTACTGGGGGTTGGGTCGGAGGTTGAGGCCTTTTTATCTAGGAACTGTACTTTTAATCTTTTTAAATTATCAATGCAGAATCATTAAACATAACTCTCACAAAATATTTTATTACCTGTCTCGTCAGTTGGACCTTTTATCTAGGAAAGAAAACAACAGGATTATAATAACAGTTTGAGAATAAGGTTGAGGTGAGGGGTTAAAGGGGACAGTGATGTCTACTCAGTAGGAGGAAACTTATCCGAACATCACTTATCCAAACATGCCGCTCAATCGAATGCTACAAGAAGCCTCGTCTGCAGAAATGCTAGCGGGGAAAAAATCATTAGCGCATGCCCACAATGACCATTTGCCTAACGTAGAACCTTATCCAGCAGTTTCTTTCAAAGCAGAGAGCAGGGCTAGACCTTTTCAAGAGCCGTCCTTAATATTTATGTAAGGTCGAGGTCAGTGATATTTTGCAGAATGGGAGAAGTTTAGATAGAGTAGCAACGCAATGTGATGTTGGAAAATAGACTGTCCATCAGGAACAAGGAGAGCAGAAGACCAGAAGTTCAGTTACTTGAACATTTCAGATATCTCCCGGCCTCAACGTGTTCGGGTAAGTGGAGTGCTACTGTATGCAGCCACTACAATGAGTGCAAGTTAGTGTATATATGTGTAGAAACAGATGCTGAGCATACCTCGTCCAGTGCATCAAGTAATGTGTGGTAACCCGATCCCGCAAAGCCAAACTCCTTAATACTCACACAGTCTAGACGGAGAAAGACTCGGCCACTGACGTCCTTCTCTGAGTTAGTAAATGCATACATAAGAATTCAGTTTTCTATAATATTTAAGCAAATTCTCTACCACATTATGTGTGTACGTCGTTGTCCAGGTGAATATAATCCCAGGTGTGCAATATCTTCCCCCTACGAGCTAATGCATTACTTACATTCAACCGGCTTCAACCTGCCTCAACCCAGTGTGGTGTTGGTGCAGTGTGTGTCACCATAGAGCTATTATCAACCTACTTCAACCAGCCCAACCAGAATAATGTTGGTCCAGTGTGTTTCTTCAAAAATGATTATTACCCAAATTGAAGTAGTGCCACACCCCTCCTCAATCTGATTTCCAGCTTATATTAATCATTAATTGAGATGGTTGCACAACCTCCTCTTATCAGTAGCAATAGCAGTACTAGCAGCAGTAGTAATAGTAGTAGTAATAGTAGTAGGAGGAGGGAGAGGAGGAGGGAGAGGACATGGGGGAGGAGGGGGAGGAGGAGGAGGAGGGAGAGGAGGTGGGGGAGAGGAGGAGGGGAGGAGGGTGAGGAGGAGGGGGAGGAGTGGGAGGAGTGGGAGGAGTAATAGTAGTAGTAGTATACACTCAAACCCCCTTCGTCCAGATGCCCCACATCCGGACATGTCTATCTACTGGGCATACTTGCATTGCTCAATAGCAGCACATGCATCACATGTGGCATTTTAACAATAGAACAGTTCAGTTTCTTGTGGACAGAGAGCGACGCTTGCTTAGATTTTGGCTAGTTTCTTGTTTATAGCTTGTCCCTGAAGATGTCTGAGACTAGAACAGCATGGAAGGCTTCCCACAACAGTGATATAGGACCAGGAAGAGGCCTTGGAAGACCAGCATTCATCCACACCGGTGAAGCACTAGAAATCTCACTGCACTGCTATGCTTATTTGTGAAAAATGGAGTGACACTGCAATTCTTATGGGACAGGAATCACTGAGACAAACCTCCATTATTATTAAAAGAACTGAATGATGCTGTTTTCCATCACTGTACATGCACAGTATGCATGCACTTAATATAGGTAGAGATGCAAACATTGAGCAAAATGTGGGATGTTCCCAGAGGCCTGAGTTAAGGGCAGTGCCAGGTCCAGAGCTGCCCCGATGGAGTGTATTTATGTACTTTGAACTGTGAACATACCTATAATCTGGTTCCAATCAGATCTAGGCAAGTGGTAATGAACCTTCATCCAGTCTGCAAACACTTTGGGGCTGAAGTCTTTAGAAAACTGATCAGGTACCTTCACATCTGCAGTTTTAACGGAATGTTAATCATCGAATTCTCACAAGTCTCAGTTGACATACTGAATTACAATGACTCTGAACTTTTACTTACACCGTTTACCATTTGTTAAGCCTGGTTCACAATATGACGTTAACTAACCGTTACATTTCGTCCGTTTCATCGTTTCGTCTCCTTCCATCGTCTGCTCCGTTCAGAATTCAACGTTTAATTAGCGATAAAGTCGCTCCAACACTATCTAGCAACTCCACCCAAAGTGTACCCGAAGCGATGAGGAGGAGAAGCATTCGTGAGCGGCAAGTTATACTATTCATTCTACATCACAAACTGCAGTTTACTACTCTATCCAAATGCAGTAGCCGACCTTATTAGCTACCTCCTTACACAACCGTTTTCTTTCGCACTGTTAATGTATGTTCTAGAGCCTATCTGCCAAAGGCAGGTAAAACCTTGAACAGCTTCGACTAGCTTCTCGTTGTCCATCATCCGTGAGTTTAAAGAGTTTAAATGTATAACTGGTACATATTTGATTGGTTAGATGTGCTGGACCTGACGCTGGATCAGAACTCTGGTCTACTCCAACGTCTCCTAGCATTTCTCTTCGTTCGACGAACAGAGGGTGATGGAGAATGTTCACATATTGATGATAGGACGATAGGTGGTGGGAAGAAATGAAACGGTGAGCGATCGTCATATTGTGAACCAGCCTTTAAGGCCCACACACAAAGTTGTAGTTTTTCACATCTAGACTTCCTTCAGCGGCAAGTTCAGCAGCTATAGACACAGCTGTGGTGTGGACCTACAACTTTCTCACAGCACTGAAGCCCACTGTTAAAAACTACAACATATTCCCTACAAGTTAGTTGTGCAGCTAGCCTAAGCTAAAGGCTTAGAAACTTAGTAGCTAATCTGGTCAACTTCTTTGAAGACTTCCTTCATTGGACCAAGCCAAGACCCATGCAGCAACTAGAGCTGTGGTTTATAGCCGTAGGTTTCTCACCTGGTTCTTTTCGGCTGCTGGATAGCTGTGTAGAAACTTGAGTAGCTTACCTGGGAAACTTCTCAGATATTTGCCCTCACAAAGTTGTGGACCTTGATGGATAATGGAAGCAAAACAACACATACACACACACAACAGAGTGGGCTGCTTTTGGAGAATTTAATTGCATTATAGTAAACAAGCTTCCACATTTGGGGGGTTGATTACTGCCTCAGTGTGTAAAGGGTTAATTCAGACTAAGAAAACATTCCAAAAACAGTGTCCCCACACAATATAATGAAGCATGGTGTCAAGTGTGTGCGCATCACAGGGTGTAACAAGCAACATCTTTTCTTCCATTCACTCCGCTAGAAGGTATTCTCTATCTTGCAATATATATATTTCTCCCAGCTATTTTTTGGCTTGCAATATAGCCACAATTTTTCCAGCTGTAGTTCTTGGGGAATACAGCATCTTATCGTGTTGTCCTATTGTATCCATCATCATGTGAACCAGAAAAATACTAAATACAAATCCTTATTAAGCTAGTTATCTATGCATGTTGTAATCTAGTAGGCTAATTAGCTAGAGATCAAGTCCCCTTTGACATATCTAGCAAGTGCTGGATATCTGCACCAGAACATACACTAACAATGCTTGCAACACACCAGAACTTTAATTCCCCTTGTGGTATAGTGTGCTTCAACATGGGCTCCCATGTAAAGGTTACAGCTACTAAGAGTAGCTGCAGCCATAGCAGCTACTATTGATCTAGTCTTTCCTCCACAGCGCAAGAGTATCAGGTGACAACTTACGGATTAGCAACTAGCTTTGTAAGGAGCCTCCTCAAGCATTGTACAGAGTACACCTTATTGAGCAGAGTATGTTTAATTAAGCATACATGACAACCAGGAGTTAGAGAGGGTATTCTGCAGGCAATGATGTGACTGTAAATACATATGCTAACCAATGTCAGCTACTTGTAAAGAGCAAAGATTGTTTCAAGTGGCAAATTAGATGAGTATAAGACAAAGTCTCACTCTACAGTCGCCATAGTTTCAAAGTAGGAAATATCTTCTATTGATGCCCCCTCTACATTCACAATTGCAGTGACCTCACCACTTTCCTTTAATTAAAAGTGATTAAGCTTTTTTTAAACACTTCAGGGCCAAGCCAAGACTATAAATTAGATTCAGTGACCTGACACTACTTTGTCCTGACAAGCTTGCATAATTTGCTTTGAAGTAATAGGTGCTAATTTATTGCCCAATAACTGTCAATTCTAGCACTTGGAGTGGAACTGTCTAAAAGATGTTCTCCTATCCTCATGGCCACGACATTTCTGCCCTCATTCCTCCCACTAGGTTGCTAAAAACCTAACCTGTTAGAACATCATGGGGTCACAGACCTTACCTTAAAGTGCAATTCCATATACTCCGTTATAACAAAAGTTGTAATATAGCACTCCACCAGCACAACAGCAGAATTATTTAGCAGCAGGTGCTGGGGGTGGATAGGCCTTTTTATCTAGTAACAGTACCTTCAACCATTTAAAATTACTAATGCAGAATGATTAAACATAACATCTCACAAAATATTTTATTACCTGTCTGGTTAGTTCGACCATTTATCTAGGAAAGAAAACAACAGGATTATAATAACAGTTTGAGAATAAGGTTGGAGGTGAGGGGTTAAAGGGGACAGTGATGTCTACTCAGTAGGAGTAAACTTATCCGAACACGCTACTCAACCGAATGCTACAAGAACCCACGTCCACAGAAATGCCAGTGAAAAAAAATCATTTGCGCATGCCCACAATGACCATTGGCCTAACGTGGAACCTCATCCAGCAGTTTCTTTCAAAGCAGAGAGCAGGGCTAGACCTTTTCAAGAGCCGTCCTTAATATTTATGTAAGGTCAAGATCAGTGTTATTTTGCAGAATGGGAGAAGTTTAGATGAGGAGCAACGCAATATGATGTTGGAAAATAGACTGTCCATCAGGAACAAGGACAGCTGAAGACCAGAGGTTCATATCTCCTGGCCTCAACGTGTTCGGGTAAGTGGAGTGCTACTGTATATGGGCATGCAGCCACTACAATGAGTGCAAGTTAGTGTATATATGTGTAGAAACAGTTGCTGAGCATACCTCGTCCTGTGCAGCAAGTAATGTGTGGTAACCTGATCCCATGAAGCCAAACTCCTTAATACTAACACAGTCTAGACGGAGAAAGACTCGGCCACTGACGTCCTTCTCTGAGTTAGCAAATGCACACATAAGCATTCAATTTTCTATAATATTTCTGAAATCAAGCAAATTCTCTACCACATTATGTGTGTACGTCGTTGTCCAGGTGAATATAATCTTGCAATGTCTTCCCCCTACGAGCTAATGCATTACTTACATTCAACTGGCTTCAACCTGTCTCAACCCAGTGTGGTGTTGGTGCAGTGTGTGTCCCCATAGAGCTATTGTCAACCTACTTCAACCAGCCCACCCAGAATAATGTTGGTCCAGTGTGTTTCTTCATAAAATGATTATTACCCAAATTGAAGTAGTGACACACCCTCCTTAGTCTGATTTCCAGCTTATGTTAATCATTAATTGAGATTGCACAACCTCCTCTTGTCATTGTATAGTAGCAGTAGTAGTAGTAGCAGCAGCAGTAGTAATAGTAGTAGTAGTAGGAGGAGGAGGAGGAGGAGGAGTGGGAGGAGTAATAGTAGTAGTAGTATACACTCAAACTCCCTTCGTCCAGATGCCCCACATCCAGGCATGTCTGTCTACTGGGCATACTTGCATTGCACAATAGCAGCACATGCATCACGTGTGGCATTTTAAAGTAGAACAGTTCAGTTTCTTGTGGACAGAGTGCTTAGATTTTAGCTAGTTTCTTGTTTATAGCTTGTTCCTGAAGATGTCTGAGGCTAGAACAGCATGGAAGGCTTCCCACAACAGTGATATAGGACCAGGAAGATGCCTTGGAAGACCAGCACTCATCCACACCGGTGAAGCTTTCAGTGTACAAATCTCACTGCCATGTCTTGAAATATTTTCTTGTGAAAAAATGGTGCGACACTGCAATTTGTTTTGGACAGGAATCACTGAGGCAAACCTCCACCATTTTAATTAAAAGAACTGAATGAGCCTATTCATACTGTTTTCCATCACTGTACATGCACAGTATGCATGCACTTAATATAGGTAGAGATGCAAAAATTGAGCAAAATGTGGGATGTTCCCAGAGGCCTGAGTTACGGGCAGTACCAGGTCCAGAGCTGCCCGTATAAGGGGAGTTGGAGTGTATTTATGTACCTTGAACTGTGAACATACCTATAATCTGGTTGCAATCAGATGTGGGCAAGTGGTAATGAACCTTCATCCAGTCTGCAAACACTTTGGGGCTGAAGTCCTTAGAAAACTGATCAGGTACCGTCACATCTGCCAGTTTTAACGGAATGTTAATTTGATACGGTCATCGAATTCTCACAACTCTTAATTGACATACTGAATTACAATGACTCTCAATAGTTGAAATTTTGCTCACACCCTTTACATTTGAAAGGCCCACACACAAAAGTTGTAGTTTTTCACCTCTAGACTTCCTTCATTACCAGTGGCAGCAGCTATGGACATAGCTGTGGTGTGGACCTACAAAATCACTCTATTAAAAACTGAAACGTATTCCCTACAAGTAATAGCCTAAACTAAGAACTTAGAAACCGTTAAAGGTGTAGCTGTTGCAGCGAGTGTTGCTGTAGACAGTCAATATTGTTGTTGACGGTTGGTGCTGGTCTTGAGAGTTGGTATTGTTGTTGACAGAGTATTTCTGTTGAAATGGGTGTTGCTGTTAACAGTGGGTGTTCCTGTGGACAATGACTGCTGCTGTTGACTGAGAGTGTTATGTTGACAGTGGGTTTGATTGACAGTGAGTATTGCTGTTAGCAATGCTATTGCTATGACTAGGGTTGCTTTTGATAGTAGGTGTTGCTGTTGACTGTGAGTGTTACTATTCACAGATGTTGCTATGACAGTGGGTTGCTGTTGACAGTAGATGTTGATGTTGACATGCTTCTGTTGACAGTGGGTGTTTCTGTGGCAGTGACTTGCTGTTGGCTGTGTGATACTGTTGACAGTGAGGACTGCTATTAACAATGAATGTTGCTGTGAAAGTTGGTGTTGCTGTTGACTGAATGTTGTCGTTGACAGTGGCCGTTGCTGTTGGCAATTGGGTTGCTGTTGACAGTGGTACTGCTGCTGCTAACAGTGGGCGTAGCCATGCTGCACTTAGGCGGTGCTATGGGTCAGATTTAAATTTTCAATTAAAATTTTTTTAATTTTTTTATCTCACCTAACTATGCTTCAACATACAGGAAAGGTGGATTCCAAGTTACAGAATATTTGGATGCTCTAATTCTGGACTTACAGTGGCTTTTGCACACACCATTCCATTGATATGTCATATTATCCGGGAAGGCGATCAAGAAGCCTTACCTGAAGGGGAGACAGTTGTATTTTTATTTTACTTGTGGTTACAACTTTAGAGCTCTGTAGATTCTGCAAACTTCATGGTATGGACTTGATATATAGCTCAAAAGATAGGTCTCTCTGTGTGCTCTCTTTTGATACTAAAATATGTTTCATAGAATAACTACATGTATAGGCAAGTTACTAGATGGAGGGACCTCAAAAACCTGCATCCCAAAGTCCTCATTCAGAATAGCTAAGTGCCAAAAAATTGAGAATTGGCTAGAGGAAGCTCTAGAGCATTCAATCACCTTTTTCAATATGCGTTAAAAGTTTATGACGTGTGAACCGCGCGGGTGCAAAATTGAGGGCGTTGGAAAATCAACGCCCTCAATTTTCCACCCGCGTGCTTGACCAGGTAATAAATTTTTAACGCCTAATCAAAAAGGTCATTGCATGCTCTAGAGCTTCCTCTAGCCACTCGTACCAATTTCAATTTTTTTTGCACTTGGAGGATGCAGGTTTTTGAGGTTCCTCCTCTTTAGGGTCTAGTAACTTGCCTATAATTATCCTATGAAACATATTTTAGTATCAAAAGAGAGCACACAGAGAGACCTATCTTTTGAGCCATATATTAAGTCCATACAATGAAGTTTGCAGAATCTACAGAGCTCTAGAATTGTAACACAAGTAAAAAAATGCAGCTGTCAGTACAAACCCAAAGTTCAATGTTTACATTGCTATAACTTTTTTTGGTCAAAAACGTTGATTCCTTGCCTCCCGCCCACAATAACTCATTCCAATAAAAAATTTATGTCTAACATTTTATACCATTTTGTAGCTCTGTCTTTACTCGACCAATTGAATGGTTTCAAAAAAAATTCATTGCCTCTTTTGTGAAGTTATTGATGATCTAAGGTACAATTTGGTAAAATTTTACATTTGTACTCGCCATTACTAGTGGATTTTTTTTTTAGATTCCAATTTGTAACACTATGCATGCTCTAGCCACAGAAGCAATTACAAGCCAATACAAAATACTAGTAAGGGTGGGGAGTGGGCGGTATCTTCTTCAAAGGTGCTTGCTTCATTGAGTTACCTTGAAGGAGGACAAAAAGAAAGTATATGATATGAATATCATTTGAAAGCATGACAAGTGGGCTATCTTTTGATAGCAAAATTATGTTCATAGGAGTAGAAACAAAAAAGTTATGATCAGTTGTATTCGAGGTTAACTTTTTTTTGAAGTACCCATAGCACCCGCTTGAATAACTAAGACGCTGGTAACAGAGCTTGTTATTTTAATCCACAATCATATAGTATCAGCATATATTAATATACCTGGTGGCGTGGGCTCATCTATAGCATCAGGTGGTGGTTGCTATAGAGATAGGAAATAATTAATGCTCAGGTGGGTGTGACCATGAAAGTATGACTTCTAACATACCTTTTGTCCATACCGTAGTGGAGGTTTAGCAACAAGACCTTGCATACCACCTATATCTGTAGAAACCATCATTGCTATAATTAATATACTCGGGATAGATTTGGTATTATACAAATAAAAAAACTTATTTCCTCAATTAGAACCTGCTCTCGAATAGAAATTGCACAATTTACTATCTCGAAAGAAAGGGAACACCCCTTAATTACACCATGGATGAGTGGGTGGAGAATGCTTGGCAACCAGTCGCCACTAAAGTAATAAAGAAATCCCTTCAAAAGTTGTGCTTATAGTTGTAACTTTCAACATGGCTAATGATGAGCTTATAACAGCAAGCTACTAAATACAAATCCTTATTGAGCTAGTTATCTAGGCATGTTGTAATCTAGTAGGCTAATTAGCTAAGATCGAGTCCCCTTGATATATCTAGCAAGTGCTGGATATCTGCACCAGAACACAATGCTTCACATCAGAACTTTAATGCCCCTTGTGGTATAGTGTGCTTTCAACATGGGCTCCCATGTAAAGGTTACAGCTACTAAGAGTAGCTGCAGCCATAGCAGCTACTATTGATCTAGTCTTTCCTCCACAGCGCAAGAGTATCAGGTGACAACTTACAGACTAACAACTAGCTTTGTAAGGAGCCTCCTCAAGCATTGTACAGAGTACACCTTATTGAGCAGAGTATGTTTAATTGAGCATACATGACAACCTGGAGTTAGAGAGGGTTAATTAATATTCTGCAGGCAATGATGTGACTGTAAATACATATGCTAACCAATGTCAGCTACTTGTAAAGAGCAAAGATTGTTTCTCTAAGGAGACCAAGTGGCAAATTAAATGACAATATGACAAAGTCGTCGCCATAGTTTCAAATAGCTTAGAGATTCGTATTTTGGACTCTCATTATTGAACATGAAAAACATGAATGACTCATCAGCTGACTATTGGTTGTGACGTCACAGCCGCGTAAGTTCTCACACGTCCAGCGTTGCCAGGTCCAGCTGCCAAAGTAGGAAATATCTTCTATTTGATGCCCCTCTCCATTCACAATTGCAGTGACCTCACCACTTTCCTTTCATTAAAAGTGATTAAAGCTTTAAAAAAAACACTTCAGGGGACGTCTATAAATGATAAATGGAGATTCAGTGACCTGACACTACTTCATCCCCACAAGCTTGCATAATTTGCTTTGAAGTAATAGGTGCTAATTTATTGCCCAATAAGAGTTAATTCTAGCACTTGGAGACAGGAACTGTCTAAAATAATTATTTAGCAGCAGGTGCTGGGGGTGGATAGTTAAGGCCTTTTTATCTAGGAACAGTATTTAAATTATCATTGCAGAATGATTAAACATAACCTCTCAGAAAATATTTTATTACCTGTTTCATCAGTTGGACCTTTTATCTAGGAAAGAAAACAACAGGATTATAATAACAGTTTGAGAATAAGGTGGGAGGTGAGAGGTTAAAGGGGACAGTGATGTCTACTCAGTAGGAGGAAACTTATCCAAACACGCTACTCAACCGAATGCTACAAGAAGCCACGCTCACAGAAATGCTAGTGGGAAAAATCATTAGCACATGCCCACAATGACCATTTGGAACCTCATCCAGCAGTTTCTTTCAAAACAGAGAGCAGGGCTAGACCTTTTCAAGAGATAAAAAGCCGTCCTTAATATTTATGAAAGGTCAAGGTCAGTGATATTTTGCAGAATGGGAGAAGTTATAAAGTAGCAACGCAATGTGATGTTGGAAAATAGGAACAAGGAGAGCTGAAGACCAGAGGTTCAGTTACCTGAACATTTAAGATATCTCCCGGCCTCAACGTGTTTGGGTAAGTGGAGTGCTACTGTATATGGGCATGCAGCCACTACAGTGAGTGCAAGTTAGTGTATATATGTGTAGAAACAGATGCTGTGCATACCTCGTCCAGTGCAGAAAGTAATATGTAGTAACCTGATCCCGCGAAGCCAAACTCCTTAATTCTAACACAGTCTAGAAGGAGAAAGACTCGGCCACTGACATCCTTCTCTGAGTTAGCAAATGCACACATAAGCATTCAATTTTCTATAAATCAAGCAAATTCTCTCACATTATGTGTGCATCGTTGTCCAGGTGAATATAATCTTGCAATGTCTTACCCCTACGAGCTAATGCATTACTTACATTCAACTGGCTTCAACCTGTCTCAACCCAGTGTGCCGTGGTGTTGGTGCAGTGTGTGTCCCCATAGAGCTATTGTCAACCTAGCCCACCCAGAATAATGTTGGTCCAGGTGTTTCTTCATAAAATGATTATTACCCAAATTGAAGTAGTGCCATCCCCCTCCTTAGTCTGATTTCCAGCTTATATTAATCATTAATTGAGATGGTTGCACAACCTCCTCTTATCATTGTATAATAGCAATAGCAGCAGTAGCAGCAGTAGTAGTAATAGTAGGAGGGGGAGGAGGAGGGGGAGGGGTAATAGTAGTAGCTCAAACTCCCTTTGTCCAGATGCCCCACATTGGGCATGTCTGTCTACTGGGCATACTTGCATTGCACAATAGCAGCACATGCATCACACGTGGCATTTTAAGAGTAGAACAGTTCTTATGGGACAGGAATCACTGAGGCAAACCTCCATAGAACTGAATGAGCCTATCCATGCTGTTTTCCATCACTGTATATGCACAGTATGCATGCACTTAATATAGGTAGAGATGGAAAAATTGAGCAAAATGTGGGATGTTCCCAGAGGCCTGAGTTACGGGCAGTGCCAGATCCCAAGCTGCCCGGATAAGGGGAGTTGGAGTGTATTTATGTACTTTAAACTGTGAACATACCTATAATCTGGTTGCAATCAGATGTGGGCAAGTAGTAATGAACCTTCATCCAGTCTGCAAACATTTTGGGGCTGAAGTCTTTAGAAAACCGATCAGGTACCTTCACATCTGCCAGTTTTACCGGAATGTTAATTTGATAACGTCATCGAATTCTTACAACTCTTAATTGACATACTGAATTACAATTATGTCATTGAAATTTTGCTCACACCCTTTACCGTTGGAAAAGTTGTAGTTTTTCACCTCTAGACTTCCTTCGTGACCAGTGCAGCAGCTATGGACATACATAGCTGTGGTGTGTAGCTACAACTTTCTCACAACACTGAAGCCCTCTATTAAAAACTACAACATATTCCCTACAAGTAAGTTGTGCAGCTAGCTAAGCTAAAGGTAGTAGCTAATCTGGTAAACTTTCTTTGAAGACTTCCTTCATTGGACCAAACCAAGACCCATGCAGCAACTAGAGCTGTGGTTTATAGCCGTAGGTTTCTCACCTGGTTCTTTTGGGCTTCTGGATAGCTGTGTAGAAACTTGAGTAGCTTACCTGGGAAACTTCTCAGATATTTGCCCTCATAATGAAAGCAAAGCAAAACATACACACACACACAACATAGTGGTGATTTTGGAGAAGTTAATTGCATTATAGTAAACAAGCTTCCACATTTGGGGGGTTGATTACTGCCTCCTTGTTGAATGGGTTAATTAACAGTACCTATCGCTACAAAAACATTACAAAGACAGTGTCCCAACACAATATAATGAAGGATGGTGTCAAGTGTGCGCATCACAGGGTCTAACAAGCAAATCTCTTCTTCCATTCGCTCCGCTAGAAGGTATTCTGTATCTTGCAATATATTATTATATTTCTCCCAGCTATTTTTTGGCTTGCAGTAGTATAGCCACAATTTTTCCAAGATGCTGCAGTTCTTGGGGAATACAGCATCTTATCGTGTTGTCCTATTGTATCCATCATCATGTGAACCAGCAAAATACTAAATACAAATCCTTATTGAGCTAGTTTTATCTATGCATGTTGTAATCTAGTAGGCTAGTTAGCTAGAGATCGAGTCCCCTTGATATATCTAGCAAGTGCTGGATGTCTGCACCAGAACATACACTAACAATTCTTGCAACACACCAGAACTTTAATGCCCCTTGCGGTATAGTGTGCTTTCAACATGGGCTCCCATGTAAAGGTTCAGCTACTAAGAGTAGCTGCAGCCATAGCAGCTACTATTGATCTAGTCTTTCCTCCACAGTGCAAGAGTATCAGGTCACAACTTACGATTAACAGCTTTGTAAGGAGCCTCCTCAAGCATTGTACAGAGTACACCTTATTGAGCAGAGTATGTTTAATTGAGCGTACATGACAACCAGGTGTTAGAGAATGTTAATTAATATTCTGCAGGTAATGATGTGACTGTAGCTAACCAATGTCAGCTACTTGTAAAGAGCTGACATTGGTTGTAAGGACAAGTGGCAAATTAGATGACTATAAGACAAAATCTCACTCTACAGTCGCCATAGTTTCAAAGTAGGAAATATCTTCTATTGATGCCCCCTCTACATTCACAATTGCAGTGACCTCACCACTTTCCTTTAATTAAAAGTGATTAAAGCTTTTAAAAAACACTTCAGGGCCAAGCCAGGAGGTCTATAAATTATAAATGGAGATGCAGTGACCTGACACTACTTCATTCCAACAAGCTTGCATAATTTGCTTAGAAGTAATAGGTGCTAATATATTGCCCAATAACAGTCAATTCTAGCACTTGGAGACTGTAACTGTCTAAAACATGTTCTTGAGTTGCTCCTATCCTCATGGCCACGACATTCCTGCCCTCATTCCTCCCATAGGTTGCCAAAAACCTAACCTGTTAGAATATCATGGGGTCACGGACCTTACCTTAAAGTACAATTCCATATACTCTGTTATAACAAGCAATGTACAATATAGCCACCAGCTCAACAGCAACATTATTTAGCAGCTGGTGCTGGAGTGGATAGAGGGTTAAGGCCTTTTTATCTAGGAACTGTACCTTCAATCATTCTAAATTATCACTGCAAACATAACATCTCACAAAATATTTTATTACCTGGCTGTGGACCTTTTACCTAGGAATGAAAACAACAGGATTATAATAACAGTTTGAGAATAAGGTTGGAGGTGAGAGGTTAAAGGGGACAGTGATGTCTACTCAGTAGGAGGAAACTTATCCAAACATGCTGCTCAACCGAATGCTACAAGAAAACACACCCACAGAAATACGAGTGAAAAAAAATCATTTGCACATGCCCACAATGACTATTGGCCTAACGTGGAACCTCATCCAGCAGTTTCTTTCAAAGCAGAGAGAAGGGCTAGACCTTTTCAAGAGATAAAAAGCCGTCCTTGATATTTATGTAAGGTCAAGATCAGTGATATTTTGCAGAATGGGAGAAGTTATAGAGTAGCAATGCAATATGATGTTGGAAAATAGACTGTTCATCAGGAACAAGGAGAGCTGAAGACCAGAGGTTCAGTTACCTGAACATTTAAGATATCTTCCGGCCTCAACATGTTTGGGTAAGTGGAGTGCTACAGTATATGGGCATGCAGCCACTACAGTGAGTGCAAGTTAGAGTATATATGTGTAGAAACAGATGCTGTGCATACCTCCTCCAGTGCAGCAAGTAATATGTGGTAACCTGATCCCGTGAAGCCAAACTCCTTAATACTCACACAGTCTAGACGGAGAAAGACTCGGCCACTGACGTCCTTCTCTGAGTTAGCAAATGCACACATAAGTATTCAATTTTCTATAATATTTCTGAAATCAATCAAATTCTCTACCACATTATGTGTGTATCGTTGTCCAGGTGAATATAATCTTGCAATGTCTTCCACCTACGAGCTAATGCATTACTTACATTCAACCGGCTTCAACCTGTCTCAACCCAGTGTGGTATTGGTGCAGTGTGTGTCCCCATAGAGCTATTGTCAACCTACTTCAACCAGCCCACCCAGAATAATGTTGGTCCAGTGTGTTTCTTCATAAAATGATTATTACCCAAATTGAAGTAGTGCCACACCTCTCCTTAGTCTGATTTCCAGCTCATATTAATCATTAATTGAGATTGCACAACCTCCTCTTATCATTGTATAGTAGCAGTAGTAGTAGTAGCAGCAGCAGTAGTAATAGTAGTAGTAGTAGTAGGAGGAGGAGGAGGAGGAGGAGTGGGAGGAGGAGTGGGAGGAGGAGGCAGGAGGAGGAGAAGTAAGAGTAATAGTAGTAGTAGTATACACTCAAACCCCCTTCGTCCAGATGCCCCACATCCGGACATGTCTGTCTACTGGGCATACTTGCATTGCTCAATAGCAGCACATGCATCACGTGTGGCATTTTAACAGTAGAACAGTTCAGTTTCTTGTGGACAGAGAGCGACGCTTGCTTAGATTTTAGGTAGTTTCTTGTTTATAGCTTGTCCATGAAGATGTCTGAGACTAGAACAGCATGGAAGGCTTCCCACAATAGTGGTATAGGACCAGGAAGAGGCCTTGGAAGACCAGCACTCATCCACACCTGTGAATCACTAGAAAATTCACTCCTTGTGCTTATTTTTGTGAAATAATATCGCGACACTGCAATTCGTATGGGACAGGAATCACTGAGACCCTATTTTAATTAAAAGAACTGAATGAGCCTATCCATGCTGTTTCCCATCACTGTACATGCACAGTATGCATGCACTTAATATAGGTAGAGATGCAAACATTGAGCAAAATGTGGGATGTTCCCAGAGGCCTGAATTAAGGCAGGTCCCAAGCTGCCCGGATAAGGAGAGTTGGAGTGTATTTATGTACTTTGAACTATGAACATACCTATAATCTGGTTCCAAACAGATCTAGGCAAGTGGTAATGAACCTTCATCCAGTCTGCAAACACTTTGGGGCTGAAGTCTTTAGAAAACTGATCAGGTAACTTCACATCTGCCAGTTTTAACAGAAGGTTAAGTCATCGAATTCTCACAACTCTCAGTTGACATACTGAATTACAGTGACTCTCAATAATTGAAATTTTGCTCACAACCTTTACCATTTGAAAGGCCCACATACAAAAGTTGTAGTTTTTCACCTCTAGACTTCCTTCATTACCAGTGGCAGCAGCTATGGACATAGCTGTGGTGTGGACCTACACTTTCCCACAGCCTCTATTAAAACCACAACATATTCCCTACAAGTAAGTTGTGCAGCTAGCCTAAGCTAAAGGCTTAGAAACTTAGTAGCTAATCTGGTAAACTTTCTCTGGAGACCTCCTTCATTGGACTAAACCAAAACCAATGCAGCAAAACAAAAACAAAAACACACACACAACAGAGTGGGCTACTTTTGGAGAAGTTAATTGCTTATAGCTTCCACATTGGGATGTTGATTACTGCTTCCTTGTTGAAAGGGTTAATTAACAGTAACTATCACTACAAAAACATTCCAAAGACAACATCCTTCCAGCTGCTAATTAGCAAGATAGGATAAACGACCATCAGAAATGTATTTAAAACCTCAGAGAGGAGGTCATGAAAAGGTCATATGTGCAGACACTTTGTCACAGCAACAAGGAAGCTGTAGCAATGTAAGTTTCCATGACTTTGTGTTGGAGCAAGGAGTGTTAGTTTGTCTGCTGGTATGTCCTTCAGGCTATCACTCCTCTACACAACAGTGGGTTCCCCAAAACTTTATCTTGTGTTTTGGTGAGGCTATCAAGGATCCATCCCATGGACATATTGAAAGACCAGCAGTAATGAGCTAGTTCTATTTCATTTCACAGGAGGTGGCACTGCAACTGTCAAAGTGTGTGGAAGACTTTAAGAATTGTAACCATACAGCTCTGTGGGGGGAACAGTCTGTAGATGTGGTGCACCAAATCTCTGATTAGCAGGATTGCCAGAAGCCATTCTGTGGTTTTTGGTAGCCTTTTATTTTTAGAAATCAAGTTCAAGTTCAGGAATAGAACAGCATAGCTGACCCTTGACCTCCCTTGTGGGGAAGAGCATCTGGTATAGTAAAGTGTTCTCTCACTATCATAGTGGTGGTGGTGAATAATTAGAGTATCTTGTGCTCTGTACAGGTGCATGCATTCATGTCTGCTCTGCATAGTTTCGTGTTTCATGCAGCTGCAGTAGATTTCCTTCTTCCCCTTTGGTATGGAGGAGATGTCAGCCTCATAGCTCTAACTGAACATCCATAAAGCATCTTCTCTTGTCGACATCCTCAAAAGGAAGAAGGAATTTCAGTAACAACATTAAGAAGGCCTGAAGGGGACAGGATACCATTTATTTATTTTTAATTTATTTTTTAAAAAGAGTTCAGTGTTAGGACGCATTCTCTTCAATATCTACATAGCAGACACTGGAGCTGGTAAGTACTTTTATGTCTCTATGCTGATGACTCAGCCCTGGGATACTCACACATGCACTAAGAGGTGGAGAGAGTATTACAAGCCTAGCCCCATGTGTGAATTATTTTGGTGCCTGCACCTAAACTTGAGCACCAAGAAGAATGTCTGTCATCTATGGACAGTTTGGGATCAGACACTCTTACCATCCTCCTCTATGGCAAACCATTGAAATATGACAAAGAACGTGTATAACTTGGTATTACTGCTTATCGCAGCCCTCGGTTCACTTCAAGAAAGTGGCCAGCAAGACCTCATCCAGCAAACTCACTGGAACCTTCTGGGGGGGGGGGGGGGGGGGGGGTGTAGGAGGAGGGGTCTCCAAAGCTGGATATGCAAGTACAGTTTGGCACCATAACATCCACACTAGAGCAGTCAATGACATAATCAATGAGGCGGCCCTCCGTGTCATCTAAGTGACACCTCCGCCCACACCAGTGTCCATGCTCCCTGGCATCACTCCCTCCTCAATGGGTGTGACCACCTCTCTGAACCGTCTCATTCCCAGTGCTGCAGAGAATTCTGCTCCACGCCATTTCAGTGCTCCTGCTCTACAATCCATGCTGAGAAGCTCCATATGGAAAATCCCTTACACTGAACTAGCAGGTGGAAACGTGGGGCAAAGAATGGATGGGTTGCACTTGTCGCAAGGCTCCACCAGTCAAGTCCCTGTTCCATCAAAAACCTAGTCCTGGCCAACATCTTATTCATAAGTTACTGGCCATCCCAAATCACTGTGATCTCTGTGATCTCATGGGCAAAAATAGCATCCTACTTAAATGCAGAGTTTGAGTGAGTGATAGTGACACATAGCTCCCAATGAGGTGCCATCCAGGGTAACTACCACATCATCGTTCACTGCCCTGTCCTGAAGTCACCTCATGGAACCAAAGGCCTGGTTGTTCTTGATGACTGGCAACTGGTTAGAAGAGATCAATGTGCTTCTTAGTTTTCTTATGAGAGAACATGTTATGGCGATAGTAATGGTCTGATAAGTGGGCATATTAGAGGGTATGGCTTGTGTTCAGCAGCTAATTAGGGAAAGATGGCAGCCATGGATGAGATGTATGTTGGACAGAGAATGTTTACTAGGTTGTGGAGCAAGAACTGAAAGTTTGTGAAGGTGTTTCATGGCACTCTTCCTTCTAATGCTTCAGTCCAGCTTGCTAGTGAGTGTCACTGAGAGTATTTCTTTGTTGCCATCAATCATCTCCATATGTTAGTCACAAGATGAGAGCTGAGACCAGTGCTTAACTGGATAACTCACTCACACACACTCACTCACTCACACACTTACTGTGACTGTTAGTACTGCTAACCACATATTAATGTTGCCATGGTGATTTTACCTGGTTAACTGTGCAAACCTAAACTCAGATGGTGCATGTACATAGTTCACAGCATTCACACCTGCACAAACATAACTACTGAACAGGCACAGCCCAGGAATTGTCCGACTATTGCATACATGTATCTCAACCATCCTGTTTATACCAGGAATATCACTCAAAACCATAGGCTTCCTGCCATCCCACGAAACCATGAAATTCATTCACGTTAAAAAAAAATACATATATAGAGTCAAACTCTCTATAGCATGCACCAAACTATGCGTTAAAATGGATCTTCCAGTGTCAATGCAGCTTCAACCAGAGACAGCAGTCCTCCTGGCAGTCCAAGGCTAAAAAGCTCTGCCACGTAGATTGCAGGCACCAGTCTGAGTGCTCTTACAAATACCGCATGAGCCTAGCAGCAAGGCAGAAACCTACGCACTCTGTAAGGTATGCAACATGGATTTTTCATTAGCTTAGTCAGGCAAGGAGTGCTTGTAGTGATGATGGTATTGAGTAACTACAGTGCTGATCATTATCATTAAAAAAACATTCAGCGAATAAAAGTGAGAGGTTGGCAGGTGTGCATTGTCTTTTGTCTCTTGTGGAGGTTGCTCTGTGTCATGTGCAGTGGAAACATTCTAGACTGTATACATACATCAAATATGAGATAAAACATATTTCCCAACGCATAGAGCATGTACGTCACTAATACCACAAGAAAAGCACAGTTATAATATATATATATATATAATATTTATATATGTACATACAATGTGAGATAGATTGTGGCTCTTGAATTAGCATATAACTCACTGGGCAAGTATTAGAAGTAGTTTACCATTCGTATACAGAGGAAGTTTACAGCATTAGTATTGCATGTATTTGCATGGATACCTCCATTTGAGCACTTTATATTAATAACAGGTTATATTGCCAGTGCACAAATAGCTTGGACCAGATGAATGAGGGAGTTTCAAGAATCCTTAGAAACCATCCCCCCATAATCAGCCTTGCTTGAAGCAGTTTTGTCTCTCCTTCAAGATCCTAATCCTCCCTGAACCAACTACTGGCTAGCAATGATGTAGCTATGACTACATCCAAGACTTAAGAGAGCTTCCAAGTTAGTGGGGATGGGTGAACTAGGCTTCTTTCTTCAGACACATTGAGTTCTCATCATGGATTGGTAACTAAATACAATTCTGTTATCAGCCAGAGCTTACCTATAGATGGCTATGTCATTACATCATAGACAATTACGTCATTACATTACAGATATATAAGTTGGCATGGCTCGAAAACATGAAGTGGAATAGCACCACACCCTCACTAAATTTGCATTATATACTCATGAGCTCTTAAGTACCCGCCAAAACGGTGTCAGCCAATCTCCTCAACAATGCCTGCAGCAACTAGTTATCTGACATTGAATAGACTAAAAACAGCACATTTATATGGAATACACTTACCCACTTCAGATGTCGCTGGAGCTTTACCACCAAGCCTACAATATTCCTTGTCAAGAATATCTACTATCGACCCATATCTCTTCAAATTCTTCCGAAGCTGGTCCACCAGTAGATGGTATTTCTTTGAGCTCAGTGTAATCTCATCCCTTATATGCTCCACCAATTGATCGGATGTTTCTTGACTTACTGACTCATCATACAAAGATTTTGAAATGAATCCACTTTGGTGAAGGAACAGAATTAGGTCCCTGTCCTTAAGAGTTAGCTTCAATTGAAATAGGCAATTTAAAATGGTCTGAGATTCTATGGTTTCCTCTTCTGCCATTTAATCTGTCTCCAAGGAAAACTGAAATGCAAAGACATAAAATATAGCTAGTAATGTGCTCATACTGGAACACCGGCCTTCTTGTGGACATCGTTTATTTCTTGGGTTGGAGTCAAAGTTATATACTCTTAGTCTAGGTTCAGCTACACCTGATTGGCATGACCAAGTGTTGACAATAATAATTAACTAGTTACTGAGGTACGGTGTAAACATCTCCAAACATCTCCATAGTTAGTTTAATCACACAACTGAGCTATAGCTAGCAAAATACTTGATCATACTAGCCACACCTAGCTATATATATAATGCTTGCAGCTACCTTAAGCGCTTAGACAAGCTACTGATATTAGCTAGCTACGTATAACAATTGCAAACCCTGAGGCAAAACCTACTCGCCGAATTTCAATAGGAGCAGCACTCAATGGCAGTTGGGAGTAGGCGAAGATCAACGCTAAACTTACCTACCCTCCACGATTTTCTGCATTTCTGCATCTTCTCCCGCAATCCCGGAAACGACCCTTTCTTCTACTGTGACCTTTGAACTTTAATTATTGTTCTCAACTGTATGTATTTTCACTGTCTTCAGTTTTCGTGTTGATAGTGAGCCTAGGTACGGGTCCAAGAAGCGCTCAGGCTACAAGGTCAACCCCATGAATCAGCCTGGGCCAGAAGCTGAGAGTGCAGACAGTGGTCCCCCTGCTAAGAAGACCGATGTAGTAAGTAAGTGAGGAGGACTTGAAGCGCTACAATATGAAGCGGAGTGTTAAGCCTAAGGGAGCTTCATATGTTCACTGCAACGTTTGTTTAACTGACTTTTCTGTCGCTTCTGGTGGCGTCCATGATGTGAAAAGGCACATAAGCAGCAAGAAGCACATGCACAACAGAGCACTAGTCAGACTAGAATTACTGCAGTGTTCAGAAAGGGTACTACTAGCTGATCAGATTACAGCTGCTGAAATTTACTTTTCAACATTCATTGCAGAACATAATATACCCTTTTTAGCTGCTGATCATTTCAATAAATTGTGCAAGGTAATGTGCAAGGTAATGTTTCCTGATAGCAAAATTGCTTGGGGGTTTGCACCAGGTAGGACAAACACCACAGCAATTGTGAAATATGCACTGGCTCCAGCATTGAATGATGAGGTCATTAAATCTTGCTGCACTTCTCCTTTCACCCTTTTCTGTGATGGTGGCAACGATCAAACAGATAGGAAGCACTTTAGAATCATTGTAAGGTATTGGGATAGAGTGGCACAACAGCCAGTTGTATGCCTGTGTGCAATATTGCTACAGCTCAGTCACTCTTCACTGCAATGGAGCAGGAGTTTGATTCGCGTAAGATTCCATGGAGTAACATGAGGTTACGCGTCAGACACCGCAAGTGTTATAGTGGGAAAGTTATGGTGGGAAAGCATAATTCAGTTTTAAGTAGGCTTCTTGGAAAACAACCAAAGCTATTTAGCCTTGGTTGTCTTTGCCACTTAGGTGCATTAAGCGCTGTTGCAGCTTCCAGTCTCTCTTGGTGTTCTTTTAATTGTCATTTCAAACATTCTTCCAAAGAGGTGGCACGAGTTCAATGAAATTCAACTTGAATTTAGCAAGTTTTAAACCACTTCGAGTTCTAAAGCACTGTTCCAGGTGGTTGAGTTTAGAACGCTGCTTGAAGAGGTTGATTCAGCAGTGGCCAGCTCTTCATTGCTATTTTGACAGGATAGCTGAGACTGAACCTGACAATGAGTGTGTACAGAGGGTGGCTAGGCAGCTTAAGGATCCTGAAGTGAAGTTATTTTGTAACTTCGTTCTATATGCCCTTAAGCCTTGAATGTCTCTTCCACTGTTTTTCAAACTCATGCCAGCCGTATTGGTACTTTGCAGACTTTGCAGGCTGATGTGCGTCGACTCTTGCATTCTTTTGTCAGCAATTTCATTTACCCCGATGTTATCAAGTCCACAGATGATATCACTTCTATCGATATCACTAATAGCAAAATCCAGCTAAGTAATGATGAGCTTGGTATTGGTACATCCACCCGTTTATTGTGGTACAATGATCTTGAAGAAATGGTAGGAAGTCCTCTTGAGAGACGTTTCTTTAAGTGTGTACGTACATTCTACGAAACTAGTGTATTGAAAATGAAAGAGAAATTTCCATTTCATGATAGTACTCTACAACAACTCGCTTTTCTTGATCCTAGGAATAAGACCTCAATGAATGGGCGTATTTGGTAGTTTTGGCCGGTGTCATGCCATATTACTCGCACTGCCATATTACTCGCACTTCACCCACTGCACATGCGCATATACTTTTCCCCTTCTGCCCACGCAAGTCCGAAAACCACTGCCATATTACTCGCATTGCTAAGCCATTGCTGGGAGACATATCTACAGATAGTATTATTCGCGTAGCTAAGCCATTGCTGGGAGACAGATATCTACAGATAAGTATGTACCAATAATTTAATTTCCCTATGATGTTGATCTAACAAACTATCCCTCATATATAGGTTGATATTTGAATTTTCAGGTCAGTCATGGTGCGAACAGAGAAAGACCCACGTGTGTTCCTGCGGAAGATCGAGTACTATTTACAGAATGGTGCATATAGCTGTGACACAGTGGTTGGAGAACGCAGTGGTATTCGGAAGAGCAGCATCAGTTTCATTGTCATTGGTATGTAAATAATTCACCACCTGCTTGTGGTGTTTTCTCCACAGCTTTACTGGTTCAGATTGTGGTTGTCATGTGGACATAAATTGATCAATGCCAATGATTTCATAAGCCTCCAATACATGGTCTATATTCTCCACAACAAATTAGGCCTACATAAACCATTGCTTTCCTGATGTTTGTGTTGCACACATGATTATGTAGAACTTGGCAGATTTCTTTCAAGTGACCAAAAATGAAATTGAAATAAGGTGTCTTGTTATAAAGGTCTATGCAATAATGTACATGACACAACTTGTCATGGCTATTTTGTCTATAGGTGAGACAATGTTCTACACAACCAGAAAAAACCCCATCCCAATGAGAAGGTTAAGCGCTTGGTCCTGTTCTCAATTGATGAGCAGCAGAAGGTTTTGCATGAGGCTCATGACATCAATGGTGCACATCAAGGTCAGAAGCGTACCTTAGCACGTCTTACACAGGACTATTATTGGACGACTATGGCAAAAGGATGTTTATAGTTGGGTAAGTATTTGTAAATAGTGATAAATCGATCCATAATGTTGTAATACATGTTGTAATATCGTAAAAGCTGGTTGATAAGATGGGGTCTATATGTTATATTAAGTTACCTGTTTTTTGTTAAGTGTCTACTTAGCTATTGATGCTGAGATATATTTTATTAAGCTCTGCCGTCTGCTCACCCAAAGCCCACCCTCCTGTCTCTCCACACTTGATCTTTCTCCATCATATGGTCACCAAATCTCCATACATATGATTACCTCAAACAGCACTAGTTCAGGGTGTGCTCTGCCAGAACTCCTGAAGGTTGGGAGGCTAATTCTCGAGCTCTCATGCACACAGTTGCAGAAACAGTAGACAAACAAATAACAATCAGGGTTTTCATATTATGCATGTACTCTGTACCCTCGCTGTCATGTAGTTGCTCAGTTTTAAGTGCCCCTTTTGTTGTTTACTGATATAATAAGTGGCCCAGCTTGACAAATGGTAGTTTTGTGGTGACCCATGGATACCTCAGTCATTGCATGCAGCTGTATCGCTTGTGTTGCACTGCAGCTGTTCATGGCTTATCACTGCATGCAGCTGTCCATCTCTAAGTGGTGATGGACAGAAGACAGCTTCCCTTTGTCTATGAAACAAGCTGGACTATTTTTACTCAAAGTCAAAAAAAAAACTTTGTTGAACACGTTATAGAATTTGTAATGATCGTTTATGCTCGATATTGTGTCAATATCGATGTTTCTTTCAGAAATTCGAATAAAGGTGTCAGGGGGTAGGACAAAAAGCAATGTTATAATGAACTGAGGGGGCAGCATTCGTTCAGTTCCAGTTCTTCTCTCCCTTTATTTAAATTACAATGTTCTTTTACAGCACTCAGTTTGAGGTCACCAGTCTCTGGTGGTTTCTTTGTCCATGGTGGTTTCTTTGTCCATGGTGGGATCTAGCCGTCGTATAAAATAGTGTCTCATGCCAATTAGTTAAAGGTTCTTAAAGGAGCATAAATGAATTTATGTGAAGTTACTATAGGTGCTCTCTGGGATGTGGTAATGCAGTACATGTTTTAGAACAAAACAGGTCAACACTAAAACTCTGGTGTATGGTACACATCTGTAGTATGCACTGCCAGCAAATGTTACATCCATGAATCTTCATCACTATTATCAATATCCAAGAGAATATATGGCTCCAGAGAGGTTTTACTGCTACTGCATCTTGATCATTATGACAGGCCCTATAAGCATCTAATGACAAGCATAGCATGTAATTGTAAACAGGGTGTAAATCAAGAGGTAATATGTTGATTAAAATCACAGTGCTGAATGAAAGTGTGCTATACACATACAGTAGACCCTCGCATATCCGACCCTCGATTATCCGAACGCTCGGATTATCCGAACTCCTGATTAAATAATAAACCTGGTAACGGTCGTCGATCTGCCAAACTTCGTTTGCAAGTGGAAAATTAGTTCGTTCGCTTTGGCCAGAAAAAAGTTTTGTCGATCGAGTCAAAGATAGCCATTCTAAGCAAGATATCAAATGGAGCCAGTCAAGCCGGACTAGCGGAAGAGTCAGGCGTAGGGAAGTTGACAATAACGGAGATAAAAAAGAACGAAGCCAAACTTCGAGAGTTCGCAGGCAACCTGGACTGTCGGGGGCTAAGTTCAGCTCGCAAAAAGTCATGCGCCTTGCTAAAGACGAACAACTAGAAAATTCTTTATATCTGTGGTTCGTTCAGAAAAAGGAGAAAGCCCCAAGGCACTCAGTGGACTATTGCTCAGAGAAAATACAACATTATGAATATATATATACAGTAATATGAAAAAATATGTATATATGTAAAACAACATGCCAGTTACTGAGGACCTAAATCCTTCTAGTACCAGGAAGTGAGCTTCTTAATTCCAAGAACCTGCAGTTAAAAGGATATTGAAAATAGTTCCCAGCATTTTAATTACATTCATGAATTTATAATTAATATTTGTGGTTTTTTGCATATCCGAACTTTTTGCATATCCGAATAGCCTCTGGTCCCAAGCTGTTCGGATATGTGAGGGTCTACTGTACTCAATAATCTAAAGGCTGGTTCACAATAGACACAACACAATGCGTCGATTGTGAACATGAGGTTGCATCCCATACGCTCAAATAGACTTGAGTTTTATTCAAGCGTCGGATCGCAACACAATGTGTTGGTGTGCTTTATTGCTATATTAAAGACGAATGAAGAATGATAGAAGCGATTTGCCTTATGGCAAGTATGTAGCAATTGTACAGGGACATAAAGGCATGCCTAGAAGCAAGTGGCATGTGAAGTAAGCCAATATATTGATTAAAATGATGTAGAACTAACTATATTATATTGTGAACATAGCTTCACCTAGCAGTAGCCATAGCAGGCATGAGGTCGGCTGAGAGTAGTCCTACAGGTTGGAACTATCATTGTTGTTTTTACATAACGCTTTATATTAGGGGGGATTTTGACTCTGGGAATTCCAACACACGTGTTTTGAGCAGACAGTTGATAAGTTTCTCCTTAAAGTATAGTTCGTGTGGACAATCTATGATTTGCTTGCTCAATGTGTGGACAAGTATTAGTGTGGGCAATCTGTGAATTATTCAAATCCTGGTTGGCTCATAACATGTATATAATATATCAAAATGTTGCCTCATGAAGCTACAGTCGTTTTATTGTGTTTTTAGATATCCACTTGTCAGCGGTGCCAAAAATTGGAGCAGATTAAGACCATTGCAACAGAGCTACATCCTATCAAAGTTTCCAACAGGTCACTGATTTTATACTGCGTCCCATGCAAATCACATGAACATGTATATGCTTAAACTCCCTTCATCCGCACACCCCACATCTGGGAACGTCTGCCTACTAGGCACCTGCACATTGCACAATCAAGTCATGTGTATCGCATGGTCCTCAAAAAAATAATCTTGTGAAGAAATGGCATGACACTGCAGCTTGGATGAGACAGGAATCACTGAGGCAAATACCATAATTTCTTTTTAAAATAACTGTGTTCATGTTGTTTTCAGTCATTGCACATGTGCAGCATGTACATGTATATACAGTGCATTTTTGCAAGGCAAATCATCAATATTGGGGGAAATGTGGGGTTTTTCCCAGATGTGGCTGTTTCTGAATTATGGACAGTGCCTATCCAGATAAGAGGAGTTTGGTATATATAATAGCTGTGTGTTTTTTTTGTATCTTGGTAGAATAATTTTTAATGTTTTATATTAAAGATGGGAGACGCTGGGCATTGACCTGATTGGCCAATTTGCAGCTACCAATAAAGGCCACAGATATGTCTGCACTGCGACTGACCTTTTCACAAAGTGGGTGTTTGCTCGTCCCATTAAGTCCAAGTGTGCCGCAGATGTTGCTAAAGTGATAAGCTGGTCCTCCAAGGAAAATGATCATGGACCAGGGCCGTGAATTTATTAACCAGGTTAGTGACAAGTCTTAAATATTTTTAACATTCAAGGTGCATAATATTCTAAATAAGAATTCAATTCAGGATTTCTCAATGTAGTTAGCTGTGGTGGTCAGACAACTCATCTCTTCTCCATAACTACTACGCAGATAGCTTCTTTTATAGTGATGTTATTAGTAACATAGTATAGTGTGCATTATACTTGGTATCTATTTCATGCTGTTTTGCTTTTCCAACTCAGGTAAATGATTTCATCTTTGCTGCCTTTGGGGTGAAGCGAATGATGTGTTCTGCATACCATCCAGAAACAAATGGCCAGGATGAGCGCACAAACCAGACACTTAAATACACAAATGACAGCCAAACTGACTGGAACAAGTAAGTTACTATATTTGAAGCTACTATGCATCAATGGTGGTCAGTGTATCTGTTGTAGCAGCTTGCCATTACTGGATGGATTTTGTAATCCATCGTATGACCTAGAATTCCAATATAGCAATTGTAACTGTTGGTTGGTGTATAGGCTTACTATGTACATGTCTTTAGTTCTTCTCATGCTTTGCATTTTGTTGATGTCTTAGATTTGTGCTCTCTACCACTTATGGCATCAACACTAGCATACAAGCATCAACAAAGCAGCAGCCCTTTGTACTGATGTTTTATCGCACATCTCGGGGTGCCATAGCCATTAACGCAGAACATGATTGTGAAGAAGAGTTACAGTATGTGAATATACACACTGACATGTCTCCTGAAGAGATTAAAACAGACTTGGAAGATCGTGTAGCAAAGGTAAAGATTGTCTAGTGGCAGACTATAATTAACCAAATATGATTTAGAAACTAATTCGCTGTGCATATTTTATTTGTGAATGAAATTATTCATATAATCCACAGCAACTCCTTCCATATTCACTTAGGTACAGGCCCTGGCCCTGGATGAACAGGTACGAGAAAAAATTGAAGAAGCCAAGGCCAAGCACAAGTTGTATTTTGATGCCAAGCAAAAGAAAGGCTTAAAACGCTTCCAGTTTGCAATAGGTGTGCTTAGGGTGATAATTGATATGACCAAAATTAAGATATTTATGGTGCCATTTATATACTGCTCTTTGTGAGATACGGAGAGGAAGGGCAGTTAATTGTTGAGTGGAAATCAGTTTCAATAAAATACATTTTGCATAGAACTTTATATTTCTTTATGTTCTTAATAAATTGCAGACATAAGTTTTAGCTTGAAGATATGCATATGTTTAAAAAGTTTCAAAATTATTTGTTGTTTGCTGCAGGTGACCATGTCTTGAAGAGGAATGTGCGAAAAGCATCAAGGAAAGGTGATAGGTTATCACAAGACTGGTTGGGACCTTACAAAATAACTGACATCACTTCTATGGGCCTCTGCACATTGCAGGATGGTAATGGCAATCCCATAAAAAGCAAGGTTAACTCAGGACACCTAAAGCCTTATAGTATATGAGATTATATTGCAGAGAAGAGTCCACCAAGGAAGAGGCAATGCACAGCAAACCTTGGTTTGGTGTCAACTCTTGGCCTGCAACCCAACCCTATACTGAGAAACAGAGCACAGTCATTCTACCTCCAGTCCAACCACCCACACGCACTGTGGACCAGGACCAATGACAACCAGAAAAGATCTGCATTTCCACGGAATCTTCACAGACCAAGACAGATTGTTTTGTGACTGGTGCGACCCAGACTGTACTGAGGGTAAATGGCAAGTGCCTACCGTGCCAACAGCTTGTCAGCTGCAGAGAGTTACCCAGAGACTTTCTCACAACTCTCCAATCTGGAGCATGGTTGGAGGACACCCACATTAATGAAGCTCAGGCCCTACTTCATGTACAGTTTCCAGAGATGGGTGGCCTTCAGCCAGTTCAATATTTGGCACCAGGCAGTGGAGGCTCACTTACTGGAACTCCAGTAGAGAATTATGTGCAGATTATGAATACTGGTGGCCACTGGGTTTGTGCATCAAATATAGGAGCATCCAAGGGCACAGTGTTGTTTTATGACAGCCTCCCTACCAGAACCAGTAAGTCATTGTGTTTAAACTTATGTCAGCTAAAACCCAGTGATTTTTTATTTGTTATTATTTGTTTGATATGTTTTGTTCAAGTTGGGTGAATGGAATTGAGGACTATGTACAGTAATATTTGATATTACACCTTAATACATGCGCCTAATGCTTTAATATATCTGTTCTTATCATTGATGCAGAATTGGATACGTTGAAAGGCCTTGCCTGGATGGAGCATTACGCTGGAACCTACCTTATCATTCAGAAACCAAAAATACAGAGACAGGCTGGAGGCAATGATTGTGGCTTATTTGCAATTGCAATTGCAACAGCTCTATGCGGTATCACTCATCACCTTTGACCAGAGCAAGATGCGACCCCATCTAGCAATGTCCTTCCAGGAACAAATCTTACTACCTTTCCCATTGAAAGGTCTTAGACGGACTGTGACGTACAAGAGGTTGGACGAAAGAATACGACTTATCTGCATATGTAGGCAGCCCCATGACCCTGCCCTTACGGTTGTACAGTGCTGTTCATGTAAGGAATGGTTCCATCAATCTTGTGCTAACATTCCTTCATCAGCCATTGCAAACTTACAAGAAGAATGGAATTGCCAGCAATGCAAAGACAGAAGCCTGTAAAATATTAAGAGTAATCTATCAGCTTGTTGATGTAGTGCATCTCTTGAATTGTGAAATATATTGTGAGTTACTTGCCATTTGGCAAGTTATGAAATTCATGGTCAGTTCTCAATGAGAATTCATAGAATGGGTTTTCCTATAATTATACCACAACACTTGACGAAATGGGAGTAATGTGACAAGTGCTATCGCATGCCATATAGTTAACTACACTTTCCCATTAAAAAATATATATATACATCAATAAAATAAAAAACTATATTGTAAGAATAATTCACACTTGGTGTGAATTGGTATATATATATTAGAAAGAGAAGAGAAAAACAATTCGAGTGAAATTAAAATATCTAACAAGCAGATGAAATGGAAATGAACGAGGGTCGTGGGTCAGCATGGGTACCCACCCTACTTGGGACATATATAGTCCCACAGAGCTTGCAAAGGCAACAGAAGTTAATTAAGGATAGTAATAAAAATATATAAATTATATATAGTGACTGATAAGTATTAATATGGATAGAGAATTGATGGGCAGAGCTGACTATTGTATATATATACTCTGCTCATCTTTAGCTCTGGACATCACACAGGAGCATATATACCATTGCCACTTTCCCACCATCACCATAATTTTATGCTAAGAGCTTGTATATACTGGATTCCAAAACCCAGACAGGGTCTTATGGAGTGAGTTACTAGTTAAGCGTAGTCGCTGTCTCGTTGCCGATTCAAGAGGATTGAATATTGATATTGCAGGCATGAGATGTGTGCATCAACTGAATGTATGTCAATAAGCATGCGCGAGGTAAGGGGTCATCAACAGGGTAAAGGTCCATGCCCTAGTGATATGCATACATAGGTGTCTAAGTATTGTCTAGTTACCAAGGGCTCCAATTTCCATGGTAATAAACCCTGCATCTATGCAATAATAGATCATTGTGTTTCTCCTACTCCTGCTATATAATGAGTTCTGTGGGAATTTTGTAGTGTACTGATATTCAACTGCAAATTTCATGCCTTATTCTTTAGGTGTTGTGAAAGATTGTGCACTTCTTGTTGTACTGTGGGGAGTTTGCTGGTGATAGAGGAAGATTATTGGATATGGTCAAGAGCATTGAAGGGTCTGAGGAGTGGGTGGTGGTATGGAGAAATGATGGAGAGTAGGTCTAATGTTGGGGTGAGCATATAGCAGGGGTGAAGGAGGTGTTGGGTATGGTAGACCAAATTGTAATTGTAATGGAAAATGTGTTCAAGTGGTGGGAGAAGAGGAAACACCTAGGGTCCAATGCAGTGCCGTATTAGCCCAAGGCAGGGCCCCTAGGCTTCGAGCTTCTCTGGGCCCCTCGGCAACCCCCCCCCCCCCCCCCCCCCCCCGCGCGAAAGAAACGCACGCTGGCCCTCTGGAAGTGGTCACACCCAGCTGCCAGACAGGATCTCACGTATTCATACCCAGGCTGCTTGAGACTGCGAGTCTGGCGCCAGTTTCACAAGAGCAACTGTCGTTGGAGCTCAGTACATTCCATTGTTTACATCATGCCGAACCATCCCTGACTGTGCTTCACATAAATCAATTTTTTTAAAAAATAATTATAGTATAACACTTACAGTTATGAACAATAATAGATTATGTATATATATATATGTGTATTATCTTTAACGCTAAAAAAATATTCTCGTATAACACTTTGCGGACGACGAATTCGTGACACGCGCAGACGTACCATCGTCACGATATCGTGACAGCCACTTTAATTTGACCTCGACGGTCGTTTTATTTTACTGCCGTTAGTTAGCGCTGTTCAGTTACGCTGTTCGTGGTTGTTACTATGAATGGCCTGTGGATATGATACCAAGACTACTAGAGATGTTATCTGATGATAATAGCATTGGTGATTGTATATACTGTGACTCAAATAGTTGTAGTGATGATGAGAAATAGATATGAGTAGCAATTTTGAAGAGATCAAGAATGAGAGTGCAAGATGTTGGAGCAAGTGGAAATAGGGGAGTGAGAGGTCTAAGTCAGCAGATGTAAATGGAAGGTACTGGTAATAGGGGAAGAGCTGCAGGTAGAGGACAGCAGAGGAAGGGAAGAGCTGCAGGAAGAGGATAGCAGAGGAGAGGAAGATCAGATGTAAGTGGAACCAGCCATGTGGATGCTAGCCAATATATATATCTGGACAACTGCTGGGGAAGGTATGATATTCCTGCAATAAGAATAATAACAACTAATATTATTAGCTACTACACAGACAAATGTTTTATATCAAGCAAACTTTACATATAAACCATTATTATTTCATTTCAAATTCTAGATGACATTGCTCCACACAGAGTACCCCATTCATCCTTCAACCAGGACCTAATGTTCCTCCATCTTTCCACTATTCTTTGGACCCACCATTCTAAAGTTTACCATTAGCAGCATCAATGCACATGCTGAGCATAGATTGCCGAAGTGGGCCCAACCTGGCTGAGAAGTACCCCAACAGGCTGAATCGCAAGGGAGACCATTACCAAGTGTGAGGAAGTCAGAGGTGTGACTGTGCTTTCTGCAATGGCAGGATGGCACCAGACACCTCACCCTAACCGTGGCTAGCCGTCAGCTTCCAGACCTACCACGCACAGAGGACGTATAAAACTGAATCTATATAAGTATACCTTCATCCTAGTCTCATGGTTATGATTACATGACAGATGTTGCTTCATCACAGATGTTGCTGCAATCCTATACGTAAAATATATTAACAACTGAATGCGAGCAAGGACTATATAAATTAAAAAAAGCACAGTGTTCTCAGGAAAGAAAAGGTATTTAGCTAAGCTAGATAGCTGCTAACTAGCTATATGGGTGCGCTAGCTACTTGGGTGCTTTAGCCAGCTAGCTATATGCGTGCGCTAGCTGGTTAGCTACTTGGGACCGTTAGCTTCATGAAGCGCACTAGCTCGTTAGCTAGCTATTTAGCTACGCTAGCTAAATTATTTACTATTCCTACACTATTTAGATACGCTAGCTAAACTATTCACTATTCCTACACTATTTAGCTTGATCTAACAGTCATAAAAGAAACTATTAGGTTAAAGTTAGTTCCTCACCTTGGTAACAAGAGTTCTTCGCTTTACTTTTTTTAAATTATTATCAGCTCATATACTTGAAAACCTTATGAGATTTGAGTAATGAAGTACCAGTAAGTAATCCTAGAGAGGAGTAGCACCTAGAACTCCTCTATCAAGCCTCCAGTTCTTCGGACACGAGGAGAAACTACCCACCGACCCTATGTCTCTGGGAATAGATGCGCGCACCAATCTCAATTAACGGGTACGAGAAAAAAAGTTGCGCATGGGCCCCTGCTCTTGGTGGGCCCCTAGGCTCAGCCTAGTCAGCCTTATGGATAATACGGCCCTGGTATGTCTTTGGCACCTCCCCGCCCTAAAACAAACACTGTTATAAGTTCACGTGTTTTTTTCTTAAAGATTTGCGCACGCGCATTGGATGAAGGAGACCATGCCGGGACATAAAAGGGATATATTATTTCCGCATGCGCAGTAGGAGTGCGAGTAATATTATGGCGGGCCACTTTCCAGCTCAGTTCGCGCATGCGCATATGCATATTATTGCAGCTGGTCATGACGCTGACAAACGAACCTCGATAGCGACTCTGGAAACAGCTGAGAACCTTTCTGAGACTCCACATCAACCGGTAGCATTCGTGTTTCCTAAGAGAGCTTTCGGAAGAAAAAAACGGTAGAAAGATCGTTCCAAGCTAGTTGTTTCGCTTATGGTCTTGGCTGCATTATGACGAAGCGAAGGATTCGGTCAGTTGCCACCTATGCTGCAGAGCAGTGAAGGCGAAACATATCACAATGAAGCCAGGAACTGCTGATGCTGCCTTTGTAAGTTATCTCACTAGCTATAGCTGGTCCACTAGAAAAGTATGCAATAGCTATTAATTTTACCTAGTTGGATCAAGTGGCTCCAGCCATCAACAAATTCGTGCGCGTTTTTTTAATGTTACGCACGCGCGTTTTGGGCGGGGGTTCATTTCGGGTTCATTTCATGATGAATCGTGATGCCAATTTGGAGGGGGTAGTCTTTTTAATTGTGTCTTCTCTTTTCAAGCAATCCAATTTCATGAAATATCATCCTAATAACATCCAAATAACATCCAAATAAACAATGCAAATTTCATGAAATATCCCAAAAAAATAATCAAATAAATAATAATACAGGTATACATAGCTTCGGCGTGAATAACACCTTCTATTAGACGCACGCTTGACACACACCCTGGTGGGAAAAAAGAACCAAGATGGTTACGAGTTGTTGTGCTGTTGGCTGCAGAAACAGAAGTGGAAAACGTTCAGGGCTTGGTTTTTTCCGGTTTCCTGATTCTCCCAAAGAAAGAGCAAAGAAATGGATACTTGCCATCAGAAGAAAATATTGGATGCCCAAGAAACACACCAGGATATGTGGAGACCACTTTATCACAGGTACTAGCTAGCTAGTCTTATTATTGATAACTAGCCAGCATGATTATAAGCTAAGCTAGCTAGTTTATTAACGCGGCTGTTTCTTGTTATTTAGCTGTATTTTGTAGCTGTGTACAATGAATAATTACCGTTTTCTACCCTCTCTTTTTGTAGGCAAACCTGTGGATATGGCTGAAAATGTCGATTATGTGCCTACTGTGTTTACATTTAAGAAAGTTGATGAAGTGAAGAAAGCTACAAAGGAGGCTAGGGAGAGCCTGAGACATGCTCTCTGAATAATTCGAGGGGGGGGGGTGATAGAGGTCATTGATCATTGATTGCATTCAATAGTATTTCAATAGTATGTTAGTTCACAATGATGGTATGGATGATATATAGTTGGAAATACACAAAATGAAAATACACAATTACGTAGTCTGATGTAATCGAAGTGTATCCTAGTCGTACAGCACTTTCGACCTTGAAGAGAACAGCTGCAACATGAGAACAACCCTCACCTAAGCTGAAATAACAATGTATCTATAAACATGCATATACACCACGTAATAATAGTTGTTTACCCAGCCATGCAAGTGCAGTGTGAAGATAGAATGTCACCTGCTTCCTTGATTATGATCCAGGCCTCATGTGCATTCGTAGCTGCCTTCTGACTGGGGTTCACCCAGGCCTTCAACACACAATATTTGGCTCCAGAATGACTGAACCTCCACGAAAAGACAGTCCTTACATACCCAGACTGGAAGTAATTGTACGCATCAAGTTGTTTCCAAGATAGAAGCTGTTCCTGGGTGTGTACTCCAGGTCGTTGAATGAAGTAAACAAAGATATGCCCATACTCTACCTTGGGCCAAGTGGTCATGTCTCCTGCGAACTTAGCCTCATTCTCGGGCAAGTAGGGGTCATCTGGTAGTGACAAGCTAAGTTTCTCAATATACCGCTTCTTTCCTTTCTCACGCAAACTCTCAAAATAGCTACTCATCCTAGCTTATTTTACTACAGTGTTCAATGACAAGTTTGCTTTTTGCCCACCAAGGGGTGTGTCAATCGCGCGTCTAATGCAGGTGTGATTCACGCCGAAGCTATCTATTGGGTTTTAATTTCTGTTAATATGTTATTATAAGTTAAAGCTACAGTTGTTCCATTTCTCTCCCGCCACATAAATTCATCCAGGTAGGATGGGAGCTGGTGGCGATGAACTCCTTTCATCCTCTTTAGCTTCACTTCACCTGCACAATATAATAATTGTTGTTAAAATTAAAAAAATTATGTTCCACAAACCATACCCTGTTCCAATAGGATTCAATATGTTGGGTGTGCACACCCATACTCTGATTCACAAACTCAATAGAGTGGTTCACAGTCTCATGTGCCACAATCCCAGGCAGAGTAGATAGGCTGCCCACTGGTCTGAATGGTCTGAATGGATTATCGATCCAGGTGCAGTATACCAAGAGCAGGCATATGATCCGTGTCAAATATCCAAGTATCCTTAGTAGGTGGGCGGCCTCTATGATGCTAAACAGTCAATAACGAAAGTGATCATCCATTAAAGTATATCAATGTTACAGTGATACCTTGGGTTTGTGTGTGAACTGTGACTCGTCTATTTGAATAATAGATCCAACACCACCAAGCACAATCTGGTTTCGACATAGTGCTACAAAGCACACTTCCCTAAGCCACTGGTACACATTAATCGCACTTTTCTTGTCGCAGCCAGACTCATCTGCTGCATCCAATACAGGGTACTGCCTTACCCACCAATATATTAATAGTAGCCATGTCTGTGTGATTTCGAGAAAGAACTCCCATGCCGAATTGATTTAAGTGATTTACAATCTCCTTTTTTTCTTATCACCATTGAAGAAATACACCTATACACGGGTATAAATAGTATAATAATTATGTGATGTCTTATAAAAAGTATAATAATTATGTGATGTCTTATCTGGAACATGAAAAAGAAAGACCTAGTAGACCCTTGCTGATTCTTACCTGGAACATGAAAAAGTAATATCTAGTAGACCCTTGCTGTTGAGATAGTCCATAACCTCTTCTGTAGTTGCAAACGCAGCAAGAGCAATGGACTTCAGTGTTGCCATAATGATGCTTAGCCACGCGTGCGTAAAATTAAAAAACCGCGCACGAATTTGTTGATAGCTGGAGTCGTAAACGCCACTTGATCCAATATGGATATTAGACTGCTTATTTAGACTGCTTATTTAAAGAAAAATTATATTATAGCTATTTCGGGGGTTTACAAATTGGAAGGATGGGACAATAAGTTTTCGCCAACATGAGAAGACCCTCTGTCACAAGATTGCCATGGAGAAGCTATTGTCGACATCTCGGGATGTAGGCGAGATGCTGTGTAGTTCTCATGCATTAGAAAAATCCAATAATCGGCATTGTCTTCTCAAGATCCTGAAGTTCCTGGCAAGGCGGGGTTGTGTGATTCGTGGTCATGATGGGAGTGAAGGGAACCTAGTCCAGCTAATGAAACTCATTAGTGAAGATGATTCCAAGGTAATTAGGTAGTTGGTTACTCATGCAGTGCTTAGAAGTATCAACACCTTTTTATATCTATGCTTTGAAGTGCAAGGCATGGTTAACAAAGAAAGGTGAACGGTATTTGAGGGACAGCAATCAGAATGAACTTCTGAAGATTATGGCTATGGAAATTCTTAGGTCAATTGCTAAGGATCTTCAGGCAATACTGTGATGATGGATGAATGTACTGATATTGCAAACAAAGAGCAGGTATGATAAAATAAAATATCTGGTATTGTTATTATTATATAGTTTTCAGAGGCTCCAACCACATCTGGTACAAATTCCGGAAAATATCGTCAGAATTCCTTGGATTTCCTGAGACCCATTTGAATTTTCCGGAGGGTTGGAGCCTCTGACTTTTGTATAACACAGATATAATGATGTCATTGGGTATGCTTATATTGCAAATACTATATTATGTTGTCGTTGTGTTGCGATGGGTGGACGATGAACTGGCTGTACACGAGGAGTTCGTTGGTTTGCATGAGGCGTCGTTTATTGAGGCTTCTTCTTTAGTTGCTGTCCTTAAGGAATGCTTACTTCGCCTCAATATTTCCCTGGCCAAAGTAAGAGGTCAGTGTTATGATGGAGCAGGTAACATGAGTGGTATTCGACGAGGAGTGGCAACAATTATTCTACAAGAACAGCCCAATGCTTTCTACACTCATTGCTATGGTCATAGCTGAATTTAGCTGTGTCTGACACCATCAAAAAGTCTGCAACCATGAAAAGAGCTCTGGATACTGTACATGAAATCACCAAACTAGTGAAGTATTCTCCCCGACGAGAAAATCTTTTCAATAAGCTGAAAGATGACATAGCACCAGGTTGCCCGGGAGTACGTGTGTTATGTCCTACTAGGTGGACTGTATGGGCTGATTCAATGAAAAGTATCATTTCAAACTATACTGTACTCCAAGATCTTTGGAATGAGGCTGTTAATTACTATAGTACATGACAGTGAAGTCATAGCAAGAATCAGAGGTGTAGACAATCAGACGCAGCTATTTAATTTTTTCTTCTGCCTTGTTCTTGGCGAGAGTCTTCTGCGGAACACTGACAACCTGAGGAGGACCTTACAAAAGAAGGACTTCTCAGCAGCCGAAGGTCAGTTTACAGCAGCGATGACGAAGAAGACACTTCGGAGCATAAGAAATGAAGAAAGCTTTAACAGCTTCTGGGAGAAGGTGCTATTACTGACTTCTGACAAAGATGTCAGTGATCCAGTCTTACTGAGGAGGAGAAGATTATCCAGTTGTTTTGAAGAGGGAAGTGCTCCACCTGAATATGACACCACTGTCAAGGACATGTACAGACGGGTGTATTTCGAAGCACTGGATCTTTTAGTTCAGACCATTGATTACAGGTTTGATCAACCAGGCTACAGGATTTACTGTTGCTTAGAAACACTGTTGTTGGCAAGGGAGACTACACAGAAGAATTTGACAAAGTGTTGGAAGTATATGGAAATGAACTTGATGGACCCAATATGACCACTCAACTCCACATGCTCCGCTCTAAAGTACCGGAGGGAGTAAATAATATTTCAGATGTAATATCTTATCTACAGCATTTGTCACCAGGTGAAAGGGAGTTGTTAAAAGAAGTGATTATTTTGGCTAAACTCATCTTAGTCATGCCAGCTAGGAACAGCACGAGTGAACGGTCTTTCAGTGCATTGCGTCGTCTGAAATCATATCTGCGTTCCACCATGTCGCAGGAGAGATTAAATAATTTGATGGTACTTCATGTACACAAGGACCTCACAGATAAAATTGATTTGAGCCATGTTGCTAATGACTTTGTTTGCCGTAGAGTGGTAAATTTTAATATTTTTATTGTTCATTCCAATAATGATATTTATCTGAACTGTGTCTAAACCATACCCCCTTCCTTGTCTGACCAAGAGTGTTAACTGCAACCACACCCCACTTTCAAGTCTGATGACCAATACTCTTAACCACACCCAAACCACACCCATTTCCTGGCCTGACCACTTCAAAATTGCCGGATACACCCCTGCATTATTCAATTGGCGAACTTCTTTCCATTGATGAATTGGACCTTTTGAGCATGGAGTTTCAGGATTATCGTTCTACACCATCACATCAACTTCCTAAATTTAATGTTGATGAATCAGGAGCAATTGATAGTTTCTGGGCAGCAATGGCTAAAGTTCACTCAGATAGATTTGCGTTTCGGTGCTTTGTCCAACTTCGCACAAGTTTTGCTGGTATTGCCTCATTCAAATGCAGATCCAGAACTCCTCTTTAGTGTGGTTAGGAAGATAGAGACTGAAGAAAGACGGCAACTAGATCCATTCACGGTGTGTGACCTAAGTGTTAAAATAAATAATGATAAGCCATGTTACTCAAATTCACACCTTATTAATGACACTATGCTATTAAATGCTAAAAGTCAGCTACTAAAAAAAAAGCCTGAAGAAAACTTCTCCAGAGACTTCATAATTCTTTCTCATAGCTCAATATCAAGGAATTTCATTCTCTTGTATTATTTAAACGTTATATACACTAACTACCATTTCTTAATATTCATGCATTTCATATGTTGTGTATGCTAGCCAATGGCTATTTGAGCATGATTTTGATGATAATAAATTTTAAAAAAAATGTATTGATCAGATTATATCTTCGAATATTTGAAGAAAACTTCTCCAGAGACTTCATAATTCTTTCTCATGTCACTCTCATTATGTATTGATCAGATTCTAGCTTAGAATATTTGGAAGTGAAAGGGAGTTGTTATCCTGCAAAAGTGCGTACATCATGGTTGGCAAGTCTGCTGTCTACCTAAAGCCAAGCCAGCTCACGAATAGCAAACCAGTTATCCGGTGTCTGGAGGGTCTGGTGACTCAAGTAACATTGGTGACCCCCAGTCATTGGTGACCCCTTTAAGATTCTGAGACCCCTTTAAGATTCTGAGACCCTACCTCCGCCCGCCCCCCTTCCCCTTGACTTTCCCAGGTGAACCTCTTGACGAGGTAGAGAGCTCGAGGGAGCACACCTTTATCGTCAGCGAATAGGGGCTCCACTAGCAGTCCACTTGCTACATCTTCCATAAGTTTATAATAATAAACGAAGAGGGAAGAAGAAAATTTTCAGGATGTCTTTAGCAAACTGGTAGGGAGGGCAATCGTCATGAGAAAGAGAGGAAGATACAAGAGGAGTAAATAGAGTCTGGGGGGAAATGGAGCATATATGGTGCAGGGGGTGAATCAGCCGTGGCAAATGAAGGGTCTTCAGCAAGTGAGAAGGCACGCGGAGAAAGAAGTCGGTAAGCAAAAGGGTGGTAGGAAGAGGGGGGAGTGTGGATGGAGGCCATGAGGAAGAGTCGAGTGGAATGTTGTGACTGCAGCTTGGTACGACATGTAGGCTGCCAGGGGAGACACTCTGGCAGACAACACGGGTTGGACAGAGGTAAGGACCAACAGGTGGGGGAGCACTGGGAGGGGATTCATCCATCAGGGAAGGAGCACCTGTTGGCCAAAGAGAATATGTCCAAGATCACGAACATGAAGGACAAATCTCAGTTGTGAGTGCAAAAAGTATGTTATGGATAGGTTGTGCAGGGAACGAAAAAGTTTGGTATGCTGGGATTAGCGGAGACATTTTTGCAGAAGGAGGACAAGGTGAGTATGGCAGGAGAGTGGGTGGCAGGCGGGCAAGTGGAGGTGGGAGTTCTGGTGCATGACAGTTTGGATTCAAGGGTGAGGAAGTCAAGAGAAGGTTTGCTGTGGGTGGAATTGAGTGGAGCGGGGAGAAGGAAAACTATGGTAGGGGTAGTGTATGCGAACAGATGGAGTGAGAGAGACGGAGGGATTGTTTGAGATATTGCAGGAGGATGTGGTGAAGTATGAAGAGAAAGGTTTCGATGTTATGATGGGGGACTTCAATGCAAAGATTGGATTAGGAGTGGAGGACAACCCAAACAGTAATGGAAGGAGGTTGTTGGTTAGGGTTGGAGGTGTTGTAGGGAATGAGTTGCAGTGCTATGAGGGTAGGTGGACATGGAAATGTGGGGAGAGAAAGTCGGTCATAGACTATATGTTGTTTAATGAGGACGTGGATGTAGCTAGGGTGGTAGTTGAGGACTCAGATGTAGGGTCAGACCATAACATTATTTTGGGAGAAATTATTTGGGGTAGGTGAGAGGTACAAGTGAGAAGAGAGCGACATAAATGGTGAGTTGACAATAGGCTAGACTGGGAGGAGTATCAGGAAGCAGTGGAGGAAATGTTTATAGGGTGGGAAGAGGAGGTGAGAGAGTTTGAGCAAGAGTTGGGAGGAAACATAGTCGAAGAGGTGTGGGGTAGGTGGAAGGAGAAAGTTTTGGCTGCAGCGGAAAAAGGTATTGGAAGGAAGAAGATTACAGACAGGTCAGAGGGATGGTGGTCAGAGGATGTGGAGAGGTTAATTGGTGTTAGGAAGGGGAAATATAAGAGGCTGAGGGAAGCCAGGAAGAGATGGGAGAGAGAGGCTACATTAAGACAAGTATGGGATGACTATAGAGAAGCAAGAAAGGAAGTGAAAAAGACTATTTGGAAGGAATTGAAGAAGAGAACTATATAGAAGATTAGAGAGAAGGGTGGGACTAGTTATAAGCTGTTTTGGAATGATTTAAGAGCAAAGAGAAAGGAGTGAAAGATGATGAGAGAAGGATGGTGTTTGGAGGAAGACGAGGTGTTGGAGCTGATGGCAAGACACTAGGAAGAGCTGGGGAGGAAAAAAGAGGATGCCACAGTACCAGAATTAGAGATGGGAGAAGTGAGTGGGCAGGAATTGGGTATATATGTGTGAAGAAATAAGTTGGAATGAATAATGATTATTACAGCAAAATAATGAATTACAAGGAGTTTGTTTAGGGATGACAATGGGGGGGGGGGGGGGGGGGGGGAGATGCCAAAGACATAGGACCATGGGTGCCAAACATTCCTCTTCTCCCACCATTTGAGCACATTTCCCATTACAATTCTGTCAACCCTATCCAACACCTCTTTCTTCACCCCTGCTACTGATCTACCCAACATTAGGCCTACTCTCCCTTCTTCATGTTCATTTTTCCATTCTACCACCCACTCTTCAGACCCTTCAATGCCCTCAACCATATCCAATAATCTTTCTCGATCAAGCAAACTCCCCACAGTACAACAAGAAATGCACAACATCTTCCACAACACCTTCATCAAATAGCTCACATTTACCATCCTGGCACATACCACACCTCACTTTGTCACCCAAGAGTCCTGCTGATACCGTCCTTAACCTAAATCTCAGCCTCACTTCCTCTGTGTTACTGAATCCTCTTACATATCTTTCTTGACCAAATGCTAACTTATCACTTGAGACTTGATTTCCCTCCTACTACTTCTTCCTGCCACTCTTCCTTATGAACATCCCTCACACAATTCCTCCATGTCACACTTGAGCCTACTATCTCTAACGCTCTTTCCCCCTGAAACTTCCTTTTCAGCTCACAAAACTCTGCCCACCAACCTGGACAATCACTTAACAGTGCCACAACTTTTTTTCACTAGCCTATCTTCACTCATTCTCGGCAACCTCCATCCAAATAACATTTTCTTTTCTTCCCTCTTCTGCTCCACTCCTCCAGCCCAGGTCCCCTCTTACTGCCACCCCTGCAACTGTATTACTCCCTCCAACCAATTTCCTCCCAACGCTCTCTTCAATTCTTTCCAAATTGTTTCAGGCTGTCTTCCCTCCTGTCCACCATACTTCAGATGCATGTTCTAGACATGGCCTAGCTAGCAACTCCCATATTAGTCGATATAGAGAACTGGTGAAAAAGAACTGGTGAAAAAGGACAACCCTGTCTCAGTCCTGCCTCCACTTCAAACCACCTAGACCCCTCTCCACCTAACAACACACTTGACTGAATTCCTTCATACAAGCATTTGCACATATTGACAAATTCTTCCTGAATTCCGTACCCTCTCATCTTCATCCACAATCCTTCTCTCCACACAGTATCATATGCCTTGCTTACAACCAGAAATGCCAGAAATGTCTGTCGCCCCTGTGACCTCATTATGTCACACACATATATACCTCAACACTAGGAACTGGTCAGCACATCCTCACTGGCCTAAATCCACCCTGAACCTCGATTAGTAAATACTTCTCTGCAAACCTACTGAGCCTCTCAGCCAACATTCTTGCCATCACTTTTGCCACACAACTCCCCAGAGCTATCTCTGTAATTACTAACCACCTCCTCATCTCCAGCTTTAAAGAGTGGCACAATATAACTCTGTTCTCCAATCATCTGGCGAAAACTTCGACTCCATCACCAAATTAACTAAAGAACATAATGCTTCCACCATCCTATTCCCACCATACTTCAACATCTCGTTAATTATGCCATCAGGACCAGGAGCCTTGCCACTTTTCAACCCCTTCACAATATTGTACATCTCCTGGAATTCAACCCGCTGCACCATCCAGTTAATTTCTTTAACTTTAAACTCTAGTTTGTCAATTGGAACATCCTTCCCTGACCTGGACACACTCCCTAATCCTTCCCAATGCTTGGCCAAAACCTCCAGTATATCCTTCCTCTTCTCCACTACAACCCCATTTTCCTCACTCACTCTCCGAATTTGACATTACTTCTTCAAGTCCATCCAAAATAACTTACAGCTAGTTCCTCCTTGCTATTTAATATTTTCTATTGAAGCCTTCCTCAGTCTCTTCTTTTCCAATCTAATTAACCTCATCACACGTCTTCCTGCACTCTTAGTAATGATCTTTCTTCACCTACATTGTCACCCCTAGACTCTCTAAGCTTCCTACAGGACACTTGTCATGCTTGGATGGCTACTTCAATATCACGAGACCACCATTCCTTAGATCTGTCTGTTAGTTTTTTCCTCCATATGCCCAACTCAGCCGCCCAAAGCACAATGCATCTCCACAGTTCACAAATTTGTTGTAGACCTTCTCTGTCCTTTCCCAACCTAGCCCTGCCACATATTGCTCCCAACCTCTGAAACCCTCGCTCACCACATCTTCCCAATCCATCTTACCATCAACCTTCCATTTAAACCGTGGAGTACTTCCTCTTTCATCCAGTCTATATACCTATTCTCAGGACACACCATATTAGATTATGATCTGACCCTACATTAATTTCTCCAGTAGTCCTCGATCGCCATCTTATCCTCTTTGTGACAGCAAGATATAATCTATCACTGACCTCCTTTCTCCCATCTCCCACGTCCACCAGGGATACCTTATTCCCAATATGAAAAATCCACACCCCAACCAGATCAAGCAAACTCTTACCATTCCTATTAGGCGACCGCTCTGACCCTAATCCTATGTGGGCATTAAAATCACCTATTACAATTACCTCACAGCCTGCTTCCTGATGTTCTGCCACCTTAGATTTCATCACCTCTAGATGATAGCGCAGCTACGCCTTTGTCGCAGATCACACTGGATATGAATCAGAACCTGTCTTTGACAATGTGTGCATCAACTGAGCATAGTGAGTGTCTGTGCATGCGTACATGTATGAATACGTAGAATGGATAAGGGGTCTACCTATACAAGAGAATACATACATAGCGATCTACTAGACCAATGTCCACTACCTCCCCCCAAGTTGGCACTGGTGCCTGCTGAAGTTAGTAGATCAGTTGTGGCCGTAGCGGTCAATGGGCTTCGGCCCGCGTTTGCTGCGCCGGGGGGGGTGGTGGCTTCGCGGTCAGGCTGCTCTGAGCAGGCGGATGACGGACCTGGGAGTAATGATGGACCTTGGTGCTGCCGGCCTGTTCAAGGCAGGTGTGGAGGGCGGACTGGTCACAGGTCGGGTGGCCTGGGTCGGCTGTGGAGCCCGGTCGACGCAGGCGTAGGAGCGTCCCGTGTGTGGGGTGGCCGGGGTGATACTCAAGGGATTGGGGTTGGTTGGAGGTCCTGGGGTGGTGGCTGTGGTGGGCTCTGGCACGGTGTGGGCCTCGGTGTGAGCGTTGGTTGGCGGGTAGTCAATGATCGGCTCTGGCTCCGGATGGGTGACGGTCGGCGTGTTGTTGGGGTAGGGTGTGTCGGCAAGTGGGAGTGGTGGTAGTTCCTCGGTTGGGTGGGGGGTGTACCGGCGCAGGAACCGGCGGTTGCGGGTTGTGAGGCGGCCGGAGCCGGCAGTCCGTACGCCATACTGATGGTATTGTAACACTTCCACTACCGTCCCCGACTTGTCCCATTTGGTCGGGTGTCGTCCTGTCTGGTTTTGGATGAGCACGGTGTCACCGTTCTTGAGGGGGGAAAGGCCCTTGGTGTGCTCATCCCATCTCACGCGACCTGCCACGGCTCGCTTGGAGAGAGCTCTCTCCCTGAGGTCGAGCTTGTCTGTCCATTCTGTGTGGGGCAGGTATCTGCCTGGTAGGCCAGGGAGGAGATCACGCGTTGGTCGGCCAAAGACGCATGTCGCTGGGGACATCTTGGTGTCTGCGTCCGGGCAGTTGCGATAAATCAGTAGAGCCTTGTGGAAGGCGTCGGACAGGGTGCTGTTGGGGCCAGTGTTCCCTGCGATTAGCCTCTTCATGGCCTTCACTGCTACTTCGGCTCTGCAGTTAGCGTGGGGGTGGTATGCCGAGGATGTTCGATGCTGTACGCCCCAGTTAGTAAGGAACGATCTTGTCTTGTGTGCCGTAAATTCTGGGCCGCCGTCGGAGGTGAGCGTGTCTGGTATGCCGTACGTCGCAAAGGTATCACGGAGGGTTTGGGTTAATCCAGCTGCACCGTCCCCGGATGGGGTGACGATGGGCCAGTTGGAGTACCTGTCGACAAGGACCAGGTATACCAGTCCGAGGTGGTGGAAGAAGTCCACGCATACGTGCTGGAAGGGGTATGCGGGGGGTTCCGGTGTGACTGAGGGCATGGCCGGCTGGGATGGAGCGTTGCTGTTGCAGACACTGCAATTGGCCCGTGTTGCAGTGATGTCCTTGGATATGCCAGGCCAGAAGATGGATGATTCCGCTCGGGCGGTCATCTTGCTCGTGCCTTGGTGAGCGGCGTGTAATGTATCCAGACAGGTGCGGCGGAGCTTGGTTGGGATGACGATTCGGTCTCCGTACATTATGACGCCATCTACTGCTGAGAGGGAGTCTCGGTAGGGAAAGAAGTCCCGGGTTGCCGGGGACATCAGGTGCCGTTTGTCCGGTGGCCCTTCCTCTATGGTGAGGGCAAGGTCCTGCAGGCTGTCGTCCGCTGCAGTGGCGATCTGGATGGCCTCCCAGCTGAGGGGGGTGGCAGTGATGGCTGCGCAAATGGCCGTGGAAAGGCCCACATCGTCGTCCTCGGGCGGGGGCGCGATCGAGATGGCCGCAAGCAGGGCGGAGGGGATCTTGAGGCCTGTGTGGGGGCACGCAGTATCGGGCGCCGTGCTGTCGTCCTGCAGAGCCATTCTCGCTGGGCTGGGGATGCCGGTGGGGTGGCGTGACAGGGCGTCGCTGGTTCGGTTGCGAACTCCGGGTATGTGCACCATGGTGAATCGGTACCTTAGCGTTTTCTCCTTAAGGTTTCTGAGACGCGTGTTGGGGATGTCCTCAAGGGATCGGTCCCCGAAAAGTTTCACCAAGGGTTTGTGGTCAACGGCTATGACCAGGTTGGAGCATCCGAGAACAAAGTGGCGGGCCTTGTCCAGGGCATCAGCGACCGCTAGGGCCTCTCCCTCGATCGGTGCGTATCTCGACTCCGCTGCATGTGTGAACCTGGAGCCGACCAGGGTGACCTTCCAACCCTCCTGGCAACAGAAGATCTCCTGGGACGGGCACTGGCAGTGCTTCTGGAATAGCCAGTACCCTACCCCATCCTTGCTCCAGTCCGTCGCCAGGCAAGTTGGGCGCTCCTTGTCAAAAATTCTCATGCCCTCTTGGATCCGTGTGGTGATCTCCTTCTTCGACGCGTCAAAAGCGAGTTGGAGGTCCTGGGTCCATGCAAAGGTGGTGGAGGGTTTGAGTAGGGACCGGAACGGGGACATTACCGACGTCATGGAGAATGCGAAGGCTACCTGGTTCACGAGACCGAACCAGGCGCGAATGTCCGTTATCCCCATGGGTGTCGGGAAGTCAGTGATTGCTCGGATGTACCTGCTGCAGGGCTTGACTTCGTCCATTGTTATGAGGAACCCGGCAAATTCCACCTCGTCCTGTGCGAACCGGAACTTGTCCGGTTTCAGCGTGATACCATTCCTGGCGCAGATGTCGAGCCACTCCGTTGCCTGGTGGAAGGTGTCCTCTATGGACTCCGACCACAGGAGGGCGTCGTCTATGCACTTGGTTTTATTTGGTATCTCCGCGACCAGGCTGTCATACCTGGCCGTGTACGCATCACCAGAGGCAATGTATCCCTGGGGGGCGGAGCAGTATCTATATCGACCCCACGGGGTTATAAACGTGGTGTAGTGACGGTCGGGCTTTGCGAGGGCAACGGAATGGTACCCGTTCCATGCATCGAAAATGGTCTTCTTCGATCTGGTCGGGACAGCTCTGGCTTGATGGAAGGTCTGCAGGGGCGTTCTGGTCTCTGCTGGTCTGCATGGTAGGAGTGTTGTGTTGGTCCGGTTTGGGCTCCCCGCCCCATCTTCCTAGCCTTGTTGTTTCCCAGAGGTAGCATAGGCGTGCTGTGGGGGAAGTCCCTGGGGAGCGGCCGCAAGTCGACGCAGGTAGCCAGACTCAGGTAGAGCTTGTTTGCAATGCCTGAAAAATATACCATCTGCCTGGACTCGAGGCCGGTGATGTTGGCCTTGATTCTCAGAATGGCGGCTCCCAAGATAGGCAGGTTGTTGCCACTTGCAGAGTGCATGACTAGATTGACAGGGATGAGGTCATCTGCTGTCAACCGGAGCTTAGTCATGAGTTGTGGGCCAGCCAGGCAACTCTGGCAGCCAGTATCTGCCATAGCGCAGGCTGCGATGCCTAACGTCTCGATTCTCAGGGAATGGCAATGGTGGCGGAAGTCCTCCGAGCGTGCAGAGACGATGACATCAACGTGGGGCTGTGGTTGGGACTTCTCCTGGGTCCAGCGACGGGTGTCTGGGTTCCACTGCTGGTGGTCGAGGGTCCCCTCAACCATTGTGTCTACCTGTTCGTAGATGGCGCTCTCCTGTTCTATGGATCCTTGCCAGCACATCTGGGCTGTATGATTCTGCCGCCCGCAGGAGGGGCAGGTGATTCCGAATGCGCCTGTGAGCTGTTCATTCCTGTTCTCCGTGACCTGGAAGGCCACAGAAGTTACACACACCTCGCTTGATGGGTGTGTTTCTGGTGGCGCGTTGAGGTGGCAGGCTCTGTCCCCTAGTTGGTGTCGTTCTCTGGTTGGGGTAGCCGGGTTCTCGGTAGGGTGTGTGGTTGGGGGGTGGAGCATGTTGTCGGGTGGGCGTGACCTTGCCTAGTCCCAGCCCCGGTCGTGAGGGGGGGCGTCGCTGCTGGCGCCTGTACGTGCTGCTCACCGCCTCCGTACCCTCATCATCATCGATGGCGCAAGTGGAGGTGGGCGTGGTCATTGATACTGCCGACCTTTTACCAGCTGCCCTCACCTCCACAAATCTAATGGTCTCTTCCACCCCCATGTTCTGGTCTGGGTGTTTAAGGAGTCCTCTTGGATTTCTCCATCAGCTAACCCAATACATAACTGATCCGCCACCCTCTCCTCACCTTGATTGGAGATGGCCTCGCAGTTAGTACATTTCTTAGTGAAACAGCATACCTCGGCCTGGCCTCGGAGTCTGGCCGCGAAAGCCCTCACTGGTTCGCCCCTGTCCTGAACCATCCGGCTCAGAACCACCCTGGCCACCTTGGGGTTTTCCTCCTTCACCGCTAGGGCTCTCATCACTCCCAGTAGGTCCCTCTCGCTCATGTCCTCCAGTTTGACCGGGCCGACTGCATTTCGAGTGATGTCACGTCTGAGTTTACTATCACAGCACTCGAGGAGTTGCACCGCGATGTCTTGTTCTGTGAGCTGTACTGCCCCAGCGTAGGCCTTCCACCTAGTCAGAAAATACGTCCAATTCTCCGTGGTCCCTCCCGATGTCATCTCCGGTCTCTTCACGGGCGCAGGTTTAGCCTTGGTCGCTCGGCTGTGTCCCATAGCATGGGTGGACAGGACGACTGCTGTTACTGCCGGATCCAGATCAGCCGGGGTGCTGTAGGTACATCGCATCTGACCGCTTCCATCTTGGTGGGTGTTAAACGGGGTCTCCTATTATAGTTTCCTTAGGGATCCTCCACAGTGTTGCAAACGATGCCACAATAGTCAAAGGACACACACTATGCTGAGTGGATGCACACATAGATGATAGCGCAGCTACGCCTTTGTCGCAGATCACACTGGATATGAATCAGAACCTGTCTTTGACAATGTGTGCATCAACTGAGCATAGTGTGTGTCTGCGCATGCGTACATGTATGAATACGTAGAACGGGTAAGGGGTCTACCTATACAAGAGAATACATACATAGCGATCTACTAGACTAACCTCAAACAACTCTTCTGATTCCTGACCCTTCACCCCTTCTGGGTTAACATACACAACACCCACAATCACATTATTGCTCTCCTCTGCTTTCAATTCCACCTACACAGTTCCTTCCTCAGTCACAGCCTAGACCTGATGCTCTCCTAAACCAGCAGCCTTACACATGCACTTGCATGCTTACCTCCTATCCTATTGTACCCATACCAATCACATCCAGGTCCCTCAACCTCCCCTCCCTGCTGCAAAAATGTTTCTCCCAGCCGCAGCACATCTAAATCTTTCCTCTTTTGTTGCTGTTGTATTCACATGCCAGCTCTGTCGTCTCATTAATTTAATGCATTGTTTACTGCAATATCTCTCCTGAGAGTGAACAATGCATGTCAGTTTTTCCATTCTGGATTACTGTAATACTTCTCCTGAAAGTAGGTACCAAAACTATCGAGCTATATAGCTAGGTGCTTATAGCGCTGTATAGGCTTTCCAGAATACAGATTCACTATAGACTATTGGTCTCTTGAATTTACTCACCGACGTTTCTGCTAGATGTTCTAGCCATAGTAAGATACTCTCGCCTGCATCCCTGATGGAGGCTAGGCATCGAGCCGAAACGTCCGACGAGTTCATTTTCCTTATAAAAAAATTAAAAAGTCGATTATTGAGAAAGTTATTGCATCCACAATATCAACTTTGAATTAGGGATTGAAATAGCTTCTAGTAGGCACTCACCTTCTCAGTTGTTAACTTGCTCATTAACAAACTTCAGGGTTAGGATTTCCGGACAACTTCCCTATCACACCCTTCGAGAAGAGCCTCAATAAGGGCCAGACCACACGCATGCGTGTGTGGATGGAGTGTGAATGGAGCCAACGGGCGGATGATTATTGCGTGGGCGTTAGGCACACACAACCCAAAAATCCACTGAATGTATATCGAAGAGGAATAAAAAAGAAAGAAAAAGCGCTTATCAAACAGCACGAGGTAGGTCTGAACGGAGGTTGGCTGTGAGTTGATAGCCCTTATTGAGGGAGGTACACGCTGGTTCCTCCTTTTACTAGTACATGTAATAATCATTGTGTGGCTAGCGATGATAGAGATTACTTTTAGCGTGCTTACCAATTTTAATTTCTGGGTATTCTCCTTCGTCAAATATCGCTGCAGGCCTAACACTATCTGTAAATTATTGATGTCATAAGATTGTTTTTCTTGGATTATTATATGTAGAAGTAGCTAAGAGATATTCCGCAAACTGCTAGGAGGACGAGAACGTGCTCAATATTGAGGATATTGAGGTGAGGATCATAGCTCTAGAGTGTGAGAATGAAACTTCAACGTCCATTCTCTTAAACTATAGAAACATGGAGAGTGGAAGCTTTACCTGAGCATAAGGAACCTTCTCCATCATGGTCTGCTGTGCTTCTCCCATGCCTTTTTCTATCACTCACTCACTCTATCTCAGTTCTCTTTGTTCTGCTGTTTCAGAAGCAAGCTTTGACTTTTCTCTCTGAAGTCTATTTTCTTTATCCATTCCAAAATAAACAGCTGTTCTGCTGAGAATCTGCAGCTGTGCACGTAGCTATGGTTTTAGTATGCACAAGTGTGCAAGAATCCGGAAGACAACTATTTCTAAATTAATTACACTGCCATAGCTAAATCTGTGGACATCAGAGGACTGATGTAGTTTTTCATCAGTAGACTTCCTTCTTTGTTCCAATCTCAGACCAATGCAGCTGCTAATACAGCTGTAGTTTGTAGCTAGCTTTCTGAAGCACTCTAGAGTTAAGAGTTGTATTGACAACCACAGTTGCTTATAACCTAAGCTGTGGGCACTTAGAAAGTTAATAGTTGATCTTTCTTCTGATCATGTCTAGTACAATGCAATAGTTACAACTGCAGATGAGGCTTGCTTTCTCACAGCTATCTCACAGCACACCATGTATAGAGTGTGTCACACTTTAGTGTCCTTTTGAAGCTTCTAGATCTCAAAGGAGATCTTCAACGATATACTTTTGTGGCACTCCTTTTCTTGTAGAAACATGGAGAGATTGACTTACAAGCTTTACCTGAGCCTAAGGAAGTTTTTCGATGGTGAATGACGCCAAGCACTAGCAATGAATGCAATAAAAAAATCATGATTGCATCTGAATGCAAATAATTTTCTAGCTAGATTATCTTACATATATGATAAGGTAATTCATAAATTACTGATTTGAGTAGATGCTGGTTCTAATTCCAGATTTATTGTCAAGCCCTCATGCATGTACCTCCCTTCTCTCCTCTCAAGTGTATTATGTTAACACACTTTAACATACAAAGATTGGTAACACAAGTAATATTATTTCCCCCCATACACCATACACACACACACACACACACACACACACACACTTCTCTTCTTTGGCCAGTGCAGGATTCAGTCATCATTTCCAGTATGATAAAACAGAAGTGATCATGGCAAACTACATACAGGGTCAGCACAGTGTGCACAGAAGCCTGCTTATTATTTTGGGAAAGATTCCCTGTGAATTTTACCACGATCCTACATATGCTATGTTAAGATTCCAGATAACTATTTTCAGTCTCAGCCAACTCTTCAGTTGACATAAATAACCTTCTCAATAATCAAATTGAAATTGTACTCTCTCGATGTTTCGACTAGCTCTAGCCTTCATCGGGAATAATCCTCCTTTTTCTTTTTCTTTTTCCCGGTGAAGGCTAGAGCATTTAGTCAAACGTCGAGAGAGCATATACAATTTCAAGTTTATTATTGAGAAGGTTATTGTATCTATTTTCAGATATCAGCATATTCATACCCCCGGCTTCCATAGTAAACCCAATGCGTATTGAACCAGGTTAGCTTCTTTATAAGCCTAGTTCTGAATCAGGTACCTTCTTTATAAGCCTAGTTCTGTTTTCTACATAAGTAGCGCCATTATCACTTGCCTGTGCAGCCAATTCTTCTTCCAGCTAAGTTGTTTTCTCGATTTAATAACCTGCATTATGGGGGACGACCATAAAATAGTAGGCAAGTGCTAAAAAAACTACCTTTGGAGCTTCATAGATTCTACACACTTCACTCTATCGACTTTATATTAGCTCTAAAGATAAGTCTCTCTCTGTGCTCTCTTTTGATACTCTCTCTACTAAAACATTTTACATTGGGTATAACTATATCCAAGTTACTGGAGCTAAAGTGGGGGTACTTCAAAACCCGAGTGCCTGATTTTTCAACCAGTTTGTCAATAGCTAGACAGCTGAAATTAGTACCAGAGGCTAGAAGAAGCCCCACTGCATACAATGAGTGGTTTCATTAGACGTTAAGACTTGAAAACTTTAATTTTACAACCACGCGCTTGACCAGTTAAAAATAAAAAACAAACAGAAACAAGACAAAAATGTTTTAATATAGTATATATATTATACACACATGCACACACACACATAATCAATGGCTGACGGTGGCGATGCTGCTTCCAGGAGCTTGGAATAAATTTAAAAAATTGGGGGGGGGGGGGGGGGGGGGAATCCATCTAAACCAATCTCCTGGTCATGCAGATTCAATACTTTGTGGGATCTATTCCTGGTAGCTTTTGAGTAAATGGATGTCAAACAGACCCACTCAGCTACACAAGCTTTATATTTATAGCTATGGATTTCATTCACCAGTACAAAATACCAGTAAGCAATGCAAGACATTGAGTGGTGAGCGAAGTGCAATGGAAAGAGAGATTGAGGTGAAAAATTATTTTAGCTAGGGGACAAAACTTGAATGTATTGCTCTAGTCATTGTCCAGCCCTAGCATAGCTGAAGACATACAGTACTGAGATCTGTACATTATTCATGTCATCATGTTGTATGTTGTAATACTTGCTTGGGAATGTGATATGGAGAAATAGCCAAGAATTGTATGTTTTTATGTTCCTGACAGATTCCAAGGTTGAACAACCAAATCCCCTGCAACGTAATGGACGGAAAATTCTGAAACAGAAATGAGCATGTGGAAGAATGGCTGCGAGGCTAAGAGTATTTGGAAGTAGAGAGTATTTGGAAGTAGCTTCCCTTGATTGGAAGGACACTACACTAAAGGATCATCATTTCTCCAGAGATTTTCAGAATACTGAAGGGAAGACGATACAAAAGCTGACAAGAACTTGTTCACTCGAAAAAAATATGAGCGGATCACCTGCCTTAAAGCAGGCTGATATAAATTGGAAATGGTCATCATGAATAGAAGGATTGAGAAAACTTCAAAGCTAGAGGAGAGAAAATTGGTTGCACAGGCAAGTGTGATGGTGATGGTAACTTACAGGGGCAAGGATGCTGGAGTAAGGATGCTGGAGTTTCATTTCTGACATACCTACTCAACATTCTAGCCATGGAGATGGGATAGACCATTTTTGTCTTGATGATTGTATAAAAACTATTATCAATCTTAAACACATGCACTGCCACTCTCTATGGACAGAAAGAACTGGCTACATAGTTGGCATATGGAAGGACATTGGTCAATAGAGGAGAAATGTGCTAATGATGAAGAACATACTGAACAACTCAGTCAAGACTGCAAACTATCACTACAAGTTCTAGTTAACTTCTGCGTGGTTTTCTCTTATTTGTCAGAAAACAGTTCTCACACTTAGTTTAGTCTTCTTCCCACTTTTAATGGAAGCAGTTTCCAGAACTCTTCTTTCAGCATACCTAACATGCACATTTTTGTTTCTGAATCATTATATTTCAGGGCACCAGGTTGTTCAACATTGTACCACTGTTAGGAACACATCAATTACATACAACCCTTGGTTACTTCCTCATACCACAATCACAAGTAATATGACATCATGATGACATCAATGATCTACAGATCAGTCTGAATTAAGCCCTCAGACATGCCAGACTGGAGCAATGTAATCTTACAGGGCTAAAATTTCGAATTTTGTCACTGACATCAGGCTAAAATATTGATGGGTTTCCCCCCTCTTGCTCCCCCTCTCTCTTGGTCGCACCTTTGCTCGCCGCCCAATGCCTTGCATTTGTTACTAGTAAACATATTGAGCAAAGCGAGCATACTCACCTAGGAGTTGGGTGGAAAAAGTTTGTATTCTTGTGCAACATATATGTATTGGTTTGGTGGTGGGTGTGGTGTCCTGCTTGATAAAAATTTCCAAATTCTCACAGTTGATGTAATGAAATTACAATGACCTTCTCAATAATCAACTTGAATTTTACTCTCTCGACTTTTCGACTAGATGCTCTAGCCTTCATCAGGAATTAGTTTATCCCCTTTGGAGTTAGCTTAGCTGAACTAGAGGTGTCACCTAAATTGATGGTGTGTGGTGTCTACTTGTCCAGATCAATACAATGTCTCAGTGTACTTCTTCAATGTCAATTGGCACATTACCAGAAAGGCTAGAGCATCTAGTCGAAAAGTCGAAAGAATACAATTTCAAGTTGGTTATTGAGAAGGTTATTGTAATGGTATTATGTCAACTGAGAGTTCATTGAGAGGTTATGGCCTACTTGTGATTTTAATGTGCCCAACTTAAAGTTGGAATACTCTCGCACTCTGGCCTCCTTTTTATGTGACTTGCTAAAGCAAGTAATTACGAAAGAAATACATAAGTCAGGGTTTCTCAAATTCACCAGATAATTAACAGATGTGTCAGCAAGTATGCTAATGACGGGTCAAAGTATATCAGACCACTATCTAATATCCTTCAGGTAATCAACAACCATACCAAATACTCTCAACGACATTTATGATTTTTGCTAAGGCTGATCTTGAAGAATTAGATTCGAGATTGATGGATATTGAGATCCTTGTTATCAGATGTCAACAATCACTCATGGTCATTGGTAAAAGAGGAAATTTTGCCAATTGGTCCCAAAAAGAAACTCTCCAATAAACAGTCACCAAAGTGGTTGAATGCAGACATCAGGCACATACTCAACAAAACCTACACACCGAAACATTCTACCAAATATGCTACTGTTTCAAGAACATGCCGACTAACTATATACACTGGAATCTTCCCTACAAGAACTAACTAGATAGCTATGTGCTGCAGCTAATGGCACAACACTCCAGAAAGTTGAAACCACAGTCTGTGATACTTGACTTCACCTTTTCTAGAAGTTACTTCCTATATACTGACACCTCCCTCAGAACGAACAATTGACATAGGATGTCACAGATGCAATATCTGAAATAGGTTCTTGCAAAGCTATGGGATGTGACAATATAAACTCTCGTGTTCTAAAAGGCTGTGCTATTTCATTATGTACCCTATCACAAACCACAAGTCTGTTGAAACAATACATGAAGTCTGCCTCCTTACCACTGAATGAAAAGCTCACAAGATGGCCCCGAAACCACGTGGCAGAAATAGCGTTACCAATTATAGACAGATATATTTGTGGAAATTATTGACTTTACTTTATCAGACCTTCTTTATCCTCAGCACAGTTTTTGAAAGGCACCGCTCAAGTCTAACATGCTTCTGTCTTAATTTTACAGGGTTGTAGATGAGAAACACCTTGTGGATGTGATTTACCTAGACCTATAAAGAGCTTTTGACTCAGTTTCCCACCAAGAACTTCTTTATAAACATTGGAATAAGGGTATAACTGGAGCATTGTGGAATTGCTTACCCAACAAATCGTTATATGTGGAATATAATGGCTCACAATTGTCTCGTCTTCCAGTAGTGTATGGAATACCACAGGGTTGTGTCCTTACCTCTTTTGTTCCTTAACCTCTTTTGTTCCTTGTTTATACAAAATGATGTAGCTACAAGAATCTATATCCTATTCTTCAACATAACTTTTGCAGTAAACTTGGTAAGATCCACCAAGGATTGTTCACTTCTGCCAAGTGATATAGATGCATGGAGTAAGACATGGAGTGTGGCCCTCAACATTCACAAGATGTGTAGCATTTTGCTTCATCATTGGCCAGAAGTCCTTACCAAAGGCCTGCACTGTGGACTGCCTATCCCTAGAATTATCTGAATAAATAATAAATTAAAAACTTGTTCTTGTTATTGTAAATGAAAAAAGTTACAAAAGTTACTACATAGTTATTACAAAAGTTACTACATCCTCAAAAAGCTCATCAATATTCAATAGATGTCATTTTTCTAGCTGTGGAAAAAGTGCACGTTCCTGCGGAGCTGGTCACTGCAGGCCGGTTGTTGCTTATAGGGAACCCCAAAGTCAGACTTAAACACGAAATCACGGTTATCTGACACCCCTGCGTTGATGGAATGTTGCATTTCATTGAGGCTGCAGGAAGTAGCCTCCTTGCACAGCGTCCCGCAAACAACTCTGATAAACCACGATCCTTTTTCTACGTGTCTGTAGCTCTTGTCCCCTGGAGCTGTTGCGTATGAGATGAACACGTCTGCTCGTCTGCTGGTCTGAATTTCTCCATCTTCTTGCAATTCGCTATCAATTGGCATGGTCCCTGATCCACCACCTTGACAGGCTTGAATAAAGAACAGCTTTGGCTTTGAATTAAGCTTTTTGCTCTCTCCCAAGCCACGCTCCAGATATTCTAGCAGAATCGCCTTGCTGTCTGAGCTGTAGATGCAAAATTTGTCGCCGTGCGAGAGAATGCAGCAGACAAAGGAGTCATGCTCCACTTTTGTACGTGACTTTGAGCACACTTTCTCCAAGAATTCATCGATGTCCGAAAAAATGTTCCCAAAATCATTTTGGGTGACATCTCTGCGCACTTCCACATGATAACCGAGGTAACGCCATGTCTCGACCAGGTTATACTCGTCTCGGTCCGTTCCAAATCGGTCTTTGTGCCTCTCAGCGTCGCTGAAAACTTTGTTGTTAATTATCAAAGCTACACCATGTGTCTTTGCCTTCATGGAGTAGTAGCCTTTATGAAGATCAGCAACTTTGTAGCGTTCAGGTTCGATGGTTGTTATCTCGTCACCTTCGTTCAATTTAAGTTGAGGCTTATATTGACCTCGAACCTGAGCTTCAAAGGACGTGCTCTTTTTTCTACTAAAAGAATCCATTTTAACTGCAAACACACGGAAAACAGAAACACAACTAAAAGAATCCATTTTAACTGCAAACACACGGAAAACAGAAACACAATCAAAGCAACAATAAATCATACCAGAGTGATGGCCTCAGAGAAGAACCATCTCAGCAGCTGAAAATTTGCAGCTTCTCTGACTCACACTAAAATATATATTTAGAGCATATAGAACACTTGCATAAGAATTCAACTAAGACACCATTGTGTCGGTGTGAAGTGCCCTATATGTAAAGCTCTATTTAATAGTTCTCATATCCCCTAAACTTGACCCCTTTTTCTCATTGTGAAGAAGAGCAGAAGTTCTTGTGCCAAGAGGAAGCTGGTATCTTCAAAACAGGCAAATGACCTATAGAAATGTGCGGATCAGAGTGAGGGGGTAGCAAAAGAGCCCAGACCAGCAAGGCATTTGGTCAGCACCAACTGATGACTGATAACAGCAGAACAAGACGGGAGAGTAAAAGTTCCAGGTGACAGGAAAGCGCTGAACAGAGACAACATCGTCCAGATTTCTTGTGTGCACAAATGAGAACGTAGGAAATTTCAGACCAGTGTGCTGTGGGCAGTGATTTTTTTGCGCAAGCTCACTCATATGATCTTGCTACAGAGGTAAGACAAAAATACACTACAATTACACAGAGTTTGATGACCCAAACATTTTAGTATGTAGAATCCTAATGCTGAGATGTTATTGAGAAGTCATGAGTGAGGCTATTGACAGCAAAAGTTGTTGTTAACAAGTCAATGTTGTAGCTAACTCTTTAGGATTGATAGTGGGTATTCTGCACACGCGAGTTTTTCAATGCAATAGCAGATACATCTGCACAAAGAACACAACTTGACAACCGCTACCAAAAAAGCCTTTCATGGTGGAATCTAACTTGAGCAGTTTGCTATATACCCATTCTACATCTAACTCCACTCAAAACAATACCTCAGTCAGTTGCTGAAATGGTGAAATTAAAAAAGAAAGTATTGGCATTGTCAGCTTAGGCACAAAAAATGGAATTTAAAAAAATATGAATAGCCAGCCACATGTATAGCTGGCTATGACTGAAGGCAGCAAATGATAACACAGAAGAACTCTTGAGAAAAATTCACTGCCTATCGTACTGGATTTTAGTTGATTGAGGAACTAGCTAGCCTAAAGCAAAAATGATTGCTTGGTCTCTGGTCTCTGGTCTAAACAACTAGTATGCTAGAGAAACAGAAGAAAGTACAAAGTGCTTTTATACTCACTACGTAAGCTAGCTCATCAACAGCACTTACTTGGCTAGGAAGAAGACAGACGACAACCAAACGCTTGCTAAAAATAGAATTCGGGTGCACCCATGCATCACTAAATTTTGGTCCTTAAGACCTTACGACAATTAAAGTTGCTTTAACGAGTGTTGCTATGCAGTGGTTGTTGCTGTGGACAGTGGGTGTTGCTGTCGTAGTTGCAGTGGGTGTTGCTATTGACAGAGGTGATACTGTTGACTAGGTGTAGCTGTTGCAGTGAGTGTTGCTGTAGACAGTCAGTATTGTTGTTGACAGTTGGTGCTGGTCTTGAGAGTTGGTATTGTTGTTGACAGAGTATTTCTGTTGAAATAGGTGTTGCTGTTAACAGTGGGTGTTCCTGTGGACAATGACTGCTGCTGTTGACTGAGAGTGTTATGTTGACAGTGGGTTTGATTGACAGTGAGTATTGCTGTTAGCAATGATATTGATATGACTAGGGTTGCTTTTGATAGTGGGTGTTGCTGTTGACTGTGAGTGTTACTATTGACTACTATTGACAGATGTTGCTATGACAGTGGGTTGCAGTTGACAGTAGATGCTAATATGTTTCTGTTGACAGTGGGTGTTGCTGTGGCAGTGACGTGCGTGTTGCTGTGGCAGTGAATAGCTGTTGACCGAGTGATATTGACAGTGAGGACTGCTGTTAACAATGAATATTGCTGTGAAAGTTGGTGTTGCTGTTGACAGGATGTTGTCATTGACAGTGGCTGTTGATGTTGGCAATTGGGTTGCTATTGACAGTGGTGCTGCTGCTAACAGTGGGCTTAGCCATGCTGCACTTAAATAACTAAGACGCTGGTAACAGAGCTTGTTATTTGAATCCACAATCATATAGTATCAGCCTATATTAATATACCTGGTGGCGTGGGCTCATCTACAGTATCAGGTCGTGGTCGCTATAGAGATAGAAAATAAAGAAATGCTCAGGTGGGTTTGACCATGAAAGTATGACTTCTAACACACCTTTTGTCCACACCGTAGTGGAGGTTCAGCAACAAAATCTTGTTCAACACCTATATCTGTAGAAACCATCATTGCTAATTAATATACTCAGGGCAGATTACAAATTAAAAAACGTATTTCCTCGATTAGAACCTAGAACATGCACAATTTACTGTCTCAAAAGAAAGGGACACGCCCTCAATTACACCACGGATGAGTGGGTGGAGAATGCTTGGCAACCAGTCGCCACTAAAGTAATAAACAAATCCCTTCAAAAGTTGTGCTTATAGTTGTAACTTTCAACATGGCTAATGATGAGCTTATTACAGCAAGCTACTAATCTTATTGAGCTAGTTATCTAGGCATGTTGTAATCTAGTAGGCTAGTTAGCTAGAGATCGAGTCCCCTTGATATATCCAGCAAGTGCTGGATGTCTGCACCAGAACATACACTAACAATTCTTGCAACACACCAGAACTTTAATGCCCCTTGTGGTATAGTGTGCTTTCAACATGGGCTCCCATGTAAAGTTACAGCTACCAAGAGTAGCTGTGGCCATAGCAGCTACTATTGATCTAGTCTTACCTCCACTTGAGGAGCTATCCTCTGTATGCCAGCTTGAAGTAACAAGTGAGTCCACTATGTGTTACAGTAGTGTGCTGGAAGAATCTGCTCCACATCAGACAGTCAATCAACTACTAGTAATCTAGTGTCTGTACCTGTAATATGTCCTTCAATTAGACAGATAGACCTGGGAGCCATTGTACATGCTACGCATAACTCCTTAGATCAACTGAGGCATATATCTGGGGAAATGGAAGATGCTAAAAAGCTGCAATATCTTGTCAGTCATTTTAAGCCAGCTTCAACTGATACTCTTCATTCTGGAATGCCTCCTTTCAGCTTGAGAAATTCCAATGGCTTTCATATAGTAATGAGCTAGAAGGTGGTCTTTGTCGTTACTGTATTCTTTTTCCTGAACGTCCAAACAGGGGTGGTAGTCATGGAGCAAATCCAGGTGTTTTAGTGCTTGCACCCTAACAAAAGCCATATACAAAGGCACTTGGTAGGGATGGTCTTCTTATTTCTCATGAGAGGAGTTCAATGCACCGTCATGCAACAGAAAAAGCTGATCTTTTTTTCAAATTTTAAAACCCCTGATGCAAGGATTGACAACAGGCTTATGAAACAGCAATCTGAACAAGAACAAAAGAATAAAGAAGTTCTGCGTCAAATTATACTTGCCATTGAGTTCTTGGCAAAGCAAGGCTTACCTTTCAGGGGAAATAAGGAGGATAGAGTGAATTTTGCTGATGAGAGTGTCAATAGAGGAAACTTCATTGCCATTCTGCAGCGAAGGGGAACACCTGTCTCCAGGATCACCTCTTAGTCCCCAAATGTAATGCACTTTATACCAGCAAAACAATACAAAATGAAATAATTCACATAATGCTTGTGCTTGTAATGTAAGGGAACACCTAACCAAACACACTAGAGATAAGAACTTGCCCTTCGCTGTTATTGCTGATGAGGTCACAGATTCTCATGCTAACCAAGAAATTATCTCGTGTTTGAGATTTGTGGATTTAACTTCCTTTAATTCCATTAATTTTCTGTTTTTAGAGAGAGAGCCAATGCTTCTACTATATCCAAAAAGATCTTGAAATCTCTCTCATCCCTCAGTCTCTCTGGATCCAACAAAAATTGTGGTCAGGCATACGATGGAGCTGCGGTAAATTAATGTCATCTGAGATGCCAAAATCTAGGATATTTTTTCCTTATATACACTGCTTTTCTCAGCTTAATTTATCTATTGCTGCTTCATGCAAAGTTCAAGCAGTAAGGAATCTTATTGGCCTAATCAACGAAACATATCTCTTTTTGACAAATAGTCCAAAGAGACAGAGGTTGTTTGAAAAAAGTGTAATGGTGTACTTGCCTGATTATTCTCAATCTGGTCTGTGTAAGACACGGTGGGTGGAAAGGCATACATGTTTGGAGGTCTTTTTTGAAAAGTATGAAGCTGTTGTCACTTTTTTTAGATGCTATCATTTCTCCACATGACCTGGCTTCACAAGATGGAGGAATTGGGACAGAGACACAAAGGTGAAGGCACAAGGGCTGAAAGCTTCACTCTCTTCATTCCAAATGATTGCAGTGTTATTATAATGAAGAATGTCCTTGATGAAGTCAGTCATATCATCAAAGTTACAAAAACGTGAGCAAGATGTGTATGCTTACAAGATGATCACCACAGTTATTGTAGCACACGAAACAATATTGACACAATTTTCGATTTGTAGTATGATTAAGTTCTTACTCTAGGAGAACATGTCAGTATTACTGAATCTGTACCCAGAAGACAAGCTTACAGAGGAATAGAACAATGTTCCTAGTGATACTCCATGTGACTACTACAAACGAGCCATTGCTATCCCACTTCTTGACTCCCTTTACAGTCAAATGAAGGAGAGATTTTCAGACGAAAGAAGTCGTGCACAACGACTGCTTTTTCTTGTTCCATCAATAGTAAGCAGTGACTCAAGCACAGATCAGCTGAAGATGCCATGGAAGCCTTGCTTTATTGGGAAAAAGACCTTCTTTTCCCCAGATCTTTAATAAACGAGCTTAGAAGATGGCAAGTTATATGGAAAAATTCAAAAAGTCAGTCACACCAGGCTGAAACACAAAGAGAATGCAATAGTCCAATTCCAGATACTTTCCTTCTGGCACTTGCATCTTGTGATATTGATTCATTTCCAACATTCACCAGCTACTTGTAATAGCATGCACATTACCAAGTGCTGAAGCAGAGCGTTCTTTTTCCTTACTGAGGAGGATTAAAACATACTTGTGATCTACTATGGCCGAGGAGCGCCTGGCTGATCTTGGAGTGATTACCATGCACTATAGTGAGAGAAACATCCACAAAGACTCTTTCAACCTTCACTTTTTTTACTGGCCAACTCATATTTACTGTATATGATTGATTTGTCTGGTGTAAATTATATTAAAGGGATGTAATAACTCTTTTAATATCCCTGAGAGCAATAACCTTGAGAGTAGTCTTGTTCTGTTCAAAAAAAATTCTATGGCATGCACCCCTACATGATAATTAGCCAGTCCTGACATTTATCACATCCATTTATATGTGTGCGGTGGTGTTGTGGTGTTTATGACTAAGCAGTGTTTCTTTCACAATTAATATGGTCAGGGGTGGGGGGAAACAGCTGCAGAAAAGGAGGGAGGGGGAAACCCACTCAGCAAAAAAGAATGGAGGGGGGAAAACCAACTGAGCAAAAAAGAGGGAGGGGGAAACCCACTCAGCAGAAAAGGAGGGAGGGGAAAAACCGACTGAAACCCGGAGAAAAGGGAGGGGGGTAAAGATGAGTTACTTCTAAAATCTAGCACATGTATGTAGATGCTTAATTACTTGTTCAATTTCCAATTTATTCACCACATGCAAGAAAAGTCATTTTCAAGGGGTAGTGACGAAGTTTCCAAAGGGGGTAGAACAGTTTCAAATGGTGGGAGGGCAAATGGCCCCCTAGCCCTTAAGAAACATCAATCATTGACCCCCCCTCCTTTTAAATTCCTGGGTCCGGCCTTGACAGTGCAAGAGTATCAGCTGACAACTTACGGATTAGCAACTAGCTTTGTAAGGAAGCACTGTACAGAGTACACCTTATTGAGCAGAGTATGTTTAATTAAGCGTACATGACAACCTGGAGTTAGAGAGGGTAATTAATATTCTGCAGGTAATGTTGTGACTGTAAATACATATGCTAACCAATGTCAGCTACTTGTAAAGAGCTGACATTGGTTGTAAGGACAAGTGGCAAATTAGATGACTATAAGACAAAGTCTCACTCTACAGTCGCCATAGTTTCAAAGTAGGAAATATCTTCTATTTGATGCCCCCTCTCCACTCACAATTGCAGCGACCTCACCACTTTCCTTTAATTAAAAGTGATTAAAGCTTTTTTTTAAACACTTCAGGGCCAAGCCAGGACGTCTATAAATGATAAATGGAGATTCAGTGACCTGAGACTAGTTCATCCTGACAAGCTTGCACAATTTGCTTTGAAGTAATAGGTTTTATTGCCCAATTCTAGCACTTGGAGACTGTAACTGTCTAAAACATGTTCTTGAGTTGTTCCTATCCTCATGGCCACGACATTCCTGCCCTCATTCCTCCCACTAGGTTAGCCAAAATCTAACCTGTTAGAACATCATGGGGTCACAGACCTTACCTTAAAGTGCAATTCCATGTACTCTGTTATAACAAGCAATGTAAAAGTTGTAGAATATAGCCACCAGCACAATAGCAGCATTATTTAGCAGCAGGTGCTGGGGTGGATAGAGGGTTAAGGCCATTTTATCAAGGAACTGTACCTTCAATCATTTAAAATTATCAATGCAAACGTAACATCTCACAAAATATTTTATTACCTGTCTGGTCAGTTGGACCTTTTATCTAGGAAAGAAAACAACAGGATTATAAGAACAGTTTGAGAATAAGGTTGGAGGTGAGGGGTTAAAGGGGACAGTGATGTCTACTCAGTAGGAGGAAACTTATCCGAACACGCAACTCAACCGAATGCTACAAGAAGCCATGACCACAGAAATGCTAGCAAAAAAAATCATTTGCGCATGCCCAAATGAATATATACCATTGGCCTAATGCTGAACCTCATCCAGCAGTTCCTTTTAAAGCTTCTCTTTTAAAAAGCCGTCCTTAATATTTATGTAAGTCAAGATCAGTAATATTTTGCAGAATGGGAGAAGTTTAGATAGAGTAGCAATGCAATGTGATGTTGGAAAATAGACTGTCCATCAGGAACAAGGAGAGCTGAAGACCAGAGGTTCAGTTACCTGAACATTTAAGATATCTCCCGGCCTCAACGTGTTCGGGTAAGTGGAGTGCTACTGTTTATGGGCATGCAGCCACTACAATGAGTGCAAGTTAGTGTATTCACTCGAATATAAGTCGCGACTTGTATTTATTTCAGCCAAATCAAGTTGCGATCTTCAAGCAGTGCGATTGCACATTTTTTGTGTGCGTCATTGTGGTTGCGATCGTTTCATTTCAAACATTTGAGCTAGGTAGTAGTTGGCTGGCAAGAGTTCCTAATCGCTATCGTTATCTCAATGAGTTCGTTATGTTCGATCTGTTCTTCATCCAAGGAAGCAAATGGATCTTCTCCACTGCTGTCACTTCCTCCAGCTGGCGAGTAGCTTGAGTAATGACTGGGATAGCTAAAACTGCTACTTTATCGACTTTGAGGCAGTGAATTTCTCCATCTTCAGACCTGTCCACCTTCACAGTGATTCCACAAGCACGGAATGCTTTCTTGATCTCGGCAGACAAGCTATCTTAGCTAATGATAAATGACTGCGCGTGTGCAAGAGCGGTGGTATAATTAACTAGGTGTGCTACATTTGGAGTGTGGCTTTCAGAGCGACTTCTATTCAGTGTGCCACTGATATTTGAGTGAATACGGTATATGTGTAGAAACAGATGCTGTGCATACCTCGTCCAGTGTATCAAGTAATATGTGGTAACCTGATCCTGCGAAGCCAAACTCCTTAATACTATCATGGTCTAGACGGAGAAAGACTCGGCCACTGATGTCCTTCTCTGAGTTAGCAAATGCACACATAAGAATTCAATTTTCAATAATATTTCTGAAATCAAGCAAATTCTCTACCACATTATGTGTGTATCATTGTCCAGGTGAATATAATCTTGCAATGTCTTACCCCTACGAGCTAATGCATTACTTACATTCAACCGGCTTCAACCTGTCTCAACCCAGTGTGGTGTCGGTGCAATGTGTGTCCCCATAGAGCTATTGTCAACCTACTTCAACCAGCCCACCCAGAATAATGTTGGTCCAGTGTGTTTCTTCAAAAAAATGATTATTACCCAAATTGAAGTAGTGCCACACCCCTCCTCAATCTGATTTCCAGCTTGTATTAATCATTAGTTGAGATGGTTGCACAACCTCCTCTTATCATTGTATAGTAGCAGTAGTAGCAGCAGTAGTAGTAGTAATAGCAGTAGTAGTAGAAGGAGGAGGGGTAGGAGGACGAGGAGGAGGAGAAAGAGGAGCAGGAGGAGGAGGAGTAATAGTAGTAGTAGTATACACTCAAACCCCCTTCGTCCAGATGCCCCACATCCAGGCATGTCTGTCTACTGGGCATACTTGCATTGCACAATAGCAGCACATGCATCCATTTAACAGTAGAACAGTTCAGTTTCTTGTGGACAGAGAGCGACGCTTGCTTAGATTTTAACTAGTTTCTTGTTTATAGCTTGTTCCTGAACATGTCTGAGACTAGAACAGCATGGAAGGCTTCCCACAACAATGATATAGGACCAGGAAGAGGCCTTGGAAGACCAGCACTCATCCACCAGTGAAGCACTAGAAATCTCACTGCTATGCTTCTTCCTGTGAAAAAAATGGAACGACACTGCAATTCGTATGGGACAGGAATCACCGAGGCAAACCTCTACCATTTTAATTAAAAGAACTAATGAGCCTATTCATGCTGTTTTCCATCACTGTACATGCGCAGTATGCATGCACTTAATATAGGTAGAGATGAGCAAAACGTGGCCCCAGAGGCCTGAGTTACGGGCAGTGCCAGGTCCAGAGCTGCCCGGATAAGGGGAGTTGGAGTGTATTTATGTACTTTGAACTGTGAACATACCTATAATCTGGTTGCAATCAGATGTGGGCAAGTGGTAATGAACCTTCATCCAGTCTGCAAACACTTTGGGGCTGAAGTCTTTAGAAAACTGATCAGGTACCTTCACATCTGCCAGTTTCACATCTGCCAGTTTCACATCTGCCAGTTTTAAAGGAATGTTAATTTGACGGTCATTGAATTCTCACAACTCTCAGTTGAATTACAATGACTTCCCCAATTTTACTCCCAAGGTTTACCATTTGAAAGACCCTCACACAAAAGTTGTAATTTTTCACCTCTCGACTTCCTTGTGACCAGTGCAGAAGCTATGGACATAGCTGTGGTGTGGAGCTACAACTTTCTCACAGCACTGAAGCCCTCTATTAAAAACCACAACATATTCCCTACAAAGTAAGTTGTGCAGCTAGCGTAAGCTAAAGGCTTAGAGTTAGTAGCTAATCTGGTCAACTTTCTTTGAAGACTTCCTTCATTGGACCAAACCAAGCAGCAACTAGAGCTGTGGTTTATAGCTGTAGGTTTCTCACCTGGTTCTTTTGGGCTTCTGGAAAGCTGTGTAGAAACTTGAGTAGCTTACCTGGGAAACTTCTCAGATATTTGCCCTCACAAAGTTGTGGACCTTGATGGATAATGAAAGCAAAACAAAAACACACACACACACAACAGAGTGGGCTGATTTAGGAGATGTTAATTGCATTATAGTAAACAAGCTTCCACATTGGGAGGTTGATTACTGCTTCCTTGTTGAAAGGGTAACTTTCACTACAATTTTTTTTCCAAAGACAGTGTTCCCACAAAATATAATGAAGCATGGTGTCAAGTGTGCATCACAGGGTGTAACAAGCAACATCTTTTCTTCCATTCACTCCCCTAGAAGTTATTCTCTATCTTGCAATATATATATTTCTCCCAGCTATTTTTTGGCTTGCAGTATAGCCACAATTCTTCCAAGATGCTGTAGTTCTTGGGGAACTACAGCATCTTATCCTCCTATTGTATCCATCATCATGTGAACCAGCAATGACATGATGATAAGATGCAATGGGAAGATACGATATGATGGGTAGGATCTACCATCAAGCAGCGACCCAATCGAAATGCTATAATTTAGCGTGTGATGGATGACATGCATCATCAGCTATTAACATGGATGTTGACAAGCTCACTGGAGCCAAGAAGACCTCTTCCTGCTTGTGGCAGGGATTTGCTAAAACCTACAAGACAAAGGGCATTGTCTGGAAGCATGCGGTAAGTCAAGTTGAAAGTGTTAGGTAGCTAGCTGGTAGTTTTCTGGCCAGCTAATGGCTTTGCAACCAGATCTGACAAGAGCACTTGGGTAGCTAGTAGTTATGTTACTAGCTTGTAGCGTGTAGCTGGCTATAGTGGTGTAACTTGTTAATAGGGATAGCTTGCTAGCTGTATTAGCCATGTTAGATAGTTATAGCAACAACTCGACTCATGCATAACCACCATAATGTATACTCCAGCTGCACCTGATTGCGTGGCGGTCAAGTTCAGGATTGCTTCCCTTATCATTATAGCATTTAATTGACCATACAATATGACAATACCATCAGATAGTAATTTCAGCTGTCCAGCACATTCCAATCAGGAGCAACAACTGCAGAGAATTCAGGCTTGCAGTTGTTGAGGTCCCCAACTTTGGTTGCTTGTAGCCTCTGGCATGGTTTTAATATCAAAAGAGAGCACAGAGAGCCTTTGAGCTATATAGAAAGTCAAGTGCACAGAATCTATGGAGCTCCAAAGTCGTAAGCACAAGTTTTTGTAAGCATTTGTGGTATATGTATCGCCCCCTTCTAACCCGAGTATGAATTGAGTATGTATGTAATGACCTGATAGCTAGATGTTTTGAAGATGGAGTGTCCTATGAGACGTGCATCAGTGAGAGGTTGAATAACACTGTACTATTTTCCCTTAGACAGATCTATCCCTACTCTATCCAGAGTAACTATTACTGGTGCATGCTCTGCAGGGAGCTCTACCTTAAGCCCATCTACCCACAAACCTTACATACGCTGTAGCAAACCTACCAGGTCCTCTTGACCTTACTTCTATTAGTCATTGACATATACCGGTAGTGTACCTTCCTTGGGTGCTACTTCAGGAACTTGATCAACTTGATCAGGAGCAGCTGCTCCGAGCTTTGCATACTGCTCTTCTAAAACTTTTACAATCTTATGCATCCTTGGCCGAGAGCGGAGATGATCCACAAAAAATTTGTAGACATCCTTATCCTGCTCAACTGCATCCGATAGTTGCATAAATACATCGTGAGCATTTTCATCCGAATTAAGCATTGATCTTGCGTTTGTCGCAGCAGTGTAAGTGGCTTTCGAGAGGACATCTTTTTTAAACAAAAACCGAGCAATATCAGTCAGGTTGATCTTTATGGAAAGTTCCAACTCCTCGGAACACTGTTTTAGTGTGTTAGACTCTCTATCTGCATCACCCATGACTGCAGAGAATATTGGAAATCCTGGAATAAAATATAATATATAATAATAGGCATATGTCTGTAGCTATAACACTATTGCTGAATTATTTATACACGTTTCATTGCTGTTGTATTCACATGCCAGCTCAGTCGTCTTTTGCATTGTTTACTGCAATATCTCTCCTGAGAGTGAACAATGCATGTCAGTTTTTCTATTCTGGATTACTGTAATACTTCTCATGTGAAAGTTGGTACCAAAACTATGAGCTAGCGCTGTACAGGCTTTCCAGAATACAGATTCACTATAGACTATTGGTCTCAATGGTCAACTTGAATATACTCACACGACGTTTCTGCTAGATGTTCTAGCCATAGTAAGATACTCTAGCCTGCATCCCTGATGAAGGCTAGGCATCAGCCGAAACGCCGACGATTATTAAAAAGTCGATTATGGGAAAGTCATTGTATCCACGTCAACTTTGAGTTAGGGGGTGAAATAGCTGCTAGTTGGCACTCACCTTCTCAGTTGTTAACCTGCTCACTGGACAAACTTTCAGGGTCAGGATTTCCGGACGACTTCCCATCGAGCGGAGCCAACGATATGGGCCCAACTACACGGGCGCGCGTGGGGATGGCGAGCGCGGCTGATTGCGTGGCATTAGGCACACACACCCCGGAGGGGCTCTATCTAATAGACCGGAAGTCGGCAGTGAGCCGATTGCCCTCCCGTGTGGGGATTCACTCGATCTGAGGTACGGCTGTGTGGTTTACACGAATAGGTGTGGGGATTCACTCTACGGCTGTGTGAAAAGGTGCGGTTCCAGTCATGTGCCAGGTACAGGGGTGTAGTTTTCACGGGGGGCTAAGTTCTGGTCAGGCGTAGGGTTGTTATCGGAGAAACTGCTGCTTGGAATGGACACTGCTTGCTAAAAAGCTGTGATGGACTGTAGCTATGCTGCTCTATCGTGTGCAGTGATAGTATAAACATTGCTGCTTGGACACAATAGCTTCTGAAGACTGTACCTCCAAAAGCTCTCACTGACAATCCAGCTTGATATCATGGAAACACAGGACTAGATGATGGCAGAGGAATCTCATGGGACTGTCACTTGCACCCCCACTCAACTATTTTATGTCAACAGTCCTGGTTTGCTTCCCTGGATGCCCACAAGTCTGTCTGTGCAGTTTTTTTAGTGAGCTACTTTAGTGCAATTTGTTGCTCAAAATATGGAATTGTTCAAATCATGGGTAACTTCACTCCCAGTGACATCCTGCAGAAGACACCAGAGGCGAGACTGAAAGAACATCTAAACACAGCAAGCAGATTTCAAGTGGACACCTATGTGGCTACTTACTGATTCTTTAGTCAAAGCCGAGTGCAGATGGACTAGATTCACACCTCTAAAAGGCTCCATACAGATTCCCACAGACATTGCACAAAGTGGTTTTCAAAAATCAATGGAGTGTAAGAGCTGGATAGAGATCACATATGAAAATAATTGTCACTACAGTAGTGTTCTGCCTCTTTTCAAGGAAAGAAAGTTGCTCGCCCCTCCACATCTCATACAGAATACTTCTCAGACAGTAGATCTAACTCTTCTCAAAGAGTAACCTTAGTAATTGAGAAAACAATGAATGTACAGGGTTGGTGGGGAGAATTTTGCTAAGATGCAATGAGTGATGGGCTAGGAGGAAGGTTTATTGTCCTGTACTAGCTGGGGACAAGACTAACTGTTGCCGGCCAGGCAAAATTATTGTGAGGGTGAGGTGTCATAGATAACATGCTGAGTCTCTGGAAGCCACTGCAATATCCTATAGGCTTTTACATCAGTTTGCTATTTCAGCTGGCTTCTTTACCTCAGGGACCTCTGCCCAAAATTGTCTGGAGGGCTCACTGTACAGGAATATATACCAAGGAAAAAGGTCAGTTGTGCTAGCACTATTCTACTATTTTATGATTGTGAAAGAGAGTGCTGCTAATTATAAATAGGCATGCAAATATTTGTATAAGTGGTTTTATCCCTGAAGGTATTTTGAAAAAGTTGGATGCTATATATGAGAGTTACTTTGCTGGAGGAGCATAATCTGACATTAATTTATTTTTTTTATTGAAAAATGAGCTCGGTAGCAAAAGCTATTTAGAGCCTTACATATGTGATAACATGACATACGTGATAACATGATAGGTAGGGAAATGATTTAAGTTGGGCAAAGAATTGTTTGTCATTTTGTCAAAAAGCAAAAAAATATAGATTTTTATTTAGTTGATAATAATTATGTGACATGGCCATAGGGACTTTGATTTTTTTTTCAAATTATTTTTACTTTTTTAATATATTCCTTAGATAATGAAGAATGTTTTCTCAAAATATTATAGGTCAATACATTACCATTCTTAAGATATAAAATTTATTAATCGTGTAAACAATGATGTAATAATAAACAATGATGTAATAATCCAGATTTTAGTTTTGCATGGTCAAGGTGAGTAGTGAAAACAGAAAAAGAGATGGCAACTAAACACACATTTCTTGTAGTCACTGCTAACTCCTCACTGCTAACTCCCCACAGAGAAGACTTGAGCAGCTTGTATTATCAGGACCAAGCTAACAGCCACAACCTGTGGAGAAGAACTGGTCCACTGTTTCTCTCTCATTATTTTCCTCGTGACTGCCATCTAGCTCAGTGACTGGAGAGATGTTATCTAGAGTGAAATTAGATGGAGAGGTAGGAGTCTCCTCTGCCATTGTAGCTAAAGTTTAGTCCACACACTTCTCTGGCAAGACCAGCTAAAATAGAAAAAGACTACCTTCAGCTTTAACTTGCCACAATACGTACTCAATCAACTCGAAACATAGACCAACTTTTCAATACTCTTTTTAGTGCACGCCGCTATGATGACGTAAGAATTAAATTTAGTATTAAAGATTTTGATTGACAATAGTGCTGCAATGCATGCACATAATTAGCTATAACTTCAGAATAAGACTTTCAATTACATTGTAAGTTGAAATACACATTCTTCACATATATATGCATCATATGTGACACGGCATAGGGGGACCTTAGAAAAAAGTCAAACGTGAACTTTTAGTTGGGCGGTTAATTTTAGTAACTAACAATCGTATTTTTATACGAATGAAGGAGAACTGCGCTGTTTTGTAGACGATCTCATAACTTCCATCTTTGGGCTACAAATGTTCAGCTTAGACCAAACTGTAGCTTATTATATGGGCTTTCCTTTACCGTATATTGAGCATAATATGCTACTGTGCTAAGGGGGGCACGCGCATTCAAAGAGTACACGCGGTTGAGTGACGTCCCAGTCTTGCGTTCTCTGCTTCTCTATATCTGCCAAAATGCCTCCAAAAACTTACTATAAGAGGAGTTCTAAGCGTAAAAGCAGAAGAGCAACAGCTGGGAAGACCTCCGTTCCTAACAAGCCGCTCCATAGTGCTACCTCGGTAAGTTTTAAAACTTCGCTAGCTAGCAGCTATGTTTAGCTATTAGCTAGTTGACTATGTCATGTAGCAAGTGTGCCTTCCATGAATGGTTTAGCCAGATAGCTACACATTGTGAACCATTTACTTTGTGTAGTTTGTTTCTACACCTGGACCATCTACTTCTGGACTCCCTGGTTCTGGTCCCACACCAGGAGAACACCCTGTTGCCATTGAGACAGCTCCTAGGAAGTTTGCACTCTCGTCCTCCTCTGCCACAGCCACAGCCACTGCCAGCTCTGCTAGCCTTTCAGACTCCTATGCCCCTGGTACTGGTCAGTCCATTGCTGGGAACCCTGGTTCTGGTCCCACACCAGGAGAACACCCTGTTGCCATTGAGACAGCTTCTAGGAAGAAGTTTGCACTCTCGTCCTCCTCTGCCACAGCCACAGCCACTGCCAGCTCTGCTAACCTTTCAGATTCCTATGCCCCTGGTACTGGTCAATCCATTGCTGGGAAAGAGAAGGTGGGGTATCGTGTATTGAACCTTGAATTATTAGATGCTGCCCTTCAGGAACTGGCTAGATGCAAGCATTGTAGGTCCCCACTAAGGAGAATGACGATTGGTATGAGTTGTATTTGTGGTTTTAACTCCCAGCACTAACAGCTGGTTTCTCAATATTAATTTTTGAAACTGTTCTAATTTTACGTTTTTCTCTTGACTACTTTAGTTGTATAATAACATTTTCATATCAATTGAAAGCTTATTTGCTATATATTATCACGTTGTTTAGCTTTTTCAGGTATTTGATTGTGTTTCAGAGTTCATATTGTAAATGTACAAGTGTCTTGTGGTCATATATTTGTTATGGTAATATTTTGAGTAAAATACAGATATTCAGAAAAACTCGACAAGGGGTATTTTTAAAAGTAATAGTGTATGCAATGTTCAAATTTTGGCTTCTGAATAGCTTGAGAAATATGTTTAATAAGAGTCAAATTTAAGAACTTTCAACTTATGCCAGGATTTATTGTGCTGAACAGAAAGCCTATCTTCTGAGCTACATTTTGACACCAAAATAAAGATACATCTAGGGGGTTGGAGTTATTACCATAATGATATTAGCTAATAAATTATTCATGAGCACCACAAAATGCCCCCCTTAATAAACCATTAGTAGTGTATTGCTACTTTAAAAAAACGGAATTTGATTTTTTGAAGAATTTTACCTGTGTCCCCCCTCTTAAGAGTTGACAACCCACAATAAAGTAAGTTGCTTATAACCTAAGCTATGGGCACTTAGAAAGTTAATAGTTGATCTTTCTTCTGATCATGTCTAGTACAATGCAATAGTTACAGCTGCAGATGAGGCTTGCTTTCTCACAGCACACCATGTATAGAGTATGTCACACTTTAGTGAAGCTTCTAGATCTCAAAGGAGATCTTCAACGATATACTTTTGTGGAACTCCTTTTCTTGTAGAAACATGGAGAGATTGACATACAAGCTTTACCTGAGCCTAAGGAAGTTTCTCGATGGTGAATGATGCCAACAATGAATGCAATAAAAAAAATCAATTATGATCAATATTATAGCTAGCTAAGGTATGATGTAAGGGAATTCATAAACTACTGATTCGAGTAGATGCTGGTTCTAATTCCAGATTTATTGTCCAAGCCCTCATGCATGTATATACCTCCCCTCTCTCTAAAGTGTATTATGTTAACACTTTAACATACAAAGATTAGTAACACAAGTAACAACACCAGTAATATTATTTTCCCATATACATACACACACGTATTTCTCTTCTTTAGCCAGTAAGATGAGTCTCTTCATCATTTCCAGTATGATAAAACAACTGAACATTCATGGAAAACTATGTACTGAGTCAGCACAGTGTGCATAAAGGCCTGCTTGTTATTTTGGGAAGGATTGCCTGTGAAATGAAACTGTATTTGTTTTACCACGATCTAAAATATAAGTCCATATGCTATATAATTATGTTAAGATTCCAGATGACTATTTTTAGTCTCAGTCAACTCTCAGTTGACATAATAAAAATACAATAACCTTCTCAATAATCAACTTGAAATTGTACTCTCTCGATGTTTCGACTAGATGCTCTAGCCTTCATCGAGAATAATCTTCCTTATTCCCGATGAAGGCTAGAGCATTTAGTCGAACGTCGAGAGAAACGTCGAGAGAGTACAATTTCTATTTTATTATTGAGAAGGTTATTGTATCTATTTTCAGATATCAGCATATTTATACCTGATTTTGCAACGAGTCTAACTCCAGTTTGTCAAGAGCTAGACAGCTGAAATTAGTACCAGTGGCTAGAAGAAGCCCTACTGCATAGAATGAGTGGTTTCATTAGACGCTAAGACTTGAAAACTTTAATTTTACAACCACGCGCTTGACCAGTTAAACAGAAACAAGACAAAAATGTTTATATATACACACACAAACACATGGTCAAAACAGAAATGAAACAAGGATTTACCAATGACAACAAAAATTTATAGGATCCTTTATCTATTAAACATAATGCTTTGTTTTTAATCTGTATTTTAATTGGAGCTAAAGGGCCCTGTAAATTTTGTCTATATTGATAAATTCTTGTTACTAAATTTTGTCTTGTGTTATCTATTCGGAAATGGCTTTTTTTAAATGGCTGACAAAAGCAAACAAAGATTATATATAGCTATGTCAACTAAAACTAGGTTTTGCAGCATTTTAGTATCCTAAACGGTGAGTTTATTTATAAAGAACACTACCAAGCATGTCTTGAATCCTTTGCAAAGGATCTGTTTTTATATAGTACCTTGGATGTTTCCCTCCATTCCCCCATGTGCCTCCCTCCCCTACAAACACACACACAACTTGGATATGCTTTCATCACTTGACTGTCCAAATGCTAACTGAAAGTCAGTAAATATCTTCAAACCATAAACACGCTTATGCACACTAACAGCACAGAACTAAAAACAACCGAGAACTACTTATGACACCTGTATCTATCATGTTTGTAATAAACATGGTATAAAATCTTATCATGTGGAGTAACTTCTTGTATATAGCTAGGTGGTTGTTTGTGTTTTGTTGTTTTATTTAAGAAGGTTTATAATACTGATCAGATGCTCATGATGCTTTCTGCTGCTTCATCGCACATTTGCAATTCCAAAACTACTATCCTCTACCATCTCCCTGTCTTTCTTCATCAGAAAGATTTTGACTCATTTCAGTGTTCCATCCTAAGTGAGATCACCAACCTTCTCCCCTACACAAATGATCAAGCTTGGTTTCCAGGCATAACTTCCAGTGAAATTTGGTGATCTGGGGGTCAGAAGAGCTGTATCACCTCCCTCTGCCTTATTGGCATCATCTTCTGGTGCTTTTGACCTCACCCACTAGATTCTTCCATTGCAGAGCTGGCATCTTGAACTCACACAATATCTCCAGCGCCGAAGGTTGAGGGGGAGTAGGTAAAATGTCAGAAGCTGCATGCAGGACAAATGATAGCTGACCTGAGGGAAGGCTGTCCATAACTCTCCTCCAGACACAGTCACCTTCTCCAAGGGTATAGGTCACCTTGGATTTGTTCTATACAGTCAGCTTCTCAAGGTTGGAGTTTCAATGATCTATCCCAGACTATTCGCAATGAATGTACAGCTTTGTGTATAGCACCTTCTGTGCAAAAGGAGAAATGGTCATAAAATTTTACACTTGAAATTCTGAATGTGTTGGACTTATGTCCCACAGTGGAGCCCAAAAAGGAAGTTGGCTTTCGTTGCAGGCTTCCCCTAGCCTGTAGTAATAGAGAATTTCCTTTTGGATTCTTAACCATTAAACTGCAGAGAGGAGTACTTGTCCAGTCTAATACACAGGCCAACATCTCTGCAAACATCCACATGGGAATGGTAAATAATGACATCCACTATGAAGTAAAAGTAGATATATATTACAGAAGATTTACTTTTAACATTTTTTGCTGGTATACTAGATACCTTCAGGAAGGATTCAAGGCACATTAAAGGACAAATCTGGGGGGCTCACTAATGACTGGGGGGTCACCTATGTTAAGACACAGTCATCTTCTCCAAGTGTATAGGTCACCTTGGATTTGTTCTATATAGTCAGCTTCTCAAGATTGGATCTATCCTAGACTTTTCATGCAATGAATGTACAGCTTTGTATAGCACCTGTGCAAAAGGGAAATGATCATAAAATTTTACACTTGAAATTCTGAATGTGTTGGACTTATGTCCCACAGTGGAGCCCAAGAAAGGAAGTTGGCTTTCCTTGCAGGTTTCCCCTAGCCTGGAATTTCCTTTTTGATTCTTTACCATTGAACTGCAGAGAGGAGCACTTGTCCAGTCTATACACAGGCCAACATCTCTGCAAACATCCACATGGGAATGGTAAATAATGACATCCACTATGAAGTAAAAGTAGATACATATTAGATACAAATCCAGAAGATTTACTTTTAACATTTTTTGCTGGTATACTATATACCTTCAGGAAGGATTCAAGGGAGTCACCAAATCTGGGGGGGTCACCTACGTTACTTGGATCAACAGACCCTCCGACACCAGATAACTGATTTGCTATCGTGAGCTGGCTTGGCGGCTTTAGGTAGACAGCGTTGATCTTCGCCAACTCCTGACTGTCATTGAGTGCTGTTTCTGTTGAAATTTGGTGAGTAGGTTTTGCCTCAGGTTGCAATTGTTAATTGTAGCTGGCTAATATCAATAGCTTGTCACTAGCGCCTATATTGATTCCACAAGGTAGCTAACAAGTATATAGCTAGGTGTGGCTAGTATGATCAAGTATTTAGCTAGCTATAGCTCAGTTGTGTGATTAAACTAACTGTGGAAATGTTTATACCGTAGCTCAGTAACTAGCTAATTATATATCAAGTACACACTTGGTCATGCCAATGTTCAGGGAGTGTAGCTGAACCTAGAGTATATAACTTTGACTCTAACCCAAGAAATAAAAATATGTCCACAAGAAGGCCTGTGTTCCAGTATGAGCGCTATATTTTGTGTCTTTGCATTTCAGTTTTCCTTGGAGACAGATTAAATGGCAGAAAAGGAAAGCATCGAATCTCAGACCATTTTAAATTGCCTATCTCAATTGAAGATAACTCTTAAGGACAAGGGTGTAATTCTGTTCCTTCACCAAAGTGAATGCATTTCAAAATCTTTGTATGATGAGTCAGTAAGTCAAGAAACATCCGATCAATTGGTGGAGCGTATTAGGGATGAGATTACACTGAGCTCAAAGAAATACCATCTACTGGTGGACCAGCTTCGGAAGAATCTGAAAAGATATGGGTCTATAGTAGATATTCTTGACAAGGAATATTCTAGGCTTAGTGGTAATGCTCCAGCGATATCTGAAGTGGGTAAGTGTATTCCTATAAGCTGCTTTTCAGTCTACTCAATGTCAGATAACTAGTTGCTGCAGGCATTGATTGAGGAGATTGGCTGACACAGTTTTGGTGGGTACATAAGAGCTCATGAGTATGCAAATTTAGTCAGGGTGTGGTGCTATTCCACTTCATGTTTTCGAGCCATGCCAACTTATATATCTGTGATGTAATGACGTAATTGTGTATGATGTAATGTCGTAGCCATAGGTAAGCTCTGGCTGATAACAGAATTGTATTTAGTTACCAATCCATGATGAGAACTCAATGTGTCTGAAGAAAGAAGCCTAGTTCACCCATCCCCACTAACTTGGAAGCTGTCTTAAGTCTTGGATGTAGTCATAGCTACATCATTGCTAGCCAGTAGTTGGTTCAGGGAGGATTAGGATCCTGAAGGAGAGACAAAACTGATTCAAGCAAGGCTGATAATGGGGGTGTTTCTAAGGATTCTTGAAACTCCCTCATTCGTCTGGTCCAAGAAGCACTGGCAATAACCTGTTATTAATATAAAGTGCCCAAATGAGGTATCCATGCAAATACATGCAATACTAATGCTGTAAACTTCCTCTGTATACGAATGGTAAACTACTTCTAATACTTGCCCAGTGAGTTATGCTAATTCAAGAGCCACAATCTATCTCATGTTTGTATATATATATATATATATTAGTATATATATATACATATATATATTATAACTGTGCTTTTCTTGTGGTATTAGTGACGTACATGCTCTATGCGTTGGGAAATATGTTTTATCTCATATTTGATGTATGTATACAGTCTAGAATGTTTCCACTGCAGAGCAACCTCCACAAGAGACAAAAGACAATGCACACCTGCCAACCTCTCATTTTATTCGCTGAATTGATGATAATGATCAGCTACTGTAGTTCCTCAATACCATCATCACTACAAGCACTCCTTGCCTGACTAAGCTAATGAAAAATCCATGTTGCATACCTTACAAGAGTGCATAGGTTTCTGCCTTGCCATGCGGTATTTCTAAAAGAGCACTCAGACTGGTGCCTGCAATCTACGTGGCAGAGCTTTTTAGCCTTGGACTGCCAGGAGGACTGCTGTCTCTGGTTGAAGCTGCATTGACACTGGAAGATCCATTTTAACGCATAGTTTGGTGCATGCTATAGAGAGTTTGACTCTATATATGTAGTTTTTTAAACCGTGAATGAATTTCATGGTTTCGTGGGATGGCCTATGGTTTTGAGTGATATTCCTGGTATAAACAGGATGGTTGAGATACATGTATGCAATAGTCAGGCAATTCCTGGGCTGTGCCTGTTCAGTAGTTATGTTTGTGCAGGTGTGAATGCTGTGAACTATGTACATGCACCATCTGAGTTTAGGTTTGCACAGTTAACCAGGTAAAATCACCATGGTAACATTAATGTTATGTGGTTAGTAGTACTAACAGTCACATGAGTGTGTGTGAGTGAGTTATCCAGTTAACCGATTGCACGCCGTATTCCTAGTACCCGCGGGCAAATTTTTCATGAATTAACGAGGTATTTTACTTATTATTTTTATATCTTCCGTTCTGCAGGGACTCCACCCATGAAACTTGGGTCATGTTCAGCCACATGATAGCTCTACTTCCTGTAAAAAAATCGAGCCTTCCTTACCAACTGGGCAGAACTAACCAGCATTATAAAACCTTGTCATCTTCTTGGGGGTGAATATTTTCATATTTTCACACTATTATACACACATTATAATGCCAACACAAGATGGAGCATCTATTTACAAACCCTCTACCAGCTGCAAAGCCAGTGGGTTGTTTTCCCCATCAAAATGCTAACACATAATAATACAAAAAACAAATTATAAGCGAGTGAAAATGCTAACACATACTAGAATAAAACCATAATATAAAACACAATTATGTAAGGGAGTGTCTTGGGTAGAGCTCCGGTCTTGCTGTCACGGGTAGAGTAGAACTTGCTCAGTCTTGGGTATAGTTTGCTTGGTCTCCGGCATGATATTTCACCATGTTTTTATTCTACACAAACATGAGATACCAGGATAAGAATAACACTTGAATACTGGAGAGACGAGAGAAGTAGACGAAGGGACAGGGAACGAGAGAAGTAGACGAAGGGACAGGGAACGAGAGAAGTAGACGAAGGGGCAGGGAACAAGAGAGAAGTAGACGAAGGAGCAGGGAACAAGAGAGAAGCACTGAAAGGAGCAGGGGGTGCATAAACATTACTGATAGTCCACCAAGGTATGGTATTTACGAAAACAGTCACGGCCTGTTGATCCACCACACAAAGGAACCTTACAAAAACAACACTGGGACCTTGCCTCATGCCTGTAACCTTTACTAATGCAAACTACACAGCGCTTCTTTGCACAGCACTGTGGGAAATGACCTAGTTTTAAATTGAGGCGATCTAGCTGACTATTTGCCTGACTACAACGTTGACCTGCACGCTGCCGAGAAGAGAAAGAACCAATCAAAGATTTAGCTAGAACAATCCTAGCTTCTAGATAATTACCCTTCCTTACTGATATTGGAGCTCGGACAGAAGAAAACAAAATAAATGAATTCAATAAACAAGCTTCTATCAAATACGAAAAAACCCTTTTCCACCATCTCCTAGACTTTCTACCCAAATTATAGTAGCCTATTCTCTGATCTGCTCTGTCCACACCTCTCATGAATGACTGATAATCAGGCAAACTTGGGGGACATGGCAGATCCTCTCTAGAACCATCAATTTTGCGCCTTTTTACAGTAGGAGGTACTAAATTATTTTCCGCGGGATGTATATTAGTTATCATGTAGATTGACCATTTATCTACCCAAACTAAAGCCAGGAGTGCACCATTAGACCTATAATCATAATAACCTCTATTTCTAATCGAAGCTTTTGTTACTAAATCTGGAGGAAAGTTCCTCCTAGTATACCTAGCTGTACCACATGCACCAAAGCCTTTACTTGTAAGCGTTTGAAATAAATTAGGACTAGTATAATAATTGTCCATGTACACATGGAAGTTCTTATGTTCTAATCCTTCTAACAAATCTAAAACAACTCTACTACACAAACCAGTTTTATCAGCTACTTCCACGTTCTTACCTGTATAAATCTGCAACCGATAAATGTACCCATTCCTAGCATCACAAAGGACAAACACTTTTATCCCCCATTTTATTGGTTTGTCCTTCATATACTGTTTGAAGCCAAGCCTACCTTGAAAGGGAATCATAGCTTCATCAATACTAAGCTCTTGATGCAAGGTATATTCACTCTCAAACTTAGGAGTAATCAAATCTAATAACTTCCTTACCTTATAAAGCCGATCATAATTCAGGTTACCCTTTGTAACCAACAAACCATCAATAGAATTTACATGTACATAACGCATTAGCTCCAAAAACCGAGTCCTAGGCATTACTTTACGAACCAAAGATCCAGACAAATCCGAGTGATTAGTGGACCAGTACAATTCTAAGTATGGAAGTGTGGAAACTCCCATTATTATCAACATTCCTACAAAAGCTTTCATTTCCTCTATATTAGTATCTACCCATGGCCTGGAGAGACTAGCCATCCTAGAAACGTAACTGTTCGTCTCTGCTACTAGGAGTTCCCACACTTCAAGAGTAAAAAAAAGGTAAAATGCATCTAAAAATGTACTTGATGCACCAAGCAATGAAGAAGTTGGACCAGCTGTTGCTGTATAGTCCAATTTCAAAGGAGTTGGCTCCTTTATTTCCCACTTACCTGTGACCTCAGTTAGCCTAGAACCAGTGCCAGATGCTTGGGCAGAACCAGTGCCAGATGCTCGGACAGAACCAGTGCCAGATGCTCGCACACGCCTATAACCTCTGGCCCGCCTACTACCAGTACCTTTTGGAGGACCACTAGCAACACTTACGACTCCACTACCACTTGAGCTGCTTTCCCCTTGGCCAGTACTCCCTCGCCCGCCTCTCCCTCGGCCAGTACTCCCTCGCCCGCCTCTCCCTCGCACAACTCCAGCACCAGTCGTGTTCCCACGCCCTGTAGAGACTTCAGGCAAGGCTTCCTCATCCTCCAATGTAACAAAAGGAGTCATAGATGCCTCATCTCCACTCTCATCATCTGATGCTGTAGGAAAAGTAGTGGGGAGGGTGGGAAAAACAAGATATATATATATATCAAGTTTGTGGTCAACATTTGAAAATTCAAATTCAAATGAAAATCAACAACTCAACAACTCCAACCTACACTCTTAGCTATAACTTTTTTCTATAACTATCCTGTCTGAATTTGGAATACCAACAGAATAAGCTAGTATTTGGCAATAGTACACTCTCAGTTGACTATGGTAAACAAAGGCTATGAAGCGCTAAGGTTAGAAGAAACTTACAATCAAGAAGTCCATCCAAGCGCGCCTCTTCTCTTAGAGCAACTGGATCCAGAGTGTTTCCTCGGTATGCATAGATGTCTTCTCCTTCTTCCCCAAATGAATCTGACCCAGAATCGCCAGAATCGTCGGCTAAAAGTTGAGAAATAACGTCCTCACAGGAGAGCATCTTTGAGCAGTTAAAAAAAAAGCTCGACCAACAAAAATGGCGTTCAACCGCAGGATTTTTGTTGCACGATGCATCAACCGGAAATAATCATTTTTGTGACGTTCTCTAGTCTACTAGGCATGTGCAGAACCCAACCGGGGCTGTTAGCTCGTAACGGTTCATTTTATATATTTTTGTGTGGCGAAGGATGTAAGGTCTCGCGCCATATGGCGCTTACGGCGTTTAATCGGTTAAGCACTGGTCTCAGCTCTCATCTTATGAATAGCATGATGGAGATGATTGATGGCAACAAAGAAATACTCTCAGTGACACTCACTAGCAAGCTGGACTGAAGCATTAGAAGGAAGAGTGCCATGAAACACCGTCACAAACTTGCAGTTCTTGCTCCACAACCTAGTAAACATTGGACCCTCTGTCCAACATGCATCTCATCCATGGCTGCCATCTTTCCCTAATTAGCTGCTGAACACAAGCCATACCCTCTAATATGCCCACTTATCAGACCATTACTATCGCCATAACATGTTCTCTCATAAGAAAACTAAGAAGCACATTGATCTCTTCTAACCAGTTGCCAGTCATCAAGAACAACCAGGCCTTTGGTTCCATGAGGTGACTTCAGGACAGGGCAGTGATGTGGTAGTTACCCTGGATGGCACCTCATTGGGAGCTATGTGGCACTATCACTCACGCCAACTCAGCATAAGTAGGATGCTATTTTTCCCATCCAGATCACAGTGATTTGGGATGACCAGTAACTTACGAATAAGACGTTGGCCATGACTGACTAGTTTTTTTATGGAACAGGGGCTGGACTATTAAACAAGTTACACCACTAATAATAACTAGTAGCCATCTAGCTAACTACATGCTACAAGCTAGTAACACAACTACTAGCTACCCAAGTGCTCTTGTCAGATCTGGTTGCAAAGCCATTAGCTGACTAGAAAACTACCAGCTAGCTACCTAACAGTTTCAACTTGACTTACCGCATGCTTCCAGACAATGCCCTTTGCCGTGTAGGTTTTAGCAAATCCCTGCCACAAGCAGGAAGAGGTCTTCTTGGCTACAGTGAGCTTGTGTTTTCGTATGATAGGTGTTTTTGTATGATAGTTAGTGTTAATTAACCATTTGAACAAGGGGAGGCAGTAATCAACTGCCCAATGTGGAAGCTGTTTTTTATATCAAAAATCAAAACTATAATGCAATTAACTTCTCCAAAAGCAGCCCACTCTGTTGTGTGTGTGTGTGTGTTGTTTTGCTTTCATTATCCATCAAGGTCCACAACCTTGTGAGGAAAATATCTGAGAAGTTTCCCAGGTAAGCTACTCAAGTTTCTACACAGCTATCCAGAAGACCCAAAGAACCAGATGAGAAACCTACGGCTATAAACCACAGCTCTAGTTGCTGCATTGGTCTTGGTTTGGTCCAACGAAGGATGTCTTCAAAGAAAGTTTACCAGATTAGCTACTACTTAGCCCTTAGCTAGATGCACAACTTACTTGTAGGGAATATGTTGTAGCTTTAATAGAGGCTTCAGTGCTGTGAGAAAGTTGTCGCTACACACCACAGCTATGTCCATAGCTGCTGCCACTGGTAATGAAGGAAGTCTAGAGGTGAAAAACTACAACTTTTGTGTGTGGTCCTTTAAAATGATAAATGTTGTGAGTAAATTTCAATTATTGAGAGTCATTGTAATTCAGTATGTCAATTAAGAGTTGTGAGAATTCGATGACCTTATCAAATTAACATTCCGTTAAAACGGCAGATGTGAAGGTACCTGATCAGTTTTCTAAAGACTTCAGCCCCAAAGTGTTTGCAGACTGGATGAAGGTTCATTACCGCTTGCCCACATCTGATTGCAACCAGATTATAGGTATGTTCACAGTTCAAAGTACATAAACACACTCAACTCCCCTTATCCGGGCAGCTTGGGACCTGGCACTGCCCGTAACTCAGGCCTCTGGGAACATCCCACATTTTGCTTAATTTTTTCATCTCTACCTACATGCATACTGTGTATGTACAGTGATGGAAAACAGCCTCATTCAGTTATTTTAATTAAAATGGTAGATGTTTGCCTCAGTGATTCCTATCTCATACGAATTACAGTGTCGCGCTATTTTTTTCAAAAGAATAAGCACAGCAGTGCAATTTCTAGTGCTTCACGGGTGTGGATGAGTGCCGGTCTTCCAAGGCTGGTCCTATATCACTGTTGTGGGAAGCCTTCCATGCTGTTCTAGTCTCAGACATCTTCAGGAACAAGCTATAAACAAGAAACTAGCTAAAATCTAAGCAAGCGTCGCTCTCTGTCCACAAGAAATTGAACTGTTCTGCTGTTAAAATGCCACACATGATGCATGTGCTGCTATTGTGCAATGCAAGTATGCCCAGTAGACAGACATGTCTGGATGTTCAATTTGGGTAATAATCATTTTATGAAGAAACACACTGGACCAACATTATTCTGGGTGGGCTGGTTGAAGTAGATTGATAATAGCTCTATGGGGACACACACTGCACCAACACCACACTGGGTTAAGACAGGTTGAAGCTGGTTGAATGTAAGTAATGCATTAGCTCGTAGGGGGAAGATTATATTCACCTGGACAACGACGTACACACATAATGTGGTAGAGAATTTGCTTGATTTCAGAAATATTATAGAAAATTGAATTCTTATGTGTGCATTTGCTAACTCAGAGAAGGATGTCAGTGGCCAAGTCTTTCTCCGTCTAGACCGTGTTAGTATTAAGAAGTTTGGCTTCACGGAATCAGGTTACTACATATTACTTGCTGCACTGGATGAGGTATGCACAGCATCTGTTTCTACACATATATACACTAACTTGCACTCACTGTAGTGGCTGAATGCCCATATACAGTAGCACTCCACTTACCCAAACACGTTGAGGCCGGGAGATATCTGAAATGTTCAGGTAACTGAACCTCTGGTCTTCAGCTCTCCTTGTTCCTGATGGACAGTCTATTTTCCAACATCACATTGCGTTGCTACTCTATCTAAACTTCTCCCATTCTGCAAAATATCACTGACCTTGACCTATCATAAATATTGAGGATGGCTTTTTATCTCTTGAAAAGGTCTAGCCCTGCTCTCTGCTTTGAAAGAAACTGCTGGATGAGGTTCCACGTTAGGCCAATGGTCATTGTGGGCATGCGCAAATGATTTTTCTCTAGCATTTCTGTGAGCATGGCTTCTTGTAGAATTCGGTTGAGTAGCGTGTTCGGATAAGTTTCCTCCTACTGAGTAGACATCACTGTCCCCTTTAACCCCTCACCTCCAACCTTATTCTCAAACTGTTATTATAATCCTGTTGTTTTCTTTCCTAGATAAATGGTCGAACTAACCAGACAGGTAATAAAATATTTTGTGAGATGTTATGTTTAATCATTCTGCATTAGTAATTTTAAATGGTTGAAGGTACTGTCCTAGATAAAAGGTCCAACTGACCAGCCAGGTGATATAATATTTTGTGAGATGTTATTTGCATTGATAATTTTAAATGATTGAAGGTACAGTTCCTAGATAAAAAGGCCTTAACCCCCATCCACTCCAGCACCTGCTGCTAAATAATGCTGCTGTTGAGCTGGTGGCTATATTGTACATTGCTTGTTATAACAGAGTACATGGAATTGCACTTTAAGGAAAGGTCTGTGACCCCATGATGTTCTAACGGGTTAGATTTTGGCTAACCTAGTGGGAGGAATGAGGGCAGGAATGTCGTGGCCATGAGGATAGGAGCAACTCAAGAACATCTTTTAGACAGTTACAGTCTCCAAGTGCTAGAATTGGGCAATAAATTAGCACCTATTACTTCAAAGCAAATTGTGCAAGCTTGTCAGGATGAACTAGTGTCAGGTCACTGAATCTCCATTTATCATTTATAGACATCCTGGCTTGGCCCTGAAGTGTTTAAAAAAAGCTTTAATCACTTTTAATTAAAGGAAAGTGGTGAGGTCGCTGCAATTGTGAGTGGAGAGGGGGCATCAAATAGAAGATATTTCCTACTTTGAAACTATGGCGACTGTAGAATGAGATTTGTCATCTAATTTTCCACTTGGTCCTAGAGAAACAATCTTTGCTCTTTACAAGTAGCTGACATTGGTTAGCATATGTATTTACAGTCACATTATAGGAATCCAGAAATGACCGTTCATGGGACTCCTAATTTGACAGGAAAGTTTTTATTTGATCTTCAGAACAAAATCATATAATTATTGGTAAAGGGTCAAAGAATAACTTGCATGATTAATTAAATAATTCAATAAAGTTGGCAGGAAAAGCCAAGCCTCCACAGAGCTCCCCCCAGTGGCTCAAGCCATGGTAGCATGCAGCTTGGCTGGAAGTCGGAGTAGTCGGCCCTTTCTACTTCAGCCCACAATGCGTAGTGGGTGGTGGGTGTGGTCATTAACCACCTGAGGGATTTTCAGTTGCTCCTGAGGTAGCTGAACTGGTGTCCGATCAGTTTGCTGTGATGTGGGCAACTCTTGAATGCCGAAATCAGCATCCAAGAACGCAGGTTTAAGGCAATCAACTGATACTGTGTCCTGTCTGCCATTGAGATCCAATGTGAAATACTTAGCTGACCTCTCAAGTACTCTAAATGGTCCATCATAGGTGCACTGTAGAGGTGTGCAATATGCATCGTGATGGACAAACACAAAGGTGCAGCTCTGCAAGCCCTTTGGCATGTATGTGATGCCTTGGTGATGATGTGCTGTCTCCTTTGGTCTCAGTCCAGCCATGGTGGGTAAGGAAATCGGACGCTTCTGGCTGAATACCTGACGTTGCGACGAAGTACTCTCCAGAAAGGCGGATGGTTGTTCCGTAGACCAGTTCAGACGGTGAGCATCCTAGGGCTTCCTTGGGAGCTGAGCGGAGACTGAGTAGGACCAATGGAAGCTCATCCATCCATGCAGGCCCAGTCAGCTGGGCTTTAAGTGCTGATTTTAACTGCCTGTGAAAGCGTTCCACAATTCAATTTGCTTGCGGATGGTAAGCAATCTTGCGATGGTAATGCATCCCCAGTAATGTGTTCAGGGCCGTCCAAAGGGTTGAGGTGAATTGTGGCCCCCCTGTCAGAGGTGATGTCTGCTGGTACTCCAAATCATGTAATATGCTGAAAGAGAAGGGCACGGGCACATGAAGTGGCTGTAGCGTTCACCATTGGTATAGCTTCTGGCCACCGTGTGTAGCGATCAATGATAGTGAATAGGTAAGTTTTACCTTGAGAAATGAGTAGTGGTCCCCCAATATCGACTTGAATTCGTTGGAAGCGACGATCTGGAAGTGTTCCATGCTGTAGTGGAGTGGTCACATGCCGCTGAACCTTTGCTTTTTGGCATGACACACACATTCTGGCCCAGATGCCCACTTGTTTGTTAACACCATGCCACACAAAACATGCTGTCACCATCTTCCTCGTTGTCTTAATGCCAGGGTTGCCAGGTTATGGATTGCATCAATCGTCGCCAAGCGAGGGGGAAAATGGGTTGTGCGACCCCAGTGGAGGTGTCACAGAGTAGAGTCACGTTTGAACCTGGAATTGGTAAGTCATTTAAGACTAATCGGGTGATGGCAGTGCGGTAAGCGTGCACCTGCCCGAGCCATGCCCAGAAAGTCAATGTCCGGGCAACTGACTGCCATGCACGTTGTGTTGGTGTCGAGATCCACATGGGAGAGGGCATCTGCGACTGAATTATCTCGGCCAGGAACATGTCGCACATCTGTGGTATACTCAGCTATACAGGCTAGGTGCCGTTGTTGTCATGGGGTCCTGTGTTCCGAGCTGCTGGCAAAGGCAAATGTCAGGGGCTTGTGGTCAGTGTAGATATGAAATCGGTGACCCTCAATGAAGTAGCTAAAATGTTTAACTGCAGCGTACATTGCTAACAGTTCACCGTCAAAGGTCCTGTAATTTTTCTGTGCCTTGTCCAGCTTCCGAGAAAAGAAAACTAGTGGCTTCCAGCTATTATCTAGGAACTGCTCCAGGACACCCCGCACTGCTAAGTCGGATGCATCCACAGTGAGGCACGTGGTGGCCGTGCTGCTGGGGTGTACAAGTAGGGTCGCAGAAGCCAAAGCATGCTTTGTTGAGTCGAAGGCTGACTGAAGTTGCACCGTCCACTGAAAGTCTCGCCCTTTAACATGAGACATGCTATGTAGTGGGCCCATGAGGGTGGCAGCATGGGGGACGAATCTATGATAAAAGTTTACTATACCTAAGAACTCGGTTAAGGCCTTGGCATCACGTGGTTGTGGAAACCGACGAATGGCATCTACTTGCTCGGGTAATGGCTAAACACCCTGCAATGTGACTCTGTGACCGAGAAAATAGATTGTATCGACACCAAACGTGCACTTGGCTACATTGACAATTAGATCATTTTCGGCCAGTCTCTTAAAAGAGTAGATGTAGGTGACGGCAGTGTTCTCTGGGATCGGAGCTGGCAATGATGATATCGTCTAAATACACAAAAAAAAATCCTCGAGACCACATCAAATGTGGTCCATGAGCCTCTGAAAAGCTTGTGCTGCATTCTTGAGGCCGAATGGCATCCTAAGTAATTTAAAAAGGCCAAATGGTGTAATCACAGTAGTCTTCGGGATGTCAGTGGGGGCAACCGGTATTTGGTTGTACCCACGTACTAGGTCGATCTTCGAAAAAATGTTCTTGCCCTCCAGTTGTGCGGTGAAGTCTTGCATGTGTGCCTATAATTGCCATGGATGCCACATACCTGGAGTTTTCTTTTCAACCATGTGAAGTGGTGACGACCAAGTGCTGGAGGAGCGACGGACAATCCCCAGTCTTTCCATCTCGGCAAACTCACGTCGGGTGATAGCCAACTTGTCTGGCGATAAACGGCGTGCTTTAGACTGTGTTGGGGGGCCCGCTGTGGGAATGCAGTGCTCTACTCCATGTTTCATGTCAACACTGGAGAACTGTGGTCGTGTGACAGAAGGAAACTCCTTGAGGATGGCAGCAAACACATTTGTAGAGCAGGTGTTGAGTCTGGTGGCATGTGCTGCATCATACTGAACAGGTATGCTCTCATAAGTTTCAGCATCGATGATGTGTCTAGTGTAGATATCTATGAGGAGATTATTGCTGCAAAAGAAATCTGCGCCTAGCATAGGGCGATGAACATCGGCAAGGACAAAACACCAGTTGAGCCTGCAGAATCCCAGGTCTATCCATAAGGATTTCGTGCCATAGGTGTCAATCCTGCTGCCATTGGCGGCGACTAGAGGTTCGTTTTTCTTCCAACGACGATCATCGGCAGAAGCTGGGAAGATGCTGACTTGAGCTCCGATGTCAACGAGGAACTTGGGACCACCTCTTCGATCCCATACAAACAATAAGCAGCTCGGATTTTGGCCAGCAACCTGCACCACTAGGTGCTGGCCTGACCTTTTCCCGAAGTCAGGGGGTGCTCGTTTGCCAAGTGTGAGAATGCACATGGTGGCCTGCAGGTTTTGGCCTTGTTGCCAAACTTAGCGTGGTACCAAACAAGGTCGTTCTTGGGGATCTGCGTGGACGAGATTGTTTTCTTGGTGGCTGGATGGATGCATTAATTGACTGGGTATGCTTTGCAGCCATGATGATGTCGGTGTGCTAAGGCAGCTAAGTTGCCTTCATCCAGTGCAGCAAGCTGAACTCGGACATCCTCCGGTAACTGCTGTAGAAAAATACATCGAAGTAGAGTGTCACAGTCAACTGAGAGGCCCTGAATATGTGCACAGAGCTGGGAAGTTGTTCAAACACCAAGGCCAGTAAGGTAAGAAGCCGGTCTGCCTTTTGGTCGTCTGTGAGGCCATATACTTCTATCAATTTTTCTTTCAGGTATGTGTACTTATTGTCTGCAGGTGTTGAAGCCACATCGCCAGCCATATGCTCGGCAACCATGGGCAGCTTAAGCGATACGGCATGGATGGCAGTTGCGGCAGCAGAAGCGGGGTCGGTCATATAGAAGGTCACTTCTAGGGTGTGGTGATGGTGTGCTTTAAATGGAAGAGTGAGTCGAACTCTTCGCCTGAATAGTTCAAATGAGTAAAATAGACAGTCTCGACAGAGATAATGCTCGTAGTCTGTTCGCTTGTCGTGGTCACCACTATAGGAGTCCAGAAATGACCGTTCATGGGACTCCTAATTTGACAGGAAAGTTTTTATTTGATCTTCAGAACAAAATCATATATTGGTAAAGGGTCAAGGAATAACTTGCATGATTAATTAGAACAATTCAATAAAGTTGGCGGGAAAAGCCAAGCCGCCATAACATCATTATCTGCAGAATATTAATTAACCCCTGGTTGTCAATTAAACATACTCTGCTCAATAAGGTGTACTCTGTACAATGCTTGTTGCTAATCTGTAAGTTGTCTTGCGCTGTAGGAAAGACTAGATCAATAGTAGATGCTATGGCTGCAGCTGCTGTAACCTTTACATGGGAGCCCATGTTGAAAGTGCACTATACCACAAGGGGCATTAAAGTTCTGGTGTGTTGCAAGAATTGTTAGTGTAGGTGCAGACATCCAGCACTTGCTAGATATATCAAGGGGACTCGATCTCTAGCTAACTAGCCTACTAGATTACAACATGCCTAGATAACTAGCTCAATAAGGATTTGTGTTTAGTAGCTTGCTGTTATAAGCTCATCATTAGCCATGTGTTGAAAGTTACAACTATAAGCACAACTTTTGAAGGGATTTGTTTATTACTTTAGTGGCGACTGGTGCCAAGCGTTCTCCACCCACTCATCCGTGGTGTAATTGAGGGCACATTCCCTTTCTTTTGAGACAGTAAATTGTGCATGTTCTATACGAGAGCAGGTTCTAATCAAGGAAATAAGTTTTTTAATTTGTATAATACCAAATCTGCCATGAGTATATTAATTAGCAATGATGATTTCTACAGATGCAGGTGGTATGCAAGGTCTTGTTGCTAAACCTCCACTATGGTGTGGACAACAGGTATGTTAGAAGTCATACTTTCATGGTCACACCCACCTGAGCATTAATTAGTTTCTTTATTTTCTATCTCTATAGCGACCACCACCTGATGATATAGATGCTGTAGATGAGCCCACGCCACCAGGTATATTAATATAGGTTGATACTATATGATTGTGGATTCAAATAACAAGCTCTGTTACCAGCGTCTTAATTATTTAAGTACAGCATGGCTACGCCCACTGTTAGCAGAAGCACCACTGTCAACAGAAACCCAATTGCCAACAACAATGGACACTGTCAATGACAACATCCTGTCAACAGCAACACCAACTTTCACGGCAATATTCATTGTTAACAGCAGTCTTCACTGTCAACAATATCACTCGGTCAACAGCAAGTCACTGCCACAGTAACACCCACTTTCAACAGAAACATGTCAACATCAACTGTCAACAGCAACCCACTGTCATAGCAACATCTGTCAATAGTGGTCACACTCACATTCAATAGCAACACCCACTATTAAAAGCAACCCTAGTCATAGCAATATCATTGCTAACAGCAATTACTCACTCTCAATCAAACCCACTGTCAACATAACACTCTCAGTCAACAGCAGCAGTCACTGTCAACAGGAACACCCACTGTTAACAGCAACACCCATTATCAACAGAAATACTCTGTCAACAACAATACCAACTCTTAAGACCAGCACTAACTCTCAGCAACAATACTGACTGTCAATAGCAATACTTACTGAAGCAGCTATACCCAGTCAACTGTATCACCACTATCAATAGCAACACCCACTGCAACTATGACAGCAACACCTACTGTCCACAGCAACACCCACTGCATAGCAACACTTGTTGGGTGCACCCGAATTTTATTTTTAGCAAGCGTTTGGTTGTCGTCTGTCTTCTTCCTAGCCAAGTAAGTGCTGTTGATGAGCTAGCTTGCCTAGTGAGTATAAAAGCAAACAAAGCACTTTGTAATTTCTTCTGTTTCTCTAGCATACTAGTTGTTTAGGCCAGAGACCAAGCAATCATTTTTGCTTTAGGCTAGCTAGTTCCTCAATCAACTAAAATACAGTACGATAGGCAGTGAATTTTTTCTCAAAAGAGTTTTTCTGTGTTATCATTTGCTTACATGTGGCTGGCTACTCACTTTTTTTATAAATTCCATATTTTGTGCCTAAGCTGACAACGACAATACTTGCTTTTGTAATTTCACCATTTCAGCAACTGACTGAAGTATTTTTTTAGTGGAGTTAGATGCAGACTGGCTAGCAAACTGCTCGAGTTAGATTCCACCATGAAAGGCTTTTTTGGTAGCTGCTGTCAAGTTGTGTTCTTTGTGCAGATATATCTGCTATTGCATTGAAAAACTCGCGTGTGCAGAATACCCACTATCAATCCTAAAGAGTTAGCTACAACATTGACTTGTTAACAACAACTTTTGCTGTCAATAGCCTCACTCATGACTTCTCAATGACATCTCAGCATTAAGATTCTACATCCAAAAATGTTTGGGTCATCAAACTCTGTGTAATTGTAGTGTATTTTTGTCTTACCTCTGTAGCAAGATCATATGAGTGAGCTTGCGCAAATAAATCACTGCCCACAGCACACTGGTCTGAAATTTCCTACGTTCTCATTTGTGCACACAAGAAATCTGGACGATGTTGTCTCTGTTCAGCGCTTTCCTGTCACCTGGAACTTTTACTCTCCCGCCGTTATCAGTCATCAGTTGGTACTGACCAAATGCCTTGCTGGTCTGGGCTCCTTTGCTACCCTTCACTCTGATCCACACATTTCTATAGGTCATTTGCCTGTTTTGAAGATACCAGCTTCTCCTTGGCACAAGAACTTCTGCTCTTCTTCACAATGAGAAAAAGGGGTCAAGTTTAGGGGATATGAGAACTATTAAATAGAGCTTTACATATAGGGCACTTCACACCGACACAATGGTGTCTTAGTTGAATTCTTATGCAAGTGTTCTATATGCTCTAAATAGTGTGAGACAGAGAAGCTGCAAATTTTCAGCTGAAATGTTGCTTTGATTGTGTTTCTGTTTTCCGTGTGTTTGCAGTTGAAATGGATTCTTTTAGTAGAAAAAAGAGCACATCCTTTGAAGCTCAGGTTCGAGGTCAACATAAGCCTCAACTTAAATTGAACGAAGGTGACAAGATAACAACCATCGAACCTGAACGCTACAAAGTTGCTGATCTTCATAAAGGCTACTACTCCATGAAGGCAAAGACACATGGTGTAGCTTTGATAATTAACAACAAAGTTTTCAGCGACGCTGAGAGGCACAAAGACCGATTTGGAACGGACCGAGACGAGTATAACCTGGTCGAGACATGGCGTTACCTCGGTTATCATGTGGAAGTGCGCAGAGATGTTACCGAAAATGATTTTGGGAACAATTTTTTGGACATCGATGAATTCTTGGAGAAAGTGTGCTCAAAGTCACGTACAAAAGTGGAGCATGACTCCTTTGTCTGCTGCATTCTCTCGCACGGCAACAAATTGTCCATCTACAGCTCAGACAGCAAGGAGATTCCGCTAGAATATCTGCAGCATGGCTTGGGAGAGAGCAAAAAGCTTAATTCAAAGCCAAAGCTGTTCTTTATTCAAGCCTGTCAAGGTGATGGATTCGGGACCAGGCCAATTGAGAGCAAATTGCAAGAAGATGGAGAACTTCAGACCAGCAGACGAGCAGACGTGTTCATCTCATACGCAACAGTTCCATGGCACATGAGTTACAGACACATAGAAAAAGGATCATGGTTTATCAGAGTTGTTTGCGGGACGTTGTGCAAGGCGGCTACTTCCTGCAGCCTCAATGAAATGCAACATTCTATCAACTCAGGGGTGTCAGATAACCCTGATTTCGTGTTTAAGGCCCACTTTGGGGTTCCCTATAAGCAACAACCTACCTGTAGTGACCAGCTCCGCAGGAATGTGCACTTTTTCCTCAGCTAGAAAAATGACATCATTGAATATTGATGAGCTTTTTGATGATGTAGTAACTTTTGTAGAGTAACTTTTGTAGTAACTTTTTTAATTTAAAATAACAAGAACAAGTTTTTAATTTATTATTTATTTTATTTGTTATTATCATCAGATAATTCTAGGGATAGACCACAGTGCAGGCCTTTGGTAAGGACTTCTGGCCAATGATGAAGCAAAGTGCTATACATCTTGTGAATGTTGAGGCCACACTCCATGTCTTACTCCATGCACTAAATACATCTATATCACTTTGCAGAAGTGAACAATCCTTGGTGGATCTTACCAAGTTTACTGCAAAAGTTATGTTGAAGAATAGTGTTGAAGAATAGGATATAGATTCTGGTATGGGGGGGGGGGGGGGGGGGGCATGATGTCAAGCACTTAATCAACATCAATTTCCAAGGGGGGGGGGGCAAAAAGGTGCTAAATGAAACCCTGCTGTGGTATTCCAGACACTACTGGAAGACAAGAGCCATTATATTCCACATAATGACAATTCCACAATGCTCCAGTTATACCCTTATTCCAATGTTTATAAAGAAGTTCTTGGTGGGGAACTGAGTCAAAAGCTCTTTATAGGTCGGTGTTTCTCATCTACAACCCTGTAAAATTAAGACAGAAGCGTGTTAGACTTAAGCGGTGCCTTTAAAAACTGTGCTGAGGATGATAAAGATGATAAAGTAATTTCCACAAATATATCTGTCTATAATTGGTAACACTATTTCTGGCTTGTGGTTTTGGGGCCATCTTGTGATCAGTGGTAAGGAGGCAGACTTCATGTGTTGTCAACAGACTTGTGGTTTGTGATAGGGTACATAATGAAATAGCACAGCCTTTTAGAACATGAGAGTTTATATTGTCACATCCCATAGCTTTGCAAGAACCTATTTCAGATATTGCATCTGTGACTTCCTACGTCAATTGTTCTGAGGGAGGTGTCAGTATATAGGAAGTCACTTCTCGAAAAGGCGAAGTCAAGTATCACAGACTGTGGTTTCAAATGAGTTAGTTAGATGTGATCAATCAACAACAACAGGAAATGCTGTGTTGATTTCTTGAGGAGGTATAAGTGGTGAAAAGGTTTCCTGGAGTGTTGTGCCATTAGCTGCAGCACATAACTATATAGTTAGTTCTTGGAGGGAAGAATATAGTTAGTCTGTATGTTCTTGAAACATTAGCATATTTGGTAGAATGTTTCGGTGTGTAGGTTTTGTTTAGCAATGTGCCTGATGTCTGCATTCAACCACTTTGGTGACTGTTTACTGGAGAGTTTCTTTTTGGGACCAATTGTTCGAGGCCAATTGTTCGAGGCCTGCAAAATTTCCTCTTTTACCAATGGCCATGAGTGATTGTTGACATCTGATGCAATATCCATCAATCTCTAATCTAACTCTTCTAGATCAGCCTTAGCAAAGTTCATAAATGTTGGGAGTATTTGGTATGGTTGTTGATTACCTGAAGGATATTAGATAGTGATCTGGACCCGTTATTAGCATACTTGCTGACACATCTGTTAATTATCTGGTGAATTTGAGAGCACTAGAACCCTGACTTATGTATTTCTTTCGTAATTACTTACACGAAATTCTTTAGCAAGTCACATAAAAAGGAGGGCAGAGTGCAAGAGTATTCCAACTTTAAGTTGGGCACATTAAAATCACAATTAGGCCATAACCTCTCAATGAACTCTCAGTTGACATAATAACATTACAATAACCTCAATAATCAACTTGAAATTGTATTCTCATGACGTTTCGACTAAATGCTCTAGCCTTCATCAGCCTTTCTGGTAATGTGCCAATTGACATTGAAGAAGTATGCTGAGACATTGTAGAAGTATTGATCTGGACAAGTAGGCACCACACACCATCAATTTAGGTGACACCTCTAGCTAAGCTAACTCCAAAGGGGATAAACTAATTCCTGATGAAGGCTAGAGTATCTAGTCGAAAAGTCGAGAGAGTACAATTGAAGTTGATTATTGAGAAGGTCATTGTAATTTCATTACGTCAACTTAGAGTTCGTTGAGAATTAGGAAATTGTTTATTATTTCAGAGACAGCAAGCAGGACACCACACCCACCACCAAACCAATACATATATATGGCGCAATAATACAAACTTTTTCCACCCAACTCCTAGGTGAGTATGCTCGCTTGCTCAATATGTTTACTAGTAACAAATGCAAGGCATTGGGTGGCGAGCAAAGGTGTGACCGAGAGAGAGGGAGCAAGAGGGGGGAAACCCATCAATATTTTAGCCTGATATCAGTGACAAAAATTGCCTTGTTAGATTACATTGCTCGCCATTGTCCAGTCCTAGCAGGGGAAGGGGGGTAAAGTGATATAATTATTGATCACAGTTGCATTCCAAAAGGCTCCTATGACGTAGGGCATAGGGACCGAGTAGCTGGGCTTTCCATGAAGCAGGGTCTAGGGATCTAGCAGCTGTGCTACAATGATGTATAGTAATAATTCTTCTCCTCTTTTCCTCTGGGTGGGTGTAGCTTTTCCTGGTCATCGCCCTAGGTTGCTGCTTTAGTATTTCATAGCTGTACCACTTCAAGGCTCTCACGGAGGAAGATTCCCTTCCTGCGAGCATCTCCTGAATGCCGCCCTCGGTTGCTTCCTTTACTATTTCGTCATCGAAGAGACGAACAATACAATGCTTTGGTTTTGTTCATGTAGGTAGTTGACAGAAAAATGGAAAATTACTTTTCTGAAAACAAGGCAACGTGAAAAACGTGTACAGAGAAATGTGTGTGTGGAAGTTGTGCTGAACTTGAGGCAGAGCAGGGTTCAAAGGGTCGGGAGGTGGCAGTTGATGTATGGAAAGGCAAATCTGAAAGGAAAGTCGTTGACAGACAGCTTGGTCAGGTGGAGGAGGCTGCAGCTAGAGAAGGTTTGTCTAACTTAAAAGGAAAGCTGCAGGAGTAAAAGCAGTAAAAGTTGCTGTCAGTCACTTTGGGAGTCGAGTGGTGTACGATAATAATGAGTTAGAACAGTGTATAAGGGATAGATATAGAGAGGAGAGAGAGAGAGAAGAGATGCTAAGGATACAATACCTTAAAAGTTTTGAAGAAAGATGTGTTGGAACAGCTTGCTCCAAGAGGGGATGCAACAAGCAATCGGAGGAGCCTATAGGGCAGGTTCGGCCCTACCAATATTTGGCTCTTTACTTCAATTAATATTTTTCTGATCTTGAGTTTGAATTTTTAGAGTAGCCAGTGCATACATCAAAAACTTTCAGAATGTCATGTATTACTACACTCCCAAAGTTTGTGAAGCATGCAAGCTAATTAACAACCAGCCTTGTTAATTGCATGTAAATTAATGTGCCAGCTGGCATGCAATCACTAGTATGCCAGCTGTCATTAGCTAGTTCTAGAATATTCTGGTCATGTGCTGTACCATGTGCTCTTGTTTACAATGGCTGTTCCTTCAAGTTTCACTGAGGTCCCAGAACTTCCTACTGCTCCTTACCAGCCTGCTAATTTTAAATTCCCCAAGCGATCTTTTGGGGTGAAGAGTGTTGTTTGTCGGTCATTTCAATCCACTTGGCTCAAGCAATGGCCATTTCTACACTACCGATGAGCTAAAAGATGTTGTTTACTGCCACACTTGTGTGACAGGCTTCAAACATGTGAAAATGAGGTCTTCTAAAGCTGCATCAGCCTTTGTAAGTATCTCTCAATAGTTTTGGTGTGTGTGTGTGTATCATTTAGTAAATCACTAAATTTTCATTATAATTATAGACATCCACAGGATTTAGTAATTGGAAAAATTCAACCAGTTTATTCCAAAAACATCAACTAAGTGACTGTCATCAAGAAGCAGTTGATGTAGTCATCAGAATTCCAGCTACGACAAAGGATGTTGGGGAGCAACTTGTAAAACAACATGCCAAAGAAATCACAAAACGCTTCTAAAGATTGTGTCTAGCATTCGATATTTGGCTAGACAAGGGTTAGCTCTGAGAGGTGATGGGGATGAAGGAGATGGAAATTTTCTTCAACTGCTGAAGATGAATGGTGAAGATGATACTGAAATGATTGAATGGTTGAATCACAAGTCTTGCAAATATACTTCACATCAAATTCATAATGACATTCTTGCTAATAATATTCTCAGAAAAATTACAGCTTTACTTCAACAGTCCCCTTTCCTCACTGTTATGATCGATGAGGCAACAAACATTTCCAATAATGAGCAGGCAACCATTGTTTTCCGTCACGTTAACGAACGGTTCGAGGTTTTTGAAGAATTCATAGGCTTATACCAAGTTCCACGTATTGATGCTGAAACACTGACAAGTATTATTAAGGATTCCATGGTTAGGCTGAATTTACCCTTTCGGAGCCAGTGCTATGATGGAGTTAGCACCATGAGGTGAGCAAAATCTGGTGTCGCAAAAAGGATCCTTGATCTGGAACCCCGTGCGGTTTTTACCCACTGCTATGGACACTCTATTAATCTAGCAGAGTGATTCAGTAAAACATACGAAGCTCATGCGAGATGCTTGACATACGAAATCACAAATTCTCACCTAGGCGTGAATGTCTATTTCGAGACTTGAAGCAAGCTAGTGATATGACTACATCAGCAGGCATTAGAATACTTTGCCCCACTAGGTGGACTGTAAGGGCTGATTCTATGGACAGTATCATCAGCAATTACTCTGTCCTTCAGTCAACATGGGATGAAGCACTTGATTTGGCGAGGGATACTGAAATAAAGGCCAGAATTATTGGAGTTTCTTCACAGATGAAATCTTTTGACTTCCTTTTTGGTGTACACTTGGGTGAAATGCTATTTCGACATACAGACAACCTGAGTGCAGCATTACAGAAGAAGACCATATCTGCTGCAGAAGGTCAGCATATTGGCAAGATGGTAATTGATACTCTAAATTCATTTCGAATATTACTGTATGATTGTTTTGGGGAGAAAGTTAACAAATTTGCTCAATTAGTGGATGTGAGTGATCCACAACTTCCACGTCAATGGACCACGGCGTTATGAAATTGAGGAATCTAGTGGTGATTTTCACATGTCTGCTAAGCTCTATTTTCGACAGCAGTACTACTATGAAGCTATTGAGAAGCTATTGACAACATCACAAATTGCTTGAAGAGTCGCTTTGAACAACCTGGTTACAATGTTTACTGCAACCTGGAGAAGCTTTTGAAAAAAGCAGCTAAAAGGGAAGCTTCTGAAGATGAAATTGAATTTGTTCGCTCATTTTATAAAGATGATTTCAACCAAGTTCTCCTAAGTTCTCAACTTCTTATATACCTTTGCTGAACGTACTGCTGAAGGAAATGGGGCTGATATTACGATATGGACTACTTTCAATCCCTCAGTGCAGGCCAAAGAGAGCTACTCAGCCAAGTATGCCGCATCATGCAACTCCTGTTGGTAATGCCAGCAACAAATGCTACTTCAGAACGTTCTTTTAGTGCTTTACGAAGAGTGAAAAATTACCTTTCCATGACACAGAAAAGATTAAATAATCTAATGGTACACAAGGAACATACAGATTCTCTTAGTAAGATAGATATAGCTAGTGAATTTGTGCAAGTGTGATAACAGGAGAAAGATGTTTGGGAAATTTTGATAAGTTTTGTTTTTCATTTATGTATATACAGACGTTATTTCTTGACCCCAAAATATGGCATTTTATTATACCCTTGGCTTCGTAACTCATTTTGGCCCTACCAATAATTTTTAGCTTCCTCCGGGCCTGCACTGGTCATGCAGATTCAGTAGTTTGTGGGATACATTGCTTGTAGTGTATGGAGGACAAACAAGCCCACCCACCTACACAATGGCTATGGATTCACACGTAGTTCACTTGTATAAAATACCAGTAAGCAATGCAAGACATCGAGTGGTGAGAAGTGCAATGGAAAGAGAGATGGAGGTGAAAAATTATTTTAGCCTCATGTCCTAGTGGACAAAACTTGAAATCCTAGAATGTATTGCTCTAGTCATTGTCCAACTGAAGACATATTATATAGTGCAGTTCAGCATAAATGTCCAAAATGTCCAAAACTAGACCTTTACTGTTCTTAGAATAACTTAAAACTTACTTCATTATAGCTTCTTTTCTTCCAACTGGTTCAAATACAAGACCCTGGCAACATTATAGCCCCACCCAGAAATGCATACCTTTAACCACAAACTCGCGAAAAATAGATTGCGCGAAGGGCTTTGATGTTCTAAATGTAGACTTTACTCTGCAACCAAACATTGAACCTTACCCACTTTTACCATCGATTTAGCATCTACTAGTGGCAACCCTTTCCCTGTTGCAGAATTTTTATATGAAGCGTGTGAATGTTATTATGGATTCTTGCAAGTCAAGACTAAAACAGAATTCAGCCAACAATGTCATAAGGTGTGCACTCAATACAATAGTAAAAAAATGCACAAAAGAGAGCTCTACAAAATGGCTGTTGTGGATTTTTTTAAAATTTATTATTAAGAAAGTTATAATTTTTTTAAGAACAAGTAATTATGTATTTTATCCAATAATACGTCTATGTGATTTGTATTTCTTTACAGCTCCCTCCACCTCCTTCCCTGCCTTCTTTCCTTCTAAGTAAGCTTGCTCATAATCTCTTGCCTTTCAAAAATATTTTCTAATCAGTTCCACCGATACCGAGTCCAAAGCCGGAGAGAGAATTTCACGGAGCTTCATTAGAGTGAAATTTGTGTGTGCTCTGCAAAATCGTTTTGATTGCCCCTAAACACACTCGATTGGATTTAGCTCGCAATGGAACTTGGGCAAGAAATAGCACTTGAATCCTCTACTGATAGCATAGTGTTCCACTTGTGTCTTCTCCTCCAAGAAGTCATGGTGATTAGAAAGAATAGTCCGCATATCATCCGCCCTGAATCCATCGACATTGATTGACCTATCTGCAAGGACTGTTCTCAAGCCCTTGGCTTCTCCCCTGGTAGTGATCATTGACTGTGGCTGGCCAGCAAACACGGTGTCCCTCACCTTCCGGCTCCCACCATCCTTCACCAATATGTTCTTCGCAATTAGGGCCTTTTCGTCGTACTTTCTATGACAACTACTCTGGTCTAATAGAGTATATATATATATGTTTTGTTTTGTTGTTGTTATTTTCAGTGCAGTTTAGTCCTACTGCTCTTCTTACAACTCCTGGACTCCCTGAGGTTCCACAGCTTAGTTCTGTTGGTCTTCTAATCTCTGATGTTTCGCTTCTTGACCAACCCAGCCTTGCTTCTCCAGATTCCAGCCAGACACAGCTTGAATCTGATGTTACTGAGGTTGTTCCAATGGCTATTGAATCTTCAGCTCAGCTAATAGTAGAAGATCCAGGTATAGGAGGTGAGTCAGATTATGAGAGTGAGGTGGATGAGAATTTTCTCTGAGGAGGATACCAGCAAGGAAATCTCTGGCAGTAAGTGTAGTCTTAGCTACTGTTGAGGCCAACGATCTCTGTGGCAATGGCCTCTCTTAGCTACTGTCGAGGCCAACGATCTCTGTGGCAATGGTCTCCCTTAGCTACTGTCGAGGCCAACAATCTCTGTGGCAATGGCTTCTCTTAATTACTGTCGAGGCCAACGATCTCTGTGGCAATGTCATCTCTTAATTACTGTCGAGACCAATGATCTCTGTGGCAATGGCCTCTACAGCACTGGGAGCTAACCCAGCATAGCTCCCAAAGAGAGTGAAACAGTCGAGGACAGACTCGCCCCATCTTCAACTTCACTGCTCCGTTCGCTAGTAATAATACTGCTCTTAATTTGCCTTGAAATCACTAACTTGGAAGCTCTAGCCTTCATCTTTCTTCGCTTAGACCAAGGTCTCTCTGCCATATTGGAATCTCCTGACAAAACGGTGGTACACTCTGCTACAAAATCAGCGTCTTCTCCAACTCGCAAATTTTTCAACTTCGCAATAGAACTAGTCACGTGATAATCAAAATAACCATAGTAACGATGGGTAGAGCCGCATTCTAATTGGTCCAATTTTATTTCTTCCTACAAGAATCTGAAAAATTGCTATCTTATAGTTCTTTTCATGAGATTTTCAAAAACAACATTGATTTTATTCAATTCACAATATTACAAAAGTTATGAACAAAACAAAATTTGGACATTTATGTTGAACTGCACTATACTGACCTGTACATTATTCATTATTCATGTGTATGTTGTAATGCTTGGGAGTGTGACATGGAGAAATAGCCAAGAATTGTATGTTTTTATGTTCCTGACAGATTCCAACAAATCCCCTGCAACAGAATCCCCTGCAACATAATGGAAGCAAATTCTGAAACAGAAATGAACACATTGAAGAATGGCTGTGAGACGAGTTTTGTTAAAGTATTTGGATGCCTTGAAGATGGGAAAGACACTACACTAAGGGATCATCATTTCTGCAGAGATTTTCAGAATACTAAAAGGAAGACGCCGCAAAAGCCGACAAGAACTTGTTCACTCGGAAGGGGGAAAAATGAGCTGAAAAATCATGAAAAAAACAAACATTTTTTTATGGATCCAATTGATAAATCTACATCTCAAAATGCTAGTTTTCATATTTGATAGTTCCTTTCCAGAGTTACATCAATCTTCCCACCGCATCTTCCCACCGCACCTTTACTGAAGAAGACGAAGAAGTTGAAGATGACCATCGCGGCACTAGAATTTTTTTATATTATCAAAATGAAGCTTATCCCCTTGTCTACACTTTACCAGTCAATGAGCATGTGAACAGAAGTAAGCACGCACGAGCTGAAGAGTACTGTGTGTGCTTGAGCGCTTGTCGGGGTCTCTAAACTATTCTCAAGCTTAAACAGATGCACTGCCACTCTCTATGGACAGAGAAAACTGGCTACATAGTTGGCATATGGAAGGACACTGGTCAATAGAGGAGAAATGTGCTAATAATGAAGAACATACAACTCGGTCAAGACTGCAAACTATCACTAACAAATTCTAGTTAACTTTTGCGTGGTTTTCTCTTTAGTTCTCAGAATTTGTCAGAAAACAGTTCCTGATGACCTCACACTTAGTTTAGTCTTCTTCCTGCTTTTAATGGAAGCTGTTTCCAGAACTCTTCTTTCAGCATACTTAACAAACATGCACATTTTTGTTTCTGAATCATTATATTACAGGGCATCAGGTTGTTCAACCTTGTACCACTTCTGAATCTGGTAAGAACACATCAATTACATACAACCCTTGGTTACTTCCTCATACCACAATCACAAGTAATATGACATCATGATGACATCAATGATCTACAGATCAGTACTGAATTAAACCCTCAGCCATGCCAGGACCTGGACAATGGCATGGCAGAGCAATGCAATCTTAAGGCTAAAATTCTAATTTTGTCACCGACATCTGGCTAAAATATTTATGGATTTCCCCCCTCCCTCTCTCTCTTGGTCGCACCTTTGCTCGCTCGCCACCCAATGCCTTGCATTTGTTACTAGTAAACATATTGAGCAAAGCAAGCACTTACCTGAGGGAAAAGGGAGGGCAAGAATTGGCTATATGAACAGGGTAAGTGGAGAGGTAAAGGTGAGCAGATTTGAACTAATACTAGCAAGGACTTACCTAGAACATGCATCTGAAGTATGGGAGGGAAGACGGTGGGCAAGAATTTGGAAAGAATTCAAGGTAATGTTCATAGGAAACAGGTGGGGAGTAATACAGTTGCAGGGGATGCATTAAGAGGGTTGGCTGCAGGAGAGAGTGGAAGGAAAGAAACTGTTATTCGGATGGTTGCAGAGAAGATAGGACAAAGAAAAAAGTTGTAGCACTGTTCTGTTAAGTGATTGTCCAGGTTGGTGGACAGAGTTTTGTGAGTTGAAAAGGAAGTTTGGTGTAGGAGAGTTGGGGATAGAAGGTTCACGTGCAACATGGAGGAATTGTGTAAGGGTTGTTCATGAAGAAGGATGGCAGGAAGAAGTGGGAGGGATCTCCCGTCTCGTGGTACAAGTTAGCTAAAGTAGGGTTTGACAAGAACGGCGAGAAGATTCAGTAGCAAGGGAGAAGTGAGATTTAGTAAGGATAACATTTGCAGATTCTTGGGTGACATGGAAATCTGTGTTGCGTGTCAGATGTAAGCTATGAATCTGTTGTGGAAGAAGATGTGCATTTTTTTGGTACTGTGGGGAATTAGCTGGAGATAAAGGAAGATTGATTGAGGGCAGCTGAAGAGCGAGTGACAGAATGGAGAAATGTAGGTGATGAAGGGAGAGTTGGTCTAATGTGGGTAGATTGGTAGCCAGGGATGAAGGAAGAGGTGCTGGGTAAGATGGACAGTTGTGGAATCGGCGCCTAGGGTCTCATCAGGCCTTTTGGCAACTCCCCCTCCCCCGCACCCTTTTGTCAGGATATTGTGTTAACTACCTACTTTCCCCCACACACATAAACTGTGTCCAGTACGTCCATTCGTCATAAGTTTACTACCAGAAGACTCCAAACTATTACAAAACTAACCTGTTCTAAATTTAGCACTAATCTATTTCTCTACTAAGCCAAACAAAAGGAAAGCTAAAAGATCTCTTATATAATCATTTCTTCAACTTTGACTCGAGTAATCCCTGTTCTTACCACTTCCAAAGCCCCTCCTCTAAAATGTTGTATATACTCCGCATCAATAATTACACAACCCGTACGTTGGGGAAGGAGTGGTGAAGACCAGACGCATGTGTTCTAAAAATATCGGCCAAAATAACGACTACAGTTGGATCTCAGAATTCGTATCCTCTAGAGGTAGGCGTTTAGCTTGAGTGTATTGGTAGGCCTGCTGGCTGCAGCAGCAGTTGTGAGAATCAGTGAGCTTCGGATTTAGGGAGGAGGAAACATTTATGCATGTGTATACTGTTCACTACGATTTCAGCGATTACTTGCTCAGTCATATCATTGACAATCGGTGGTGTACAAAGAAAAAGTGGGGAAAATGCATATTCATTTTTTATGGACATATTTACTCTGACACAAGATGACCCTGACAAAATGTGTGAAGATGATGGGACTTGGCAATAACAACAACACCATAAAGATGTAATATAATGTAGTGGTGATGGTGTTAATTAGGGCCAGTAGAACAGTTTCTAGCATGAATAATCGTTGTGATGGCAGTTTTGAAATGCTCTGCAACATTTTCACACATGAGATTTGGAGATCAGGCAGGAATCTTTGGATGTTTCCTTCGTGTAGTGGTCCAGTGAACCAATCTTGAGTGTGGCATAAGTAACTGACAGACCACTGCACTCAAGGTTGAGTGGAGAATTAGCACGAGGTACTGTCACCGACTGTTTGGTAGGCAATTTAAAAAAATGTGAAAAATGTATCTTGTACAAGAGATTTGAAAAAATATACACTCTTTTTACACTTGGGAAAATGTTGATAAGGCTAGGGCTAGGAGATTACTAAACAGAAGCACATTTTCATTCCATGAAGTGATAATGGTTTCCTCAGAACTTCAGTTGTCAGACACGTCTTCAACAAAATCAGTATTTTTAAATAATTTTAATAAGTACTGATTATCGTTGACATATATACATGGACAGATTATTATACTTATAATATTGTGTATCAGTTGGTTACCTCATATGCGCATTACTATTCTTGTGACGTAATGAACGGAACTGCTGAGTCACCTACAGTTACACCTTTTCTTAAGAAGTGATCAGTTGGTTTTATCCTCAACAAAACCATTAACTACTTATTAATGTACGTGTGCATTATATGATACAAAAGCAACATGTATCTACTAAACATGGTAAATATTGCTGGTTAGTTCTGGTGTTACACCGAGTAACTTCTTGTAAGTGGCTACTTGACTAAACAAGTTTTTATTTAAAAACATTTTGGACCGACTACTCAAAAAAAGAAATGTAAGAAGTTCACCATTTGTGTGACCCTTTACCTATTAATTACCTATTAATAAGGGTAAAGTTTCCTGCAAATGTCTGACTGCTCGTTTTAATTTTTTTTTATAAAAAAAAATTGTTTACATTTTTTTGGTCTATGTGTGTATTTGTATGTGTGTATGTAGTGCGTGTATGTAGTATGTGTGTACTCATCACATGTGTACTCAGCACATGTTTACTCGTATAAAATATGAACGGGTTGCCCATCTTAAATAAAATGTGAAATTAATGAAGGTGAAATATGAACGGGTTGCCCATCTTAAATAAAATGTGCAATTAATGAAGGCAAAGGTAAACGAAATTAATCCGCCTCCGGGAATCAAATTGGGAGGTGGTGGATCCATAAGGGTAGCATTACCAAGGATTTTGGCTGAAAATGGTCATGCTAGTGAAAAAAAGATTGTGAGAACTGGCTGGCAGATGCAAAGATCGAAGAAAGAGAACTGGCTGCACCGGAATGTGCGTGGGATGCACACTTTGTAGCTGTCACGGCTAGGGAATGGAGTATAGTTTCTCAATTCCTCACAATAGCTAGAAGTGGATATACCTTGGTCATGATGGCATAGAAACTTTATCACACTTGGCAAGGTAAAAACACAATTCCTTGCTTATGCTATTGTTAGGTTCTGCTTTCTCAGACAGCGAGTACAAACGAAAGCAGACTACAAATGAAGTACATAGAGAAAGATGATTGACTGCATAAGTCAATGGAGGAAAGATGCTTAATTCCGGACAACAAATTGAATACAAACAGATCAAGAAAGCAAAATTGTATCTAAAACAATGTCTGAAGTTATTGTGAGCTATTGCATAATCTTCCTTCAATAACACATATATAACATTTCTCATTCAGTCAGCCCAGTGTGCTGCAGGTAATCCGGTTGTGCAACGATGCATAAGATGGGCATCTGTAAAGAACATACATGTACAAATATAATATAGGCAGGAAAAAAAAGAAGAGACGTGCTCCCCCACCCAGTGCCTAGCACTCATTACCAGTTAGTTACCTCCTTCATTCCTTGTAGGGTGGTATACACGTCTACTGCATCCTAGTAACAACTCTATCTTATAACCCCCTTCCCCCCCCCCCCCAAGTCTGGCTACACTTCTACACGGTTGCTATAGTTTCCTTTGGGTTCCAGAGATCTGATTGGTGGGAACACATTATCACATGCATGAATTTAACCATGAATAAGTGCCTCCCATTCCTTTGAAGAGCGTTTCATTTCTGCTCATATAGCAGGATTAGTTTCTAATTGCCGTGTGACCCATAAGATTACATCATCTTTGTAATTATAGGAAAACAAATTTGAACAAATTCTGAATAGCGGTCTGCAAATGGAAGGCTGTAAATAAAGTGTTCAAGGGTCTCTTTAATTTGTTTTGATGCTTTATTCTTCCATGCCTAGGAGGAGGGGTAATTGAGGAGAGGAGATCTGCAGCCGAGACGTTTCAACATGAAAAGGAAAAAACATTATAATTGAGCTTTAGTGTTTGGGAAAAAATGGGGAAAAATGAAAATTTGGGTCTACTTATAAGCAGTTGTGTCTTTGCAGCAAAGAAGGTGATGGTTCGTTGGCTTACTGAAAAGCGTACTGTGCGTGTTTGAGAGAGAGCGAACATCTGCTATGTTTGGTTAATCCCGTATATACCACTGTTGCCAAATCAGAACGAAGCTGTAGCTGTCTCTCGTTAACTCAAATCACAAATAACCACAAGAAAAGATGGGCCGACTTCCACCACCCCCCCCCCGACAATTTGTCCATAAAATGGTAGCACTATGGAGTACATTTGGTAAAAGAATAATAATTATAAATGAGTAATTCGTCGTTTAATACAACACTTCATCAACTTGAAAAGCAAAAGAGGAAAGATTGTCATGAAATTCAAATGTGCAAAATCAGTCAAAGATCATCACATTGAGGTGGGTTATGGATGAGATCTAGCATCAGAGGCCTTGAGATGCTTGTAGGCTATATATGTATGTAGAGCAGCAAATTGATCCCTCGCTGGGGGGGGATTAACACATCAGAAGAAAGTCAACTGAGAGTTCATTGAGAGTTTATCAAAGTAAAGTGTTTAGAAAATACACTTAGTCTTATCCACAAGAGGGCCAGAAAAGAACAAACATCAAAAGAATACAGGAACACAGCATAAACTATTGACAGGAAAAATGTCTCTGCTATACCCTTCAGTTTGCAATTCGAGACATTTTAATTTAATTGGAGTGGGTATGTGTTTGTTGATTTGATGTCATTAGTGTTATAATAGTTTTGTTATTATTAACAATGCAGCAGCAATTTTGGAGACAGCTGTCTAAAAATATCATTTTCAATATTGTTCAGTATAAAAACTTTCCCCCTTTACAAACAATCTCTTGTATAGCAAAAATAAAAAATAAACTCTCTCCCAATTAAATTAAAATGTCAAAGCTTATCCCTGGAGTCCCTGAAACTGCTGCAGCATTGCTTTGTTGCATAGCCATAGATTTTATGTTTTGTTTCTGTAGTGATGATCCGTGATCTTTTATATTGACGTTAATAACAACAACAATAATGGGGAGGATTTGTGTTTGTAGCTAAGCCCATATTTATAATAAAATTAACAACATGTTAACAATAATATTATTATGAATAACTACAGAAACAAAAGTATATTACAGCACAAAAATATGCAAAGTTTTCAACATGTTGTGTAGGATATTATTTACTTGAGAGGAGCACAAATGAGGAGGCATTGCAGTAATCGTGGGACAATTTAAAAAAATAAAACATATTTCTCGTTCATGTATACTCAGAAATGTACTCAGAAATGTATAAGCTCCAGCCAAATTACCTTGTGTCCTGTGCATGCACAAAGCATGGTGAAGCAACCCTCTATGGATACATGCAGTCCATGCCACAGATATTGCTGTCTATGTCACTGTGATGTCTATGACATTTCACTACCATATCTGCAAAATAATCTAGCCTTGGCAATCCAGATCTGCTATCTCCTATACATTATAGGTAATGACAGCTCAGCCTAGCGCCATGGTCGCAGTGTGGATATATAGTACAGGCACAATACCAACACATTAGTGACCTGTAATTCTAACAGGAGTAGCCATTCATGCAGCTACAGAGCACACTCGCAGCCGTCTCATTGTCAGTCATATTTTGATATAGAAATCACCAGCTACTGCAGCTTCCATTGGGAGTGTTACTACCGAGAATGCCAATAGCCTGATGGATGTGTAATTCAATAAACATCATATTTACCCAGAGACGGGGAGAAAATTAGTGGAAACGCCCACTCTATTGCAGCACCTCTTAGCAAAAAGTTATCACAAGCCCACAGAGCCAACCAGGATGACCACAATGTGTACGGTTGCACCCACCCAAGGGCTTTCACACTTCACTCCCAGCTTGTGGGTTAGTCGCTTTCAGTATCTGGCTACCTCAATGGCCATGTTATTAGTTCTTCATCTTGCTTGCCATGCACACACACACCCACGCCTGCCTCATTCACACAGAGTTTCTTTAGCCCATTTCCTGGCTATCTGTGTGTATTCACTGGGGCTGTTCACATGCTGTTAACTGATGCCCGCTTTCCTTGTATATATTCGTATTTACCACAACAATAATTGCATGACAATTAGCACACCAAGTAATTGTGCAGATAAATCATTCCATAACTGATTGGGGGGGGGGGGGGGGGGGGGGTATAATTATATTTTATTATTTAAATAAAATCCCCTCACAAAATCAAAACTTGAAATTGACCAATCCCCGTCTATAATTATTAACACGCTAAGCCCAGCCCAAGAATAAACTTAACCACCTACACATTTAAAGAGGTGTATCACGTAAGGCAAGAATGATATTCTGGTTAAGAGCAGTTTGATTAAAGGAGAACAGGTCCCACCAAGATGAACAGTAATGTCATAGACCAAATAATACTTATAGCAGACAAACCAAGCACCCAAGTTTGATAGACTAGGTCTCACCGTGGGAAGACATCCCCACTTCAACACCCATCCTACACCCATACACAACACACACCCTCCACCACATCATAAACAATGTAGACACAGTTATAACAATAATAGTCAAGCCATTAATCACACTTGAACTTTGTCCCAGTCAGAGATGAGATCACATATCTCATTATTGCTGTCAGCTTTGTCCTCTCCCTATGTTGTGTACACAATTGGAAGGAATTCAATTAAGCAAAGGAACATTTTTGTGTCTTCTCAATCAACTTTTGGAGAAATTAGGATGACACATCGGGACCTTTCATGGGAATGGGAAAAGTGGCTGGCTCACAACAAGACTGGCGGTCAAGTGCTGTGATGCCCTGGACTAGTAACGAAATGAAGGAAGACACCTGAGATATTGGTGTATGTAATGTTTACAGCCTCACCTAGCACTAATCAGGTTTTGCTCCTGGAATTTTGACACAAGAGATTTTGTTCCGTCTACCTGGGTATCATTAAATGTTGAGATTGTATATTGCTGTCGGCAGTCCATAACCCAAACAGGAAACCGGTATCTAAACATCTATCCCAGGGATTCATTTCTAAACACCCAGCATTAAATGATCAGGTATTTCTGGCATCAGAATCTATCTGTGTGATTGAGTAGTCAAGTACTGCATAGTTTCAGGAATAACCACACTGGGACATATATTATAACAGACCCAACTTGGCATGTAATTTAATTTTAATTATAATCGTTTTCTAGGAAGCTGGTAGCTATCTGTGATTGAATAAATCTCCCCGACATTCATAAAAAGTTCCAATGTGCACTCAAGCTGCTGTATGCATTACTACCGACAAACATGTGTGTGTGCGTGCGTGCATACCAGATACTGGTCTCCACATCCAACTAGCCCAGTGCACTGTGTAAGGTAAAGCAGTGCTAAGGCTTTGTACAGAACACATAGTAAACCTGTCGAGTAATTATAAGTGGTTAGGAAGTTAAATGTCACACTGGGTCTTTGTTGTAACGAAAGTGGAAGGAAAGTAGGTTGAAAGTGGTCAGTGATGTATTCTCATTCACAAGCCCATTCTCCCAGCCACTCAGCACAAGTGAGGGACCTGCCAGGCACACCTGCTCAAAGGACAATCATTCACAATTATTGGCAACAACATTGCACCAGCTCAAAAGCTGGAATGCTTTCTTTCTACGAGACGTTTTGTTAAGAGCTACCTAAAGGAGGTAGGTGATTTAGTTAGTTCAACAGTCAGCCAGCCTTCCAGGGCATTCTAAGTGTGTGAGCACCATCACTTACAGTCAAAGTGTAACAATCCTCATTCTGGTACACAGGATCAACTTGACTACCTGTTTACTAGAATTCCTTTGCATAAACAATTACTTCTGGGAATGCTTGGTAGCAGTTTCATCTAAGGCACTTAGGTACCAAATACCCATAATGGGGCACTTTACATTATCTAAGTAGCTACTACAAGCCAACAAGTACTTGTGTACGTTGGGACACAGTTTAATGTCCTGGTCAGTTAGTTTCCTAGGCGTTGCCCAGAAGACTACATTATCAATGACCATAAGGCTGGCCCCACAAAGGTTGTAACAAAGAATGTTCTTGGCAGGTAGAAGAGATAAATCTTAGTGTTTGTCTGTCCTGTGGTTTTTAAGTGACTGACATTCCACTCCCCACGCCCAATTATGAATGTGGACAGTGTACATGCTTGTGTTACAAGTCACTGGCATGGAAGTGTGTATATAAAGTCTCCCAACTTGACTAACTGGACCAGTGTCTTGCTGTTCCTATACATCACATAGCGATCACGCCTGCCAAGTTAATGGGGCACATCTGCTGAGGCACTTGGCGTCAATAGTTAGCCACTTATGGGCTCTTTAGGAAGAGTACCTACGCTTCAAAGACTAAGAGTCTTTTTTCAGCATTCGCTGTTGCCAAAGTGAGTGGTGTTCATCAGACCATTGCGGCGTCATCTTATGACATTATCTTCATCGTGATACAGTCCCCAAGTCACAACGGAAGACAATTACAATTAGCCTTGTCCTTTCGTCTCGGTGGAAATGTGCTGCAAAGTTTAAGTGCTCCCTCATCCTGAGCTTTTCAATTATGACACTTCACTTCTTTCTGATAAGCAAGTCCTATACGACACAACTATCGAGTGTGTTCTTCCTTTTCCTGCTTGGTTGGGTCCGTTTTCTCAAGTGCTAGGAATACATACCACCCAACCAACAAACACAAAGGAAGAGAGGTGAGTACACAGGTCTACACTTCATCTCTACAGCCACACATACAGACCAACAAGTGTGTTCGTTCATTCACTGTCCACCACTAAGTAGACTGCAACTTGAGCCGGTGTAAGCATAGAATTCACAGACATCCAATCAATGATAGGTTGAGCTCGTACAGACGGGGCACAGTTCTAGAAATTTAATTTTTTTGTTGGTGACCCACTTCCACTGCGCTCACGAAAACCCGACTACAGTCACCAGATGTTTCCCCCTGCCAACAAACACTCCCCAAGGTTGATTTAGGCAGCCTCTTAATTTTCTGGCAGTCGCATCAGAATGAAAGCTCATGTTGCAATGTGTGCCATTGACGGCCCCAAAGATTGTACGGGCGTTTGCTTTTTAATGGAGTCTTGTGGAGTCTTGTCAATAGTGGAATCGGATTTATCTTCGCCTTTACTTCAGACCCTCTGTTTTGATAACCCTTGGACAAGAACATAAAACTGGAGGTAGAATGTCAAGATCACCAGCTTGTGTCAATTAATTTGTTATAGGTATTTTTATGGATGAACAACACACATAGCTTGCATATTCCTACCTCTGAAAGTGACATTGGGAAACGTCCATACATCAGCTACCATATATATATATATATACCTTTACATATATATATATATATACCTATACACACTAGACTAGTTTTGAGGCATTCAAATATGTATGCTCATCAACAACAACAAAATCAACAACAAAATAATTAGCTAGTTTAGTTATGTGAATAAAAACATGTAACCAAACTTCTCCATTGCTAGCCTAGTGCATAGTGCTTGATATTGAAGTCAATCAATTATCTATCCCAAGATTACCAAGTGCTTGCAATGCGTGTGAAGACATGCACGCTGGCATGTGCATTTGCTATTGCAAGCATGATTCAGACTGCCATAAAAAGATATTTTCCGCTAGGCGAGATGGGATCTATTTCACACTTCATTACAACGCATACCTGTGTGTGGTTCTTTAATAAGAGGCTGAACTAAGTATATACCAAGTTTGTATTAAGCAGGCAATTAAGCTATCAATCACTGCACTTAGCCAAAATCACCATCACAGATGCAAATATATTGCCATAAGTGGACTTTTACTTTCGGACACAAAAATAGCAGCACATTCAATAACTATTGGGTTACCAAAATCGAGATTTGCCAAAATTTAAGCTCACACAGAATACAGATAACACTGCTAGAAAGCCAATTGCTGTTGGTCAGAATGAATGCTTGGTCAGAATGAATGCAAATGAGATCGTGTTTGTGTCCCCTCGGTGCATGTATGACAACAGTCTCTTCTCAAACAGACACCATAAATAATACACCCGAGGAATTTTAACAAGTTTGGTATATGAAATAAATTACTAATAATACTAATAATACAAAAATTGTGCATTCCAAGATGCCCAGCAGAAGAATCACTGAATTGCAATATCAATAACTAATTAGAAAGCTGACACAAGGAGTTACTCCCAGGCATTCTGAACCTGCAACTCCTAACATTCATTGTTGACATGAGCAACTGGACCTTGGAACTCTGTTGTCATACCTGGCATGAAGTTGACCAACTCGACAAAGAGGAGTGTAAGAAGTGAACTGAATTTACCGACAAGCGGGATATGGTTGGGCAGTGAAGGCAACACCAAGACCAGCTTCCATTACAATTATACAGAATTTCTCTTTTGGTTATGTAGGCTGGAATTCTATTGATATCAATCACTGTTGTCAAGTTCAGCCAACACTTAGGAAAGAATCTGTTCTGTATTAATATGCAACCAGACCATACAGTCAAGTGACTGCCTATGTACAGCTTATTTTCCACAAGGAACTTATAACACGGATAAGTGGACGACACTTTACCTCAGCCATTGATTGCATAATGAAATAGAACAGTGTTATGCTTTATCAGGTTATATACTCAAGGAGAACAATGTCGATCAACCCATGCTGACATAACTAGCTATCGAAAATCTGCACTCTAAAAGATGAACTTTTAAAGCCAGTGACCACATTTAAACGAGTGCAAAACACAAGTACAATAAGATGCAACCTTGTGGAAATGCATTTTGTATTGCAAAAATGTCATGCACACAAGTGGTAAATGATCAAGTGGTTAAGACTTCAGTGTAATAATAGTGTTTTAAGTGAAGCTTATGGTTGGAGGGCTATACAAGCTGAAGATAAGTGATACATTCACAACAAAGAGAAGGGGGAAAACGAGAAAAATAAACGGTAGGAAAGAAGAACAGGACCAACAAACCCACACAAATATTTTGAACATACATACAAATTCTAGCCAATCATGTCTCCTGTAGGAACTTTGAGCGGACGCGAGAATGGGATGGGTTGATAGGGAAAGGTTCCGGGAGCAGGAAGGTGTGCAAAGGAGGGTAAGGAAGAAGTAGAGTGATGGTAGTAGAGGGGGGATGAGAGTGTGGAAAGTGCACCAGGCCGAACTAAAGTAGCTGAAGGTGGATAGCGAAAGTATTCCGTCCCAGTTGGCAGTGCCGCGGCATACATCGGAGTGGGTTGAGCCACAGGCGTGTGCAGTGGAGGAGTATAGCCAGGGGAAGGCGTGGCTTTATTTGAATCTTTCCCTGCTTTGGGTGACAGTCGCTGCTGCTCAATCTGTTGACGTTTCCGCTTGTAACGCCGGTTCTGGAACCAGATCTTGACCTGGGTCTCCGTCAGGTGCAGCATACCAGCCAGTTGCTCTCTCTCATGGGCTGTGAGGTACTTCTGGAGCGCAAATCTCCTCTCTAACTCATACACTTGAGCATGCGAGAAGAGGGCTCGGGGTCGTCTCTTCTTTCCAGATCTCATGACCAAAGAATTTCCTGCCAATACAAAATAAATAGGAACATAATGACAGTTGGATCTCTTCAAAATGTCATTATGTTATTTCAATATTACTGTTATTTCAATAGCTAATCTGCATTTTACACACCTGCTTGGTTGGGCCTCTCTGTATCAGAATCTGATGCTTCAAGACTGTCCTCTCTATCTCGTTCTTCCTTGCAGTCCACATCGTCTGAGAAAGTGGACCTAGGCGAGTCTCTGCCATTGGAGAGGTCCTCACAGTAACTACTGCTTCCTTCATCCAGTGTAGTGGCGCTGCAGCTAGTACTTCTTGTACTACTACAACGCGTGTTAGAAGAGTCCAAGATATCGCTGATCATAAAGGATGTGTGATGGTGTTTCGGAAAGATGTTCGTAGGAACAGCTTGCGCAGGAGATGGCGTACCCGTCGCTCCGCTACCAGTAGGCGAAGAACTGGATGCAAGCCCGCAAGAAGACACGTTGCTACCCCTGCTGTTACCATTGGGTTTTATGGGAAGGCTGGGGCTGGTGCTCGAGGTGCAGAGCGCAGCAGCCTCCGCGTTATGAACAGCCAGGTTGAAGGTGCTTGCCGGCTTTGCGTCAGTGAGGTAAACACACTGGATCCTACTCGCTCTAAAGTCCTGTTCGCTAGTTTCTTGCACGCTCCTCCGCAGGACCGGAGAAGAAGGAGAGGACTGGTACTGCAGTTGCAGGTGATGTTCCATCATGTTGTGGGGGTGCTGTAGTAACACTTGCTGGTGAGTAGTAGGAAAGTTAAAGCGAACCATATAGATCCCCCTTATAACAAAGGTAACTCAAAAGAAGCTCTCTCCTACTGAAGCTTTTATGGTGCTCGAGCCCAAGTGGCAATTATTATCTAACAGATTCTCAATACTAGCACTACTTTATAGGTCACTGAATGCGTGAATCCATCCTATTTATTTTGTTAAAAAGCCACCGGAATTTAATCAATCACATATATATATATACTACCGCGTGCTAGTCTGCGCTAAAAATAATACACTAAAAATATAATAATTATAAGTTAGTCAGTTTCACACTCAGAGTCTGCCTCAGTCGGGGACTCAGTCTCAGTTGGGGAGGATGGCTGGTGGGTGATCTCTAATGCTTCACTGTATGCTTTTCGTTCTTCTTCAACCATTCTTAGCAAGTACCTCTCATTTCCTGGCCGCTTGATCATGCCATCCCTAATAATAATATATATACACATACATAATATAATATTGTTAAAAATTCATGCATAACATTTGTATTATGGTCGAAATATACAAAAATAACATTAAAAAAATGTTGATATTTAATTATTACCAGCGGTCTGAAGCACTATTGGCTGAAGGGAGATAGAAGGCCAAATATGGGAAACCTTCACTCCCGTCACATATTAGGATAACCCAATAAGACTGGCAGAGAGCTGAAGGCCAGACATTACTATTTATTCCAAATGCCTCTTGATCCCAGTGCAAAAGGAAAAATGTCGATTTTTCTCTCTGTACCATCACAAATACTGATGACACAAGGACCTATTATTATTATTATTATTATTATTATTATTATTATTATTATTATTATTATTATAGTCACAACACACCATGGCAAGTCAACCAGTCCTCCGTTGGAACAAATGTTGGCCTTCACCCTCTGAGCAAATTCAATCGCAGTTTCTTTTGGCTACACATAGCAAATAACAAAACTTATACCAACACTCAGCCGGAATAGAGAGGATGGTCAAAGGCATGTTTAAATGAAAGGGTGTACTTCATGATGGGATTGACAAGTGAATGGGCTGCACTTGAGAAGTCAACTTCCACAAAGTGCTCTTAAGTAGTGAGGAACAATAGCTCAAGGTAAGGAACATTTTCCTTTCAGCGCTCAATCCCCAAGGGAAGTTATATAAATACACTCCCTAATTATGTGTGGCAGGTGTAATTGGAGCAATTTCACCAATGCCATCAGTAACAGCACATTCTGGCTAGCTGCAGGAAATTACTTGCCCAAACATTCCCAAACATTGCACAGCTAGTATCCAGTGTACTGTCTATTAGTAAGAGGTAACAATAAACTTCATACAAGTGTACATGAGAATGGAGACCACTACATAATCCCAAGGCAATCTACAAAGAGATAAAGATTTAGAAATTTGACTCCATCTATTCTCCCTCCTTCCTTGGCCCTGCCTTAGGCTAGTCTGTGGTTATAGTCCAAAAAACCCCAAACATCTCTTGAAAACTTAGAGGGCCTAATCTTCATGCTTTTCTGAGCAACCTGGTTTCTTTAGTTGGTCATGCCCACTAAAGTGCTGGCTCCACTATAACTAGTCGGTTTATGCGTGCATCCTATCTTGAATGCATGCGTGCATCCTATCTTGAATGTATGTTGACTGCTCATTCTTTATACTTGGTATTTGAGAAACTTTGGTGCTGTATGGCATATCAATACCTATTGTACTAGCTCTACCTTCGTCTGGGAAGAACAGAACACACCCAAGCCTACATCGAACAACCCTGTACTTCATCAACAATGGGTAAGACATGACACAAATCTTGCTCCATCGTTGCTTCCCGATGGATGCACATGCACATAGACTTCTGTGTGCAGTGCTCCATATCCTTATGGATGTTGGACATACCCTTATGGATGTTGGCTTGAGATAATAGATATCACACACAATGGCCCAGCTGGTCATCAGCATGAATATGTAAGTCAACATGTTCTGCTCCTGAGAATTCCAGAAGGGATCAGCGAACTCTCGTCGGTACTGCAAGAGGTAATGAGTCACAAACAACAAACAAGCAAACAAATAAAATAACCCCCCAGTCATCCCCCCCCCAGTCATTCGCACACCACATTCAAAATCCATTGTGGTTAGTGTACAAGTAAATTTGCTCACTCCGTTACTATGCACGGTTACTATGCATGACTCTATTTGTTAGAACACACTGAAACTAGAACAACACCTCATATTCGTGAAATACCCATACTACACTTACTCGCCCTGCCACCTGGGAACCCTGTGGCTCAGTGGGGATGATTAATTAATGTTGACCTGCCTTGACAAAGACCAAGTCGGTGTGTCAGCATGTACCACGAACTACTTGAAGAAGGTGCAGGCAGCATCATTGCCTATACTCAGAGCAAGCAATCCATACAGAGCCTGCCTGCTGGATTGAAAGGACGAAATGGCTTCACAGCTGTTATGCTCACAGTGAAACGTCATTTTGCGACACAAAATTTGATATTTTGTGATGCACTATATAACATTAATTATTTCATCATGCTTCAGGACTCTCCCTCACTCGCTCCTCGTTAACTGCCTCGGAGCAATCTCCAAGTTCATTTTGATATAGTCCAGGCACATGGCTTATTCCACCAGCCCAGGAGTCTCTATGTGATGTGGTCTCCCTTCCCATCCTCCGAAGTCATACCGCGAGATTGAAACTAGCTAGCAACTAATGTTACAACTAGTCCACTGAAATGTGCTCGATGTTATTTTACAACATTTGTGAGTTGCTGTCAGAAGCCACATGTCTGAAAAAGAAAAGTTAATATTTGCTAAAAAAGAGTTTGCAAATGAAGAGGCCATGGACGCATCATAACCTTTACTAGCATGAATGTGTGCCCATTTCACAATTTTTACAGCCTGTCCACACACCAAATATCCGTGATTAGATCTAATGGACGCTATTAGGGTGTCCTGTTTGAGGGAGCGCTCTATTATTTCAGCATTAGAAGCACAAGCACATACATGCACAGAACAGATATTAAAGGTTGAAAATGCTATATACACTCTGAGAGCCTTTGTGTCACACTTGCTGCTGCTGAACTGGCAGTACCTGCCCAGACTTGCACTGCATTCTGTCATCTCTGAGTCATGACTTTTAAACGATTTGGCAATTACATCATTGCCAGCTTCTCATGTGTCACTCAGCCCATTCTGCTCTCAGATTGCTTGAGGCAATGTACATTTATGGTTTTCTGTTTCCTAATTTGATCCATTTATGAGCATGCACATACTTATTTGAGTACGCTTAATCTAGAAACATACCGCTAACAAAACAGATGCAGACATCCTCAGAGTGGGCGTGCCTAGTCTATACATCGAGGTACACAGTAAACAGCGCAATCTACCCGGGTATAGCCCAGCAGGGAGTGCATAACGTTAGAGCCCATGGGACATCAAGAAAATGCATGGCATCAGAACCAAATTAGGAAATATTAGAGTGAAAAGGTCGGTTCAAGGAAAAGGTCACTCAGAAGTGCAATGCTACGACAACAATTGACACCAACATCCTTCATGTTTGCTACAAATGTAGTTGAAAGTGCAGTACTGACATTTCCTGATAGAAAGCATACTCAGCTGCTTCGTGGTCTCCAGCTTTGAGAGGAAGGTTTGTTTGGATGATGAATAGATGAAGTAGATCTTACTTGCAAGGATATGTTAAGATAGCGATCCCATTCACACCACATGTACACAGCAGAGGGATCAAGTTCCCTGGCTTTCCTTCAGCTCTTTAGAAGAAAAAAATCCCTCATTGTCCCTCTTAGTTTCCAGGACACAGATAATTAATCACAAACAATGCAATTTTAGCATCACAGCATTTGGCATCCATGGCAAGTAATCTCTTCCACCCCTTCACCCCTTAAAAAACAAATCACACCCAAACACACACCAATGCAACTTATAATAACTTTCTCAGCTGGCATCAGCTCCAGCCATAATCCATCGTAATGCATCGGCAAGCATTAAGATTGCACCAGCGCTCACCCTTACAACCACAGAGTGGCATATAAGTGAGAACCATGGGTCCCAACACAACACTGGAGTATCACATGACTGGTAGTTATGGTGATAACGAGGGGACCACTTGAAACCCGCTAAAATGCTTGCAGAATGAAGAAACGGCCTGGTGTAGGGAATGCTTGTTGCAACACTCTCAAGGGGGAGGGTGTGGCAGCTATTATGTAATTGTATTCATAAACAAACAAGCATTAAAAAAAACACCATTTATCTTTCTGAATGATACTTTGAAATCTAATACTACCAGTGCACTATTTTGAAAACAAGCAAATTCTTCCCAACTCATAACTCATAAACCCCCCCCCCCCCCCCCCCCATCACCTACCCATAAAAAAATACCCCAACAACAACCACTGAGCTTATTGGATTCGGTGGACAGCTGCACAAATGAAAGCAGTCAATGCCACGATGACTTGCAGGTTCCAATCTCAACTCATGGGGCACAAAAGAGCTCGACACTTCTCTGATGTCCATGTGCACTAACTCCTGTGCCATACCCCATATATCCCTGTTGTTTTTATTTTACTACAGGCAATTGTGCAATTTAAGAGGCACTGCAATTTAAGAGGCACGTGCAATTTAAGAGGCACGTGCAATTTAAGAGGCACGTGCAGATACTTACAGACAGGGTTCACTCACTTCTAGGCTAGCTGAGCAATAGAGCAAAAGGGTGTTTTTATTATTAATATTTTTTTACTGTGCCAAAAGGTCTATGTGTGCAGGGAGAAACATAAGCCTACTATATAGTCATGGCTGGATGAGAGGCAGGCACTGGAGCACTGGCTGGCAAACCACACATCAACATCACAATTCTCTCAGAATTGGTTAAGTGATTAATTAAAACGTTTCTGGCCTTGTCCATCTGTTTATAAGTAAACCCTTGAGGTGGTCCTGCATGAGTGGCCTTTGGTGGCCTTGGGATCCTCAAGCCAGGCCCACTACAGATTATGGCACAACCACATTTCTGGCCTGAGGGACACCACAACCCCCTAGTGGCCAGCATGTGGAAGACTCGCCAGAAATGAAAACACACACACACACAAAAAAAAAACACTGTCTTACAAAACCTCTTATGCAACAGATTATTGCCCTGAATTTTTTGCTTATTGGGCTGACCATTAGTTCTTTATCTACTGCTGATCTACCCCCACCATTTCAAAAAAGGCAGGCTGATTTGAGACTTCAGGGGAACAATTGTGAAGTGGGTTGTAGACAGTGGCTGACTTATCCTTAAGAGTCAGAGATTTGACTTAGTTTACGCTAGTGCTTCGTAGTGGACTTAGACAGGACAAAGGGAATGAGAGAGGAATAGTTGGGTGGTTTTTTCCACATTGTCCATTACACTCCGACACTCGATAACGTACGTACAAAGCAAGCACAAATGCGCGCGCACACACCGGGCACACTAAATATTCCCAACACACTACTATGCTGGGGAAGTTAAGAAGGAATGAAAATGCCAGAGTCATCATCAGTAAGGTCACACCAGTTGGTTAGCTACACCTGGCTCAGAGTCTAGACTTGAGCAATGGGAGCTTTCCACTCTTTCATGAACTCTATTTAGCCTATTGGGAAAGTGAGTGAAGCCTTCACTAGTAGCCACTAAACCCCACAGCTCTTAGCTGAGGGTCTCAAGGTGAAACCCCAAGTGCCCTCCCCATTCACCCATTCACCTATAGCAACAGGCTTGTCTGGATTGTCTGGTGTATACTGGCCAGCTTAGCAACCCAACCTGCCACCAAGAAACTACTCACCTGTGGACCAGAGACACGCCCAGTGCAGCCAAAGGACTATCTCCCCACTTCACACAAGAACTCCCCAATGGGTCCCCCCCCCCTCAACCATTACCTTCCTCCACTTTAGCTGTGCCCATCACAAGGTGTGCAGGAAGTTGTATGTTTGTTCTGCTAAGTAGTGCACCTGCAGTCAATAAATGACTTCTGAAAGGAAGCCAATGACAACCCCCTTCTCAGTCAATTCAGGCACTACACACTCGGTCAGATGTGTTGGCAGTGTTAGCAAGTCATTGCGTTCTAGCACTAATCGTAATGATTTGGACTGAAGGTCTTTTGTCAGCGCTGCATAGGCTCTAAGTGAATGCCAGGCGTGGCATTCAACAGAGAATGGCTAAAAAGAAATCAAGACCTGCATGTCAATACTTTTTCAGTGGTAGCAGCTCAGCCAAGCATAATGCAGATACACCTGATCACCTTCACATAAGAATGTCTACACATCCCCCACACCTCTCGAATCTCCACACGCCCCACACATGGCACCTGAGAGGGTGTCGAAGTAACATGAGAAGGAAGAAGGTCCAGCTGTCCCCAAAGGAGAATAAAAACCTCTTGAAACCTCTCAATGTGGTGCAAACTGACTTGAATACCTTCTAGTGGGTCGAGTGCAAATCGGAGCTCTTAATAGCTCAAAGGGTTCTGGCAAAGGGCCCTGTTGAGTGGTGGTGCTATAGACACAAATATTAACATGATAGCCAAGTGGCCAATGGCAAAAGAGTGAATGAGACAAAGTCCTTAACGCCTATGGAAATTATATCCGGTGTCTTCAAACAAACTGTTTTTCTTCTTCAATAGGCCCTTGGGAGCTTGGTTTAGGGTCCTACATGTACCCAGTCTACCCATCCCATTCTATTATCCCTGGTTTCAATGGGACTGAGACTTTTTGTCAAATTACCATCTTCATTCAGAATGACTGCAAGCCTGCCGCTTTTATCGCATCTTGCGCAGGCCTCTTGTTTAGACAAAGGATCCTCCACTTACAATAAACTCCATAAAGATCACTCACATTCAAGGCCCATCTGGAGTGGGCTCTCTACCCAATTGTTGTCAAGTGTACCTTGATTTCAGAGCCAAATGACCTAGACATCTGACTAATACAACGTGTATTCCTTTAGGGTGCATATGGACTCGGCCATATGCAGGTAATCTGTTAAAGAATGCAAGATAATCAGGGAAAGCATTAAGGTCTTTCCTGGAAAATGACTCAAAAGTGGGCGTGACTAGCATAGAAAAAGCAATAAAAATGGGAAGAACAACAAACAACAAACAACAACAACAACAACATTAACTTCCCAATTACTAGCTGATGTCCACACCTTGGAAAACACCCTCGTCAAAGGGCGGTTTATCCTGAAACTTTTGCAACAAATGAGGCGCATTCTCAGCTCAATTACCTGGTGCTGTGCACACCCAACAACACAATTACCTGGTGCTGTGCACACCCAACAAAACAATTACCTGGTGCTGTGCACACCCAACAACACAATTACCTGGTGCTGTGCACACCCAACAACACAATTACCTGGTGCTGTGCAAACCCAACAACACAATTACCTGGTGCTGTACACACCCAACAACATAATTACCTGGTGCTGTACAAACCCAACAACACAATTACCTGGTGCTGTGCAAACCCAACAACACAATTACCTGGTGCTGTGCAAACCCAACAACACAATTACCTGGTGCTGTACACACCCAACAACATAATTACCTGGTGCTGTACAAACCCAACAACACAATTACCTGGTGCTGTGCAAACCCAACAACACAATTACCTGGTGCTGTGCAAACCCAACAACACAATTACCTGGTGCTGTACAAACCCAACAACACAATTACCTGGTGCTGTACACACCCAACAACACAATTACCTGGTGCTGTACACACCCAACAACACAATTACCTGGTGCTGTACACACCCAACAACACAATTACCTGGTGCTGTGCAAACCCACCAACACAATTACCTGGTGCTGTACACACCCAACAACACAATTACCTGGTGCTGTGCAAACCCAACAACACAATTACCTGGTGCTGTACACACCCAACAACATAATTACCTGGTGCTGTACAAACCCAACAACACAATTACCTGGTGCTGTGCAAACCCAACAACACAATTACCTGGTGCTGTGCAAACCCAACAACACAATTACCTGGTGCTGTACACACCCAACAACACAATTACCTGGTGCTGTACAAACCCAACAACACAATTACCTGGTGCTGTACACACCCAACAACACAATTACCTGGTGCTGTACACACCCAACAACACAATTACCTGGTGCTGTGCAAACCCAACAACACAATTACCTGGTGCTGTACACACCCAACAACACAATTACCTGGTGCTGTGCAAACCCAACAACACAATTACCTGGTGCTGTGCAAACCCAACAACACAATTACCTGGTGCTGTACACACCCAACAACACAATTACCTGGTGCTGTACAAACCCAACAACACAATTACCTGGTGCTGTGCAAACCCAACAACACAATTACCTGGTGCTGTGCAAACCCAACAACACAATTACCTGGTGCTGTACACACCCAACAACACAATTACCTGGTGCTGTACAAACCCAACAACACAATTACCTGGTGCTGTACACACCCAACAACACAATTACCTGGTGCTGTACACACCCAACAACACAATTACCTGGTGCTGTGCAAACCCAACAACACAATTACCTGGTGCTGTGCAAACCCAACAACACAATTACCTGGTGCTGTACACACCCAACAACACAATTACCTGGTGCTGTACACACCCAACAACACAATTACCTGGTGCTGTGCAAACCCAACAACACAATTACCTGGTGCTGTGCAAACCCAACAACACAATTACCTGGTGCTGTACACACCCAACAACACAATTACCTGGTGCTGTACACACCCAACAACACAATTACCTGGTGCTGTACACACCCAACAACACAATTACCTGGTGCTGTGCAAACCCACCAACACAATTACCTGGTGCTGTGCACACCCAACAACACAATTACCTGGTGCTGTGCAAACCCAACAACACAATTACCTGGTGCTGTGCAAACCCAACAACACAATTACCTGGTGCTGTGCACACCCAACAACACAATTACCTGGTGCTGTGCAAACCCAACAACACAATTACCTGGTGCTGTCTGTACACACCCAACAACACAATTACCTGGTGATGTGCAAACCCAACAACACAATTACCTGGTGCTGTACACACCCAACAAAACAATTACCTGGTGCTGTACAAACCCAACAACATGGGGCACTTTAGTTTCATGTTTGAAAGGGAAGAACTGGTCTGCAATTTTCTTCTTCTTCCCTGGACACCTTATCTAAACACTTGTCGGCTTGCTTTTTTTTTAAATCAGTGGTCAATGAAGGTACACTATCATGTAGAAGAAGTAGGTAAACTCAACCACTGCCTCCATGAATCGACAAGGAAAAAGGCCACATAAACTTGTGGGTGATAATAATGACAAAGAAAGGCTTCCAAAATAGCTTAGCGGGACTTGGTGACTGCCAGTCAGCCATTTGAGCCGGAGAACAATAACTGTTAAGAGCAACCCAAAGAACAAGCAAACTCATGGGTAGCAGGTGGTTCAATGGGGGCCTTATCTGGCTGCAGTTGGGCACGAGAGCCTTTCAATGTCTAGAACTGTGCTATCCTTTGCCAGTATTCTGAAGTGCTTAAATGGGTCGGTTGAGTAGCAAATTAAATTCAACAACAAGCAAAGCATGGAAGATTGCCCAAGGGCACTTTTGGTGACTTTCACTAGAAAAGGGTTTAGTGAAATTCAAGAGTAGCCTCTTGTTGTTAATGGTGCGTACAAAATACACTGCCCATAAGGGTTCGGAAGGGTACACAGATTCTGAGAAAACACTTTAGAGTGAACGATGTATTTATTCAAGCTGCAGTTGACCTTGCCAATCCAACAATCTACAGGAAATTCCAAGATAATTTTCTAACTGGTGTATAATAAGCTACTTAGTTCTGCACCATGACCAACTAGTGGTCAGCTTTTCCCTACAAGTTAACCAACTGTTCCCAAGGTGCAAGAGCATCTGCTTATCCCAGAGTCATTTTATGGTTAGCTTGAAACAACTCTGAGGTACCATTCTTCAGGAGGAGAGAGAGGGAGAAAGGGAGAGAGACTGAGGGAGTGAGACTGAGAGGGAGAGACTGAGAGAGAGGGAGAGACTGAGAGAGAGACTGAGAGAGAGGGAGAGACTGAGAGAGAGGGAGATGCTGAGAGAGAGGGAGAGACTGAGAGAGAGGGAGAGACTGAGAGAGAGGAAGATGCTGAGAGAGAGGGAGAGGCTGAGAGAGAGGGAGAGACTGAGAGAGAGGGAGAGGCTGAGAGAGAGGGAGAGGCTGAGAGAGAGGGAGAGACTGAGAGAGAGGGAGAGACTGAGAGAGAGGGAGAGACTGAGAGAGAGGGAGAGACTGAGAGAGAGGGAGAGACTGAGAGAGAGGGAGAGACTGAGAGAGAGGGAGAGGCTGAGAGAGAGGGAGAGACTGAGAGAGAGGGAGAGACTGAGAGAGAGGGAGAGACTGAGAGAGAGGGAGAGACTGAGAGAGAGGGAGAGACTGAGAGAGAGGGAGAGACTGAGAGAGAGGGAGAGACTGAGAGAGAGGGAGAGACTGAGAGAGAGGGAGAGGCTGAGAGAGAGGGAGAGACTGAGAGAGAGGGAGAGACTGAGAGAGAGGGAGAGACTGAGAGAGAGGGAGAGGCTGAGAGAGAGGGAGAGACTGAGAGAGAGGGAGAGGCTGAGAGAGAGGGAGAGACTGAGAGAGAGGGAGAGACTGAGAGAGAGGGAGAGACTGAGAGAGAGGGAGAGACTGAGAGAGAGGGAGAGACTGAGAGAGAGGGAGAGAGAGAGGGAGAGACTGAGAGAGAGGGAGAGACTGAGAGAGAGGGAGAGACTGAGAGAGAGGGAGAGACTGAGAGAGAGGGAGAGACTGAGAGAGAGGGAGAGACTGAGAGAGAGGGAGAGAGAGAGGGAGAGACTGAGAGAGAGGGAGAGACTGAGAGAGAGGGAGAGACTGAGAGAGAGGGAGAGGCTGAGAGAGAGGGAGAGGCTGAGAGAGAGGGAGAGACTGAGAGAGAGGGAGAGACTGAGAGAGAGGGAGAGGCTGAGAGAGAGGGAGAGACTGAGAGAGAGGGAGAGGCTGAGAGAGAGGGAGAGGCTGAGAGAGAGGGAGAGACTGAGAGAGAGGGAGAGACTGAGAGAGAGGGAGAGACTGAGAGAGAGGGAGAGGCTGAGAGAGAGGGAGAGACTGAGAGAGAGGGAGAGACTGAGAGAGAGGGAGACTGAGAGAGAGACTGAGAGAGAGGGAGAGGCTGAGAGAGAGGGAGAGGCTGAGAGAGAGGGAGAGACTGAGAGAGAGGGAGAGACTGAGAGAGAGGGAGAGACTGAGAGAGAGGGAGAGACTGAGAGAGAGGGAGAGACTGAGAGAGAGGGAGAGACTGAGAGAGGGAGAGACTGAGAGAGAGACTGAGAGAGAGGGAGAGGCTGAGAGAGAGGGAGAGGCTGAGAGAGAGGGAGAGACTGAGAGAGAGGGAGAGGCTGAGAGAGAGGGAGAGGCTGAGAGAGAGGGAGAGGCTGAGAGAGAGGGAGAGGCTGAGAGAGAGGGAGAGGCTGAGAGAGAGGGAGAGACTGAGAGAGAGGGAGAGACTGAGAGAGAGGGAGAGACTGAGAGAGAGGGGGAAACTGAAAGAGAGGGAAACTGAGAGAGAGAGAGAGACCAAGGACACATCCTCACCTTGATAACATTTAAGATTTAAGAGTTCTAAGTCTAAGGTCTAGGCAGGAAGGTACCTACCTGCTGGGGCTGCCGCCCACCATTATACCAGCTAGGACTAGCAACAAGCTAATTTCACATGCATGATTTTTCTGTGATTAGGGATATTTTATCAGCAGCACCAAAATAGTCGTATTACCACACAAGTCATCACATGACAAGGTGTCTAATCCTGCTTAGTGAGGGGAGATGAGTTGCACACCTACTACATTAGACCTACAAGCACACATGTCCATCTCTCTCAAACAGATCTCTCTCTTTCTGTGTATACCAGTGGCTATCACAGGTCACGTGAAGCGGTCTCCTATATGATGTCATTGTGACACTCCATCTCATGTCTACAACTTGGGCATTCGAACAACCACCCTCTCCCTCTCTTCCTCTTTCTTTCTCCAGCTGACTTGACAGGTCCACCAGAACCTAGACCAGTCACTAACACTCGCAACAACACCAGATGATGATTCCAGCGAGGCTCATTCACCTCTTAAAAATAAATAAATTGGAAATAAACACTCAAACTACAGGTAGAGATGTGGCAGACCGTTACTAAGCAGTGCCTGCCACAGGATCAAAGATCAGGCAACTATAGATAATGACAACACACCGTGAGCCCGAGTAGTGCTCAACCGACAAACATCACAATGTACTCCAAGTTGATTTCTCCGATTCATGGTTACAGCCAGTGTCACTGAAGAGCTCATTACTCACAAGGGAAATAAATGGAAGTGCGTTGGCGGTTCAGGTTACAACTGCAACCATTGAGCACTGCACAATGCATGAATAATAAGTGCCCTTTAAAAGAAAACCACCAGTCACAATTGCTGAACACACTGAGTAAGAGTAGACCAAGCTTTGTAAAGAAGGGCTTTGTGGGGGCGAGGAGAGTGTGTGTGCCGGATATGCTTATTTGAGGGAACTTGTGTGCATGCCACACCACACCACCACTACCTCACCGTCCCTTCATGAAGGTACAAAGACAGTTCTGTAGTGAGAAAATACTCTGGAAATGCTCGCATGCGCCATAGCCTGACACCAGTAGAGACATGTAGACTGTGTCATAACTGCACACCAGTAGAGACATGTAGACTGTGCCATAACTGCACACCAGTAGAGACATGTAGACTGTTGCCATAACTGCACACCAGTAGAGACATGTAGACTGTTGCCATAACTGCACACCAGTAGAGACATGTAGACTGTGTCATAACTGCACACCAGTAGAGACATGTAGACTGTGTCATAACTGCACACCAGTAGAGACATGTAGACTGTTGCCATAACTGCACACCAGTAGAGACATGTAGACTGTTGCCATAACTGCACACCAGTAGAGACATGTAGACTGTTGCCATAACTGCACACCAGTAGAGACTGTGTCATAACTGCACACCAGTAGAGACTGTGTCATAACTGCACACCAGTAGAGACATGTAGACTGTGTCATAACTGCACACCAGCAGAGACATGTAGACTGTGTCATAACTGCACACCAGTAGAGACATGTAGACTGTGCCATAACTACACACCAGTAGAGACATGTAGACTGTGTCATAACTGCACACCAGTAGAGACATGTAGACTGTGTCATAACTACACACCAGTAGAGACATGTAGACTGTGTCATAACTGCACACCAGTAGAGACTGTGTCATAACTGCACACCAGTAGAGACTGTGTCATAACTGCACACCAGTAGAGACATGCAGACTGTTGCCATAACTGCACACCAGTAGAGACATGTAGACTGTGCCATAACTGCACACCAGTAGAGACATGTAGACTGTGCCACATGTTATTGTTGCATGCATGAAATCTACTCAAAAATAAAATTGCAAACTGCTAAAAAAAAGTAAGAAGCACAGAACGGTTTGCTCCACATGAGAACCTCAGTCTCCTGCATAATACTTTAGTGAGTGGAGACAGACTACATAGAGAGTGCTGGACTGAGCAGGCTGAATGAATTCCCTGATATTGTGTTATCAGTGAAATGCCATAAAGACTGCCAAGTTCATTTCAGAAGGAGATAACTGCACTCAAGGAACAAACATACTGCATAGAGCTACATAGAACCTCCCCCTACACTACCAAATATGAAGCTAATTTTCGATAGCGATGGCCAGCCGGTGGGAATTCACATTCCTCTAGGTATCCTGGGTTCACTGAGATAACTGCAGCTAATGAACAAACACACTAACTAGAGATACATAGAGCCTCCCCCCTGTACTACCAAACATGTCAAAGATAATCTTTGATAGTAATGGCCAGCTGGTAGGAATCCACATTCTTCCAGGAAAACTGGTTCACTTTCTGCTTGCAAGGCATGAGGCAATTACTACATCATCTGCAGAAGTGACCACACCAGCTAATCACATGTTGTAGAGCTAACTTTTAGCATAAAAGTGTCAGCACTCAAGTCAAGTGGTTGTGTAGCCATAACCTTGTTAGGTGAGCTGTAATTCAGTTAGTCAAAGGTAGGCTAGGCTCAGGGTGAAAGCCCAGCTGTGACCTCAGCCAAAGCCTCAAGTGCCCTTCAAGGAGGGGCTTAGAGCCCACCCAGACACCACAACAGAACCCACCACTCCAAAGTTTCACTCCCTCTGCCTGTTTTCTCAAGCCTTTTACAAGGCTTACCCATCCAGTGGCACTGGTTTTTTCTTTTTTCTTTCCCCCCCCCATCAAATCCGAATTTCTTGTTTTATGTCACCAAGCACACAATACCAGGTGGTTCACACCAGCATATTGTCTGCATACAACACATGCCAACACTGCCTTCTCTCATACAGCAATTAAGAGTGTCAATGTTGACCAAATCTGCTTACATCTCCACCATATTGAATGCATCTCAAGAACAAGAGCAAGAAGGAAGCTAGTCTGGAGTGGCTCGCCTTACATTGTCAGGGGAACTGAACAAACTAAGTTCGTTTGGCCGGTAAGTAATTACTGGCTGCTCTAGGGCTTGCAGCAGCAGAGGAACTAATGACAAGTGGGAGAGGTCAATGTGGGAGAGGCCAATGTGGGAGAGGCCAATGTGGGAGAGGCCAATGTGGGAGAGGCCAATGTCGGAGAGGCCAATGTGGGAGAGGCCAATGTCGGAGGCCAATGTGGGAGAGGCCAATGTGGGAGAGGCCAATGTGGGAGAGGCCAATGTGGGAGAGGCCAATGTCGGAGAGGTCAACGTGGGAGAGGCCAATGTGTGAGAGGCCAATGTGGGAGAGACCAATGTCGGAGAGGTCAATGTGGGAGAGGTCAATGTGGGAGAGGTAAATGTGGGAGAGGCCAATTTGGGAGAGTCGTAGCAGATGATGTCATAAGCAGAGAAGAAAGAAGGTGTTTTCTACAAGTTCTCCTTGGCATGGGAAGATAACTTCTCCTGCATACCCAGAGAGAGGAGAAAGCTAAATTCTCAATCGATCATCTTCATCATGTCAGATCAACTGCTACATGGCATGAAATAAACATATTCACTCACAGACCATATAATGTAGCGTACCAATGACCCCCTGCAATTACAGGAGATCAGATTTAGTACATCCTCCCTCCCCTGCCAAGCAAGTCTAGCAGGGTTTCATCCAGGGGGGGGGGGGGGGGAAGGCGAGGAGGAGGGGTTTGAACCCCCCCCCCCCCCCAAGGATCTGTGGGGGATATCCCTCCACTAATTTTCACTGATACAAAAGTTCTCCAGTTCACCACAATGAAGGGCATTTCTTCACTGTGATAGTTATTAAAATTACCTTCAACAATTAAACCTTCAACAATTACAAAGCATATTGAATGGGCTACATATTTGGTATATGAATTTTATATACCATCGCATAAATTTTATAATAAAACCTCGTGGTCAGACTGGTTCACATCATCCATCAAGTCAGTATACTGGCTAATCTCTCCCCCCAATCGTGTAATGTGGGTGGCTGCACAGTAGCACTGACTAATCTATCTGCATACCGTTCCTACTGAACCCCCTCCCCCCCCTCCCCACCCACAGTTGAAAAATCCTGTGATGAAACCCTGTCTAGGTAGGTGGGGGGGGGCGAGGAGTAAGTGATGCAGAAGTGGTTAAGCCACAGTGAGAAAATTTGAACACACAGGTGCACACATAATAGTCACCCTGTGAAGTTGTCAAGATTCCAGGTGGTGTGGTAGTCTACATATGGGTCTCTTGAGTCGTCATCATTACCAACCCTTTGTGTTGCTAGGGCTGCTCGATGACCATTCTTAGTGGTGGACATTCTAGTGGTGAACACATCAAGGGGGTTAGTCTGGGAGTCAGCTGATGCAGGAATGAGCGGTTCAGGAAGGGGAAACCGGAAGATCTTGTAATTGCTTTTGGAGGATTTCAATGATGTCATTCCCACCATCTTGTTCACTACACATTGCATTGGTAGCCATTGGTAGCCAGAAGACAGTTCTTTCACCCCCTCCCCTGTCTGCCTTTATGAGTGCAGTGTTACTTACACACCCAATTCACACCGGTTGAGCTCGCCTAGGTATGAGTGTAGTGTTACTTGCACACCCAATTCACACCGGTTGAGCTCTGCCTAGGTATGAGTGCAGTGTTACTTACACACCCAATTCACACCGGTTGAGCTCTGCCTAGGTATGAGTGCAGTGTTACTTGCACACCCAATTCACACCGGTTGAGCTCTGCCTAGGTATGAGTGCAGTGTTACTTGCACACCCAATTCACACCGGTTGAGCTCTGCCTAGGTATGAGTGTAGTGTTACTTACACACCCAATTCACACCGGTTGAGCTCTGCCTAGGTATGAGTGCAGTGTTACTTACACACCCAATTCACACCGGTTGAGCTCTGCATAGGTATGAGTGTAGTGTTACTTGCACACCCAATTCACACCGGTTGAGCTCTGCCTAGGTATGAGTGTAGTGTTACTTACACACCCAATTCACACCGGTTGAGCTCTGCCTAGGTATGAGTGCAGTGTTACTTGCACACCCAATTCACACCGGTTGAGCTCTGCCTAGGTATGAGTGCAGTGTTACTTACACACCCAATTCACACCGGTTGAGCTCTGCCTAGGTATGAGTGCAGTGTTACTTGCACACCCAATTCACACCGGTTGAGCTCTGCCTAAGGTATGAGTGTAGTGTTACTTACACACCCAATTCACACCGGTTGAGCTCTGCCTAGGTATGAGTGCAGTGTTACTTACACACCCAATTCACACCGGTTGAGCTCTGCCTAGGTATGAGTGCAGTGTTACTTACACACCCAATTCACACTGGTTGAGCTCTGCCTAGGTATGAGTGCAGTGTTACTTACACACCCAATTCACACCGGTTGAGCTCTGCCTAGGTATGAGTGTAGTGTTACTTACACACCCAATTCACACCGGTTGAGCTCTGCCTAGGTATGAGTGCAGTGGTACTTGCACACCCAATTCACACCGGTTGAGCTCTGCCTAGGTATGAGTGCAGTGTTACTTACACACCCAATTCACACCGTTTGTTTGAGCTCAATACAAGTAGTACAAGCCAGGGTTTCATTTAGCCCCCCCCCTGGAACCTTTTTGCCCCCCCCCCCCCTCCCTTGGAAATTATATATTAAAATTCATTAGAAACTTTGCATCTTTAACCATGCCCCCCCTTAATACCCTTAATATCCAGATTCCTCCAGTTGCCCCCCCTTGGAATTTTCTAAATGAAACCCTGCAAGCAGAATAAGGAGGATGGCAGTTTTTAATTAGTAATTAGTTTTATGGCTGCAGCAGCTTGGAGACCATATAAGGAAACAAGCAAACCACAGCCAGCTGAGAGGTTGGGAAAAATAATTAATTAGCACCACTTATACCCGAGGAACCCCCCACCCCCACCGCCTCCCAAAAACATAGAAAAAAATGGTGACGATCAATTTTTTTTTGTTGCAACGACTGCAGATAATCCTCTAACCTCTATCTAGGTATCATTCTCAGCGTTCCAAGCACTTCACTGGTTGGAGGTAGTGTTTGCCTCCTCGCTCCTTCTTCTCTGCAACGATCACCAAAGCCAGTCCCATCACATTGTAATCTTCATGGTAAGGGCCGTGTAGAGCAATAATTAGAAGTCTTTGATCACTCGATGCCATACGATATTTCAGACGGTTTATATATATTTTTTAATTGCTCTTCTTCACAGATGTCTGTTGTGTGATGCATGTGACCATACAGGTTGTGATGCTGCATAGTAGTTCTCAGAGGATTAGCTTCAGGTAGCTAGGGGTGACAAGATGTGTGTAGATCACAGGCAGTGGAGGTCAGCACTGACCAGTGACAACAAAGAGGATTAGCAAAGCAGCCTCAAAGAACCCCAAGCCTTAGGTGGACCTGAGCAGACACCTCAAGCCACAACCACAGAAGGGTTCCCACCAGGGCTAGGCAAAGTAGAGGAAGGAGGGACTTAAAACCAGAGCAGAATACTTTGTGGTCCACACAATATCAGGTGGCTCCAAGTCCAGGTTGCAGTCGGCACACACCTAGCCACACTCTGCCAAGACAAAAGGATTTGTACCTGTGTGTACCTGGTCATCTGGGATGGGGGGGCCCAGGGTTTAGGAACATATCTCTCAGAAACCAGTAAATATGTAGGTGAGACATCACTCAGAGTATTGTTGATTTAAGAGCGGGCATAAATGCACTGGTGGACAATAACCAGTAGTGGACACAGAACAACTTCAATTCAGCAAATACACAAGAGGAAAGGTGAGGACTGAGCTAGTGACAACCTGCAAAAGACTATAGGTCATCCAACCACACCCACAGAAACAAATGAAAACCAATAACTTAAGGTGTAATTACATGCAACAAGGCAGGCCATGTTCCCTCAGGTATCTCTAACCACAAGACTCTCTCTCCTTCACTATAGAGATAGGCAGTACCTGGCCTATTCATGTGGCACTGACCACAGAGATTTGGTGTAAACCAATTTTTATTTTTGTGTCCAGAAAACATAGTCCTAGGCGTAGCTCTAGGGGGGGGGGGGGGGGGGGAAGGGAAGAAGGGAAAACAAAACAACACTGAACTCAAAGTAGGGGAAATGAACTTAAAGTTGGGCTCAAAGTTGGGGAAATAAACTCAAAGTTGAGGAACTGAACTCAAAGTTGAGGAAATGAACTCAAAGTTGGGGAAATGCCCTCAAAGTTGAGGAAATGTCTCCAAGTTGGGGAAATGGGCGTGGGATGGACCATCAAGCAAAGCCTCATCATACCAACCAAATGCATCCCTGAGCCAAAAACACAATATCACTTATGCAATTGGTTTGGCACTATGCACAGAGTTGCTTTCACTAGGTCAAGGGCAGCACTCCCCCCCCCCCTCCACAGACGCAGTTAAGAACAAGAGGCCTTAACTTAATCGAACTCGTTAAACAGAGACCGTTTTCAGAAGAAGGGCTTCACCCTCATTGTAGATGAGAGATGATGAAGAGTATGCATCTACATTTTGTCCACACTCACCTTGATCACCACTGGATAGATGGTTGCTCCCAGCTCGAAGCAGCCCTTCTTGAACATGAAAACACTGGTATTGTTGATGCAAGTACCTGCAACACACAAATAGCAAATGTTAGTCACACCACAAGATTGCACATGTGCTAACTACTCACAGCCAGCTGGAACCAGATGTGCGATAATTTGACTGCCCCTGACTACTGAATTAGATTAAGATGCCCATGATTATCAATTACTGTTTCTCTGAGAGAGGCTACACCTCGAGGAAGGCCACTACTCAGAAGGAAGTTAAATTTCGAGAGCGGACATGACTCAGAGGGAGCTACACCTCGAGGAAGGCCACTACTCAGAAGGAAGTTAAACTTCGAGAGCGGACATGACTCAGAGGGAGCTACACCTCCACTACTCAGAAGGAAGTTGAACTTCGAGAGCAGACATGACTCAGAGGGAGCTACACCTCGAGGAAGGCCACTACTCAGAAGGAAGTTAAACTTCGAGAGCGGACACTACTCGGAGGGAGCTACACCTCGAGGAAGGCCACTACTCAGAAGGAAGTTACACTTCGAGTGAGTCACTACGACTACACCTCGAGGTAGGCCACTGCGCAGAAGGAGGTTACACTTCGGCTACACCTCGAGGTGGGCCACTATGCTGAAGAGAGGGTTACTACTCAGAAAGAGGCTACACCTCGAGGTAGGCCACTACACAGAAGGAGGTTACACTTCAAGAGCTGGTCACTACTCAGGGAGAGGCTACACTTTGAGAGTGGTCACTACAACTCCAGGGCAACCACTACACAGAGGGAAGTCACCATTACTTCACACAAAGCTAGAGCTCATGTAGAACCATGTGATGCTCACATGATCATTCTGCACAAGAAAACGTCTGGAAGGAAAATACATGTACTATAAAAATTAAAAAAACAATAATAAATATTTTTAAATGGCATCTGGACGGGTCTTCTAAAAATAATAATCTGGTATCTGAGGCAGCTTGCTGGTCCTTGGAGTAGTATAATCATGGCAACCTGGAGATATAAATATTTAGCCCAAGTGGTTGATAAATAAGCAGATGTGTCTGGTTTAATTAATTAAAGTAGGCATAGGTCGGCATCATAATGGTCAACTGCAAAAAGAGAAAAAAAGTGTACTTGGAGCTCCATTGCTCTTGGTCAATGTGGCTCTGTCAACAACGTGGCACACAGAGAGTCCCATGCACATCAAGAGGAGGTGGATCACCATGTGGACATTGCCCGCTCTGAGCCCGACCACAAACAGCCAGCCACATGTAATTAGTGAGCTAGCACTTAGAAGAGTTGCTGCATGAAGTACCAGCCAAAACGTGCTGCAGCTCTCGCCTGGAAGTCTTCTCAAATTTCAACCATTAATCAATTAATTACTTAATTAATTCCTGAATTAGGTTTGCTCTAGAGAGGCATTATACCACACAGCTACCCACATGACTGAGCACACCATCTTAGAAACCCCCCCCCCCCCAAAAAAATTCCAAGCACTTCACTAAACGGGAAGCTTGTGGCTTTGGTTAACCACACACTTGCTCAGGCCCTTCATAGGCATGGAACATTATAGTGCCTCTACTAAACCAAGCATTTCAGGGAAAAGGTTGAGCACATGAAGTCACTGAACACATGTGCAGTAAGGCTGAGCATGAATAATGCATGAAGTCACTGAACACATGTGCAAGCATGAATAATGCATGAAGTCACTGAACACATGTGCAAGCATGAATAATGCATGAAGTCACTGAACACATGTGCAGTAAGGCTGAGCATGAATAATGCATGAAGTCACTGAACACATGTGCAAGCATGAATAATGCATGAAGTCACTGAACACATGTGCAGTAAGGTTGAGCATGAATAATGCATGAAGTCACTGAACACATGTGCAGTAAGGTTGAGCATGAATAATGCATGAAGTCACTGAACACATGTGCAGTAAGGCTGAGCATGAATAATGCATGAAGTCACTGAACACATGTGCAAGCATGAATAATGCATGAAGTCACTGAACACATGTGCAGTAAGGTTGAGCATGAATAATGATGAAGTCACTAGCTGAACACATGTGCAGTAAGGTTGAGCATGAATAATGCATGAAGTCACTGAACACATGTGCAGTAAGGTTGAGCATGAATAATGCATGAAGTCACTGAACACATGTGCAGTAAGGTTGAGCATGAATAATGCATGAAGTCACTGAACAGATGTGCAGTAAGGTTGAGCATGAATAATGCATGAAGTCACTGAACACATGTGCAGTAAGGTCGAGCATGAATAATGCATGAAGTCACTGAACACATGTGCAGTAAGGTTGAGCATGAATAATGCATGAAGTCACTGAACACATGTGCAGTAAGGTTGAGCATGAATAATGCAAGAGGTCACTGAACACATGTGCCGTAAGATTCATGAATAATGCATGAAGTCACTGAACACATGTGCAGTAAGGTCGAGCATGAATAATGCATGAAGTCACTGAACAGATGTGCAGTAAGGTTGAGCATGAATAATGCATGAGGTCACTGAACACATGTGCAGTAAGGTCGAGCATGAATAATGCATGAAGTCACTGAACAGATGTGCAGTAAGGTTGAGCATGAATAATGCATGAGGTCACTGAACACATGTGCAGTAAGGTCGAGCATGAATAATGCATGAAGTCACCAGTTGAACAGATGTGCAGTAAGGTTGAGCATGAATAATGCATGAGGTCACTGAACACATGTGCCGTAAGATTGAGCATGAATAATGCATGAAGTCACTGAACACATGTGCAGTGCAAAATATGACCACACCCTATTTATTGGGATACCATATAAATATATTTTTATTTGTCAGGGGTCACAATCTTGGGTCACAATCTTGTATTTATACCCCTGCATCGGTCACACACTGAGTTGGCAGGTGGACGTTACACTCACTGGCGAGTGAGGCCTCATTGGGAAGTCGATGGAAAAGTTGCATGGCCGCAGTTGGCATATGTATCTATGTATGTATGTGTTCATTGTATATTCATCCTTAAAAATATATATATGAATGGCCTAGAATGGGTCACCCGCCTTAAATTATACAGGGCTACTTGAGCTGGGGGAAATGGTTGTCATGGTGAAGTGAAAGATCCGAGAAAACTGCTGCATATTCAAAGATAGAAGAAAGGAAATGGTTTCGCAGGTAAGTGAGAACAGGTTGCATGGCTAACAGCTGGAAGCTCACTCTATAGACACTTAATTCATCAACATGCTCCACTATAGCGGTAGGATCCACTATTTTTGTCATGATGATGACTAATCTATTATCAATCTTGGTATGGTAAACACACTTACTGCTGCTCTAAGGACAGAGAGAACTGGCTATATATAGTTCCAATGTACACAAAGAGTAACTGATAATTAGTCAAGAGAGGAGAGCTGTGCCTGATAATGGAGAGCACACTGAACACACTAAACAAGATACTTTATAAGTTCCCTTCTGCATGGCCTGCCCTCTAGTACTCTTGAGAATTCCTGCAAAGCACTTCCTGATGACCCCACTCTTAGTGCAGTGTGATTCCCATCATCAAGGGAAGTTGCTTCCAAGTACACTTAACAACTCCTCTCATAAATGTCCACATGCAGATTCTGTCTCAGAATTTGCAAACTGCAGGGCATCAGGTCATCAGGTCATTCAACTTTGCACCAGTACAGAATCTGATATAAATGCATACAATTCTTGGCTACTTCCCATATCATAATACCCAGCATTACAGCATCATGATGACATCAATAATGTTCAGATCAGTACAGGATTAGGCGTTCAGCTATGGTAAGGCTAGGACAATGCCTAGAGGAATGCGAATTTTGAAAGATTTGTCCCATAGGGCATCAGGCCTCTCTCTCTCTCTCCATCCATTGTACATCCTCTCTCACCGCCTTGCATTCGTTACTAGTATGTATCAGGCATGCACTGATCTGTCAGGATCAACCCTACATTCACAAGTACAGGCATGCACTGATCTGTCGGTGTCAAGAGTTGGAACCTGTTCCTCATATTCAGCACGAGTCCTTGCGTTGCTCCTCCTGTAATGAAGTGTTTGCTTTTTTTCTAAGGACTTGCATCAATTTCAAAAATGACGTGTTGCTAATCTGTCCAATTTTTTTCCATGTCCTAACACAGGAAGCTGAAAACCACAAGAAAGGCTGATTTCTGTTAGAAGGAAGATCGCCCAATGCGCATAATTTTTCCACTTCAAATAGAGGACCCCAAAATGAGGACAGGCACACACGTGTGCATAATTGCCCTGTGCACCACTGCTATGGGACACATCTCTTAAAATTTTGTGTTACACACTGACAGTAGCTATTACATCCTCAGCCATTCAACATGCACTGCACTATTAACAACCAGGACAGCAAGGGTAGGGGGGCTATGCACTGTGGGGGGAGCTGTGTACTGTGGGGGGAACTGTGCACTGTGGGGGGAGACCAGTGTGCAGCATGTTAGGTGGGAACTAAGCAATCTAGTAGACACTGACCCCCCACACTAAGCAATCTAGCAGACACTGACCCCCCGCACTAAGCAATCTAGCTGACACTGACCCCCTGCACTAAGCAATCTAGTAGACACTGACCCCCCACACTAAGCAATCTAGCAGACACTGACCCCCCACACTAAGCAATCTAGCAGACACTGACCCCCCACACACTGACCCCCCACACTAAGCAATCTAGCATGCACTGACCCCCCACACTAAGCAATCTAGTAGACAATGACCCCCCACACTAAGCAATCTAGCAGACACTGACCCCCCACACTAAGCAATCTAGCAGACACTGACCCCCCACACTAAGCAATCTAGCAGACACTGACCCCCCGCACTAAGCAATCTAGCAGACACTGACCCCCCCCCCCCCCGCACTAAGCAATCTAGCAGACACTGACCCCCCGCACTAAGCAATTTAGCAGACACTGACCCCCACACTAAGCAATCTAGCAGACACTGACCCCCCACACTAATCAATCTAACAGACACTGACCCCCCGCACTAAGCAATCTAGCAGACACTGACCCCCCACACTAAGCAATCTAGTAGACACTGACCCCCCACACTAAGCAATCTAGCAGACACTGACCCCCCGCACTAAGCAATCTAGCAGACACTGACCCCCCACACTAAGCAATCTAGCAGACACTGACCCCCCACACTAAGCAATCTAGCAGACACTGACCCCCCGCACTAAGCAATCTAGTAGACAATGACCCCCCACACTAAGCAATCTAGCAGACACTGACCCCCCACACTAAGCAATCTAGTAGACACTGACCCCCCACACTAAGCAATCTAGCAGACACTGACCCCCCACACTAAGCAATCTAGCAGACACTGACCCCCCACTAAGCAATCTAGCATGCACTGACCCCCCACACTAAGCAATCTAGCAGACACTGACCCCCCGCACTAAGCAATCTAGCAGACACTGACCCCCCGCACTAAGCAATCTAGCAGACACTGACCCCCCCCCCCCGCACTAAGCAATCTAGCAGACACTGACCCCCCGCACTAAGCAATCTAGCAGACACTGACCCCCCGCACTAAGCAATCTGGCAGACACTGACCCCCACACTAAGCAATCTAGCAGACACTGACCCCCCACACTAATCAATCTAACAGACACTGACCCCCCGCACTAGGCAATCTAGCAGACACTGACCCCCCACACTAAGCAATCTAGCAGACACTGACCCCCCACACTAAGCAATCTAGCAGACACTGACCCCCCGCACTAAGCAATCTAGCAGACACTGACCCCCCACACTAAGCAATCTAGCAGACACTGACCCCTCACACTAAGCAATCTAGCAGACACTGACCCCCCACACTAAGCAATCTAGCAGACACTGACCCCCCACACTAAGCAATCTAGCAGACACTGACCCCCACACTAAGCAATCTAGCAGACACTGACCCCCCACACTAAGCAATCTAGCAGACACTGACCCCCCACACTAAGCAATCTAGCAGACACTGACCCCCCACACTAAGCAATCTAGCAGACAATGACCCCCCACACTAAGCAATCTAGCAGACACTGATGCTAAGCAATCTAGCTTAATCGAGTTGGAATGTGGAAGTTTCACTTCCACCAAATGGGGAAGTAGATGTTAGAAAACATCCAGCGTAGATGACAATGCCAAGGGAAACTTGAACCAGATGAATAAGAACTGAAAAACGGAAATATATCATGTTACTCTACACGCGTGTGTGAGTGAGTGCTTTTAGAGTTTCATCAGCACTAATACAAGTTCTCTAGATCACTTTGACATGAGTGTATGAGCAGTGTGAGGCCCCAGGGACGGGTGGCAGACGTACTTACGTACGTAGGTCACGCACGGCAATACACAAACATCCTACCCACCTGCCGAATGGGCGTGGCACCAGTATGATTGAAACACTGCGAGTATCAGCATCAAGTATTAGACCCGTGACACTGGCTACAACAACATTAAGAAGGGGATCGGAAATGCCCAATTCCCATGTTTCCATGCATGTTCGGAAATGCCCAATTGCCATGTTTCCATGCATGTTCGTCTGGAAGTAACTTCTTCTCCCTTAACCCTCTGCTCTTTGTAACAGCACCAGCAATGGGGGACACAACATGGTCTCTTCTTCACCAACATCTCGCCAATGGGGGAGCATTTAATAGCAGCACACCAGCAATGGGGGACACATGATGGCCTCTTCTTCACCAACATCTCACCAATGGGGGAGCACTTAATAGCAGCACACCAGCAATGGGGGACACATGATGGCCTCTTCTTCACCAACATCTCACCAATGGGGGAGCACTTAATAGCAGCACACCAGCAATGGGGGACACATGATGGCCTCTTCTTCACCAACATCTCACCAATGGGGGAGCACTTAATAGCAGCACACCAGCAATGGGGGACACATGATGGCCTCTTCTTCACCAACATCTCACCAATGGGGGAGCACTTAATAGCAGCACACCAGCAATGGGGGACACATGATGGCCTCTTCTTCACCAACATCTCACCAATGGGGGAGCATTTAATAGCAGCACACCAGCAATGGGGGACACATGATGGCCTCTTCTTCACCAACATCTCACCAATGGGGGAGCACTTAATAGCAGCACACCAGCAATGGGGGACACATGATGGCCTCTTCTTCACCAACATCTCACCAATGGGGGAGCACTTAATAGCAGCACACCAGCAACGGGGGACACATGATGGCCTCTTCTTCACCAACATCTCACCAATGGGGGAGCATTTAATAGCAGCACACCAGCAATGGGGGACACATGATGGCCTCTTCTTCACCAACATCTCACCAATGGGGGAGCATTTAATAGCAGCACACCAGCAATGGGGGACACATGATGGCCTCTTCTTCACCAACATCTCACCAATGGGGGAGCACTTAATAGCAGCACACCAGCAATGGGGGACACATGATGGCCTCTTCTTCACCAACATCTCACCAATGGGGGAGCATTTAATAGCAGCACACCAGCAATGGGGGACACATGATGGCCTCTTCTTCACCAACATCTCACCAATGGGGGAGCATTTAATAGCAGCACACCAGCAATGAGGGACACATGATGGCCTCTTCTTCACCAACTTCTCACCAATGGGTGGGCACTTAATAGCACTATAACTCCAGTGTCACACAATACTTTGCACAGGCTTACTGTAAGGTCAAGGGTGAAGCTACTGATTCCACAGGGCCCCAAAGAGACCATCTACCTGACCCATGAAGTGATACGTTACACAACATTATCACTAATTCATATCACTAAATATGGAAACATCATTTGTCTTTGACGGAGGTGTGCAGAGAAGAGTTGGATGAAGATGGGAGTAGGACTGGACAAGCCTAATCGAACTTGTCTAATTAAAAAAGAAGTTGTTATTCTGTCTAGTAATAATGATATTAATAAGAGTGTGCTTTAGAAAGGTTTGGTAGTGAATATGAATAGATCCACACTCTTATATATATATATATATATATAATAATAATATATATATATATATATATATATTAATATATATACATATATATATATTTAATATATGCATGCTATCTTCTTGCATCTTGTCTCGTAAGTTTATCTAGGAATGGCCGCCCAGCTGTCCTGCTCCCTCTTGACCTGTCCATAATTCACACGACATTGCTAACTCAGCATTTCCTGGCCAGCGTCGACATTGCTGGGGCTGCTCAAGGATATCCTGTTCTCTCCTTGCACATTCACTTCTAAGAGCTTCCATCGCTCACCTTGTAGTCACTGTGCGTGCAAGGCTTTAATGCTCACCATTCTTTCTGTGCAAACTTAGACACTGATGTTGTCTTTTCTCTCTCAGCCCTTTCTCCTGCTGGTCAGAGTTCCCACCTCAATCAGTTTCTCACATTTCTTTCAGTAGTTTAGTCGTTTTGTGCTGGATGCCACTGCCTCGAGCTTCTCAGCTTCGTGACCATGATTAGCGTGTGAGCAGTTATCCTTCTGAGCTCCAGCTTTGTGTGCGAACGATACACTGCCGAGCAATGATACTCTGATGTGTGCCGAGCAATGATACACTGATGTGTGCCGAGCAAGGATACACTGATGTGTGCCGAGCAATGATACTCTGATGTGTGTCAAGCAATGATACACTGATGTGTGCCGAGCAAGGATACACTGATGTGTGCCGAGCAATGATACACTGATGTGTGCCGAGCATTGATACACTGATGTGTGCCGAGCAATGATACACTGATGTGTGCCGAGCAATGATACACTGATGTGTGCCGAGCAATGATACACTGATGTGTGCCGAGCAATGATACACTGATGTGTGCCGAGCAAGGATACACTGATGTGTGCCGAGCAATGATACTCTGATGTGTGTCAAGCAATGATACACTGATGTGTGCCGAGCAAGGATACACTGATGTGTGCCGAGCAATGTCATGATACACTGATGTGTGCCGAGCAATGATACACTGATGTGTGCCGAGCAATGATACACTGATGTGTGCCGAGCAAGGATACACTGATGTGTGTCAAGCAATGATACACTGATGTGTGCCGAGCAAGGATACACTGATGTGTGCCGAGCAATGTCATGATACACTGATGTGTGCCGAGCAATGATACTCTGATGTGTGCCGAGCAATGATACACTGATGTGTGCCGAGCAATGATACTCTGATGTGTGCCGAGCAATGATACACTGATGTGTGCCGAGCAAGGATACACTGATGTGTGCCGAGCAAGGATACACTGATGTGTGCCGAGCAAGGATACACTGATGTGTGCCGAGCAATGATACACTGATGTGTGCCGAGCAACGATACACTGATGTGTGCCAAGCAATGATACACTGATGTGTGCTAAGCAATGATACACTGATGTGTGCCGAGCAATGATACACTGATGTGTGCCGAGCAAGGATACACTGATGTGTGCCGAGCAATGATACTCTGATGTGAGATGAGCAATGATACACTGATGTGTGCAGAGCAATGATACACTGATGTGTGCCGAGCAATGATACACTGATGTGTGCCGAGCAATGATACTCTGATGTGTGCCGAGCAATGATACTCTGATGTGCGGTGAGCAAGGATACACTGATGTGTGCCGAGCAAGGATACACTGATGTGTGTCGAGCAAGGATACACTGATGTGTGCCGAGCAATGATACACTGATGTGTGCCGAGCATTGATACACTGATGTGTGCCGAGCAATGATACACTGATGTGTGCCGAGCAATGATACACTGATGTGTGCCGAGCAATGATACACTGATGTGTGCCGAGCAAGGATACACTGATGTGTGCCGAGCAAGGATACACTGATGTGTGTCAAGCAATGATACACTGATGTGCGGTGAGCAATGATACACTGATGTGTGCCGAGCAAGGATACACTGATGTGTGCCGAGCAATGATACTCTGATGTGTGCCAAGCAATGATACACTGATGTGTGCCGAGCAATGATACACTGATGTGTGCCGAGCAATGATACACTGATGTGTGCCGAGCAAGGATACACTGATGTGTGCGGTGAGCAATGATACACTGATGTGCGGTGAGCAATGATACACTGATGTGCGGTGAGCAATGATACTCTGATGTGAGATGAGCAAGGATACACTGATGTGTGCCGAGCAATGATACACTGATGTGTGCCGAGCAATGATACACTGATGTGTGCCAAGCAGTGATACACTGATGTGTGCCGAGCAATGATACACTGATGTGTGCCGAGCAAGGATACACTGATGTGTGCCGAGCAATGATACTCTGATGTGTGCCGAGCAATGATACACTGATGTGTGCCGAGCAAGGATACACTGATGTTTGCCGAGCAAGGATACACTGATGTGTGCCGAGCAAGGATACACTGATGTGTGCCGAGCAAGGATACAATGATGCAATGACTTTCTCCTCGATAATCATCTTAAATTTACTCGCTCGACGTTTCGGCTAGATGCTCCAGCCTTCATCAGAGATGGTTCAAACCAGCTCAGTGCAGAGATCACAAAAACAACCCCAGCATTCGTGCCTGGCCTGGCATTAAGCAATTATGCACAGGTAAAGAGAAGTCTGTACTATAAGCAAGTTAGTTACTTGATTGTGTCAATGATACCAGCCTTTGCCCAGTGGTGCAGACTGTTGAGCCATCAGCCTTGCTTGTTTGACTGCTTGGTTTCCTGTGACAAATGCTCTAGATATACAGTAGCTTGAGAAACTGATAAAAAACGTAAAGCCACCCACCACACTTTGAACACCACCAAACGCAACTCAACACCGACTGTGCCAACAGAGAGACTGTCAATACTTCACAGATCTCACAAAAATTCATTTAAGCTATAGCATATCAAATTGCTGCCGTACATAAATCTACAAAAGCTTTCTAAAAGACACGCCTTCAGTTGTGGAAAGTGTCCAGAAAAAAACTAGAGGCTAAACAAAATCTGCAAAAGTCTGAAACTTGTTCGTTCTTCCCGTGATAACCAATAAGAGGGCACAAGCCTTTTTGTATCGAGTCGACTGGTGCACATGATTGGTTTTCAATCTCACTTAGTGATGCAGTGTTATGCAGCATAAGCAAGATCTACAGTACTGATCATCCAAATCTTTAGCCTCCTGGGCTTCACGAGACTTAACTTACCTGCCACCTGGCTGCTCAGTGCTACACCACAGTCTTGGTGACCTGGCTTGACAAAGAAGTAATTGACACCAATTCGCTGTTCTGTTTGTGCAGAGCAGGCATGGTAACGAACCAATATATATATTCCTAAATAGGCACAGCTATGATGGCCTATAAATAGAGAGGATATATATATTTTTACAGAACCAGTCAGCTGGAGCGAGAAGATTAAATGACTTCTCAACTATCTGATGGCCTCTAAATTCCGTAAAGATGTTCCAGGTTAAGAAAATCCCAATAACATGAAGGATGTAATAATGGAAATTTCACACACACACACACACACACACACACACACACACACTATATCCAGCTTCGTGAATGAGCAGTGTAAAAACAAACAAACAAAGCTCTCTATTTAGGAAGCATGGGTGCCACACACCCCATATTCAGCGTGCATTGTGGGGCATGTACACCAGTGTGTCCGCACCAATAAAAAGCCACACAGCCAAGCTCCACCCTAAACATGTTCTACAAACAAAGACCAGAAATAAATGCAAGGCTATTGTGCGGCGAGCTGGAGCACCTTGCCAAGCAAACCTCATGCTTTTCTTCCTAACTGAAATCCTAGCATTGCTAGGTTGCTCAGGAGCATCCCTGGCCGCTGTCCAGACCTCACTGATGTTATCATGATGATGTAATGTGACCGAGACATGGGAAAGTAGCAGAGGGTTGCATATCTATGTTTTGTGATGGTTGCAACCAGATGCCTTGCGACATGATGATGGGGTATTGTTACAGGATGCTTCCTGCGGAAGTTTGGGCAAGTTGCACTTTCTCCTCTGGAAAGGAAGCATACTAAGAGTGAGATCACCATCAGCTAGCACTTGGCGTCTGACAGTGATGTCAGAGTACTCACTGAAGCAAAGGCAATGGAGAAGAAGCTGACAAGAGCTCCAGATATCGAAGAGAGTTTTCACCCCTTGGGTACTGTTCACCTGTTCAGCATGCTCTCAAACAATTACCATATCTCTCCCCTTTTGAAAATTTGCCTCACTAATTGTTGCTGTCCAAGTTAGTAGTAGCAACAAGTGCATCGAGCAGGGAATTGTGCTCTTTCCTTGCCAAGCTCGATACAATGCCACCTCCATGCTGAGGAACTGAGTAGCTATGTCAGAATGAAACTCTTGACAGCATCCTTGCACTCTGGCAGTCACTAACTGCGCATCATGCTCTCAGCCAATTCCCTTTCCCATCTGCAGCCTTTCCGCCCAGTTTTTAAGGAACCTTCACCATGACAACCGATTCCAGATTACATTAGCTCATTCAATTTAAGGCAGACGACTCATTCACACACACACACATATATTTATTTTACTGGTAAATCTATGGTGACTGCACATACGCCATGTGTGTCAGTACCAACCAACTCCTCAGATGGCTTGCACCAAACTACATGAACGCACAGTTCCATGCATTCAACTTCCCACGTATTACGCCCCGTAAACCAAGGTAAGGCACCACAACATGAAGACTCACTGACGTCGCTGACTGAATTTTACCCGCCGACAAAAAAAACGCTTGGATGAATTGGCCTTGCATATTCACTCACAACACACAGGTCATGCAGCACAGCGGTGATTACAAGGCCAGTGTGAGAGAAGAAGCTGTTGGCTATTGTTTCCATGGCCGAGATCACACCATTCACACAAGTGGGCCCTTGAGAGGCCACAACCCTTGTCCTCAACAGCTCACTCAGCTGTCATACTGTGTGCTTGGTAGTATACACTCATACAGTCTCATCTCTCTCACACACGCTGAGAATAGATCAGCACACCTGAGAACCCAGACGGTATTTACAATATCAGACTATTAAGCTATTCGTAATCAAAGGAAGTTGGTCTGCCCATACACTTGATCTGGCTACATATCAAAGGCTTTTCCAAACGTTCTCAGTATGACATGTGGCCAATATGCCAGGCACAAGAGTGGCTTCACTTACATGGAACAAAAATGCTGCCTAGCACTGAGCATACACACAGACACACACAGAGACATGCAGATGGTTTTAAATGGAGGGCATCTCACTATGGACAAGTATACCAGTAGCAGAGGAATTTCAATGTGGAGTATTCTAGCCATGACATTTGCAAAAAAAAAAGACTTCAAAGGAGTTTGTACACTACATTATGCAGGAGTGGGCTTTGCTCCAGAACATGAATAATCTCAAGCACGATTAGCAGCATTTTAATTGAGCAGTGCAGAGTGGATGACTATCACACGCCTAGCTTTATGACCCTTTCTCCCTCCCCTTTCACAGGTGACAGCAGGACGACAGCCAACCTTCTTGGATGAAAGAGACATGCCTGCCATGAACCTGTGAGCACTCTTGCTGCACTGGGAGCTTCAGACATTAGCAACAGCCATCACTACAGGAACTGGTCACGAAGATCATCGCTCCGAGTTGCCCTGCAGCAAGCATGTGTGGTCTAGGAAGACTTCCAGCACTGCAGCAACTGCTTTTGTTACGGAATGTAATGACTTAATGTTCGGATGTAAACACCAATAAAAAAAATTTTAACGACAAGTGAGAATACTTGCACACAAAGGAAGTTTACTGCCTGTCATGCAGCAACAATTTCTCCTTTTAGCAGGCAATGGCTTCTAGAAAGTTAACAGAAGCACTACAGCCTTGGAACTGGTAGGCATGACGAGCACTCCTAAGAGTCCACCCCACCTGATGATGACATAATGAAGGTAACTTATCGTAGGAATAACTCGTGCTCAGCCTCACATCAAGTTCATTCCAGGAAATGGAAATGTGAAGCTGAGGCATGTTGAGGACCATGGGAGGCTTCTTTCCACCTGTCATTCCAACTGTGTTGCTCTCAGCAGAACCCCATAGCTGTTGCTCTCAGCAGAACCCCATAGCCCGGCAACAGCTCTCGCTCACATGGTACCGAGTAATGATCCCTCTAAGTGTAGGAATATTTGCTCGCTAAAGAAGGATTCGCGGGGGGAAATATTCACGAGTTGTCCAGCACATGAATGCCCCTCTCACCTTCTGTCTGCAGATAGATCTGTCAAAACCACAAATATTAAAAGGTCCCACTACTGTTATATGATAATCCCACATAACCCTAACCCACTAAACCCTAACCCCACTAAACCCTAACCCCACTAAACACTAACCCCACTAAACACCACTCACTAAACACTAAATCCTAATCCCACTAAACCCTAATCCCACTAAACTCTAATCCCACTAAACCCTAATCCACTAAACCCTAACCCTACTAAACACTACACTAAACACTAATCCCAATAAACACTAATTCCTAATTCCACTAAACCCTAATCCCACTAAACACTAATCCCACTAAACCCTAATCCACTAAACCATTAAACCCTAACCCTACTAAACACTACACTAAACACTAATCCCACTAAACTCTAATCCCAATAAACACTAATTCCTAATCCCACTAAACACTAATCCCACTAAACATTAATCCCTAATCCCACTAAAACATAATTTCACTAAACACTAAAACATAATTCCACTATTTCAAACACTAATCCCTAATCCCACTAAACCCTAATACACTAAACAGTAATCCCCCTAAACACTAATCCTCAAGAGTAATCCACCAAGTAAACTCCCCCAAAGAAACCCCTTAAATTGTAATTAGTAATTCCATTAAGCACACACTAATAAGATACTAATCCACTATGTAATAGCAGCTACATGCACGTGTGCAGGCAACTTCAAGGCAGAGAAGACCGTAGCATTTACATGCACTAGAACAATATCACTTTTTATAAACACAATATCCTAAACACGCAGAGAGATGATGATCAATAAATACTTTATATCCACAGAGAGAGGATGATCAATAAATACTTTATATCCACAGAGAGAGAGGATGATTAATAAATACTTCACATCCACAGAGAGAGGATGATCAATAAATACTTTACATCCACAGAGAAATGAATACTTTACATCCACAGAGAGGATGATTAATAAATACTTTACATCCACAGAGAGAGGATGATTAATAAATACTTTACATCCACAGAGAGAGGATGATTAATAAATACTTTACATCCACAGAGAGAGGATGATTAATAAATACTTTACATCCACAGAGAGAGGATGATTAATAAATACTTTACATCCACAGAGAGAGGATGATTAATAAATACTTTATATCCACAGAGAGGATGATGAGGATGATTAATAAATACTTTACGTACATCCACAGAGAGAGGATGATTAATAAATACTTTATATCCACAGAGAGATGATTAATAAATACTTCACATCCACAGAGAGGATGATTAATAAATACTTCACATAAACAGAGAGAGGATGATTAATAAATACTTCACATCCACAGAGAGAGGAAAAATACTTCACATCCACAGAGAGGATGATTATATAAATACTTCACATCCACAGAGAGAGGATGATTAATAAATACTTTACATCCACAGAGAGAGGACATCCACAGAGAGAGGATGATTAATAAATACTTCACATCCACACAGAGTGGATGATTAATAAATACTTTACATCCACAGAGAAGATGATTAATAAATACTTTACATCCATGGAGAAGATGATTAATAAATACTTTACATCCATGGAGAAGATGATTAATAAATACTTTACATCCATGGAGAAGATGATTAATAAATACTTTACATCCATGGAGAGAGGTATATAACACCTAAACTCTGGAGAATAGACATATTGAAGACCGGTGGTCATCCATTATGAACACTCTGTCCATAAAGTAGTGGGTGGGTATGAGTTACTCATCCAATAACTGAAGGCCAACGAGGGGCAAGAAACTGCACTTTGAACTGCACCATCCTCTTGCTGCCAAGGGGCTTGAGCATGCAGTGTCGGATTTTAGCAAGCAAAAAAAAGAGGAAAGGAAGAGGAAAGATGGGAGAGGAGGGGAGGGGAAGTGAGGGAAAGGGAGGGAAGGGAGAGGAGGGGAGGGGAGGGGAGGGAGTGGAGGGGAGGGGAGGGAGTGGAGGGAAAGGGAGGGAAGGGAGTGGAGGGAAAGGGAGGGAAGGGAGAGGAGGGGAGGGGAAGGGAAGGGAGGGAGAGGAGGGGAGAAATGGGGGAGTGTTCTTACCTCTTTAAACATGTCCACCTACACCACTGGTAAAAAGAGCCGTCTTGAAAGCATAATCGTTAATTAACTTAATGGCAGGCCACTAACCCGATTGCATGCATTATGTCAATGGCATGGATCAACTGATTCCTAATTAGTTCCTCAAAAGAGCAATACCTTTGACTATGCAATTGGCCACAGCCAGTCAGCTCTCTTACAGAGCAGAGTAGTCCACTTCAGATCCACTCAGCTACTCACTCATCTAAGGAAGAGGAGTTAAATTTCGTCCTGGTTGATTATGCACACACTAGAGCACTTGCCTAGCCACATTTCCATTTTGCTTTGAGAGTCACTAAGCCTCAAGTATGTAGGACCTGGACAAGTGCCAAAGTACTTTACAATAAAAATATGCACTTGGCAAAAGATGAACGCCGACTGATTATGACCTTGGTTCAACTTTGCTAAGTGCAATTATGTAAGCTTCATAACATCCAAAATCTTGGCTAGCCTGAGCTATAGGCACATGATTTCTCTTTGAAAACCATTTTCCATTAAAAATTAGTGCTGTGCATATCTGGTTCGAATGCCGCAATGACATGCACAATAATACAGTGAGCAAGACAGTGTTTGTGGGAATACATTCTTACTGAAATCAATTGAATTATTTGTTAAAAAATAATTTCCCACGCGTAGGATGAAGATGCATGCCATGCGTGTCTGAAGCATCTTGCATCACGGTACAAGTCCAGCATTGGATAAGGGTATGGTAATAACCTGCGATTTACAGGTGACTGTTACATACAGGTGACTGTTACATACAGGTGCTAGAGTCGAGAGAATTAACTGTGTTAGGCAATCTTGAACAGAGCTAGAGCCAGTGTCTGCATACACCTACATACATACCACTTTTACCTTCGTCGCGACTGGTATATCAAAGACCAGGAACTTTCAACTCGAAGACTTAGAAAGCAACAGCTGGCCAACTAATTGCACACATCAAAGCACAAATGGCTTAAGGGGCTTTGAGAAAGTCTTAAAGATCAGAGCTATTACAAGGGGAATTAGTGAGTGTGTAAAGATTCTGCCACTCCAGATATGCCTCAGTGCAATACTAATCACTTGACTAATAGCTACGGATACCAATCGTTTGGACTCTGAGCACAAAGAGGAACACAGAGACCTACTTCACAGAAAGAAGGAAGGAAAGACAAGGAGATATGCATCTTCAGTCTATGATCACACATGAGTGGGGGGAATGGTTAAAACAATTCCATGGTGGGGGTGGGGGGGCTCTCAATAAAGTGATGTTCCTGCCCCCTCAGCAGAAGTTGAATATTATAAGAACTGAGGAGCACAAGAGGTATTAGTTTCTTCTGGGTTGACTGGAGCAGCCACCGCACACACCACAGCTACAGCTGCTTCTACACGACATAGTCTGAGGCTAACCACTCTGGGGGGCTACCTATTCTGAAATCTTGGAACGGGGAGAGAGAAGGGGGCGCGAAAAATTATAGGGGGGAGTAATTATAGGGTGGGGGGGCAATGGTAAAAATATGGCAGGCAATAGAACATTTATAGGAGGGAGGAGACACTCAAGACACAGTGATTAACAAGTCATCATTTTAAAGACAACATTCCTCCAAAGCTTCAGACTTGACAGCTCAAAAAGCCTCCAGACTCTTGGCTTTCATTCTAGTAGTGGCAGTAATTATGAACTTGCTTATCTGTCATCTCTGAACTGTAGTAATTGCTAGACCCAATCCAGTCAATCCAGTCATGTGCTAGAGTTGAAAGTTGGTCTCAATGCAATTAGCAGCACATGGACAGTTCAACACAATTAAGGAATCGATCAACCACTACACCAAACTCATGCCTTGTTATTGGAACAATCAAAGCTGAGACCTTGAGCAAACCAGACTGACCTTGAATCCCATAATCCATCCTTCTCCTGACCCAACAGTTGTCCTATCAATGGTGGTCAAAACAGCACACCCTCTGGAGCCAATGTTTTTGTCCCTCTAGGAAGGATGTCTTTGGCTTGAGCCTAAAAAGGCTCAGAGGTACAAACCCCACTTCCCGAGTTGAGTAAGTGCTGCAAGTTATGGCTTGGGTCACATGTCTTGATGTGGGCACTAGCTACTCCAGTGTGACTGATGTCTTGGGAGCTGGTGATTACTCCTGTGGCTAGGATCAGGGTTAGCTTGCTAGCAGTTAGCACCAAGAACTCGTTAACTTGATTACAGGCCCAGCAGTTTTAGTCATGTTTTGTCACCTTGTTTTGCTATGCATCATTGTAGAGCAAGTCCTGATATGGAATGAATGAAGAGGCTATATTTAACTTGTTAAGTTCACTATTGTTTTACATCGATGATGAAAACAAAACCACCTAATCAACTTACTGGCTTGGACACATTATCTTTTAAGGGAATGAGCAGAAAATGGTTTTTCTTCAAATCCATAAAATATAACAAGACTCTATCCGGAGTCCAACACGTGACACGAGGTCACTTGGCATGACACAAGGTCACTTGAGACAAGGCCAAGTCCCACCTACATAGTACTACGCTAGATGCATGGAATCAAGAGTGTGCTTCACATGCAATTTGCTGCTCCACATTCTGTTTGGCTTTACTTAAGCTATATTCAAAGCATGCATACCAGCTTTGCCTGCTCCCCTTGTGTGCCAGTGTTGCTGTGATGCACACACACACACACACACACCACACAGCTATCAACTATCCATCACAGCATACAACAACATGAAAGGATCTTGCCAAATCATTGACAAGATAGCACTATTTTTGTTGTTGCTTGGATACAAAACACACGTTCACTTGTTCTAAGGTCAAGCTGAAACTATGAACATATTCCAGTATCAACCCTCCCTTCCACACACCCACACACTCATCCTCCCTTCCCACACAATCCCCTCACACATACACACCTCACTCACACCTCTCTCACTCCACTCCACAAATTATGAGCTAACATATGATAGGACAAATGTGGTTGCTACACACAACAGCAAGAAGAAACTAAACATCTCGGCCATCCCGGCTCCTTGGGCCTGCCCATCTCCATCACACAAACTCCATACCAGGAGTCTAGTACGTAGTTCATAAGTATGAACTCGATTACCGCAGCATACTGTTCATTTGTGAGCTGCTTCCAGCTGCACAACTTCTTGAGAGCATGCACAAAATTAAGGCTGTCTATTATTTTAGCACACGCTACAGAGATGCAGGGCAGATCAGGTGGCAGCAACTATAGCTTGTGTGACTATTTGCCATCTATTTGAACAGCCACTTCCATCCAGATCAGCTCTCTTTATTGGTTGCACCTCAGATGGATGCCCCTCAGCTATTCAGCACACAGATCACTTCAAGACAGTATTGACTTAATGTGTGAATGGTGTTTGATAATATCGCGTTGGGTTTCAGTTATGAGCATGGCACGGCAATGCAGTTATTGGTTGCCATGCTAGAGATCTAATCAATGGCACAGTGCATACACTTGAGAATATACAGTCCATGAGGACTAGATGATATAGGACTGTAGGGCATTCGAAGAAGAGATCACAAATGCAGCCATTCAAACAGCCAAAGGAGAAAAAAAACAGTGGTGGAATATTGGCTACATGAAAATGAGCATGTCCGAGGTAGAGAGGAAGGTGGAAGGAAAGAACAGAAGATGAGGAAGGAGGGAGGGGAGGGAAGGAGGCAGGGAGAGGAGAAGGGGAGAGATGGAAGAGGGAGGGAGAAAGAGAAGGGGAGAGAGGGAAGGAGGGAGAAGGAGTGAGTGAGAGGGAAGGAGGGAGGGGGAGGAGAATGGTTATGTGAGGTGAGAACAAGAATGCCGACAAAAAAAAAGACCTGAGACAAGTCCTGAGACAAGTCCTGAGAAGTCCTGAGACAAGTCCTGAGACAAGTCCTGAGACAAGTCCTGAGACAAGTCCTGAGACAAGTCCTGAGACAAGTCCTGAGACAAGTCCTGAGAAGTCCTGAGACAAGTCCTGAGACAAGTCCAAGGTTCATTCACAATAGCCCTACTAACTTCTAAGATAACGAGGTGGAGGGATGTCATTACAAATGGCATGGCCAACAAAGGGCCCAGGTCACCAACCCAACACTCCCACAACCTATTCATTGGCATGGCTGCCTCGCCCTTGTTTATCATGCAGCAGCTGCTACAGTGCACTCAGTCCTCTCAGGCATTACAATAACAAACACACATAGCCAGCCACCAGCCACAATCTTGCTCTAGGGTGTTTTGCAAGTCACTGGCTGCAACAGAACTACTTGAAGGCACATTCATGGATGTCCATATACACCAACGCAAGTGGAGAAGACAGCTCTAACTCCCTCGCTTGGGGAGAACGACCCAGCAAGACACACAGTGCTATAAAAGCTCCCCCCTCACCTTGTTGACATATATCGGTTGCCATGGCTTTCCCTGCCTCATCATCAACACCACCACACCAAAAGGAAGAGAGGCACATGCATAGCCCTTCATAAGGGCATAATCCAAAGCCAAGGCACTTATCAATCCATCTTTCTTCCGGCAGGGGAAGAGGTGCACGTGTCTGTGCACCACCACCTATCTAAGATAAAGGCATAAGGTGAAGCCAAAGTGGTGTCTGGCCACATAATAGAGTACCCCCTAAGTGCCTGGGCCTAGCCTTGCCTGTGTGTTGCATGCATGTGTACACCACATTATTCATAGCACCCTCAAAATGCCAGGTGGGGTGTCCTAAACAAGCTTCTGACATTAGCTGCATGTGCAAACTGGCTAATGAGGCAGAAGCCCCAGACTGTACATACATGGAGAGAGAGAGCTCTCAGACCCAGTGTCTACTAATCTATCTATCCAACTGTTCAGCTTAGGAGCTATACAGTATCAAGCTACTACTATAAGCTTACGAACATTAAAAGAACCCCCTCCCCCCCCCCCCCCCACACACAAAATACTCGATCTAGTAGTAATATGAGTAGAAGTATCATTTTCTTTTCCCAATAGCAAACATGTGCTAGATATACAAGACATGACTAGCCAAAGCCACTTGCCATTCAAAGAAGAAGAAAAACAAGAAAAACGATCGAAGTTTCTAAGTGGCTGATGACAACTATTACAGAGAAAAAGTTTTGATGAAACAGTCAGTGCTTAGTCTCGCATGCCCGCTTGTCCCTCCTCTCGTGCTCGTGGGGAGTGAGGATGGCTCTAGGAAGTTCTACCACCACTATAGTGGCGGCGGTCAATCAGCACATACTAGTGGTCTGTCCAGGTGCATGTGGCATTTTGTCCTGATCATTTCTAGTTTCTTTCGCATAACTAGTCGATGCTAATGTTCAGAACTCACTTCCCTTCCAACGCTTGCTATGGAGGGAGGTTGTCTTCACATAATTTTTTTTTTTGAAAGGACGTACAGAAAGCCATCTTCTTCATCCCAGTTCATGGTCATGACGCCAGCTGCATGTCCCGTCCCCACGACGACATCCTTCTGGTGATGCCAGTTCCATCCATTTAGAAGCAGCAGGTAATTCGGCGGCAAGTTCAATATGCTCATTGTTGCCAGAACCTTTATTGGAAGGGCACCGGTCAGTAATGCCAAGTACATGCCAGGAGGAAGGATCACTCACTCCAGCAGTGAAAGGTGAGGAGACACGAGAACACGATGTGGTGGACAAAGTCATTCAGCCTTGCAGCGAGTTTCTGAGATCATCAACTGATAAATAGATTTAAGTTTCCCTGAGAGCTTGTGGGGTCTAGGCCTACAGCTGGCCATGGAATGGGTTACATAATATTGCACAAATGTGAGGGTGGAAGATCGCAGGAAGCTCGTAGTCTGCTCAGTGTTCAGTTGTGGTACAAGCAGTGCAGTGGAACACCAGGGAAAATATCAGATTGTGGACAGTGTTTATTGTTCATTCAAGCCACCCCCAGAGACCAAAGCCTGCTAGATGGCTTCCGCATCATTACCTTTTAGCAAGGAAGCCGCTAAGCTGATTACAAAGATTATCCCCCCCCCCTGAGAGTGTTGCAAACGCGACATCATCGTTGCCGGCTGCAGTTGTCTACAACACCTGCCTGCCTGCTTGCAACATCACGAGACATTTGGAGTAAATATTATGAATGCAATGAATCTCTACAATCACTCAGAAGTGGGCACAAACAGTGTGGTGTGTGGCCCATACAACCCAACTCTTCACCGAGGAACAAGCCGGTGGCAACCTTTGAGGTGACATTTAGTCACACTCAAGGTGGGAAAAAAAGATGGGACTTCACAGATCAAAACTCATTCTGAAGGACCACATGTGTCACTCCCCTTCAAGCTCATTAGACCAGTGGATATAGCAGTTGATTATCACCATTAACCACACTGTGACTTGTGAACAGGGTATAGCAATCCTGTCACCACTTTTAACTTCTACCAATTGCAAATGTTACGTACCTAGCGCCCGTCTTTGTGGAATTTAGTAGCCATCACAATACTTGAAGGATAAAGAGCTCGTTCCAATTATAGGCACTCGTAGTTCCTTCTAATTCAGATATATATACACACACACACACACACAGCCACCAAGTGTGGGAGGAGTGTGCCTTCTTTGAATGCGTATCTGTTCGTCCTTGTGTGTTCCGGCCACTGCTCAGTTTCGAGCGTGTGCAAAGTAAATGTTGAAAGAGACCCGCACACACATTCACACGCTAGACTGCACATGTAGCAGGGGAGCACAACACGCTAGCAGGGGAGCGCAGCACGCTAGCAGGGGAGCGCAGCACGCTAGCAGGGGAACACAGCACGCTACAGCTAGCAGGGGAGCACAACACGCTAGCAGGGGAGCACAACACGCTAGCAGGGGAGCACAACACGCTAGCAGGGGAGCGCAGCACGCTAGCAGGGGAGCACAGCACGCTAGCAGGGGAGCACAGCACGCTAGCAGGGGAGCACAGCACGCTAGCAGGGGAGCACAGCACGCTAGCAGGGGAGCACAGCACGCTAGCAGGGGAGCACAGCACGCACAGTCAGCAAGCAGAGTCGGGTCACATTCTACAGCTTGAGTCATGCCTAGTTGCACTATTTAAAGCAATATACATGTGCTGAAGTGAAGGGTGAAAATCAAAACTATCTGCACCCTGCTCCTCTTCACCCCCCTTTTTTCAAATTCAGACTTTGATCTTGGGTGTATGCACACAATCACACAACAGATAAGCACCACAAAATAGAGACCCTAAATAGCATGCCGTACCATAAAAGCTGGTTGCTTAGTGCACACGCTAACAATAGCCGACATGAGTTGACCAGGTGCCCCAAAGCCGATAAAAATTTAATTTTTTTGTTGTAAGTACAGATCCATGATTCTACATCGTAGGTTGTGGGAGCAACAGATAGTTAGTACCTACCAAAATAGCATGCACACACACACTTAATACATGTAACAGGATGTGCGTCGAACCCCCCCCCCCCACTCCCCTCCCGACTTTCACAGGAGAACAGAGAACTTTTACGAGAGTACTGAAGTGTACATCACATCCACTGCACAACATGCTGAGTCAGCACTTAAAAGTTGACGGCGTATCAATCAAGAAACAAAATAGAATACGTACACAGTGTGCACTGACGGGTAGCACTGACGGGTTTACTCACCTGCCATCTGGTGTCCGCGGCTAGTGGAAACAGCACTGACGGGTTTACTCACCTGCCATCTGGTGTCCGCGGCTAGTGGAAACAGCACTGACGGGTTTACTCACCTGCCATCTGGTGTCCGCGGCTAGCGGAAACAGCACTGACGGGTTTACTCACCTGCCATCTGGTGTCCGCGGCTAGCGGAAACAGCACTGACGGGTTTACTCACCTCCATCTGGTGTCCGTGGCTAGTGGAAAAGGCACTACTCACCTGCCATCTGGTGTCCACGGCTAGTGGAAACAGCAGTGACGAACAGCCTTCACAGAGAAGTGCTGCTCCATTGACACCAGTTCAGCACGAGGAGAGAACCACCATTTAGTAGATGGAGCTATTCACTTTAAGAGAAACTTAGCTACACAGACCTGGTCAGCTGGACGGCAAGGCTACACTACTTTTCACGACAGAGATGTGCCGCAAAGTTGCTCAAGGAGATACCTTCTGCAGCATTAAGATGTTACAATTACGATGCCCTCCTCAATAATGAACTTGAGATTAACTCTCTCGATGTTTCGACTCGATGCTTTAGCCTTCACAGACCGATGTCGAGAGAGTTAATCTCAAGTTCATTATTGAGAAGGTCATTGAAATTGTGTCATGTCAAATGAGAGTTCGTTGAGAGCTTTAAGACGGTTGAAATAAGAGTATCAATACTTTATTGCCTGGAATACACACTGTTCACTTTATGCAGGGGAGAGGTCGGAGGACAGATGTGATTACTGTGTTCATTCTTGTGTAAGGCGAGAAGAAAAACAAGAAAGATAAAGTTTTCTACGTTCACTTCACACCAACTGGCTCAGCTGTAATTTGAAATTGTTTTGCCAAACACGGCACACCTGCTAAGAAGCCCTAGAATCACGACACATTGGGTGGTTTTGGAGTAATTAACTAGCCAATAGTGGCAACGTTCAGAATGAATGGTAAATTAGAAGGAGGGAAAGGAAAAGGAGGAAAGGATGGGGGGGGGACAGAGCTCTTGTTTCAAGAATTACAGACAATTCCAGTGACAAGTGCAATCCACACCACCTTGACATAAGAGGAATACAACAAAAAAAGGGGAGAGAAGGGGGGAGGGAGGGGGGGATACTTGGCAATCCCAAATTGTGGGAAATGGAGAAAAAAAGAGAACGAAAAAAACCCAAAAACCTTTTGAGTTGTAAAGCTGACCAGAAAGCTTATAAGCTAGGTCACACATCATAAGATACACATCTGGAAGATGGTCAACTTGGCATGAGATGTTTAATTGAATACCCTAGAGATGATGAGGAGCGAGAAAAACCATTGCACAGTTCGACGGACATTGGCAAATCGTGTCCACAAGGGTACACTGCCATACCTTTTAAGGGAAACTTCAGAGAAGCCCTTGCACCACTTGAAGTTCACGAGCTATTTGTGCCAACCTTGCTCTGTTGGTACTTGTACTCCAGAGCTTTGGCTACCTGGCCTGTATTCTACCATTGCTTTGATGTTCACAAGAGAAAAGACAATGGCTACATCAATACACACGACCGGGTTGCATTCGCAATGATGCTAGGAACAATAGTGCACCTCTCGAGTGATATCCCTCAACCAACGATACCATCACCAAATCTGGCCTGGATGGGTGTGTGTGCTGCATTGTATAAATGAGTAGTTGTCATACAAGAGAGAGAGAGCCTACACATGGACCAGCAGTGAGTGCCACACCTACCACTACAGTCCCATTTCTATTTTGCAGCCTATTAGCTACAGACCAAGAAGAGCGCAGCAGTTCGCTAGTTTCTAACTTTGAACCAATTTTTTTTTAAATCTTAAAATGGTAGAGCACAGCCTTTCCAGGACATGGAGACACCCATTAATATCAGACCACATCCATTCAAGACAAGCCTCCACTTGAGAAGGACCTTTTTTCTTGAAAGGCTTATGTGGGAACCATTGGATGACCTATGGATACGAGATACTACCAGAGTGGAAATTATTAGCAAGTGGCACTCTGTTCACACCAGAACAATACAGAGGATATTGTAACACCTAATGATGTTATTTCCTAACCACACCCAGCACTGTATACACAGATGACACTGACTCCAATGCAGATTACTAGAGAAGTCCTTAAAAAGACTGTAGTCTCAGGAGTGTATGTGGCCATATTCGGATGTTCTCTCCCAGCACCTCACTGTGTCTCATGATCCCATCTGCCCAGCTTTCCTGCTCTCTCCGGACATGTCCACTGTGTCTCATGATCCTATTTAGATATAGCTGCCCAGCTTTCCTGCTCTCTCCGGACATGTCCACTGTGTCTCATGATCCTAACTAGATATAGCTGCCCAGCTTTCCTGCACGTCCACTGTGTCTCATGATCCTAACTAGATATAGCTGCCCAGCTCTCCTGCTCTCTCCTGACACGTCCGTCTCATGATCCTAACTAGATATAGCTGCCCAGCTCTCCTGCTCTCTCCTGACACGTCCGTCTCATGATCCTAACTAGATATAGCTGCCCAGCTCTCCTGCTCTCTCCAGACATGTCTAGACATAGGTCCCTGGCTTACAGGCTTCATCTCTCATCTTGCTACTGGTTTCCAGCTCTCCCATTACAAATCTTCCTTGTGCTCTCTGCCCTTTCCTCCCACTGGTCTGGCCTCCTCAATCTTGTTCCTCCATATTTCTCTCTCTAGTTGACCGCCACTTTGTGTTGGCTCCTCCGGCATAGAAGCGACATAGCTGATGTGTGTGCATAGTCCCTGCGCTTGTGAGGATCCTCAGCCCTGATGAGGAGAAGGAGTTTGGGAATGGCTGGTGAGATTAGCTGCAGCTAAGGATGGACGAAAGTCTTAAAATGGACTGTCTCAGTTGCTGACTTGAAAAACGCATGTGTCAATGTTTTGTGGAACATGTTTCAATGTTTTGTGGAACCTGTTTCTGTAAAAATGTGCTGAGTTGGACACGAAATATGACATTGCATTCTAGATCTCCATTATGGACGATAATGGACGACACAATTTCCCCATCAATGTCCGTGCATGCATAGTCAGAGGCTATGCAACAACCTCCTTGACTCCACCCCCGCAATATACAGCAGATCACCGACTACATTGACTCTGCAGGAAGAAAGAAAAAAGAAACGGAACAAGCAAGAAAAACTCCGGGCAATCCGAAAAGCACCAAAGTTCGATCAAACGAATTCACACCGCTTTAGGAAATCAAGACCATCTTTGGCGACTCAGGAGAGCCCTCGTCATGCTGATGCGTGTGCCGCATTACATGTGCTTCATCTGTCATTGCATCTGCTGCATTCTTTTATTTTTAATTGGCAAGTGCAAGTGTGCATTCCTCTACCTTCACACACACCACACATGTTCTTCAATCTGTAGCTCAGCAGCAGCTAGACCACGCGACAAGGCATGTCTGCCATGCAACAGACCCGATGCAGAGCCATGCCAGGTCCGAGGTAAAAACCAACCTCCTCATTCCTGTAAACAAGAATTCAGGGGTTGACCAGAAGGAGGGAAATTACTAGCCATTCTCCCATCACATCCTCCATCATTCTTTCCCCCCTCCTCTTCCATTAGCTTGCACGTGGCACGTACAAACAAAAGTCACCGCAAAACTGTCAACAGAAGCCATAGGGCGAGTGCAGAGAGAGCCGCAGGGAGGTGGTTGCCAGGGTGCGTGGTTAGAGCATGGCATGGCACGGGTGAGTAGACTGCATGTACATGGCCATGAATTATCCTAACCAATTAAGTGTGGTCCAGGGATAATTAAGAGCTACGATACCACAGACACTCCAAGAATTCACGGTGGGCAATATGCACATATTAGAGCATTGCCATGTACATACATGTCAAGCTAATGTGCATGCTGAGGTGAGAGGTGGCGCAAGAAACCAGCATGGTCAATCAGTGTGGTGAGTTTACTGTTTTTATTTTTATTTTTTTAATCAGTCTGGTGGTCGGAGTGCAATCCTACCAGGCCATGATTCAATCAACACCACATGGCACGGCAAGCTGCTGATTGCACTGTAATGAGCAGTGACACCTGGACTCCAGAAATAATATAACAATGATTGATGACCTGTACCAGGTTTGCAACTTCCTCTTACGGTGAAAAAATTAATAATATTAATTAAAAGATTAAAAAAGAGTCTGGAAGTTGTATGCTGACTGCACTGCTAGAGACAGGACACCTGGTAACTAGGGTGATGCAAGATTACAGTTTCACAACCTCCTCTTTCCAGTTGCTCAATAAGTCAGCATGCATGTCTCTGAAAGAGAAGGTAAGGAGGCCTGCATGTCTCTGAAAGAGAAGGCAGGGAGATGCCTGCATGTCTCTGAAAGAGAAGGTAAGGAGGCCTGCATGTCTCTGAAAGAGAAGGCACAGAGAGGCCTGCATGTCTCTGAAAGAGAAGGCAGGGAGAGGCCTGCATGTCTCTGAAAGAGAAGGCACAGAGAGGCCTGCATGTCTTTGAAAGAGAAGGCACAGAGAGGCCTGCATGTCTTTGAAAGAGAAGACACAGAGAGGCCTGCATGTCTTTGAAAGAGAAGGCACAGAGAGGCCTGCATGTCTTTGAAAGAGAAGACACAGAGAGGCCTGCATGTCTTTGAAAGAGAAGGCACAGAGAGGCCTGCATGTCTCTGAAAGAGAAGGCACAGAGAGGCCTGCATGTCTCTGAAAGAGAAAGCACAGAGAGGCCTGCATGTCTTTGAAAGAGAAGGCACAGAGAGACCTGTATGTCTCTGAAAGAGAAGGCACAGAGAGGCCTGCATGTCTCTGAAAGAGAAAGTAAGGAGGCCTGCATGTCTTTGAAAGATAAGGCAGTGAGGCCTGCATGTCTTTGAAAGAGAAGGCAGTAAGGCCTGCATGTCTCTGAAAGAGAAGGCACAGAGAGGCCTGCATGTCTCTGAAAGAGAAGGCACAGAGAGGCCTGCATGTCTCTGGCAGAGAACACGTCAGCTCCTGTGACTACTCTATCCTCCCCAAACAGCTACCAAGTATATCCACATCTCTTGGGGTTTTTCCAATTTGTCCCACAGAGGTGCATGGATTGTGCACATGTGCATCTTGGTTTTTCTCACCGCCACAACGTGGTCAGGTGACCCTCAACTTGACATGCCATACTAACCACTACTGGCCAGTGAGCAGAGAAAGATGTCCTCAGAACAGGACAAGCTGGCAGATGTGCTTCCCGTTCCAGAATGTAACTCACCAAGAGGCTTCGATGATGAAGGACAAGTCGTTGGAGGCCACCTTTGAAATGTAACTCACCAAGAGGCTTCGATGATGGAGGCCGAGTCTTTGGAGGCCACCTTTGAAATGTAACTCACCAAGAGGCTTCGATGATGGGGGCAGAGTCATTGGAGGCCACCTTTGAAATGTAACTCACCAAGAGGCTTTGATGATGGAGGCCGAGTCGTCGGAGGCACCTTTGAAATGTCTTACACAGCACTCTGTCCCGCACAGAAGACTGACAACATGGTAGACAAGGGCTATTTCCTATTCGACTGTTTGAGGTCACAGGCACAAATGACTTTGAAGCACACTACAATTGCCTTGCCAACTTCACTCATCTTGCCTCCTTCTTCCATTTGAGGTGATTTGTTGTACCTGGTGTGAAGTATTCTATCCTCTTGTCGCATCTCCTTTCCTACACCACCACCATTGTCTGTCTGCAGCCCACAGGTGTTTGAAGCAATGGCTTGTGCTACTTCAGTTGTTGGTCTGAAGGACTAAAACTCCCTTGAACCCTGCCAGTGTAGAGCTTCTGCATCACCGAATGTTGACATTCCTTCATCCTATACTCCAGGGCTGTGTTTGTACCACAATGATCCCAGACCACACCTACCGATCACAGGACTCATGTTGGGGCTAGTCTCCACCTTGCATTTGTCACCTCAAAAGACCATCGACCTTTACCCTAGCCTTGCCAATCATGCTGTGGTCTAGTTCTCCCAAACTTCCTCGAGCCACTCAAACGGCTTCCCATGGCATTGCCTTTGAGGTAAAACTGTTTGGACCTGGCTCCACAATTTGTCGCGTAACATGTCTGTCTGTTCATTCTCAACTCCCTCCCCCCCCCCCCGAGATATTTCTAGGGAGAGGGGAACTCAAAACTGTTACGTTTGTTGGATAATCCTTACCCAGTACCAGTTAGTATGTACAGCATCTACCTCACCCCTCACATCTCATTCCCTGACCCTTCTCCTTCCTCCCAGAGAAATCTACCTTACTTGCTCACTCCTTCTCTGGGAGGAAACTTGAGCTCCAAGGAGCCTTCCATTCCTGACTTTATCATCACTTAGTGTTCCTCACAACACACCCAAATCGTCACCTTACCCAATTCTCATGCAGACACGCCTCCTTGCTTTTGGTTTATCTTTTGAAGTGCAAGCTTTCTCCACGACATCTGCAACATTTAACCACCTGCAACATTTAACCTGCAACATTTAACCATCTGCAACATGCAACATTTAACCTGCAACATTTAACCATCTGCAACATTGAACCATCTGCAACATTTAGCCATCTGCAACATTGAACCATCTGCAACATTTAACCATCTGCAACATTTAACCTGCAACATTTAACCATCTGCAACATTGAACCATCTGCAACATTTAACCATCTGCAACATTTAACCATCTGCAACATTTAACCATCTGCAACATTTAACCACCTGCAACATTTAACCATCTGCAACATTTAACCATCTGCAACATTTAACCATCTGCAACATTTAACCATCTGCAACATTTAACCACCTGCAACATTTAACATCTGCAACATTTAACCATCTGCAACATTTAACCATCTGCAACATTTAACCATCTGCAACATTTAACCACCTGCAACATTTAACCATCTGCAACATTTAACCATCTGCAACATTTAACCTGCAACATTTAACCACCTGCAACATTTAACAAACACCCTCTCGTTGACCCCTCCTCCACACCTTGCTGCATATGCACCGACCTCCATCCTTTCCTCCCAATTTCTTTCCCACACTCCTTCTCCCTTTGATTTGACGGAACTATTCCTCACAGCTCTTTGCACTTCCCCTCTCCGAGTCTTAAGGCGGGTTCACAGTATGACGCTCGCCTATCATTACGTATCGTTCTATCATAACGTATTGTATCGTTCTATCGCATCGTATTGTTTCTGGTTCACAATATAGCGTTCGATTGGCGAGTTTTGCTGGTTTTGACAAGGTGTTCACGTGATAGTAGTTGTTGACAGATCGCGAGGACGCTATGGACAGCAGCTTATATATTACAGAAGAGACCTGCCACAAGCAGGGATATTTTCGAACAGCCTCGATCAATTTCTCCTCATTCATACTGGTCAATTCTAGTGAAGGTACAAAGTCCTTCACGTGACCCTGCCACTTGCCAGCATTCTGATTGGTCGGACACTCGACGCTAGAATAGAACCAGATCATATTCCATCGTTACGTATCGTAACGTCCTATCGTATCGTATTATCATGATGTTGCTGGTTCACAATACGACAATACGTTACGATAGTACGATACGATACGCAACGATGGCTGAGCATCAAACTGTGAATCAACCCTTACCCATCTAAATCTAGTCTTGCCCGAACACCTGAACAACCACACAACATGCATTAGTTGGACGAATTCTTCTCAAACCCAATCTGGAATTCTCCTCGCACAGATTCTGCTGACTCATGCAAAGAGGTTTGTCGTATCTCACACTTCTCCTGCCTAAGTTGGTTCTCTCTCGTTGTCTTATGATCAACTCGTCCTTCAATGCTGCTCTTTCGTCGTCAGCTACCATACAGCTAACAGTGTTCCCATCTGTTTAGTTTTCCCAGCTCCTGTGATTAGGGCATCATCGACTTTGAACATCGACTTTAAACTTTAGACTCACTAGCTGATGATCCACATCACATATGCCTCCTCTAATTAATCACACTTTCATATCAAATTCCCAGATTTAAAAGCACGTGTGCACACATAACTGGAGCACTTCCCCTGCCAGGACTGACTGAGTTTAAAAGCAACACCTTCACTCTGTGGGATATGTCTACTGGAACCAACACCTTCAACACCTCAGCTGCCAGAGTTTTAAAAAGCAACACCTTCAGGGGAGGGAGGGGGCTACCCTGCTGAACCCGCCTTCCTGCAATTGACACAGTCAACTAGAACCTGAATGCATAGCAGCATTGCGTGGCAAGTAGAAGTTTGGTATCTTTATTTGCATACAGAGTTCTAGCTGTTAGGCATCCATTGCCCTACATACTTCTCAGGCCCTAACCCTTCTGCACACTAGGGATGGATGGGTTGTTTTTACAAGTGGCCAACTTGTGCATGGCTGTACAACCCTGTCCTGCAACACAACCCTGTCCTACAACACAATATGGCTGCACAATCATGTCCTGCAACACAATATGGCTGCACAACCCTGTCCTGCAACACAATATGGCTGCATAATCCTGTCCTGCAACACAATATGGCTGCACAACCCTGTCCTGCAACACATTATGGCTGCACAACCCTGTCCTGCAAAACTGGGCTACATAACCCTGTCCTGCAACACAATATGGCTACACAATCCTGTCCTGTAACACAATATGGCTGAACAACCCTGTCCTGCCACACAATATGGATGCACAACCCTGTCCTGCAACACAATGGACTGGCTGGTCGTAAAACAGAACTGCCTGTCTGAAATGTGGGCTACTTTGCCAGGCATAATGCTGGCATTTGTAGCATATGATGACACCAATTCTGTACAAATTAGAGGAGGATGAGGGCCAGGGCAGTGGCTAGGGTTAGGGCCAGGACAATGGCTAGGGTTAGGGCCAAGGCAGTGGCTAGGGTTAGGGCCAGGACAATGGCTAGGCTAATGGCAGTGGCTAGGGTTAGGGCCAGGACAGTGGCTAGGGTTAGGGCCAGGACAGTGGCTAGGGTTAGGGCCAGGACAGTGGCTAGGCCAATGGCAGTGGCTAGGGTTAGGGCCAGGACAGTGGCTAGGGTTAGGGCCAGGACAGTGGCTAGGGTTAGGGCCAAGACAGTGGCTAGGGTTAGGACCAGGGCAATGGCTAGGGTTAGGGCCAGGACAGTGGCTAGGGTTAGGGCCAGGACAATGGCTAGGGTTAGGGCCAGGACAATGGCTAGGGTTAGGGCCAGGACAATGGCTAGGGTTAGGGCCAGGACAATGGCTAGGGTTAGGGCCAGGACAGTGGCTAGGGTTAGGGCCAAGCAGGACAGTGGCTAGGGTTAGGGCCAAGCAGGACAGTGGCTAGGGTTAGGGCCAGGACAGTGGCTAGGGTTAGGGCCAGGACAGTGGCTAGGGTTAGGGCCAGGACAGTGGCTAGGGTTAGGGCCAGGACAGTGGCTAGGGTTAGGGCCAGGACAGTGGCTAGGGTTAGGGCCAGGACAATGGCTAGGGTTAGGGCCAGGACAATGGCTAGGCCAATTACTGGAGGGGCGTAATGCACTCCAACAATAATCATGCTATACGTATCACCAGCTTTATCCAAATTCAAATATGGCTGAGAGAGAATTTTGTTGAGACTATGTACTTGGAAGCAGCTCCTAGCTCCCACCCCCCCCCCCCCCCCCCAATATGTGAAGCACACTAAGAGTGAGGTCATCCGACATTGCTTATTGGCTGATGGAACTGTCAGAGTGCAAAGGTAAAGATCACGCATAAGCTGACAAGAACTTCAGACATTCTGAGTGAGGTCATCATGTAGTACTTACCGGTTGCCAGAGTAACGAAGGCAACAATTTGCTTTAGATATTTTGAACTCTCTGTCTGTGTATGTGTATAGTTTCTCCATCACTAACATACTGTATCTCTCCCTGTTGGACTCTCTGTATGTGTATGTGTATAGTTTCTCCATCACTAACATACTGTATCTCTCCCTGTTAAACTCTCTGTATGTGATAGTGATGGAACTAACATACTGTATCTCTCCCTGATTGACCATATGCAGTCAGACATCTCTCCTCTATACACTAACCCACTGGCCAGTTCTCTTTCGTACTGACTGTCTGACAGAGCAGCACCAGCACACACAAGCTTGATATAATGTCTCCACCTGCACGCCAGATCGTGTATCTGCCTCCATAAGGAATTGAATAGCTTTCACAACGTAACTCCAGCATCCTGCCCTGATGGCTGCTAAATACATATGCAGCCAGTCAAAACTTCTGCACAGCCAGTGCCCAGTCAGTTCTCTCGATCCCTTTTCATTCATTTCCTTGTTTATGCTAGTCTGTTCCATTTAAGGAGGTAAACTGCAATTTACAGGTAGCTGATGGCAGATAGGTAGATATATGATAGACAGATAGAGAGAAGATAGATAGCCCATGCTTCACGCCGTGCAAACTTTCTCATTCAACTCCCAAATGAGGTTTGCTTGCCAATTTATCTGGGGTTTCTTCTTCACCCTTTATGCAATGCTCACATCCATCCTTGGAGGATAACAAGTACCCCGCAGGAGACTATAAGAGACTTCATATAGAACAACCCTGGGAGGACTGCAAGCATTAGAAGAGACTTCATATAGAACAACCCTGGTAGGATTACAAGCACTAGAAGAGACTTCATATAGAACAACCCTGGGAGGATTACAAGCACTAGAAGAGACTTCATATAGAACAACCCTGGGAGGATTACAAGCATTAGAAGAGACTTCATATAGAACAACCCTGGGAGGATTACAAGCACTAGAAGAGACTTCATATAGAACAACCCTGGGAGGATTACAAGCACTAGAAGAGACTTCATATAGAACAACCCTGGGAGGATCGCAAGCATTAGAAGAGACTTCATATAGAACAACCCTGGGAGGACTGCAAGCATTAGAAGAGACTTCATATAGAACAACCCTGGGAGGATTACAAGCACTAGAAGAGACTTCATATAGAACAACCCTGGGAGGATTACAAGCATTAGAAGACACTTCATATAGAACAACCCTGGGAGGATTACAAGCACTAGAAGAGACTTCATATAGAACAACCCTGGGAGGATTACAAGCATTAGAAGAGACTTCATATAGAACAACCCTGGGAGGATTACAAGCATTAGAAGAGACTTCATATAGAACAACCCTGGGAGGATTACAAGCACTAGAAGAGACTTCATATAGAACAACCCTGGCATTAGAAGAGACTTCATATAGAACAACCCTGGTAGGATTACAAGCACTAGAAGAGACTTCATATAGAACAACCCTGGGAGGATTACAAGCACTAGAAGAGACTTCATATAGAACAACCCTGGGAGGATTACAAGCACTAGAAGAGACTTCATATAGAACAACCCTGGGAGGATTACAAGCATTAGAAGAGACTTCATATAGAACAACCCTGGGGGGATTACAAGCATTAGAAGAGACTTCATATAGAACAACCCTGGGAGGATTACAAGCACTAGAAGAGACTTCATATAGAACAACCCTGGGAGGATTACAAGCATTAGAAGAGACTTCATATAGAACAACCCTGGGAGGATTACAAGCACTAGAAGAGACTTCATATAGAACAACCCTGGGAGGATTACAAGCACTAGAAGAGACTTCATATAGAACAACCCTGGGAGGATTACAAGCATTAGAAGAGACTTCATATAGAACAACCCTGGGAGGATTACAAGCACTAGAAGAGACTTCATATAGAACAACCCTGGGAGGATTACAAGCATTAGAAGAGACTTCATATAGAACAACCCTGGGAGGATTACAAGCACTAGAAGATACTTCATATAGAACAACCCTGGGAGGATTACAAGCATTAGAAGAGACTTCATATAGAACAACCCTGGGAGGATTACAAGCACTAGAAGAGACTTCATATAGAACAACCCTGGGAGGATTACAAGCATTAGAAGAGACTTCATATAGAACAACCCTGGGAGGATTACAAGCACTAGAAGAGACTTCATATAGAACAACCCTGGGAGGATTACAAGCACTAGAATAGACTTCATATAGAACAACCCTGGGAGGATTACAAGCACTAGAAGATACTTCATATAGAACAACCCTGGGAGGATTACAAGCATTAGAAGAGACTTCATATAGAACAACCCTGGGAGGATTACAAGCATTAGAAGAGACTTCATATAGAACAACCCTGGGAGGATTACAAGCACTAGAAGAGACTTCATATAGAACAACCCTGGGAGGATTACAAGCACTAGAAGAGACTTCATATAGAACAACCCTGGGAGGATTACAAGCACTAGAAGAGACTTCATATAGAACAACCCTGGGAGGATTACAAGCATTAGAAGAGACTTCATATAGAACAACCCTGGGAGGATTACAAGCACTAGAAGAGACTTCATATAGAACAACCCTGGGAGGATTACAAGCACTAGAAGAGACTTCATATAGAACAACCCTGGGAGGATTACAAGCACTAGAAGAGACTTCATATAGAACAACCCTGGGAGGATTACAAGCATTAGAAGAGACTTCATATAGAACAACCCTGGGAGGATTACAAGCACTAGAAGAGACTTCATATAGAACAACCCTGGGAGGATTACAAGCACTAGAAGAGACTTCATATAGAACAACCCTGGGAGGATTACAAGCACTAGAAGAGACTTCATATAGAACAACCCTGGGAGGATTACAAGCATTAGAAGAGACTTCATATAGAACAACCCTGGGAGGATTACAAGCATTAGAAGAGACTTCATATAGAACAACCCTGGGAGGATTACAAGCACTAGAAGAGACTTCATATAGAACAACCCTGGGAGGATTACAAGCATTAGAAGAGACTTCATATAGAACAACCCTGGGAGGATTACAAGCATTAGAAGAGACTTCATCTAGAACAACCCTGGGAGGATTGCAAGCACTAGAAGAGACTTCATATAGAACAACCCTGGGAGGATTACAAGCATTAGAAGAGACTTCATATAGAACAACCCTGGGAGGATTACAAGCATTAGAAGAGACTTCATATAGAACAACCCTGGGAGGATTACAAGCACTAGAAGAGACTTCATATAGTACAACCCTGGGAGGATTACAAGCACTAGAAGAGACTTCATATAGAACAACCCTGGGAGGATTACAAGCATTAGAAGAGACTTCATATAGAACAACCCTGGGAGGATTACAAGCACTAGAAGATACTTCATATAGAACAACCCTGGGAGGATTACAAGCACTAGAAGAGACTTCATATAGAACAACCCTGGGAGGATTACAAGCATTAGAAGAGACTTCATATAGAACAACCCTGGGAGGATTACAAGCATTAGAAGAGACTTCATATAGAACAACCCTGGGAGGATTACAAGCATTAGAAGAGACTTCATATAGAACAACCCTGGGAGGATTACAAGCATTAGAAGAGACTTCATATAGAACAACCCTGGGAGGATTACAAGCATTAGAAGAGACTTCATATAGAACAACCCTGGGAGGATTACAAGCACTAGAAGAGACTTCATCTAGAACAACCCTGGGAGGATTACAAGCACTAGAAGAGACTTCATATAGAACAACCCTGGGAGGATTACAAGCATTAGAAGAGACTTCATATAGAACAACCCTGGGAGGATTACAAGCACTAGAAGAGACTTCATATAGAACAACCCTGGGAGGATTACAAGCACTAGAAGAGACTTCATATAGAACAACCCTGGGAGGATTACAAGCACTAGAAGAGACTTCATATAGAACAACCCTGGGAGGATTACAAGCATTAGAAGAGACTTCATATAGAACAACCCTGGGAGGATTACAAGCATTAGAAGAGACTTCATATAGAACAACCCTGGGAGGATTACAAGCACTAGAAGAGACTTCATATAGAACAACCCTGGGAGGATTACAAGCATTAGAAGAGACTTCATATAGAACAACCCTGGGAGGATTACAAGCACTAGAAGAGACTTCATATAGAACAACCCTGGGAGGCTTACAAGCATTAGAAGAGACTTCATATAGAACAACCCTGGGAGGATTACAAGTATTAGAAGAGACTTCATATAGAACAACCCTGGGAGGATTACAAGCATTAGAAGAGACTTCATATAGAACAACCCTGGGAGGATTACAAGCACTAGAAGAGACTTCATATAGAACAACCCTGGGAGGATTACAAGCACTAGAAGAGACTTCATATAGAACAACCCTGGGAGGATTACAAGCACTAGAAGAGACTTCATATAGAACAACCCTGGGAGGATTACAAGCATTAGAAGAGACTTCATATAGAACAACCCTGGGAGGATTACAAGCACTAGAAGAGACTTCATATAGAACAACCCTGGGAGGATTACAAGCATTAGAAGAGACTTCATATAGAACAACCCTGGGAGGATTACAAGCACTAGAAGAGACTTCATATAGTACAACCCTGGGAGGATTACAAGCACTAGAAGAGACTTCATATAGAACAACCCTGGGAGGATTACAAGCATTAGAAGAGACTTCATATAGAACAACCCTGGGAGGATTACAAGCACTAGAAGAGACTTCATATAGAACAACCCTGGGAGGATTACAAGCATTAGAAGAGACTTCATATAGAACAGCCCTGGGAGGATTACAAGTATTAGAAGAGACTTCATATAGAACAACCCTGGGAGGATTACAAGCACTAGAAGAGACTTCATATAGAACAACCCTGGGAGGATTACAAGCACTAGAAGAGACTTCATATAGAACAACCCTGGGAGGATTACAAGCATTAGAAGACACTTCATATAGAACAACCCTGGGAGGATTACAAGCATTAGAAGAGACTTCATATAGAACAACCCTGGGAGAATTGCAAGCATTAGAAGAGACTTCATATAGAACAACCCTGGGAGGATTACAAGCATTAGAAGAGACTTCATATAGAACAACCCTGGGAGGATTACAAGCACTAGAAGAGACTTCATATAGAACAACCCTGGGAGGATTACAAGCATTAGAAGAGACTTCATATAGAACAACCCTGGGAGGACTGCAAGCATTAGAAGAGACTTCATATAGAACAACCCTGGGAGGATTGCAAGCATTAGAAGAGACTTCATATAGAACAACCCTGGGAGGATTACAAGCACTAGAAGAGACTTCATCTAGAACAACCCTGGGAGGATTACAAGCATTAGAAGAGACTTCATATAGAACAACCCTGGGAGGATTACAAGCATTAGAAGAGACTTCATATAGAACAACCCTGGGAGGATTACAAGCATTAGAAGAGACTTCATCTAGAACAACCCTGGGAGGATTACAAGCATTAGAAGAGACTTCATATAGAACAACCCTGGGAGGATTACAAGCACTAGAAGAGACTTCATATAGAACAACCCTGGGAGGATTACAAGCATTAGAAGAGACTTCATATAGAACAACCCTGGGAGGATTACAAGCATTAGAAGAGACTTCATATAGAACAACCCTGGGAGGATTACAAGCACTAGAAGACACTTCATATAGAACAACCCTGGGAGGATTACAAGCATTAGAAGAGACTTCATATAGAACAACCCTGGGAGGATTACAAGCATTAGAAGACACTTCATATAGAACAACCCTGGGAGGATTACAAGCACTAGAAGAGACTTCATATAGAACAACCCTGGGAGGATTACAAGCACTAGAAGAGACTTCATCTAGAACAACCCTGGGAGGATTACAAGCATTAGAAGAGACTTCATATAGAACAACCCTGGGAGGATTACAAGCATTAGAAGAGACTTCATATAGAACAACCCTGGGAGGATTACAAGCACTAGAAGAGACTTCATATAGAACAACCCTGGGAGGATTACAAGCACTAGAAGAGATTTCATATAGAACAACCCTGGGAGGATTACAAGCATTAGAAGAGACTTCATATAGAACAACCCTGGGAGGATTACAAGCATTAGAAGAGACTTCATATAGAACAACCCTGGGAGGATTACAAGCACTAGAAGAGACTTCATATAGAACAACCCTGGGAGGATTACAAGCACTAGAAGAGACTTCATATAGAACAACCCTGGGAGGATTACAAGCACTAGAAGAGACTTCATATAGAACAACCCTGGGAGGATTACAAGCACTAGAAGAGACTTCATATAGAACAACCCTGGGAGGATTACAAGCATTAGAAGAGACTTCATATAGAACAACCCTGGGAGGATTACAAGCATTAGAAGAGACTTCATATAGAACAACCCTGGGAGGATTACAAGCATTAGAAGAGACTTCATATAGAACAACCCTGGGAGGATTACAAGCACTAGAAGAGACTTCATATAGAACAACCCTGGGGGGATTACAAGCATTAGAAGAGACTTCATATAGAACAACCCTGGGAGGATTACAAGCATTAGAAGAGACTTCATATAGAACAACCCTGGGAGGATTACAAGCACTAGAAGAGACTTCATATAGAACAACCCTGGGAGGCTTACAAGCACTAGAAGAGACTTCATCTAGAACAACCCTGGGAGGATTACAAGCATTAGAAGAGACTTCATATAGAACAACCCTGGGAGGATTGCAAGCACTAGAAGAGACTTCATATAGAACAACCCTGGGAGGATTACAAGCATTAGAAGAGACTTCATATAGAACAACCCTGGGAGGATTACAAGCACTAGAAGAGACTTCATATAGAACAACCCTGGGAGGATTACAAGCATTAGAAGAGACTTCATATAGAACAACCCTGGGAGGATTACAAGCATTAGAAGAGACTTCATATAGAACAACCCTGGGAGGATTACAAGCACTAGAAGAGACTTCATATAGAACAACCCTGGGAGGATTACAAGCATTAGAAGAGACTTCATATAGAACAACCCTGGGAGGATTACAAGCATTAGAAGAGACTTCATATAGAACAACCCTGGGAGGATTACAAGCATTAGAAGAGACTTCATATAGAACAACCCTGGGAGGATTACAAGCATTAGAAGAGACTTCATATAGAACAACCCTGGGAGGATTACAAGCATTAGAAGAGACTTCATATAGAACAACCCTGGGAGGATTACAAGCATTAGAAGAGACTTCATCTAGAACAACCCTGGGAGGATTACAAGCATTAGAAGAGACTTCATATAGAACAACCCTGGGAGGATTACAAGCATTAGAAGAGACTTCATATAGAACAACCCTGGGAGGATTACAAGCATTAGAAGAGACTTCATATAGAACAACCCTGGGAGGATTACAAGCATTAGAAGAGACTTCATATAGAACAACCCTGGGAGGATTACAAGCACTAGAAGAGACTTCATATAGAACAACCCTGGGAGGATTACAAGCACTAGAAGAGACTTCATATAGAACAACCCTGGGAGGATTACAAGCACTAGAAGAGACTTCATATAGAACAACCCTGGGAGGATTACAAGCACTAGAAGAGACTTCATATAGAACAACCCTGGGAGGATTACAAGCATTAGAAGAGACTTCATATAGAACAACCCTGGGAGGATTACAAGCATTAGAAGAGACTTCATATAGAACAACCCTGGGAGGATTACAAGCATTAGAAGAGACTTCATATAGAACAACCCTGGGAGGATTACAAGCATTAGAAGAGACTTCATATAGAACAACCCTGGGAGGATTACAAGCACTAGAAGAGACTTCATATAGAACAACCCTGGGAGGATTACAAGCACTAGAAGAGACTTCATATAGAACAACCCTGGGAGGCTTACAAGCATTAGAAGAGACTTCATATAGAACAACCCTGGGAGGATTACAAGCATTAGAAGAGACTTCATATAGAACAACCCTGGGAGGATTACAAGCACTAGAAGAGACTTCATATAGAACAACCCTGGGAGGATTACAAGCACTAGAAGAGACTTCATATAGAACAACCCTGGGAGGATTACAAGCATTAGAAGAGACTTCATATAGAACAACCCTGGGAGGATTACAAGCACTAGAAGAGACTTCATATAGAACAACCCTGGGAGGATTACAAGCATTAGAAGAGACTTCATATAGAACAACCCTGGGAGGATTACAAGCACTAGAAGAGACTTCATATAGAACAACCCTGGGAGGATTACAAGCACTAGAAGAGACTTCATATAGAACAACCCTGGGAGGCTTACAAGCATTAGAAGAGACTTCATATAGAACAACCCTGGGAGGATTACAAGCACTAGAAGAGACTTCATATAGAACAACCCTGGGAGGATTACAAGCATTAGAAGAGACTTCATATAGAACAACCCTGGGAGGATTACAAGCATTAGAAGAGACTTCATATAGAACAACCCTGGGAGGATTACAAGCACTAGAAGAGACTTCATATAGAACAACCCTGGGAGGATTACAAGCATTAGAAGAGACTTCATATAGAACAACCCTGGGAGGATTACAAGCACTAGAAGAGACTTCATATAGAACAACCCTGGGAGGATTACAAGCACTAGAAGAGACTTCATATAGAACAACCCTGGGAGGATTACAAGCACTAGAAGAGACTTCATATAGAACAACCCTGGGAGGATTACAAGCATTAGAAGAGACTTCATATAGAACAACCCTGGGAGGATTACAAGCATTAGAAGAGACTTCATATAGAACAACCCTGGGAGGCTTACAAGCACTAGAAGAGACTTCATATAGAACAACCCTGGGAGGATTACAAGCATTAGAAGAGACTTCATATAGAACAACCCTGGGAGGATTACAAGCACTAGAAGAGACTTCATATAGAACAACCCTGGGAGGATTACAAGCACTAGAAGAGACTTCATATAGAACAACCCTGGGAGGATTACAAGCACTAGAAGAGACTTCATATAGAACAACCCTGGGAGGATTACAAGCATTAGAAGAGACTTCATATAGAACAACCCTGGGAGGATTACAAGCACTAGAAGAGACTTCATATAGAACAACCCTGGGAGGATTACAAGCACTAGAAGAGACTTCATATAGAACAACCCTGGGAGGATTACAAGCATTAGAAGAGACTTCATATAGAACAACCCTGGGAGGATTACAAGCATTAGAAGAGACTTCATATAGAACAACCCTGGGAGGATTACAAGCACTAGAAGAGACTTCATATAGAACAACCCTGGGAGGATTACAAGCACTAGAAGAGACTTCATATAGAACAACCCTGGGAGGATTACAAGCACTAGAAGAGACTTCATATAGAACAACCCTGGGAGGATTACAAGCACTAGAAGAGACTTCATATAGAACAACCCTGGGAGGATTACAAGCACTAGAAGAGACTTCATATAGAACAACCCTGGGAGGATTACAAGCATTAGAAGAGACTTCATATAGAACAACCCTGGGAGGATTGCAAGCACTAGAAGAGACTTCATATAGAACAACCCTGGGAGGATTACAAGCATTAGAAGAGACTTCATATAGAACAACCCTGGGAGGATTACAAGCACTAGAAGAGACTTCATATAAACAACCCTGGGAGGATTACAAGCATTAGAAGAGACTTCATATAGAACAACCCTGGGAGGCTTACAAGCACTAGAAGAGACTTCATATAGAACAACCCTGGGAGGATTACAAGCACTAGAAGAGACTTCATATAGAACAACCCTGGGAGGATTACAAGCACTAGAAGAGACTTCATATAGAACAACCCTGGGAGGATTACAAGCATTAGAAGATACTTCATATAGAACAACCCTGGGAGGATTACAAGCACTAGAAGAGACTTCATATAAACAACCCTGGGAGGATTACAAGCATTAGAAGAGACTTCATATAGAACAACCCTGGGAGGATTACAAGCACTAGAAGAGACTTCATATAGAACAACCCTGGGAGGATTACAAGCATTAGAAGAGACTTCATATAGAACAACCCTGGGAGGATTACAAGCACTAGAAGAGACTTCATATAGAACAACCCTGGGAGGATTAAAAGCACTAGAAGAGACTTCATATAGAACAACCCTGGGAGGATTACAAGCACTAGAAGAGACTTCATATAGAACAACCCTGGGAGGATTACAAGCATTAGAAGAGACTTCATATAGAACAACCCTGGGAGGATTACAAGCACTAGAAGAGACTTCATCTAGAACAACCCTGGGAGGATTACAAGCATTAGAAGAGACTTCATATAGAACAACCCTGGGAGGATTACAAGTATTAGAAGAGACTTCATATAGAACAACCCTGGGAGGATTACAAGCATTAGAAGAGACTTCATATAGAACAACCCTGGGAGGATTACAAGCATTAGAAGAGACTTCATATAGAACAACCCTGGGAGGATTACAAGCACTAGAAGAGACTTCATATAGAACAACCCTGGGAGGATTACAAGCACTAGAAGAGACTTCATATAGAACAACCCTGGGAGGATTACAAGCATTAGAAGAGACTTCATATAGAACAACCTTGGGAGGATTACAAGCATTAGAAGAGACTTCATATAGAACAACCCTGGGAGGATTACAAGCACTAGAAGAGACTTCATATAGAACAACCCTGGGAGGATTACAAGCATTAGAAGAGACTTCATATAGAACAACCCTGGGAGGATTACAAGCACTAGAAGAGACTTCATATAGAACAACCCTGGGAGGATTACAAGCATTAGAAGAGACTTCATATAGAACAACCCTGGGAGGATTACAAGCACTAGAAGAGACTTCATATAGAACAACCCTGGGAGGATTACAAGCACTAGAAGAGACTTCATATAGAACAACCCTGGGAGGATTGCAAGCACTAGAAGAGACTTCATATAGAACAACCCTGGGAGGATTACAAGCACTAGAAGAGACTTCATATAGAACAACCCTGGGAGGATTACAAGCATTAGAAGATACTTCATATAGAACAACCCTGGGAGGATTACAAGTATTAGAAGAGACTTCATATAGAACAACCCTGGGAGGATTACAAGTATTAGAAGAGACTTCATATAGAACAACCCTGGGAGGATTACAAGCATTAGAAGAGACTTCATATAGAACAACCCTGGGAGGATTACAAGCACTAGAAGAGACTTCATATAGAACAACCCTGGGAGGATTACAAGCACTAGAAGAGACTTCATATAGAACAACCCTGGGAGGATTACAAGCATTAGAAGAGACTTCATATAGAACAACCCTGGGAGGATTACAAGCACTAGAAGAGACTTCATATAGAACAACCCTGGGAGGATTACAAGCATTAGAAGAGACTTCATATAGAACAACCCTGGGAGGATTACAAGCATTAGAAGAGACTTCATATAGAACAACCCTGGGAGGATTACAAGCATTAGAAGAGACTTCATATAGAACAACCCTGGGAGGATTACAAGCATTAGAAGAGACTTCATATAGAACAACCCTGGGAGGATTACAAGCATTAGAAGAGACTTCATATAGAACAACCCTGGGAGGATTACAAGCACTAGAAGAGACTTCATATAGAACAACCCTGGGAGGATTACAAGCACTAGAAGAGACTTCATATAGAACAACCCTGGGAGGATTACAAGCATTAGAAGAGACTTCATATAGAACAACCCTGGGAGGATTACAAGCACTAGAAGAGACTTCATATAGAACAACCCTGGGAGGATTACAAGCACTAGAAGAGACTTCATATAGAACAACCCTGGGAGGATTGCAAGCACTAGAAGAGACTTCATATAGAACAACCCTGGGAGGATTACAAGCATTAGAAGAGACTTCATATAGAACAACCCTGGGAGGATTACAAGCACTAGAAGAGACTTCATATAGAACAACCCTGGGAGGATTGCAAGCACTAGAAGAGACTTCATATAGAACAACCCTGGGAGGATTACAAGCACTAGAAGAGACTTCATATAGAACAACCCTGGGAGGATTACAAGCATTAGAAGAGACTTCATATAGAACAACCCTGGGAGGCTTACAAGCACTAGAAGAGACTTCATATAGAACAACCCTGGGAGGATTACAAGCACTAGAAGAGACTTCATATAGAACAACCCTGGGAGGATTACAAGCACTAGAAGAGACTTCATATAGAACAACCCTGGGAGGATTACAAGCACTAGAAGAGACTTCATCTAGAACAACCCTGGGAGGATTACAAGCATTAGAAGAGACTTCATATAGAACAACCCTGGGAGGATTACAAGCATTAGAAGAGACTTCATATAGAACAACCCTGGGAGGATTACAAGCATTAGAAGAGACTTCATATAGAACAACCCTGGGAGGATTACAAGCATTAGAAGAGACTTCATATAGAACAACCCTGGGAGGATTACAAGCACTAGAAGAGACTTCATATAGAACAACCCTGGGAGGATTACAAGCACTAGAAGAGACTTCATATAGAACAACCCTGGGAGGATTACAAGCATTAGAAGAGACTTCATATAGAACAACCCTGGGAGGATTACAAGCACTAGAAGAGACTTCATATAGAACAACCCTGGGAGGATTACAAGCACTAGAAGAGACTTCATATAGAACAACCCTGGGAGGATTACAAGCACTAGAAGAGACTTCATATAGAACAACCCTGGGAGGATTACAAGCACTAGAAGAGACTTCATATAGAACAACCCTGGGAGGATTACAAGCATTAGAAGAGACTTCATATAGAACAACCCTGGGAGGATTGCAAGCACTAGAAGAGACTTCATATAGAACAACCCTGGGGGGATTGCAAGCACTAGAAGAGACTTCATATAGAACAACCCTGGGAGGATTACAAGCATTAGAAGAGACTTCATCTAGAACAACCCTGGGAGGATTACAAGCATTAGAAGAGACTTCATATAGAACAACCCTGGGAGGATTACAAGCATTAGAAGAGACTTCATATAGAACAACCCTGGGAGGATTACAAGCATTAGAAGAGACTTCATATAGAACAACCCTGGGAGGATTACAAGCATTAGAAGAGACTTCATATAGAACAACCCTGGGAGGATTACAAGCACTAGAAGAGACTTCATATAGAACAACCCTGGGAGGATTACAAGCACTAGAAGAGACTTCATATAGAACAACCCTGGGAGGATTACAAGCATTAGAAGAGACTTCATATAGAACAACCCTGGGAGGATTACAAGCACTAGAAGAGACTTCATATAGAACAACCCTGGGAGGATTACAAGCACTAGAAGAGACTTCATATAGAACAACCCTGGGAGGATTACAAGCACTAGAAGAGACTTCATATAGAACAACCCTGGGAGGATTACAAGCACTAGAAGAGACTTCATATAGAACAACCCTGGGAGGATTACAAGCATTAGAAGAGACTTCATATAGAACAACCCTGGGAGGATTACAAGCATTAGAAGAGACTTCATATAGAACAACCCTGGGAGGATTACAAGCACTAGAAGATACTTCATATAGAACAACCCTGGGAGGATTGCAAGCACTAGAAGAGACTTCATATAGAACAACCCTGGGGGGATTGCAAGCACTAGAAGAGACTTCATATAGAACAACCCTGGGAGGATTACAAGCATTAGAAGAGACTTCATATAGAACAACCCTGGGAGGATTACAAGCACTAGAAGAGACTTCATATAGAACAACCCTGGGAGGATTACAAGCACTAGAAGAGACTTCATATAGAACAACCCTGGGAGGATTACAAGCACTAGAAGAGACTTCATATAGAACAACCCTGGGAGGATTACAAGCATTAGAAGAGACTTCATATAGAACAACCCTGGGAGGATTACAAGCACTAGAAGAGACTTCATATAGAACAACCCTGGGAGGATTACAAGCGCTAGAAGAGACTTCATATAGAACAACCCTGGGAGGATTACAAGCATTAGAAGAGACTTCATATAGAACAACCCTGGGAGGATTACAAGCACTAGAAGAGACTTCATATAGAACAACCCTGGGAGGATTACAAGCATTAGAAGAGACTTCATATAGAACAACCCTGGGAGGATTGCAAGCACCCTGCAGGAGATTAGAAGAGGCACGGCTAAAACAGTACGTCATGTGACATCCTGATCCAGCACCTACACCAGTGTAATGCAAAGCCTAGTTGCCTTCACAACTGCGTACATCTTAGCTTCCCAGGCAGAAACGAAGTTGCTCATGGTTTTACCACGCACAAGGGAGCGCCAACCAACACACACACCACATTCACAGATGCAGCATTTGTCCTTGCCAAAGAATAACCTTTCCTGCTTCCTTCACTCCGGTGGTGTGTTTTGAAGCGCTAGAAAGGGAAGGGAGCCGGGCTAGCATCTGCTGAGGATGTCCCTTACCCAACACGCTCCAACCTCAATTTGTTTACTATCCATCGAGTTTCAGCCCACGCACCCCATCTTGATTCCATCTTTATAACGGAGAGGGAGGGGTGTTAGAAAGTGTTGCTTGTCAACTAACTATACACCTAATGGCGTTCATGATTGTGAGTTTCAACCACCACTGACTGAGTGTTGCTGTGTTCAGTTGCTCTCAGATGTTACTAGATCACCACCACTGGCTGAGTGTTGCTGTGTTCAGTTGCTCTCAGATGTTACTAGATCACTACCACTGGCTGAGTGTTGCTGTGTTCAGTTGCTCTCAGATGTTACTAGATCACTACCACTGGCTGAGTGTTGCTGTGTTCAGTTGCTCTCAGATGTTACTAGATCACCACCACTGGCTGAGTGTTGCTGTGTTCAGTTGCTCTCAGATGTTACTAGATCACCACCACTGGCTGAGTGTTGCTGTGTTCAGTTGCTCTCAGATGTTACTAGATCACCACCACTGGCTGAGTGTTGCTGTGTTCAGTTGCTCTCAGATGTTACTAGATCACCACCACTGGCTGAGTGTTGCTGTGTTCAGTTGTGCCGAGTGCTTTCAGATGCTACTAGATCACTTGCGACAACTAGCACCACAGGAAGGGGGAACATAAAACATCTCTCAAATTCAAAGAGTCCTCCGGTGAGTGTTTTGAAGTGAGAATGAGATTACTTGTAGTAATCACTTTCAAACCCCTCCCCTTAACCCTCACTCCACTCCCCTTCATTCCACACACATACACACACTATCCCCCTCACTACACTCCACTTCGTCCATTACATAATTTCTCCCTCAATCCATAGACACACACACACCTCTCCCCTCACACACATACACCCACCTCATTCCACACACACACACACACGCCCCCCTTCCCCCCCCCTCACTACACACACACACACACGTTGAGACGATTATCCAATGTGGCTAAATTTCTCAGGTGTAAGACAGCATATGCACGCAGTAACAGCAAATACAAGAGCAGCTCTGAATCGTACACAACGCCACACTCTTCCTCAAGCATACTCGAACAGCCACATATGCAAGATTTGATCCAGCAGGATGCACACACACACAGCACGCGGCTGGCAAAACCAGAGCATTCCTGAAACCTGATCTATTATTGTTTATGTGATAAAAATGAAAAGTGGATCTACTCGTGGTCCAGTTTCAATTGGGCAAAGGCTTCACCACGTTATTTACCGAGGGCGGCACAAATATGGAAATGGAACAGCTGACTTCAACCAGGCCAATTAGTGCCCACCACAACAGACAACATCGTAAGGCCCTACTTGTAAGAACCACACACACACACACTCACACACACGCACACTGAGTAGGGGGTAATCTTTTTCATCCTAGCTGTGTCAATCTCGAGGAAAACAGGGGGGAAAATCAGACAAGGGTGGTTACATAAAGCACCCAGGGGGGGTTCTTAGTTACAGTTACCACGACTACATGCACATTGCGCAATGTAAATAAAGCAGCCACCAATTTGCCACACCCATGACATCACTGTCCTAAGCTTCCAGAAAACACAATCACAATGAGATCATCGAGAGTGAAGTAACGCCAGACAACAAGGACCATGCACAAACAGCTGAATTGAGAAATTCTTGAGAAGGAAAGAAGTTCTAGAAGTTCATTGTCGGCATTGCAAGCAGGTGGCTGGACCAAATGACTGGAATTACCCACTTCCCAATATAATGAGATTAGACTTGCTTGCACTGCCTAGATTATGTCACCAGCAAATTATCGTGGCCCACAAAGAGGGTAGAATGACCAGTAAACAAACACAAAAGAGGAGGAGAAAAGTTGCCATTGTACTGATGACTGGAACTCTGGCATTATACATGTACAAGGCCTAATAATAATAATAGTAATAGTATATAATAGTAATAGTAATAATAATAGTAATAATAATAATAGTAATAATAATAGTAGTAATAGTAATAGTAATAGTAATAGTAATAATAATAGTAATAATAATAATAGTAATAATAATAGTAGTAATAGTAATAGTAATAGTAATAATAATAATAATAATAATAATAATAATAATAATAATAACAACAACAACAACAACAACAACAACAACAATAATATTAATAATAATAATAATAATTAAAATAATAATAATAATAATAATAACAATAATAACAACAACAACAACAACAACAAAAATAATAATAATAATAATAATAGTAATTATTATTATTATTATTATAAACAACCCCATGGTCTCAGCTGTAGGAAGAGGGAAGGCCGCCATCATTGCCATGCAGCTATAAATGTCATCCTACATGTGCCATGTGATCTGCCGGGATCCCATCGAGGTTGGAACCGCCTTGTGTCCGCAGATCAGATGGCAAAACACCGGATGGGGTTGGGGTGACCATGGTCCCTTGACAGCATAGCAAGCCCTTAGCATGGGATGCAACGTGTCTGGACTCCTTGGCAACATCACATCATGGTTTGGCTACCAGCGGTGCAGGTACAGCAGAGGGAAGAAAGCTGGCCAAATACACAAGGTTGGACCACAGCCACTCTTTCACCACGGTTGCCATAGAGACCTTGGGGGTCGTTGGACGCAATTCACTGGTTTTTATCAAAGATTGTTCGGCAACAGGATTCGTCAGAGAACTGGTGAAGTGAAATCCCTTACTTACCTTATGCAGCGACTGTCAGTGACACTGCAGAGGGGGAAACTCTATTTCTGTTTGGGCATCCATTGGAGGACAGTGTTACCTTGGTTATTTCATCTATTACAACGAGCTTCTCGATAATCAAGTTAACATTTACTCTCTCTGACATTTCGACTAGACGCTGTAGCCTTCATCAGGAATAATTATTAATTAAATAATAATAATAATAATAACAACAACAACAATAATATAATAAGATATACCATATAGCCACGGGGCATATTTCAAACACTCGTGACAATTATTTGTAGTAGAGTAATAACACTCGAGTTGTAAATCGAAACATAACTTGTGGCGACCGTTCTAATTTTAGAACAGCTATATTTACTCTGGCTAGAGGAAAGCCCAAGCTCTTGAGGTTGCGAGTGTGTGTACCTATGTATGCATGCATGTATGTACACACAAGGGGCACAGAACCCACCATGCTGGGGTTGGTTTTGGCTTCCCACGGCTGCCTCAACCAGGACACACTGGAACAGCACACATACAGGGCTGTGTGCTCTGATCTTGCCATGCTGCCACAAACAGGAGACCTGCTATAAAGCATTACACTCGGGATAAAACAGGCTGGGAATACTTGCGAGTGTATTCATCACTGAGAAGCCAAGTGCCCATACAGCTAACTGGCACAGCACAACAGACTCCAAAAATGTCTAATTAGCCACTTTGTAATCACCATGATAAAGTATCAGAGTCTCGGATTAAAGTACAGGCTCTCCCCCCCTCCCCCTCACCGATGTCTCCCCACTACTGACGAGTGGTTTTGCGAAACTGTGCAGCTTTTATTATGTGTTTCTTTCAAATCTTGGGCTTATGGGCGGGACAACCTCGGCAGAGGCCGAGTGGTATATAAAGACAACAAGTATTGGTAGAGTATGTATTTGCCATAGAGAGTTTGAGAGAGTAGGCCCTCGAACTATCTAAATGAACACCGCACACCGTCCTTAGTTAGGTCACATGCGTCCAATGTGCTGCCTGGCCCTGCCACCCAGTCAATGGAGAGTATGAGAAGAGCAGGGCTTAGTTAAGTCACGTGCGTCCTACATGTATGTGCTGCCTGCCTCCGCCACCCAGTCGATGGAGAGTATGAGAAGAGCAGGGCCTCCAACTGAACACCGTACATCCTTAGTTAGTTAGGTCACGTGCGTCCATGTGCTGCCTGGCTGCGCCACCTACTCGAGGGTGAGTTGTACTATTTTGGCATGCGGTATGGGCATCCATGAAGAAGCTCACTTGATCTCCACTCGGTGACAATGCCTATTGTTTGTGCGACTACCCGTCGTCTACTGGAGTTTCCTCTTCCTTCCAGGTCAGCTCCATCCCATCATGAAGGGACCATCATCGGCCTCTCCACTCTTGACTGTGTAGCCTGGCTGTCTCACGGACAGCTAGTATACTGACTGCTAACTTCCCAAACTGGAGGAGGGATGAGGTCATCTTCAGAGCCACCTGCCTTCTCAGAAAAGCCACAATTATCGGAGAGAAACTGATGCTAACTTCATTAGCTAGTCCTCAGATACACGTGCCTCAGCCATTCTGCCCACAGATTCATACTTCTAGACACGAGTTTGATAACACTGGGATGTGTTTTAATACAAGCCACACACATTGCTTATAGGTGGGCGTGTGCAGTCAATCAAGGATGCAAACTAATTCACTCGTGGTAGTATGTGGCACAGGTGGTCCAACTGAGGGCATTAAGTTATCAATGACACGGGTCTATTCAAGAATATACAGTATTACATTACCCATCATCTGCAGACACACACACACACACCAACTTGCACAATCATTTCCTGATTCCATCAGGATATCTTTCTTCTGATATATACTACGTAGCATGGCCACCTAATCTACAATGTTGACCATACTGAGTCTACTCCTAATTAAAGGGGCGTGGGAAGATTCCGGTAAAATTTAAACTCTGAGCAATAAAATACCTTCTTGCTAATTAGTCATTCATCTCTCTATATAAGACCTGAACGTAGCACAAGGATGGAGTTACGTGTGCGTAGCTTATAAACATCATCGCCAAGTAGAAACCCTGCAATAACACTGACATCACTTCTTGAAGCAACCAGCATCCCGAGTATATTTATGATGGCACCAGAGGCCAGCTTACCCAAGATAGGCACCGAGTGCCCAGGCAACCTTACTGATCACTATCTGTGACCTAGCATATTTGACTTGATCTCATTAACTCCACAAGATATTTTCTCCTGCAATGTGTCGCAAGTGGGTGTTGATTTATTTAGGTAGTATCCACCCACCAAATCAGCTAGGGGGAAAGGGGATAGCATTATAATATGAGGCACTTGGTGTACTCATGGCAACCCAAGTGAATGATATTCATTAGTTCAGCCTACATGAGTGTGCATTATTCATGCCCCCCTAATCAATGTCACATCATGCATATTACCTTCAGGGAAGATGAGAATAGGATGGTTGTAAACCTTGGCGATTTCCTCCTTCAGCCTGCATAGCAGAATATACATCTGTAGTCAACCCTACACTTTACTAGATATGGTCATTCCCACACTTTACCAGAAACCATCATTCTATACCTTACCAGATATTATCATTGTCATCCCTTACCAGAAACTATCTTTTCCACACCTTACCCTCTTTTTAAAAAATATCACTTCAATGCTACGCTTTACCAGATAAAACCTTACCAATTTCTAACAGATATGGTCATAAATAAAAAACGAAATTTTGATTTTTTTTAAAACTTTATATTAAATCAAAAGAAATCATCACTAGTGAACTGACTAGAACCTAGCACAGCTGCAGTGTTCCCACGATTGCCCATTTTTACCTTTTGGAGACCATGATCCTGTCGTCGGCTACACGTCTCTCAAACCAAATGTGCGACTGAGCAAGAGAGCACACCCTCTGGATCAGACCAGTAAACCCTCCATGCCTCTGCCCTACCTAGAAATAAGCATACAATGGCTAATTAAGTAGTATGTGGAAAAATATAGCACACAGGAAATAACACACACACACACACACACACAGAGATAATTTAAAAAAATTAATTACACAATGTTCAACCCTTTACCAGTGTGAAGCAGTTGTCTTCAGCCAGCATGACTATGTCAATGGGAGTGGTATGGTTAGCAACGCACACACTGCCACTCTTTGCTCGGTTCTCCCTGCAAGCAGAAATGGTCATGCATGCCATGCAAGTGACAAGGCTGCATTAAATATGGTGGTGTGGTTTTTATAATTGTTACGTTTGCAGAAGGCGATGCGTGTAAATGAAGTTAAAAGTGGATGAGCCAGTTAAAGGATATGAATATGCACATGAGCCGGCTGCTAAAAGTGTATGAATATGCACATGAACCAGCTGCTAAAAGTGTATGAATATGCACATGAGCTGCTAAAAGTGTATGAATATGCACATGAGCCAGCTGCTAAAAGGTATGAATATGCACATGAGCCAGCTGCTAAAAGTGTATGAATATGCACATGAGCCAGCTGCTAAAAGTGTATGAATATGCACATGAGCCAGCTGTTAAAAGTGTATGAATCAGCTGCTAAAAGTGTATGAATATGCACATGAGCCAGCTGCTAAGTGTATGAATATGCACATGAGCCAGCTGCTAAGTGTATGAATATTCACATGAGCCAGCTGCTAAAAGTGTATGAATATGCACATGAGCCAGCTGCTAAAAGTGTATGAATATGCACATGAGCCAGCTGTTAAAAGTGTATGAATATGCACATGAGCCAGCTGCTAAAAGTGTATGAATATGCACATGAGCCAGCTGCTAAAAGTGTAACATGAGTCAGCTGCTAAAAGTGTATGAATATGATGCATGGCCAGCACATGAGAAGTGCAGATAAACCAACAACAACAACGTACATGAATGCAAAGAAGCCGCCACAAGATTTTGGAGAACCATCCGGGAATTTTTTTTTGATTTCAGTATAGGATAACGTTTCACTTCATGAAAATTAGAAAATTCCTATCATTTCATGAAAAATAATAAATCATTCCAGAAATGCTGAAATAATGCATTAATTAAAACACTGCCGAACAGACAGCAGTTTGTACCATGATAAAACACCATCAAGAGGTTTCAGTCGCAATAACTGGAGTAATGGGAACTATTACATATCACTTGATGTAAAGTTCAACAAGTTGGAGAGGGATATTTTCATTCTCGCTCCCAGCATCTCTGCATACTCTCATCTCGATAGCATCCCCTGCTGGGAAGTCGGTAAGGTCCTTGTTGAACCATGGAGGACTGTTCAGCAAACAGCAGCTGTTATTAGGGCCGCATCCTTCTCCATCCCAGAGTGGATCTCCGGCATAGAACTGGAACTGGACTTTGCCTTTGCTCCCAGTGCTGCAGAAGTAATCCTGGCCCACAAACGAAGGGACACGTCCTGAAGTCGGCTGAAGGACATTAGAGCATCTGCAACCAGATAAATGCCCTTGGGTTTCATCCAGAACTGCCGCAAAGGTCCAAATGTGTCTGCGTGCCAACTTCCCGTGCGTGAGACTGATCCCATCGACATACACGTCGTTGATAGTACGGGTGGAATTAATATGAAAGGGATAAAAGGCATTAGGGGTCCCATTCTGATAACCCAAAACCCGCCCGCAGATCTTGCCCACGCCAGCTCCCACGGCAACCACAGGGAAGCGGTGAGAGAAACAGCCGCTGGTGTTGGAGTTCGGAATGCAGATACGTCGGGGGGGAGATGGTCTGCTCAACTCCATAAACACGTCACCGGGTGGGCATGAGTGAGAGGGGTTTGTCATGTCGATGTGAGCCACTCTCATCCAACCTCCATCCTGGTCTCCACATGTCTGTTGCATGCTGCAATATATTCTGATGGGGCGAGGAAGGCTGTCGCTGCCGTCAGCAGTCCCCACCACCCAGTAGTAGCCCGAGGGAGCTCCAGGGGTCAGCTCCCACACTTGCTGACAGGAGAGAGCGGGATGGGATGAGGATAGACCGGGAGCAACAGAAGGAGGAGTAGAAGGAAGGGGAGAAGATGCAGGGGAGGAAGGAGATGTCGAAGGAAAGGTGGACGAATCCAATGCCGTTTGAAATGTGATGGTGAGGTTCTTGACAACTTCCTCTAGCCTCGAGTCGAGCCGTCGTTCCATAATGTCACCCAGTTTCTGCACGAGCATCTCCTGGGACTCTGCCAGGGAATGATTCAGCTCTGTGAGCAGTTGCTCAACCAAAGCAAGATTATCGGAATGAGAGGTCTCGCTCTGCAACAACCTGTCTGTGAGTACCTCCAGAGCTTTCGAGAGACTTCTCTCTGCAGCATTTTTTATTTCTTGCCTGAACTGCTGTGGAGTTAGAGCTGTGAATCCTATAGGGTCAGAGGTAACACAACCTGCTGTTTCTTCTGCTTTCTCCTGAGCAGAGACTGAGAAGAGAAGTTGTATGATGGAGAGAGAGAGAAGGGACCTCGCAAAAGCTGCCATTATAGCTTCACAAAACTAAAAACTAAGTTTTTCTCTCGACTTGCTGTTGCCATGCCTTTATTCCCACTTCTCGAGTGTTAGTTACCAGTAGTGTGAAAGGGTACTAGGCAAGCGCCCTCCCTTGTTTCAGTATTGTAATGAATGGCTGCGCCTAAAAAAAACAGCGCGCATGTCGCAACATCAATAAAGACAGCAATAAGTTTTTCAGCTACACTGTAACTTCTGATTTTGTAGCTACAAAAATCGTAGGTAAGCAAATAAAATTTACGCCGCGAAGAATCCATTCGCGAGCACTTCTTTTGTCAAGAACGAGGGGTTCCCTGTTTCACGACTGCATGTGCAATGTCTTTTCTGAATGGCCTCCAGAAACAGCAGTAAAACAGCAGTAAAGGCTAGGAAAAGACCGCTAGTAGCGATCGCCGTTTCATCCCCCCCCCTCCCCCTGTACACACCTCGGGGTACTTCTTTTTGATATTATTTTTGCGGGTTGTTGTTGGGAGGTACTCACCTATGAGAGTTCTGTATGAACCACAGCAAAGAAAGGGTCCCTGAAATTGGACATAGAAGTTATATAGTCCTCTGCTAGACATGCAGTCATGGCAATAGCTTACTTCCACCATCACCTCTTGGTTCTCTCCATTTGCATGGACATTCGTAAACCTAGCAATATATGAGAATGCTTGAATATACTTTGACCATTCTCCCATGTTGGTAATATTAGTTAAGCACCCACCAAAAAATCCTGGTCCAAAACAGGTAGTCATTATCATCAAATACTTTGCTCATGCGAGTTTAATTCCATACAATTTAAGTTCTTCCTCAAGTGTGTGTAGACATGCTGTTGACAACATAGCCAGCTCTGTATCTCCCATTGTTCACCTTATACTGCTCTGGTTTTGAATTCTGTACCTATTGGTTGGGTTCTGGGACCATGTGCCCGCACCCAATGTTGATGTCTTCGAAGCTGACTAACTTGCCATATAGGACCCGATGCATTTAAATGTCACTTTGTGCAAATTTGACACAGACTTATTGGCAAGTTCTGCGTAATTAATTGATTGATCAGATGTTACTGAACCAGAACTGCATGACCAAAGGCCTTCGGAGTCACTATCAGACTGGCGATCGCTCAGAAGATGTCTCGAACATGCTACTGTTGTCTACACCCCCAGTGCCACTCCTAATGCAAAACAACTACTTGAGGAACCATTTTCATCTTGGATTTATCCACTGATAATCTTGTTCACATGTCATGCACGAGTAATAATAATACATGTCTATTAATAACTTTTAATAACTATCAGCTCTACAGAGCAACAGATCGATCATTGCAACAAACATGTGTACTTTCTTCCCTATCCTTGGTGTGATCCTTGATCCTCTTCTGCCTCATCAATACAGAGATCCTATAAACTATAATTATGCACTAGTACTTGGAGTATGGTACAGTACAGCAGCTGTGCGTGCACCTAATGCAAAACAACTACTTGAGGAACCATTTTCATCTTGGATTTATCCACTGATAATCTTGTTCACATGTCATGCATGAGTAATAATAATACACGTCTATTAATAACTTTTAATAACTATCAGCTCTACAGAGCAACAGATCGATCATTGCAACAAACATGTGTACTTTCTTCCCTATCCTTGGTGTGATCCTTGATCCTCTTCTGCCTCATCAATACAGAGATCCTATAAACTATAATTATGCACTAGTACTTGGAGTATGGTACAGTAGTACAGCAGCTGTGCGTGCACGTGGCTTAGGAATTTATATGTGTCACAGGACTTGGGATCTTATTCACCCCCTCAAATCACAAATGGAATGCAACCACCTCTATTATGTGTGTGTGCTTCCTACTTGACAAGTGCATACCCATAACTCAAGCACCCGCTATACTCTTCTGGGCTGATTTTGAAGGTGACTGAGTGTTTAGCCCATGGGTGCTCAGCATGTGGACTGCTGTTTTATGGCCTGTACTTGATGGCCAAGCTCATTGTCTTTGAGGACAATGGCTGGTGTCTACAGAGAGATTTAGATAACATGACTTACATCCACCCACACTTAGTCTCACATGCATCCCCCCCCCCAAGTCTCACGATCAGATGAGTATGATGCAATAAGGGCGTCCATTTTACCCCTTATGGAGTTGCCCTCATGCAAATCATTCGTGTAAGAGGACTAGACTTAGGAAGAGACTTTCTGTGAGAAGCAGAATGTCTAGAAGATGCTGTCAGCTCTTAACCAAAGCCCAAATGAGTCTTTAAGAAGGTAAAATTGTCCACTTCTAAGAGACCGAACATTTGCTGTCAGCTTAGTATATAGTTCCACAGAAGCCACCTAGATTGATAATGAATGTACATATTTGTGGACTGTTTTACAGTGGGAGAGAATGTTTGTGTTTGGGGTGAAACTTGCCTTGAGTTATTTTGTAATACGAGAAAGCAACTTTTGTTTGGGTTTGATAATGCTCAGTATTGGCATAATACAAAGGCAATGGTCCAAATGTGGCTGACGATGAGAGTACATAGTACAAAAATAAATGAATAACACTTTGTTTGAGCCTGTCTGCCCCATGCCACCTCATAAGCCTTTAGTAGCCACTGTTAAAGAAACCATCCCTGTCAGAGAAGCCTGCCTCAGATAAAACAAAACCTTAGAGCCAAACCACACCCATTCCACTGGGGTGGGTGTGTACATAATCACAAACCAGAGGTAGACTTTAGAGTTCTTGAGATAGATGAAATATTGGAGCAGTAATGAACCTATTGCAAGGCCAAATACTGGCATGGATGAGAAGTGAATAGTAACAAAAATGATGATACTTTACCACATTTTTATACAAGTGTTAACAACATGGGATCATTTCATATGCATAATTGATGATCAAGAAATATGCAAATTTGTGCTGAAATTACCATTTTTGGTAAGTTGTTGTCACAACTATTGATTTGTTCAGTGTTTGCCGCAGTTGCTTAGTATGTTGATTTCATTGTTACTGATGTTCAGTATGTTGCTTAGTGTTGCTGTCATTGTTATTCAGTATGTTGCTACTGTTGCTTAGTATGTTGCTGTCATTTGTCCAGTATGTTGATACTGTTGCTTAGTATGTTGCTGTCATTGTTGCTGTTGCTCAGTGTGTTGTTATGGTTGCTTAGTGTTGCTGTCATTGTTACTGTTATTCAGTATGTTGCTACTGTTGTTGCTGTCATTTGTCCAGTATGTTGATACTGTTTAGTATGTTGCTGTCATTGTTATTGTTGCTCAGTGTGTTGCTACTGTTGCTTAGTATGTTGATGTCATTGTTACAGTTATGTTGTTATGGTTGCTTAGTGTTGCTGTCATTGTTACTGTTATTCAGTATGTTGCTACTGTTGCTTAGTATGTTGCTTTCATTTGTCCAGTATGTTGATACTGTTGCTTAGTATGTTGCTGTCATTGTTATTGTTGCTCAGTGTGTTGCTACTGTTGCTTAGTATGTTGCTGTCACTGTTACTGTTGTCATTATTGTTGTTGTTGTAGGCACCTGCTAGCACTCCATCACTCACTTATTGTGCACAGTGATGACGGCCGAGAAAGAAGCTGCTATCAGTCGACTGCACACCATAGAGCAATACCTCTCCGCCCTGAATTTCCACCTGAGAGAACACATGAGCACTCACCACACAGAGGTATGAGATATATATATACCATATTGATAAGCGCATCGCTCCATTACTTAAATTATCGACAGAGGGCACTAGCAAAAATATGGCTTGCTCAAGTTCCGTTTGAAAGTGGAATTTCTCAGTGACGCATGCCACCTATCAACAACACCAACTCACACCAATGAAACTGAAACCTAGTATGCTATGTAGTTGTTGCTGTTAACTATTTTGTTGTCAGCTGACAGCCATCATTCTACAGCAACTGGCTTTACATTTTAATTTCTGGACCAGAATTGATTCAGGAATGTGCCGAGGAAGATTTCCTCAGGACAATAACAACTACAGACACTATCTAGCAGTTCACTTTTTTCCTCTCCATTCTTCAGCGTTCATCTAGAGCAACAAGAAGGCAGTTCTGGCTTCATATTATCCTAGTCATATTATCCTAGGTCGATTTATATCAACTTTAGTACACACAAAACACACACCTCAAAGACATGTTTGTTTCTTGAGGCAAGAGGAAATGTTAGTGGGTAAGGATTGTCAATTCAATCTGAGGATTATTAATGGATAAGGATCGCCGATTCTGCAGCTATATTTTTCACATAAAGTACGGGGTGGTTTATTAAGCTTTATAAGTTTATAATGGTCTATAGACCTCCTGGTTTGCGTATGCCATACTATCACAATCAGTAGAGATCATCACACAAGCTGGTCTAGTTGAGGACGGTCATCCTTGTTTCCATCCTCTTTCTATTATATAGTCAACTTTAAATAAAAACAACACGTCCTCTTTTTTTCTTTTTCTAACTTACTTTTCTCTCCAGGGTCAGACCCAGAGGTCTAAGGAAGCTGAAGCAGCAATCACTAGCATCACAGCTACACCTTCATGGAGTCAGTTATCCCAGAGGTCTAAGGAAGCTGAAGCCACAATTATTAGTAGCACAGCTACACCTTCATGGAGTCAGTTATCCCAGAGGTCTAAGGAAGCTGAAGCCACAATCACTAGCATCACAGCTACACCTTCATGGAGTCAATTATCCCAGAGGTCTAAGGAAGCTGAAGCCTCAATCACTAGCATCACAGCTACACCTTCATGGAGTCAGTTATCCCAGAGGTCTAAGGAAGCTGAAGCCACAATCATTAGTAGCACAGCTACACCTTCATGGAGTCAGTTATCCCAGAGGTCTAAGGAAGCTGAAGCCACAATCACTAGCATCACAGCTACACCTTCATGGAGTCAGTTATCCCAGAGGTCTAAGGAAGCTGAAGCCACAATCACTAGTAGCACAGCTACACCTTCATGGAGTCAATTATCCCAGAGGTCTAAGGAAGCTGAAGCCTCAATCACTAGCATCACAGCTACACCTTCATGGAGTCAGTTATCCCAGAGGTCTAAGGAAGCTGAAGCCACAATCATTAGTAGCACAGCTACACCTTCATGGAGTCAGTTATCCCAGAGGTCTAAGGAAGCTGAAGCCACAATCACTAGCATCACAGCTACACCTTCATGGAGTCAGTTATCCCAGAGGTCTAAGGAAGCTGAAGCCACAATCACTAGTAGCACAGCTACACCTTCATGGAGTGTTATCCCAGAGGTCTGAGGAAGCTGAAGCCACAATCATTAGTAGCACAGCTACACCTTCATGGAGTGTTATCCCAGAGGTCTGAAGCCACAATCACTAGCAATCACATCTACACCTTCATGCAGTCAGTTATCCGCATGTTAGGACCATGGGTGTTATGATATCTCAAATGTTTACGTGCCCTGCTGTGCTGGACTAGGGGTCACCACTTCAGGACCCTAAAAGTCAGCTAAGGATCCATAATCGGCAAGTGAAATGAGCCCTCAGTGGCGAGTCGATGAAAAACTTGGTTTTGCCATATGTACTTCTCTATGTATTCACTGGATGTTCACCCATAACAGAAATATGACCAGGTCACCCGCCTTTAAATAATGCAGGATTCTGTTAATTGGGAACTGGGAATTGTCATCGTAGCGGAGAGAACGCGAGAAAACAACAGTAGATGCGAAGCTAGAGCAAAGGAAACAGCCTGCACAGGCCAGTGCTGCATGACCGATGGGAAAGGCTGATGGAGTTTCATTCTAACACAATGTGCCCTAGCTGTGGAGGTATGTCGGGTTTGCTAAACTGGAAGTGAACATCTCTTGTGAACCTGGAGACTATCTGAGTGGGCTCTCGCTTCAACCTAGCAAAAATCTGGAACATGTTAGGAATATAGAATTCTTAGCTACCTCCCTGATCATAATCCAAGAACTGCAATTCGATGACATCAATCATGTATAGATCAGTCTACTGTATCAGGTCTTCAACTATGCTAAGGGTTGCTCGAGTTTTACAATGATAGGATTTCAACTTTCAGGGGTGGAGTTAGGGGTCAGGTTCTAAGGTTTTAACCTGACCACTTTTTCAGCCCTGCCATACCCCTATTTTTTTTAAACAGCAGCTTGCATGCACTAATAGTCTATGAATGCTTGTGAAGTCACTAACAATTATTAGTATGCATGTCATGCATGCTTAGCAACTAGCTCAACTGCTAATAGACCACAACTACTTTACACTGACATTGACAATAGTTACTGATAGGCTTGATCTAAAATAATGCCCAGTGACTGAGCACATGGCAGCTAAAATGGCAGTGTCTGTACAACCAGGTAGTAGCAGTGAATCTTTTCCTGATTTACCAGAAGTACGTTATCAACCAACAACCATTGAGTTCCCCAAGAGAGAATATGGAAAGAAGAAGATAGTGAAGTGTTCTTTCCAGAGCCGTTGGTTTTCCCAGTGGCTATTTCTTCACTACAGTGAAGGTGATGATGTTGCCACACATGTGTATTGGCATGCAAACTCAAAAGAATAAAGACAAGTCAGACTGCAGCATCATCATTTGTAAGCCTATTTAATACTGATGCTAGTATAGAATACTTTAAACATTTAATTAACTATTCATACTTTAATCCTAGCTTTTAAAAGGCTATTGAAATGCTACAATAGCCATTAAGAAGCATCAACAGTCTAAGTTGCATATTGAAGCCATGGGATGCAATGGTTACAATACCAAATACAGTCCCTGATGTCAGTAAGCTATTGAGCAAAGCATACAGGTATGAGATAGTACATGCACGAGATATGCTCGCAATTATTTTATCTAGTGTGCGATATTTAGCCAGACAAGGATTGGCATTACGAAAAGCTGATGATTCGGAATCGAATCTCATTCAATTACTGCAGCTGAGAGCAGAAGATAACTCAGATTACTAACTGGTTAGCCAAAGGTAGAAGAAAATATGCATCTCATGAGAATCAAAACGAAATGTTAACCATTATGGCTAGATTTGTTAAGAATAAGATTTTGAATAAAGTTCATAAGTCTCCGTTTATTACTATTATGGTGGATGAACCACCGATGCTTCCAATAAGGAACAGTTAACATTTGTAATCGGGTCCGTTGATGAAGAGTTTAATGTTTCAAAAGACTATCTTGGCATGTACAACTTAGCAACTACTACCATAACCGATGTTCTTCTGCGTTTTCAGCTTTCATGGACTAAATTAAGAGGGCAGTGCTATGATGGTTGCAGCACAATGGCAGGTGTTAGACTATTGCAGACAATCCAATGGAGAAGTTGATAAAATAATATAGAATTTATTATTGATAATCAAATACATAAGACAAATTGACTTAGCTTGATAATCCAAAGAGAGACTTTTACAGAAGAAGGCTGCTCTTAAATAAGCTGGCCTCTCCTGAGGACATCAGTGGGTTTCAAAGACTAATGTTATTCATAGTAATAATAAACAATTCATTGTAAACTGTTAATTGTCTAGCACAGTCTATATTTGGCTAGGACTAGTTTAAGTAAGTTAAGTTGGTAGTTCTTGTTAGGTTGACCTAACAGCAGGTGCAAGAGGTGGAGTAGCAGCCAAAATCCAGGAACTTGAGCCAAGAGCACTTTTCACCCACTGCTAAGGGCATGCCCTTAACTTAAGTGTCAGTGACACTATTAAACAATCACCCATCATGCTTAGACACTAGCTTTGAATTGGTGAAGCTTGTAAAATTTTCTCCCAAACGAGAAGCAATGTTAAACTTGATTAAAGAAGAAATAGGGAGTGATACTCCATCAATTCGTACCATGTGTCCCACTAGGTGGACTGTACGTGCTGCTAGCATCATTGCTAACTATAGTGAGTTGCAGAGTCTGTGGGACAGAGCATTGCTGAGCACATCAGATACTGCAATGAAAGCTAGGATTCGTGGCATAGCTAGTCAGATGGACAACTTTAGATTTTATTGCTCTCGGAAATGATTTTGCGACACACAGCCAAACTAAGCCAGACATTGCAATCTCCTGATCTTTCTAGCATAGAAGGCCATGAAATTGCAATGCTCACAGTAAAAACACTACAAACTCTACGTTCTGACACAAATTTCTATCTTTTTTGGAAGAAAGTGGAAAAGATGAAATCTGAATTTGATGTCGAAGAGCCTCAGCTACCTCGAAGGCGTAAAATTCCAAGGAGATTTGAAGAAGGGACCAGTGAAAGAAGTTTTCATACAACAACTGAAGATTTTTTATAGACAAAGCTACTTTGAAGTAATAGACTTGTCTGTAGCCAGTATCAATAGTCGATTTGATCAGAAAGGATTTCGTATCTACTCTAATATCGAACAACTTTTCGTTAAAGCAGCATCTGGAGAAGCATTTGAAAGCGCGAATTTTCTATTGTGTGTGACTTTTATAAGGAAGATTTCGATGTAAATGAGTTTGAGACACAGCTGAAAGTATTTCAGACCATATGTAGAGAGAAAATGGAGGTAGGTGAGCGAGCATCTATAAATTCAATGAAAAAAATTCTTCTCACTCCAAGTGTTGCTCAGAGCCGTGATAAATTTCGTTTTCCGAGCTTTTCAGATAATATTAGTAATACCAGCAACAAATGCAACATCAGAGCGTTCATTTAGTGCTCTCAGGAGAATAAAAAACTACTTGCGCAGCACTATGAGTCAAAGTCACCTCAATCACCTGATGTTGCTGTATTATCACCAAGATTTAACTGATGAACTAAACATGAAAGAAGTTGCAAATGAATTTATATGTGCAAAGGAACAGCGTAATACTGTATTTGCTAAATATTAATTATTATTGTATGAGTTGCAACTTTTTTGACCCCCCGCCCCCATACTTGCACATACACACTCACATGTTCAAAGTTCAACCCGACCACTCTAAAATTCCTAGCTCCACCCCTGACTTTTGTCCAATAGTAACTAATGCATGCAACCTTCCTGCCAAAAGGAAAGATCATGTGTGTGCTTTATAATAGTATAAAATATTGGGAGTGGGCAGGTATTGGGCCAGTTGCATGTGAAAGAGTGGAGGTCCCCAAGTACATGACAAATTACAATATATATACACACTGGATAAAATAAAAAATGAAACAGGAATTGACCAGTGTAGACCACAACATTTATTGGACCTTTTGCCAATTAATTCAATATTAATAGGTAAAGGGTCATGGTTGCCAATTAATTCTATTAATAGGTAAAGGGTCATGGTCTCACAGTGATAAATTCTTGTTTCATTTCTTGTCAATCCAATAAACACCCGTTTCTATTTTTATTTATTTATTTGTTATTATTATTATTATTATTATTATTATTATTATTATTATTATTATTATTATTATTATTATTATTATTATTATTATTATTATTATTATTATTATTTTATTATTTTAATTTTTATTTTTTTAAATTTTATTATTATACAAAAAGAATCCTTAAAACATCAATAACAACAATAATAATTACACAAGACTGTCCACGCCCGAGCCTCCCATTGCCCCCATGACTACAAGAGCATTGCCTCTCTGTACCGCCACAGACAATTGTTGTATAAAAAATTGGTGTGAATTCTCTTCCCCGGTGTGCTGTTGTTGTTAATTTATATAGCCAACAACAAGAATTACTCAGTTTTAGCTAAGATAATATTTAATGGGGGCCAATCTATATAGAGAGTGCCACCACACTCCCCAATAAATTATTGTGGTCAGGTAGGTGTTGGTCAGGTAGGTGTTGGTTGTCAGTAGCCTATGAGATGATATGTGACAGGATCTGCGAAAACGTGCCTTATGACATATTTTTTTGTTTTCATTTTATTGTTTTATGTGAAAGAGCTATAAAAAAAATACTTTTAAAATCTTGAAGTGACTTAGTAAAACATTATGACTTGGCAGTTACAGGGGCTTTTCTTTCATCCTGTCAGGGACGCTGATTGTGAGAAAAACGCCTCAAACAAAATTCAATTAACTTCCGTATACTTCCGCACGTACCTCTCCGTGTTATTCAATGACGTCATAATAAAAAATTTGGGAAAGACGGCTATTTCTGGATGTTTTGGTGCAAGTTTACTTCGAGCGCTTCGGGTGAACAACTGCTAAAGTGAGGAGAAGGGTCTTGAAACTCTACATGTAGCTGAGGTAAGTCTTAGTATGCATAGCTAGATAGCTACTAGCTGTGGTTGTAACACAAGAAAAACAAGGCTAGTTAGCTAAACCTTTTTTCCTAGGTTGCTATAAGCTTTGGGATAGAGACTAGCTTACATGATTGTCATTGGTTAGTAACTAGCAAAAGCAACTAGCTAGAAAAATAGCTAGCTAGTCCTCTAGCAAGCAACTGGTCATCTAACTAGAAAATTAGCTAGCAAGCAGTCTAGTAGATAGCAAGCAATAACTACCATACATTACTAGCTATAAGGCAGGTGGCAGTTAATTCATAGGTACTAACTAGGTATACACTGAACATGGCCATGTAAAGCTTTTATTTGAGTAATAAAGTCAGTGTATTATTGTAGCTTTGGGTTCAGTTGGTGGGGTTACATTACTAAAGAGCTATGTGTTCATTAATTTTATTCTTCTGGTCCAGGTATGGAGCGATGTCTAGGATTTCGTACAGTTGGGCGTGGACATGCAACATCCTTCTGCTCATCAGAGCAAAACGGACGGATATGTTCGTACAAATACCACTTTCTCTCATCGCTTAGACCTCGAGGCTCCAGTAGTGGAGGTAGACTGGCACTGTCGGGATGCCAGTTATCTCTGAGTAACGCGAGTGCTACCTCTTCTGTGTCACTGTGCTGTTTTACATACGCCACCCCTGGTACAGAAGACAACATTCTGAAGTGATGCAACTTCTTTATGCCAACGACCTTCTTGAAATGTGGTGCGAGAAGTGTGCTCCAATTATACACGGGTACAATCATGGATCCGTCTTCATAGGAGACCACCTGTGCTTGGTTACAAACTGCTGACTGATTAACCACCTCCTCAATTTCAGCAATGGATCCCACCTTTGTACGTCTAAATAAACGCTTAAAGAGCCCAAAAGCCCAATCAGGGGAAAATTTAGTGTGGCCTACAACTAGGAAGGAGTAATGAACTGTGCTGTGCCGGCCAGTAAGAGTGCTCCACATCAAGTATTGCACCAACAGATTGTTCTTATTTTGGCCAGCACAGTTGTCAGCATGCAGATAGACGTCTTCTTCACCCAAACCTGTTTCTCCACTCTCATCTGTGATGAAGTTGATTTGCCTGGACAATTCACTCCAAATACTGAACATTTCCTGGTGGTCAGAAAGTAAATCGGACCAGGCTGGAGGGGATCCGAAGGAAAGTGCACTTGCTGTGCATAATCAAATGAGTAGTGAACTTTGATGGGCTTTGAGTTGGCAGGAATTCGTGATGCTGGCTGAGGAGGATCAAAATCAACATAGTAGGATCGAACAGACCTGGAACAGTCTTCACATGAGGAGGTGTAAAACGACCTTTCAATTTGAACGATCCTCAAGTGCTCCTCAGCTTTTTTGATGGTGGATGACTTCTCGTCTGAGCAATTACTGGAACGGACAATAGCAGCACTATTTTGCTGACATTGCCAACACAAGTCTGTCATCGGTCGCATAATAATTACTGATGGTACCAAACTCCTCCACAGGCGGCAGAAAGTCGAGTATGCCGCAAAGTGTCTCTCTCGCTCTCACCAGCGGTTTTTGCAAAACCTTCCATATTCCTCTCTTGGATTTACTGGATGGCAACAGCAGGATATCGGACCTGCTATATCCAGGCACTCGCCCTGGTAATAGCAAAGCGTTTTGCTCTGCATATGAAAAGCACAAAGCGAACCAGATATTCCGTGTCTTCAAAAGAAAAAGCATTGTGTGGTCGTCGGTTTTTGCCATGCACTCTTGGAACTAGTCCATGTACTTTGATATTGCACCGAATATTGTTCACTCTGGTTTGACTAATGCCATGAAGGAACATGAAAGTTTTTGCACAAATGCATTTACCTTGATGCATGTAATTGCAGAAGTCCCTTTTGCGTAAGATGGAACTCTTAATTGGGTTTGAAGTAGTGAATGCAATAATTTGACCAATGAGAATCATGTCAAGCTCTTGTTTGGAGAGTTCAGCACAGGAGGACCTGAAGGTTGATATGTACTCAGTGCTGAACAGTGAGGAGCAGGATGCTTTATTTAATCCTTTCTGGCAGCTACAGCCCTTAACCACAAACTGATCAACTCGAGAACGTTCAGACAAATCAGATAGTTGCCACTCAATCTCACAGACTTCATTTCGTACAGCTTCTGATAGGACAGTAGCAACACGATCATCAAAGTCCACAAAGTCACTATCCTCATCGTCATCCACAAGTACACTTCCATCTTCAGCACTTCCATCTTCAGCACTGCCCTCTTCCATACGATGATCTTCATAACCCCCATTCCCATCATGTCCACAATCCTCAGTATGGTGACCTTCATCCTCCATGTGGCAGCCCCAATCTTCCTCCAAGCTTGCTAATGTATGTTGTGATTGTAATGTACATGTGATTGTAATTATAAGAATTGTATTTTGTATGTCTTCTTACCTGCAGCATTCTGCTCACTGAGCTCCCTCATAGTTCTATCAGCTGAGTCGGAATCATCATAGTCATCGAACTCATCAAAATTCTCTTCATCAAGCTCATCATCAAGAGTGGGGAGAGTGAAGTAGTCTGCAATAACCTCCAGCATAGATGCCTGGTCCTGTGCATCCAGTTTCATGACCCGATTGATAGTCAAAGCTATCTCATTAGCTTGTTCTGTGGACATTATCAAACCTTTTGAAAATTGCACTGTTGACCCTTTCCAACTACAAACTATGAATGTTATTATAAAAAGGGAATGTCCCCATTATGTAATAATTATTATTCTCCGCGTACGTAGCTAACGCATATGGTCAGTCCAGTTCTAACTGCTGTAACTTCTGAGTGAGAGGGATTCAAGGCTTGAAATTTTCTGACCAGTTAGGAGAAAGACCCTAGATAACAAATACAAAAAAAAAAAGGTCAAATTTCATAGTGTATGACAATAGGCTCTAAAACTTGTATTATTGAGAAAAGTACTATTTGGAAAAGTACTATTTGGTCATAAGGCACGTTTTCGCAGATCCTATCACATATATTAAAGTTTTTTGAACCACTGGCTTAGCCCCCTTAATTTCTGCCTGCTGAATGGTGGTTATTATGATAACTAATTAGCATGACCAATCAACACACCTAATTGGGCGACCCCAAACTATATGCGAGGAGCCAAAAATATTACTTGACATAAGTGATACCCACTCACATGCCACTCCCCCAATACTCAGCCCAACTTTTGAAGTGCACAGAGATATGTATATTTTGATACCAAAATCTCGTGCATGGAGTATGGGGAATAAATTATACGTCCTTGAACAAGCACAACAGGAAATTTTTGTCCAACTTTTAGTCCCACCCTTGACCTGACCGATTGAAGAAACAAGCGAGGCAATGCTATTTATGGCCACAAGAAACCTGCCATACCTGTTGTTCGTGCACCCACTTAATATGAACTAGCTTTATGTAGCACTTTTGGAGGGAAAAAATTCATATTCAGACAAAGCTAATATTCAGACAAAGCTAAGATCATTAAATTTCACCACTTCTCCAAAAGTACTCTATGAATTAGACCCTCCCTATAAGCTATCCGCTGCTATGCTAACACCACCGTCTCTATGAACCTTCTCTCTCATCACTGATGCAGCCGAGTTGTCAATTTCCTACACTGACTGAGTTTTCGTGCCCCAAAGCAAGCCCCCCCCCGTCCAACCCCCCCCCGTAACCCCGTGACTACCACTTTAGCATGGAAATATCCATCACTTATGGCATCTCAACAGTAACAACTATAGCACGTGCGTACCAACAACTATAGCATGTGCATCCCAGAAGATCCAATCACCACAGCATGCACATACAGTATCAGTAACCACCTGGTCCACCACTGAAGGCAGCAAACAGCGTGAAGCTGCTCAGAGCCATCATTTTCAAAATCTACTCGTGTCAGTGGGCATGCCGAATGTCCTCCTGCCCATTTTTGTCCATTAATATGTGCAATGCTCTTCTGTGCAACTTCCAGCACCTCATAAGAAAGTGATCGCACAACATCAGTAATAATACCATTATCATCTTACATATTTTGCATGCTTTACTACAGAACTCAATCCATAGCAGATAAGTTCATGGGGGAAGAGGAGAAGGGTGATTTCATCACCACTAAGGCTACGAGAATAATCCAAGCACAACCATTCGCTCGTCAGTACTCGGAATATATTGACGAAGATAACAAAAGGATGGCTCAGTGCGACACCTCAAAATACTGGCACACAATCGCCATGACAATGATGACATCACTACTACGACATAATGATGACATCATTATGTCATGATGTAAGGCCACAGAGTGCAAGAGGTGATTATGCTTGATTGTGCACTCACATAGTCTTGGGGAAGAGCGACAAGACAGAGAAGATAGACACAGTCGTCAGTAGCCACATCATGCTAGCGAGGCCAATAGGCAATCTGCAGGAAGAAGAGGATTTTAAGGGGGTACACAACTCTGGACTTCAGTCATATCAAGAAATTACTGCAAGAGCTGGTTGCACGGCACTTACAACAGCTGGTAGGCCATTGAACCATGCATGCACCTGATAATCTAGCCACAGGTGGGCATGCCCACATGTATTTGTGTGTACACATGTGTTTATGTGCACAACTGTTTGTGTGCAAACATGTATGTGTTTACACATGTGTTTGTGTGCGTACATGTATTTTTTACACATGTGTTTGTGTACGTACATGTGTGTGTGCATACATGTATTTGTTTTTACACATGTGTTTGTGTGCGTACATGTATTTGTTTTTACACATGTGTTTGTGTGCGTACATGTCTTTGCACACATGTATTTGTGTGCACATGTGTTTGTGTGCACAGCACAGCATGGAGAGTGGCACGGCACCTCATGGAGAGTGGCACCTCACAGCATGGAGGGTGGCACATGCTAACATCATAACTATGTCCCAAATATGATTCTGCAAGCAGGCATGCTCTATGAAAAGTAATATCGTAACCACTTGCCCAGAAGGGAGCAGAAAAGGCTACTATTGTTACGTCTGCAGTAGCTCTTCCTTGCTGTGCTGCAGCCAGAGTGGTAGCCACTCAGCCATATCCTTCCTGGGCAACTAATTAAGATCCACTACACAATGGCACATGCACTTAACAAAGCATGTGCCTAATAGCCAGAGGCAGTCTAACAGCCAGCTTTTATGGGAGCAGAGTTGGCAAGAGAAGAGACGCATTCATGTGATGATGGAGGGCACATTGTGTACTACTGCTGTGGGCCATCCTCATATATCTCTGCATCTTACATGTGTCACTGTGAACAGGCCACCCTGTGCATGCTGAACAGGCACCCTGTGCAGGTTTCATACAGGGTGTGGGAGGACCTGGGATTTCTCCTCCCCCCCCCCCCCCCCCCCCTCCCAGGATTTTCAAAAATTATGATGTCATATTATAATTAGTGCAACATTGACGTTTTGCTAAACATTATAGTAATAATTTGGAAGACAGAATTTTATAAAGCAATACGTTTAGCAAGTGACTGAGTGTGGTAAATGACTCAGTGGTAAATGTAGGCCATACACATAGATAATCAGGGCCAACACTTTCCAGCTACATATAGTATTAGTGTGCTGCATCGGGGGGAAAAATCTAAGCTGGACCCCCCAACCAAAAATTCCCTGCTGTATGACCCCTGCATGAGGTACAGTATTAAATAACCCTGTATGAACCCTGCATGAGGTATTAAATAACCCTGTATGACCCCTGCATGAGGTACAGTATTAAATAACCCTGTATGAACCCTGCATGAGGTATTAAATAACCCTGTATGAACCCTGCATGAGGTATTAAATAACCCTGTATGATCCCTGCATGAGGTATTAAATAACCCTGTATGAACCCAGCATGAGGTATTAAATAACCCTGTATGAACCCTGCATGAGGTATTAAATAACCCTGTATGAACCCCTGCATGAGGTATTAAATAATCCTGTATGAACCCTGCATGAGGTATTAAATAACCCTGTATGAACCCAGCATGAGGTATTAAATAACCCTGTATGAACCCTGCATGAGGTATTAAATAACCCTGTATGAACCCTGCATGAGGTATTAAATAACCCTGTATGAACCTTGTATGAGGTATTAAATAACCCTGTATGAACCCTGCATGAGGTATTAAATAACCCTGTATGAACCCTGCATGGGGTATTAAATAACCCTGTATGAACCTTGTATGAGGTATTAAATAACCCTGTATGAACCCTGTATGAACCCTGCTGTGCATACTTATGAACAGGCCACCCTGTGCATGAGCATGAGCATACTGAAAAGGAAGGGCTGTCAAATCTTCTACAGACTATTTACTAAAAGGTGACATAAAAACTGATCAGAGACAGTTCACTAGAGAGAACTTGCTATATGTTCTGTAGAGGAGAGAGAACTGGCTACCATAGAGGCGAGAGAACCAGCTGCATAGTCAGTAGAGGAGATAGAACTGGCTGCATAGTCAGTAGAGGAGATTGAACTGGCTGCATAGTTAGTAGAACTGGCTGCATAGTCAGTAGAAGAGAGAGAACTGGCTGCATAGTCAGTACAAGAGAACTGGCTGCATAGTCAGTACAAGAGAACTGGCTGCATAGTCAATAGAAGAGAGAGAACTGGCTGCATAGTCAATAGAAGAGAGAGAACTGGCTGCATAGTCAGTACAAGAGAACTGGCTGCATAGTCAATAGAAGAGAGAGAACTGGCTGCATAGTCAATAGAAGAGAGAGAACTGGCTGCATAGTCAGTAGAAGAGAGAGAACTGGCTGCACAGTCAGTAGAGGAGAGAGAACTGGCTGCATAGTCAGTAGAAGAGAGAGAACTGGCTGCACAGTCAGTAGAGGAGAGAGAACTGGCTGCATAGTCAGTAGAAGAGATAGAACTGGCTGCATAGTCAGTAGAAGAGAGAGAACTGGCTGCATAGTCAGTAGAAGAGAGAGAACTGGCTGCATAGTCAGTAGAAGAGAGAGAACTGGCTGCATAGTCAGTAGAAGAGGGAGAACTGACTGCATAGTCAGTAGAAGAGATAGAACTGGCTACATAGTTAGTAGAGGAGAGGAATGGCTGCATAGTAGAGGAGAGGAGTGATGATGATGATGGAGGCCAGACTGAATACAGAAATATGATAAGGTGAACTGAACACTGCAGAATGCAAGTAAATAGTGGATCCGGTATTGTGGCATGACTCGCTCTAAAACGTAATTTTGACAGAACACTGCTTCAAACTTTTAAGTTAGCTTGTACAACCATAAGTTGTAGGAAAGATACTCGCTTTACCAGCTTTAGTAATAGACGATACTTGTTCCTGTGGATGTTGGCATTTATTGAAACAAAAATTGCAGGTAGCTAAGGCAAACTAGAATATAGAGAGCAATAGTGAGAGATGGTCATAATTAATTATTGGTTAGTAGTACCTGATCAAAAAGAAGACGCCAAAACGAAATAAAATTGAAGCCCAAAGCAGGAACTCCATTTTCAATCTGCATAGGAGAAATGGGTAAGTGGTCATCAACAACACAAAGTCTTGTACACATTTTGGTGGTTTCTCAGAATGGGTGCAATAAAAAATATATTGCACACAACCAGCAAGGTGGGTGCCAAAAGACACCCCACTTTATCCATCCTCCCCTCCCACATTTAGCAAAACACTAAGACACAAGCTGGAATACAATGTCCATGCAAGTGTGTATGCATATGTATACACACACATGCACATGTATCAACATGTAAAATGGCAATGTTATTAAGTTACAATGTTATTAAGTTACATAACAATAATGCAGTCCCTCTTTTCAGAGACCTCACCAGCCAAAGACCACCTCTAGTATAAAAGACCAGATCAACTGCCGATCAAGTTTCCTATAATAACATGAACTTTCACCTTTGTTCACCATGCTTACTCATAGAGAAACTACACGCTAACCTTACAATAGATGAGATACTCACAAGACACAGGATATGAAATTATGGCCACAAAACACACATTACATTCATTTAAAGAAATATTGTTGTTGTTGTTCTAGAAATTTTAATTATCATCATTATTATTATTATTATTATTATTATCTCCTACACCCAGTAATAACATGAACTTTCACCTTTGTTCACCATGCTTACTCATAGAGAAACTACACGCTAACCTTACAATAGATGAGATACTCACAAGACACAGGATATGAAATTATGGCCACAAAACACACATTACATTCATTTAAAGAAATATTGTTGTTGTTGTTCTAGAAATTTTAATTATCATCATTATTATTATTATTATTATTATTATCTCCTACACCCAGCCTCCCAAGTTGACAAGCCAGCCAGCCTTTCGACAGAGCCAGCCAGCTTCTAAAGTTGACAGGGTCGGCCAGCTTCTAGAGTTGACAGAGCCAGCCAGCTTCTAAAGTTGACAGAGCCAGCCAGCTTCTGGAGTTGACAGAGCCAGCCAGCTTCTAGAGTTGACAGAGCCAGCCAGCTTCTAGAGTTGACAGAACCAGCCAGCTTCTAGAGTTGAAAGAACCAGCCAGCTTCTAGAGCTGACAGAGCCAGCCAGCTTCTAGAGTTGACAGAGCCAGCCAGCTTCTAGAGTTGACAGAACCAGCCAGCTTCTAGAGTTGAAAGAACCAGCCAGCTTCTAGAGCTGACAGAGCCAGCCAGATTCTAGAGTTGACAGAGCCAGCCAGCTTCTAAAGTTGACAGAGCCAGCCAGCTTCTGGAGTTGACAGAGCCAGCCAGCTTCTAGAGTTGACAGAGCCAGCCAGCTTCTAAAGTTGACAGGGTCGGCCAGCTTCTGGAGTTGACAGAGCCAGCCAGCTTCTAGAGTTGACAGAGCCAGCCAGCTTCTAGAGTTGACAGAACCAGCCAGCTTCTAGAGTTGAAAGAACCAGCCAGCTTCTAGAGCTGACAGAGCCAGCCAGCTTCTAGAGTTGACAGAGCCAGCCAGCTTCTAGAGTTGACAGAACCAGCCAGCTTCTAGAGTTGAAAGAACCAGCCAGCTTCTAGAGCTGACAGAGCCAGCCAGCTTCTAGAGTTGACAGAGCCAGCCAGCTTCTAGAGTTGACAGAGCCAGCTAGCTTCTAGAGTTGACAGAACCAGCCAGCTTCAATTTTAATACAAGTGCACAGTTTGTAACTGCTTATCATATAACATACACAAGAGCCAAGCTACTGCGATGCCTTGACCCTGCCACCAAGCTGCTGGGAGTGCCTCACAGGGAACCAAGCTGCTGGGAGCCTAGGCCCTGCTTCACAGGGAACCAAGCTGCTGGGAGCCTAGGCCCTGCTTCATGGAGAACTAAGCTGCTGAGTACAGATTGCAGAACCTGCTTTACTAGGCACCTATTACGTTTTCAAGCTGGTGCGGCATCCAGACAGAAGACCAATAACAGCAACGCATGATCTGTCATCAATACTGGCATCACTTCTCTGGTTTGTCTGGACAACACCGAGCACTTCTGCTAGTACACCATAAATGTGGACCAATGGGATCAACATTGACCTTCATTTCAAAATAACAGGCCCCCTAATATGTCCTCCATTATACACACGCTTCTGTGATGTAATAAACAGTCAGACCTAAAACAAACAAACAAACAACTAACTTTTTTAAAAATGAGGGGAAAAAACGCCTCAAAGTTCACTCGTCTTTTTCCCCCTCCACACACTCCACATACACAAGGTCCCTCCACACACTCCACACACACAAGGTCCCTCCACACACTCCACACACACAAGGTCCCTCCACACACTCCACACACACAAGGTCCCTCCACACACTCCACACACACAAGGTCCCTCCACACACTCCACACACACAAGGTCCCTCCACACACTCCACACACACAAGGTCCCTCCACACACTCCACACACACAAGGTCACTCCACACACACAAGGTCCCTCCACACACAAGGTCCCTCCACACACTCCACACACACAAGGTCCCTCCACACACTCCACATACACAAGGTCCCTCCACACACTCCACACACACAAGGTCCCCCTCCACACACTCCACATACACAAGGTCCCTCCACATACACAAGGTCCGTCAATATATGACATCATACACAAGGTCCCCGACATCATACACAAGGTCCCTCCTTTAGCACCAAGTGACTAAATACAACTTTTCCAAAATATATACGTACATGCGTGAAATCTTATTCTTGATTACAGAACATCAAGATCAACTATCCTACACACACACACACACACATGCACACACACACACACACACACACACAGGTGAAGGTTGACTGATAATCACACCACAGCACTCACGTAAGGTACACAACCATAGCTTTGCAGCAACAATAGAGCATGTAGATGTGATGACCATTACTTAATACTGTCTCAGGATGCTGCAATCATGACAAGACGAGTGCTGCTGGAGCCCCATTCAACTATTATTAAGGAAAACCTATGGTAGCAGTACGACAGCTTCTTGCAGATGAACAAGATAACTAAGAATATACGAACACTGCACCAAGTATTGCCTAGTAAGTATGTCTTGGTGTATTCTAATTATAGAGGAAAAAATTAATTTAAAAAACTACACTTTACAAGAAAACCCCTATTTTTAGGTCATAACCACGTAGAGATCCCCAACCCCCAAGAAAACAGCAACTCCCAAGAAAAACAAACAAACATACATACCAATAACTAGGTGCACCCAGACCACACCCATGTAGAGGTCCCTTTACCAAAATATAAAACCAGAAAAGGAAAGCAACAAGAACAACAACAAAAATCCGTCAACAATTATCATATAACAATGTGCTTTTTGTCTTGTTCATTTATCAATCGGTAAAGGGATCCCTGTGTTCTTGGTCCAAGCATTGCAGTCCTGTTTCCCTACAGTTTTAGCAAGCCAATGATCCAGCATAGTTTTTTAATTTTAATTAGAGCACTATTCTCATTAATACTAAGTGGTACGGATGTATTGTGCAGCACACACAACTATGTGTGGCTTATTATCGCACAAAATTAGCAGCTGGAAGATAGTTTACAGATTGACCTCCATAAAGTGCTATAAGAAAATTCTAAAAAATGAACCATTACATTTCTAAACAGCGTATTCTTTTTAAGCCTGCAACTTACTTCCAGTTGAGCAGTTGAGAAGGTAAAGCAAAAAAGAAAACTAGAAGGGAAAAAAGAAAAAGAAAAAGGAAAAAAATGGCTGATGATTGGCAGCTGTTGTCATTGACCTCTTTCTTCTATGCCTTGACTGGTGTTTCCGGACTTCCTATGCTGCTGAGGAAAGCTGCAGGACACCATTGCTTACCTTAAACACACTGACTTTCATTGCTCTTGGGAAAGGCACTCTTGGATGGATTTCCTTCTGTTGTCAAGGAAGCTGATTTTTATACCAAACTTCAGCTTGTTGTATTTGCACTTATTGCAGGAACATTTTTACTGGAAGGAAAAAAGTATAAATATATTCGTTATAAATTAAAAATAAATAAATAAATAAAATCAAGTCGAGAGTTCGTTGATTAAAGTGATGTTTGTTTGAGAGTCCAGCCCAATTATCATTAAATTATAAGGACCAAAACTTTTTGCATGCAACTGACCAACAATAGGTACAAATGCCAACTTGATGCTGATCACATGATCTTTACAGCCAATCACATGCTCATAAACTGGTCACCGATGGCACATTAATTAAGCTGCACACTTAAAAGTAACCGCACAAGCTTAGTGATAATTCGCACTTCACCGATTAAATTCCATAGGCACCATATATGGCGCAAACTCATCGTCGGAAAAATTATATTAAATCTAAGAATTTGTATTACATGCATATTCACATGCCCAATAGAATGTGCTATTAATAGAATGCTCTATTAATAGAATGCTCTATTCATTTTTAAATAGTTGTAAAACTTTACTTCTGGTTGGACAGGGCGAGCAAGCAAACTTAAATTTTTCCCTAATGGCACAATTGGAACTGCCATCGTGAACAGTCTCTTTCCGGCTTTTGCTACTGTTACTGGAAGTTTTTCTTTGGTGGAAAGCAGCACAGGCACCTGTGCCTACCAGGAATCACTCTGAATTCCTTCGCTCTTGAGCAAGGAGGTGCTCTAGGATGGATTTCTGTGCTATAAGTTTTGTTGTGAACATGCAGCAATGTAGAAGCTCATTTTGTTTGCTTACTTCTTCGAATCTGATTCTTATACCGATTGTATTTCCAGGTATGAACAGTCTGAGAAGTTTATTTTAATAAAGTTCTCAATGAGCTCTCAGTTAACATAATAACATTACAATAACCTTCTCAATAATCAACTTGAAATTGTATTCTCTCGACGTTTGCTCTAGCCTTCATCAGGAATAATGAGACGCTAAGACTCCTGTGAGACTGCTATATACCGGTAGCTAGCTATTCTACAAAATCACACCTCGGCACATTCATCCAGCACGTTGATCCCTCTGATGCCTGCCTCCTGGGCTCTCGGGGGCAAAATCAGTGCCCTTGAGGTCATGGGGGACAGACTCAGGTTCGTTTCTGCTCAGGATGCCTTAATCCTGCTGCGTAAGTCATTTTCTATCCCTAAGCTTCTATACACCCTCAGGACTTCTCCATATTTTCTCTCTCCTGCCCTGATAGATTATGATGAGAGTCTCAAGTCAATTGTGAGCAGTATTACATGTACTAACATTAATTTCTCTGAGGATGTCTGTTCTTGGTCGCAGGCCACTCTCCCTATTGGTGTAGGGGGTCTTGGCATCAGGAGTGCAGTGCAGCTTGCTCCCTCTGCCTTCTTGGCCTCAGCTGCTGCCACTCATGACCTGGTCCAAGCCATCCTGCCACCTCACTTGTTTTCACTCCCTGTCCCATTTGTGGATGATGATCTTTCAGCTTTGGTCTATGGATCACGGCAACCTCCCACCATCGGGTCATGCGGCGTGCTTCCAGAAATCCTGGGATATGTGCATGGTGTCAAAGTCCATGGAATCTTTGTTGCATAATGCACCTGATGATTTGGCTCGAGCCCGGCTTTTGGCTGTTTCAACGAAAGAATCCGGTGCATGGCTAAATACCCTCCCCATCTCGTCCCTGGGTTTGAGGATGGATGACAATACCATCAGGGTTGCCGTGGGTCTCCGCTTGGGCTCCACTTTGTGTCGCCCCCATAACTGCCAGCACTGTGGAGCAGAAGTGGATCGCGTTGCCATGCATGGTCTTAGCTGCAAGAGAAGAAAAGGACGTTTCTATCCCCATACCGCCATGAACGACATCCTCTTCCGGGATTTGTCATCTGCAGGTGCCCCTTCCAGGATGGAACCGTCAGGTCTCTTTCGTTCTGATGGGAAAAGGCCTGATGGGGTACCATGGTGCCATGGAAAAATGGCAAGCAATGGGTGTGGGATGCAACCTGTCCAGATACGTTTGCCCAGTCATATCAGGTGCAGCAGTGAGTGGTGCTGGAGCTGTGGCTGCTATGGCGGAGAAGAAAGTGGCCAAGTAGTATGCCAGCCTAGATCCTTGCCACTTTTTTGTGCCTATGGCCATCGAGTCATTGGGGATCATCGGGAACAGGTTGATGGCTTTCCTGAAGGAGCTCAGCCTCAGGATAAGGCAAGGAACTGGGGAAGTGAATGCCCGTGCTTACCACCTTCAGCGTCTCTCAGTAGCAGTCCAGCAGGGGGGATGCCTTGTCTGTTTTGGGGTCAGTCGGGAGTTGAACTTGTTAGCTTATTAGTTATTTATTTATGTTGTTAATTAGTTATTATTTTTGGGTATTTTTGTAAATAATAATAATTATTAATATTGTCAAGCAAGCTACAGGATTTTGATGACACTCTAAGGGAGATAGATAGTTCCATTACCAACAACCACTTTGATGTTTTAGACTCAGCATGGAACCAAGCAAGCCTCCCATCAAGTTTGGGGGTTTGGGAATTAGGAGTGCAGTACGGGTGGCCCCTTCTGCTTATTGGCCTCTGCCAAAGGATCATCTGCTCTGGTGCACCATATTCTACCACACTCATTTCAAGTGTTTCTGAATGATGCTCTATCCATTTAGAAGCAGGGCCATGACTTCCCTCCTCCAGACCCATCCACCCAAGCAGCCTGGCAGCAGAAGACATGGGACGCATGAATAATATGTGCTATGGCGGATGCTTTGTTGGATGGTGTCAGGGATGAGGCATCTCGTGCAATACTTCTGGCTATGTCGTGTCCTGAAGCAGGTGCGTGGTTGAGTGCTCTGGCCAATTCCATCTCTGGGTCTTTGCATGGACGATGTTTTGGTGCGTATTTCAGTGGGTCTTTGTTTGGGAACACCTCTTCCTCAGCCGCATGCATGCTATCATTGTGGGTGGTGCAAGTGTTGTTTGCTGGGCTAGACACGGTCTAAGCTGCCGCTTCAGTGATGGTCATCATCCTAGACATATCAATCAATAACATAATCCATTGGTCACTATCATCTGCTGGGATCCCTTCCAGACTGGAACTTCATGATCTCTTCCGCTCAGATGGAAAATGACTGGATGGCTTGAGTATGGTGCCTTGAAAAATGGACAAGGTATTGGTATGGGATGCTACTTGCCCCGATACATTTGCACCGTCATATATTGCCAGGGCTACCAGCAGAGTGGGATTGGTGGCTAAGCATGCAGAGGAATTGAAGAAGATCAGCCTTTATGGTGGAGACATCTGGTGTGTTGGGGCCTGAGGCACGATCTTTTGTGAAGGAATTGGGGAGGAAGTTACGTGCATCTACCAGAGATTTCAAATCCAGGAGGTACCTCCTTCAACGTCTGTCTGTGGCGATACAGAGGGGGAATGCTGCAGCAGTTTTGGGCACCCTGAGTCCATCTCCATCTCCTTGACTTTGTTGTTTTTGTCATGGTTATTGTCATTTAAAAAATTTGTCTGGTGTGTGTGTGTGTGTGTAAATGATTGTTTTTGTTTGTCTTTATAACTAGCATGTGTTAATTAGGTGTTAATGAACTCAGTATATTTGTAAATTATATGAGCTTCTAATATTGTTAATTTGATATAATAACATTATATAATAACATAATTATTATATAATAATGTTATAAATGATAAATAAATAATAAGTTTGTTTTTTATAGGTACAACTATAAAAAATAAAGTGGAGGTATCAGTGCCTTATTTTGCGGCATAGATTGCCAAGTGCTAGACGGCTGACATTAGCACCAGTGAAGCCCTACTGCATACGAGTTTTTTCGTGCTAAAACTTAGTACGTGGTCAAGCCCGAGGTTGGAAAATTAATTTAAAGGAAATTAATTTTCTAACCCCCGCTTGACCACATACTCAATGAAGATGTGTTTAGTAGGGCTCCCTCTAGCCACCTGTCTAGCACTTAACAATCTAGAGAAATTTGTGCGGCAAAATCACTCCGATTTGAGGTACCCACTTTAGGTCCAGTAACTTGGTTATAGTTGTAGCTATGAATAATGTTTTAGTATCAAAAGAGAGCACACAGAGAGACCTATCTTTTGAGCTATATATCAAGTCCATACCATGAAGTTTGCAGAATCTATGGAGCTATAAAGTGGCAACTACAAGTTTTTTTAGGCCTACTAATTATGGTATTGACCCCCTGAAAACGACTCTACCTTCCTGCAGACCCCCTGATGTCTTCACTCATTCCTGCTGCATAAGGAATCACTATCATAGGATGCTTCTTTTTAGACCCCTCATTGCCTGTATCACCTGTATCAGTATATTTATCTTGACTTCCCTTCTGCATTTAGATGCATCCACAGGCGAAAGGTTGATGAAGGCTTGCGGATAACCATTCTGTATAAAGACACTATTCAAATGATGTTCTTCCTTCCAAAGATCCTCCTTCTCAGTCACTGCTCTCCTGTCTCTATCATAAATCAACATCAAAGTCGTTTTCAGACCAGGAAGAACTCTGAGGACACAACTGAGCAGAGTGAAGGATGTTTTCCCAGCTAATATGCACTCATGTGTTGTGTACCACATCTGTGGGAAATACTACATAGGGGAGACCATCAGAAGACTGGAGACCAGAGTGAAAAAACATCAAGATGCCTGCAGAAAGTGTGCTAAAGAGAAGTCTGCAATTGCTGAACATGCATGGGATAATGGACATCCTATTTTGTGGTAGGAAGCCACCATCTTGAGAAGACAGAAGGAACTACTAGTGAAGGAGGCATTGCACATCAGCCTAGCACCCAAAGTGTGAGCGGTTCAATCGAGACTGTGGAATGGATCTTGCCTGGCTGCTGGGGAGCTACTCTCAAGAGCCTGAACTTGAAGTCACAACCACCATATATAGTTATAGCAACTCCATCAGATGATCAGGAGGAAATGGTCAGGATTCTCTTCCAAATGTTTTCTCAATCCCACCCATTTTGGGGGGGCTCATGTGATAGTGATATAGAACTCAATGCTCTTCTCTTTTTTGAGTTAATTGAATGTCATACGATGTTTATGCCTGCGGTATTATTCAGCATTAACTTGTGAGAGGTCACATGACTACACATACTCACTGTATTCAAGTGAAGTGCTGATCCTCTTCGCATTAACATTGAGGGTCCTCCACCCAAATATCTTCAGGGCAAACCACAAACACGTTACATCTCGGGAAGTACGTTAGCAGTGAAAATAGTCGAAATAAAAGTCAAAATGATTTTTGTGCCTTGTAACTGTGCGGTGTACTGGACCATAGAAATATCACATATAAAAATTATCATAAATTATAAACATAAAATACAACCCCCCGCACCCCCCCCTCCCCACTGACAGAGCGAGAAGCTACCCATGAATTAACAGGGAACAGCAGGATAACTTCTGATTATTCTGAGACAGTCCCTCACTCGGAAGAGACAGAAACGTAAGGCCATTGCTGGTGCCCACTTGTCAAAAAATAGCCATAACTTTCTAAATATCCATTATTATTCAAAATTTCTGAGACCACCATGCTGCTCATGTGCTGGCGGTTCTCTACCTGTTCTTCAGCATATAGAAGACACTTAAAAAGTTAGCTGGACTACCATAGGCACAGTATACACACGCCATCCTCCACAAAGAATTACGTGTGCAGTACAGGCGAGCTGTCAATAAATGCGTGTGCATATTCATATAAAAGCACATCGCACAAACAAAGATCCTCTAGAACTCATGCCAGCACAGAGGCTTCGTCGTACCATCTGGTGAAATAATGGCAGGAAGAGGTGCAGTGAGGGGATTGATATTATATAGAGGGCCAGTGACCGAAATACACAAGTAAAAGTAGAGGAAATATTTTGTTGAGTGTGAGGAATTAGACATCATTCTACATTTACTCCACACACAAATCAACCATATGCGCAAATATCTGTAATGATATGCAAATAGCTGTAATGATATGCAAATAGCTGTAACAATATGCTGTAATGATATTCAAATAGCTGCAAATAGCTGTAATGATATGCAAATAGCTGTAATGATATGCAAATGATAATGATAGCTTGAGAAATGAAGTTCTATCTTTGGCTACAGTCTTTAGGATCCAAAAGGAAGCCACACCCACCAGAGCTAGAGAGAGCTCTTCTGTCAAACGTAATGTCAGAAATGTGTTGTCAAGTGAGATCGACCTCATTATCCTTGTACTGTCTTTGTAAATCCTGTTGCCTTCACCAGTTTCTCATTCACTCTCTCTCTCATAATTGGCTTTCTTCTTCCTCTACCTTCAAGAACTCTTTCACATTTGTGATGATGCACTTCGACTATGTTAGACACACACCTTGACCAGTTGTCCTCCCTGCTTTATGGCTAGGACCTTCGCCATCATCACTGGCGCCACACTCTTCCTCTTGGGAATTATTCTGTATGTACACATGTACTGGGCTGCTTACAGGAATGGTCAACTAATGAATCATCATCGTTTGGCTGCTTCCTCCCGTCACAATCCCGGCCAGCTATCATCATGATGACATCAATACTGTCGAGATCAGTAGGCCCTCAGTCAGGGATAGGGCATGGCAGGATTAAAGCGAGGGTAACTGTTAGACCAATGCAATCCTCATGGTGACTATTAGAAAAATCCTGAATGCCGCATAAAAGGTTGTGTGTATTCGAAGGTTCACCAGGTTCGCTTGGCCATAACAGTGTCATACTAAACATTTGCCACGTGCTCACGTGATAAAATATCGCCAGCTGGTCCAGCCATGCACGTCAACCCCAATTAAGTACAAAATCCAAACTGTGAATACTCACAAGCCTCACGTCGCACTCGACTCTGGTGGGCAAGTGAACACGAATGGACTCGAGTAGCCCGAGGCACGGTTCAAATATTGGGTATCAAGCGAAGCCACGCGGCAATGTACGGGTGGAAGCCAAAGTTCATTACTCAGTGTGCTGTACGCATATACGCACACCCGAGGCAAATAGCCAAGCTCAGTTTCTACAGCACACTTGTGCTCTTCCTTCTCATTTCTTGCTCACATTTTCATCCTTTCATCGTTATACGTGGAGCCGTCTCTTAGCGGTGCAATTAAGTGCATGCACAGAATTACGATGTTGCCGTTCACACATACTTCTCGTTTCTTTGATGATGACAAAGGCTGCGTGTGGTTGCACTCCCTGCCTGACCGAGTAAGTATGGTGGGAACAGTTCCTTGGTACCGTTCCTCGTCCACATTGAGTTGGACAAACAGCCACAGAGAATGGCAAGTTGTGCTCAGTAGCAAAGTAGAGCTCAACATAGCTGACTTGATAACAGCCATGCCTGCAGTGTTGGGTTGTCTGGTCCATCAGCCATGCCTGCAGTGTTGGGTTGCCTGGTGGTCCATCAGCCATGCCTGCAGTGTTGGGATGCCTGGTGGTCCATCAGCCATGCCTGCAGTGTTGGGCTGCCTGGTGGTCCATCAGCCATGCCTACAGTGTATGGTTGCCTGGTGGTTCATCAGCCATGCCTGCAGTGTTGGGTTGCCTGGTGGTCCATCAGCCATGCCTACACTGTATGGTTCCCTGGTGGTCCATCAGCCATGCCTACAGTGTTGGGTTGCCTGGTGGTTCATCAGCCATGCCTGCAGTGTTGGGTTGCCTGGTGGTCCATCAGCCATGACTGATAAATCCATCTTGCAAACCTTACAGAATGCGTTGGTTTCTCCCTTGCTACTAGGTTTCATGGGGTACTTGAAAGACCTCTCAGACTGGTACTTACTACCTATGTACATGGCAACACTTTTTGAGGCTTGGACTACCAGGAGGCCTACTGGCACTGACACTGGAGGATGCCATTTTAGCACATAAATGGAGCTTGGTGTGTGCTGTATATAGAGTTTGACTCTACTTCAATTGAAGTGACAGGAACTTCATGGTTTTCCCCGGGATGCCATCTTTTTGAGGGATATTCCTGGAAACAACGGGACGATTGGGAGTAGTAACCCGGGCAATCTCTCTCCCAGGCAACTTCTAGTCTTTATAGTGATGTTCGACATGTACAAGAATACTGTACTAGTAGGTATAGTAGAGCTAACCTAATCTCTAGAGTGTACAAGAATACTGTACTAGTAGGTATAGTAGAGCTAACCTAATCTCTAGAGTGCACAAGAATACTGTACTAGTAGGTATAGCACATCTAATCTCTAGAGTGTACAAGAATACTGTACTAGTAGGTATAGCACTGCTAATCTCTAGAGTGTACAAGAATACTGTACTAGTAGGTATAGCTAATCTCTAGAGTGCACAAGAATACTGTACTAGTAGGTAGAGCACAGCTAATCTCTAGAGTGCACAAGAATACTGTACTAGTAGGTATAGTAGAGCTAACCTAATCTCTAGAGTGTACAAGAATACTGTACTAGTAGGTATAGCACTGCTAATCTCTAGAGTGTACAAGAATACTGTACTAGTAGGTATAGCTAATCTCTAGAGTGCACAAGAATACTGTACTAGTAGGTAGAGCACATCTAATCTCTAGAGTGTACAAGAATACTGTACTAGTAGGTATAGTAGAGCTAATCTCTAGAGTGAACAAGAATACTGTACTAGTAGGTATAGCACATCTAACTTAATCTCTAGAGTGTACAAGAATACTGTACTAGTAGGTATAGCACACCTAATCTCTAGAGTGCACAAGAATACTGTACTAGTAGGTATAGCACATCTAATCTCTAGAGTGCACAAGAATACTGTACTAGTAGGTATAGCACTGCTAATCTCTAGAGTGTACAAGAATACTGTACTAGTAGGTATAGCACATCTAATCTCTAGAGTGTACAAGAATACTGTACTAGTAGGTATAGCACACCTAATCTCTAGAGTACACAAGAATACTGTACTAGTAGGTATAGCACTGCTAATCTCTAGAGTGTACAAGAATACTGTACTAGTAGGTATAGCACAGATAATCTCTAGAGTGTACAAGAATACTGTACTAGTAGGTATAGCACTGCTAATCTCTAGAGTGCACAAGAATACTGTACTAGTAGGTATAGCACTGCTAATCTCTAGAGTGCACAAGAATACTGTACTAGTAGGTATAGAACAGCTAATCTCTAGAGTGCACAAGAATACTGTACTAGTAGGTATAGCACTGCTAATCTCTAGAGTACACAAGAATACTGTACTAGTAGGTATAGCACATCTAATCTCTAGAGTGTACAAGAATACTGTACTAGTAGGTATAGCTCAGCTAATCTCTAGAGTACACAAGAATACTGTGCTAGTAGGTATAGCACATCTAATCTCTAGAGTGCACAAGAATACTGTACTAGTAGGTATAGCACATCTAACCTAATCTCTAGAGTGCACAAGAATACTGTACTAGTAGGTATAGCACATCTAATCTCTAGAGTGCACAAGAATACTGTACTAGTAGGTATAGCAAAGATAACCTAATCTCTAGAGTGCACAAGAATACTGTACTAGTAGGTATAGCACTGCTAATCTCTCGAGTGCACAAGAATACTGTACTAGTAGGTATAGCACTGCTAATCTCTAGAGTGTACAAGAATACTGTACTAGTAGGTATAGCACATCTAATCTCTAGATGCACCAGAATACTGTACTAGTAGGTATAGCACTGCTAATCTCTCGAGTGAACAAGAATACTGTACTAGTAGGTATAGCAAAGATAATCTCTAGAGTGTACAAGAATACTGTACTAGCACAGCTAATCTCTAGAGTGAACAAGAATACTGTACTAGTAGGTATAGCTCAGCTAATCTCTAGAGTACACAAGAATACTGTACTAGTAGGTATAGCACATCTAATCTCTAGAGTGCACAAGAATACTGTACTAGTAGGTATAGCATAGCTAATCTCTAGAGTGCACAAGAATACTGTACTAGTAGGTATAGCACCAGCTAATCTCTAGAGTGCACAAGAATACTGTACTAGTAGGTATAGCACAACTAATCTCTAGAGTGTACAAGAATACTGTACTAGTAGGTATAGCACTGCTAATCTCTAGAGTGTACAAGAATACTGTGCTAGTAGGTATAGCACTGCTAACCTAATCTCTAGAGTGCACAAGAATACTGTACTAGTAGGTATAGTAGAGCTAATCTAATCTCTAGAGTGTACAAGAATACTGTACTAGTAGGTATAGCACTGCTAATCTCTAGAGTGCACAAGAATACTGTACTAGTAGGTATAGCAAAGATAACTAATCTCTAGAGTGTACAAGAATACTGTACTAGTAGGTATAGCACTGCTAATCTCTAGAGTGCACAAGAATACTGTACTAGTAGGTATAGCAAAGATAACTAATCTCTAGAGTGTACAAGAATACTGTACTAGTAGGTATAGCACTGCTAATCTCTAGAGTGCACAAGAATACTGTACTAGTAGGTATAGCAAAGATAACTAATCTCTAGAGTGTACAAGAATACTGTACTAGTAGGTATAGCACTGCTAATCTCTAGAGTGCACAAGAATACTGTACTAGTAGGTATAGCAAAGATAACTAATCTCTAGAGTGTACAAGAATACTGTACTAGTAGGTATAGCACTGCTAATCTCTAGAGTGTACAAGAATACTGTACTAGTAGGTATAGCACTGCTAATCTCTAGAGTGCACAAGAATACTGTACTAGTAGGTATAGCAAAGATAACTAATCTCTAGAGTGTACAAGAATACTGTACTAGTAGGTATAGCACTGCTAATCTCTAGAGTGCACAAGAATACTGTACTAGTAGGTATAGCACACCTAATCTCTAGAGTGTACAAGAATACTGTACTAGTAGGTATATCTAATCTCTAGAGTGTACAAGAATACTGTACTAGTAGGTATAGCAAAGATAACTAATCTCTAGAGTGTACAAGAATACTGTACTAGTAGGTATAGCTAATCTAATCTCTAGAGTGCACAAGAATACTGTACTAGTAGGTATAGCACTGCTAATCTCTAGAGTGTACAAGAATACTGTACTCTAGAGTGCACAAGAATACTGTACTAGTAGGTATAGTAGAGCTAACTAATCTCTAGAGTGTACAAGAATACTGTACTAGTAGGTATAGCACAACTAATCTAATCTCTAGAGTGTTTGAATTATTCTTGTCCTACATAGCACAGACCCCTCTACACCAGAGATAGATAGATACATCTTCAGAGATGAACCAAAGGTTGTCAGGGTTGTTCCCTAGCTTTAGAAACAGAATATTCTACCAGATAAATACTAAATGTTCCATAAGGCTACATGAGTAGAATAGCTAATTACTTAATTACTTCATATAACCCCCACAGTGAAAGCTACAAGCTTCCAGACTCAAGTCCATTGATGAACTTTCCAGTATACTAATTTTCAAGTTACAGGGAATTTCTGAGTAATAACACCCTTTCCACCCCCCCCCCCCCCCCCCCCCCCCTCACTGCACCCACCACCCACCCCACACACACACCACAAGGACCCCAAGCTGCCTGGAGATAAAGGAGGTGCCTGGATTCCACTTCCCTAAGTTGACAGCTGAAGATACAATAAAATTATCCTTGCTTAGAAATGACTTCAACACGGACATCACGCTCTGGCCGCCATCCGATCCTGTGGGAGGAGACTTCAGTGACAGACAGATACCGAGCTAGATGGAGGTACCTGCTCGTGACGGAGGCGTTGCTTACATCTGAGGATCAGCGCTTCAACAGGGATGTGGTGCTTTGCACATTCCGCTTCCGCTCACACCTGAAGCCACTCCCATCATAACCTGTCTGATCTGGTGTGGTGTTTCTACGTCGAGCACATCATGGATCAGGTGCACCGCACGTGATCTTTTTAAAGACATGTCTTAGTATAAGCATCATTTTGTCAATTCAAGAAGGCCAGTTGGCTGGATGGTTTGGTAACACAAAACTGTCCCTAATCTGTTGAAAGTGAATTTGCAAGTGTTTATTGCAAATATACGTACAGCAATCTGGCAAAACGCGATGGTTTCAGAATAATAATAGAAAAGGATGGGAAGGAGGAATGTTGTCGCAAACCATCTTCTATGGGGCATGATGTCCTCCGCCCAATGCTAGTACTAATGGGTGGCATTGGAAGGCTTACTTTAACCCCTAGTGTGCAATATTTAACCTTTACTGCACCCCCTAGTGTGCAATAGATAAATTCCTAATGTGTAATATATCAACCCCTGGTGTGCAATATATAAAATGTTTAACCACGACATTTTATATTAAAAAGCTTGAAGAATAGTTTATTTTTGCACATTCACAAGTTGACTCCGTTAATGAAGGGCATCTAGCCATGCACAAAGTCGAAGAAGACCAAGACAGACCATGAGATCCTTGCCTGCTGTGTCCTCTTGTTTACTGCTAACACTTGAGGGTGGTGGCCTTGGTCGCTTTGAGGGTGGCGGCCTTAGTTGCTTTGAAACCAAGGAGGTTATTACATGTATAGACAAAGTTGTGATGATTAAAAAAATAATAAAACATGCAGGTTGTCATCAACCCCCCCCCCCCCCCCCCCCCCCCCCCCCCCCCCCCCCACACACACACATACCCCAAATTGACTTGCATCTGTGTCCTCGACAGGAAATTCCACTTCTCAACATCTACGGGTGGTGTGTGTGTGTGTGGGGGGGGGGGGGGGGGGGGGGGGGGAGGGGGAAAGGGTGTGCGAGCAATTACAGTACACATCAGTAAGTAGTTATGTTTGCGGGTTTCTCAACTAATCATTAATCAGATGGCAATATTCTAGTGATATAACCACTTATTGTTTGTTAGTAGTAAGTAACAATGGAAGACATATGATGGGGAGGTGAGTGAAGATTGCAAGATATTGCTGGGGGTGGGGGGAGTGAAGGTTGCTGGGGTGGGGGGGGAGTGAAGGTTGCAAGATATTGCTAGGGTGGGGGGAGTGAAGGTTGGGGGGAGTGAAGGTTGCAAGATATTGCTGGGCTGGTGGGGAGTGAAGGTTGGGGGAGTGAAGGTTGCAAGATATTGCTGGGGTGGGGGGGAGTGAAGGTTGGGGGGAGTGAAGGTTGCAAGATATTGCTGGGGTGGGGGGGGGTGAAGGTTGGGGGAGTGAAGGTTGCAAGATATTGCTGGGGTGGGGGGGAGTGAAGGTTGGGGGGAGTGAAGGATGCAAGATATTGCTGGGGTGGGGGAGTGAAAAGATATTGCTGGGGGTGGGGGGGTGAAGATTGCAAGATATTGCTGGGTGGGGGTGAAGGTGGCAAGATATTGCTGGGGTAGGGGGAGTGAAGGTTGGGGGGAGTGAAGGATGCGAGATATTGCTGGGGTGGGGGAGTGAAAAGATATTGCTGGGGGTGGGGGGGTGAAGGTGGCAAGATATTGCTGCGTGGGGGGGAGTGAAGGTTGCAAGATATTGCTGGGGTGGGGGGGAGTGAAGGTTGGGGGGAGTGAAGGATGCAAGATATTGCTGGGGTGGGGGAGTGAAAAGATATTGCTGGGGGTGGGGGGGTGAAGATTGCAAGATATTGCTGGGTGGGGGTGAAGGTGGCAAGATATTGCTGGGGTAGGGGGAGTGAAGGTTGGGGGGAGTGAAGGATGCGAGATATTGCTGGGGTGGGGGAGTGAAAAGATATTGCTGGGGGTGGGGGGGTGAAGGTGGCAAGATATTGCTGCGTGGGGGGGAGTGAAGGTTGCAAGATATTGCTGGGGGTGGGGGGAGTGAAGGTTGCAAGATATTGCTGGGCTGGGGGGAGTGAAGGCTTCGAAAAACAAACAAACAAACACTTGCGGTAGTTAATGGTCGACTCAAAAATTCATTTTAGGTGTGAGGAAATAGGTGTGAGGAAATAGCAGTGTATTAAATGCATATTTGGAAATAAGATCAAAGCCACAGACCCAAACCTTAGATGACCCTTTACCATTTAAAATCATGTACACCAACAATTATTAAAGCTGTATAATATTGGCAAACATGATCTTATAAGGCTAGACACATACCATGCAAAAGCTAGTTCTTCCACTGAGCCCTCCTATGCAAAATCTTCTCACAGCTTCTCAAATCTCTCAGTATTGCTACCTTAGCATTTCAATAAACACTCAACGAACTCCCAGTTGACATAGTAACTAATTGACCAAAATTTGCTCCTGGGTATTTCGTCTAAATGCTCTAGCCTTCATCAGTTGTTTTAAAGCAAGTTACCTACCTATCTATATTAAGCAACTACCATTTGTCAAGAAACTACATGACTTTTGGTTTAGCACTTGGGTAAGACATTGATTGTGACTATGTCTCCTCCTGCTTGAAATTCAGTGTTTTTTCCATCAGCGACTAGACATCAGCGACTAGACATATTTACAGAGTGGATGATCACATACGACACTCTCCAGGCTCTTCTCTGCCACAGTCCACTCTGCCACAGTCCACATGATTTGCCATTGCTCCTGTCCAGCCCAGCACAATACTCGCACACTCTCCAGGCTCTTCTCTGCAACAGTCCACGTGATTTGCCATTGCTCCTGTCCAGCCCAGCACCATACTCGCACACTCTCCAGGCTCTTCTCTGCAACAGTCCACATGATTTGCCATTGCTCCTGTCCAGCCCAGCACCATACTCGCACACTCTCCATGCAATAGTCCACGTGGTTTGCCATTGCTCCTGTCCAGCCCAGCACAATACTCGCACACTCTCCAGGCTCTTCTCTGCAACAGTCCACGTGATTTGCCATTGCTCCTGTCCAGCCCAGCACAATACTCGCACACTCTCCATGCAACAGTCCACGTGGTTTGCCGTTGCTCCTGTCCAGCCCAGCACCATACTCGCAGAGACCATAACCGCAAGAAATTGATCACACCTGCGCACATGGGCTTTGCTTGCTAAGTGGCTGCTATATAATAAGCACTGATTTATTTTCTCTGGCCGAGGCTTAAAGTGCCCTACATTAACAACAACTGGTTGTTATGGTATCTAGAACAAGTAAACATTCACACTCTGTACATGTATATACACACCTAGTCAGGTCAGGTGACTATTCATTCTCATACACCAAACAAGAAATAAAATGCTTTTTAATAAAATAAAACAATTTTCAATTTTTTATTGGATACAAGCTGAAGTTACAAATGGCCTTCTCAATATCGACATGAATTTTACTCTCTCGATGTTTCGACTAGCTGCTCTAGCCTTCGTCAGGAGTGATGAGATGCTATGGTTCGCGTGAGCTTGTAGCTGAAGTTACTCAGGCTCCACGTGGAAATAAATAGTATATCCCTGCCTCAGTCAAGTCATTTACAAATTTGGTATTCCTTTTTGTGTCCTTGCACGCAAAACAGCTTCACAATATTCTTTCATAAATTTTCAGAGAAATGAAAAGGTGGATGGGGTTTATTAGTGATCAGAGCACCCCACAGATGGAGAAAGGAAGCACCAGGCTTACGAACACTGAGCAAGTTGAATAAAAAATATTTCAAGACAAACCAGTTAAGCTGTTTGGCAACAAAATGTTCATATCAACGGGTCAAGCTTATAAATATAAATGTATGTATTTTAGCAATTGACTGAATCTGCATCTATCAGACTCACTTTTGTTGTGAATATTTTTCGACTTAATAACTTTTCTGAGAAGTGAGAAATGGAGTAAATTTTTTTTCCTTTTTTTCCCCAAAATTTCATTAAACTTTAAACTTTTTTTATATTTTTTTTAAGCTTCCTAATCTACCTTCGACCTACTCACCAAGTTTGGTTCAAATTGGTTCAGGCATATGGCCATGCCACAAGCCACACAGACAGACAGACACTTCCAACTTTATATATACATATACAGATGGTAAGTGCTAGCTGTAAGTGCTAGCTATTCACATAGTGGTCAATGTGGTGTGTACAGTCAACAATAAATGAGAGACACGGCACGTGCAGTATCCAACAACTAAATTGGACTTTGTAGAGCTCAGTTGGTCCTCCACCGCTCAACCACAGCAAACAACAAAACAAAAAAACGTGTCGATCAAAGCAAACAAGACGATTCGTCTTGACCACAACCATTTAGATGATCCTTTACCATTTAAAATCATGTGCACTAATGTTGTGCTGCTTTCAAAAGCAATTGGTGCATGCAAATAGTCGACCTGGTTGTGATTGGTAGAGAGATAGCCCTCTTTATCAGGTCAATCAGGTTTGTTTCTAAACAGAAACATTTCTTGTTTCTTTGCATTTACATTTAGTGCTCACTTGAGGGGTGTGATGGACTCAACTTATGCACCTAACTTCCGTGTGTAATCATACTCCAGAGTCTTCTAGGTGATGAGCATGCTCAGAGTGTCCTGTGTAGGTGATGAGCATGCTCAAGAGTGTCCTGTAGGTGATGAGCATGCTCAGAGTGTCCTGTGTAGGTGATGAGCATGCTCAAGAGTGTCCTGTAGGTGATGAGCATGCTCAAGAGTGTCCTGTGTAGGTGATGAGCACGCTCAAGAGTGTTCTGTGTAGGTGATGACCACGCTCAAGAGTGTCCTGTAGGTGATGAGCATGCTCAAGAGTGTCCTGTAGGTGATGAGCATGCTCAAGAGTGTCCTGTAGGTGATGAGCATGCTCAAGAGTGTCCTGTGTAGGTGATGAGCATGCTCAAGAGTGTCCTGTAGGTGATGACCATGCTCAAGAGTGTCCTGTGTAGGTGATGAGCATGCTCAAGAGTGTCCTGTAGGTGATGAGCATGCTCAAGAGTGTCCTGTAGGTGATGAGTACGCTCAAGAGTGTCCAGTGTAGGTGATGAGTACGCTCAAGAGTGTCCAGTGTAGGTGATGAGCACACTCAAGAGTGTCCTGTGTAGGTGATGAGCATGCTCAAGAGTGTCCTGTGTAGGTGATGACCACGCTCAAGAGTGTCCTGTGTAGGTGATGAGCACGCTCAAGAGTGTCCTGGAGGTGATGAGCATGCTCAAGAGTGTCCTGCAGGTGATGAGCATGCTCAAGAGTGTCCTGTGTAGGTGAGACCATGCTCAAGAGTGTCCTGTGTAGGTGATGAGCACGCTCAAGAGTGTCCTGTGTAGGGGATGAGCATGCTCAAGACGCATAGGGGTAGGAAGGGGGGGGGGGGGGGGGGCTGGAGCCCCCCCAATAATCCTCAAGAGGGGACAGAGCCCCCTCAATATTTGTGCTTCACTATTATGATTTTGGATCACTCATTAGCTGTTAATTGCATAGTTAACACCCATGGGACCCACTGATCATAATCAATGTGTGAATGCACTCTGAACTCAGTAGCTCTAGCTATATCTAGTCAAAATGGCCAAGAGACTGAGTATTTTTGATACTTTTTCGAAGAGGCATGCAGCTGGTGAAGATGTACAAGACTCAGAGGGAAGGAAGTACAGCAGGCATCTTGTCAGAGCCAGAAGTTGAATTCACTGGTGGTCAAGATGATGATCAACAGCCACAAACACAGGAAAGTGAGTGCATTTCTTCATGCTGTACAGATATGACAAAAACCTATCAACCAACCAATAAAGCAATACTTTCTAGCATGGCTAGTGGTGGGAGAAATTTTATGGAAAAGTGGTCCACAACTTACCCAGGGCTGGTTAACTCTATGTACAACCAGAAAGAAGGTGTTTGCTTCTATTGCAGGAATGCACAATGCCAAGGAATGCTCTCATTCAGTATACTAAAGCTGAGTCAACCTTTACAAAAACAGGTTATAATAATTGGAAAAAGGATTTAGAAAAGTTTAAAAATCAGACTCATTGCTGTGCTCATGGAGAAGCTGTTCTAAAATGGCAAATGCTTCAGACAGCGCCAGTAAGTGAGCTACACTCAAGCTAACAAAGATCAAAATGAAAGAAGACAAGCTTTGCTTAAGCAGCTCCATTGTCTTCGATTTCTCCTTCGCCAGGTATTGGCAATTTGTGGACACAATATTGAGGGAAATCTGCAACAGATGCTAATAATGTGGTCCAATTATGATTCTGGCTTAAAAATTTGGCTGAAGGAAAACAAGTACTTATCTCCTGTAATAGTTAATGAGCAGATTACTACCTTGGGGTAAGTGTGTTGCGTTCATTATTGATTAATATTAAGCAGTGCTCTCCTGCTTGGTATGCAATAATTACTGATGAAGCAACAGATGTTGCAAACAAGGAGCAATTGAATTTGTCCATTAGATGGGTAAACAATGATTATGAAATTAGTGAAGACTCTGTTGGGCATTATTGTCTCCCTAATACTAAATCTGACACCCTCTATACTGATATACTTACTCAGTGCAATATTCCACTTGCACTATGTAGGGGACAGGCATATGATGGGGCCGCTAACATGCAGGGAAAACGAAATGGTCTTGCCACCAAAATAAGGAATGAAGTTCCTGCTGCCCTTCCAGTGCATTGTTTGGCTCACTGTCTAAATTTATGCTTGCAAGATGCAGGGCGTAAACTCCCATTCTTATGAGATGCACTGGATACAGTCAGGGAAATAGCCAAGTTAATCAAGTTTCCCCCCAAAAGAGCACATTTATTTTCAGAGAAATTGACCCAATCCGAAGACCCTGGTGTAACCATCAAATTGCTCTGTCCTACCAGATGGACAGCTAGAACAGCCCTGGCAATAGGTGCCATTTTAACTGACTACACTGTTTTAATGGATACCTTAGATGAAGTGCACCAGACCACAAGAGATGAGTACGGACTAAAAGCTGCTGGACTTTTAACTGCTTTAGAGAAGTTTTCAACATTGTTTGGACTGAAATTAGGATATCTTATCTTTGGAGCTTCAGAAACATTGTCTAAATCATTGCAGGGTAAAGACACAACCATCCAAGAAGCACTTTCAGCTGTAAACCTAGCTAAAGCTTTCTACAAAAGGCAACGGAAAGATGAAGCTTTTCATCACTTCTATGATGATGTGGTTGATACTGCACAGAAGTTAAATATAACTGGACCCCAATTACCTCGTTACAGGGGAGTACCAAGGAGACTGGATGATGGAAGCAAGTCACATAGGTATGATACACCAAAAGGTTACTTATTTTGATGTTTGTGATTTACTTATTCATGAATTGGATAACAGGTTTGATCAAAGTGGATTATTACCACCTGTCCTCTCTGTTGAAAATCTTCTGATAAAAGCTGCAAATGGAGTGGAATTATGAAGAGGATCTTCAGGTAGTAAAAACCTCCTGTTACAAAAATGATCTTGATTTTGATCACCTGCAAAATCAGCTTCCAATGTTTGCTGATTTAGTTCGACAAGCTCTTCCTAGTGTGAAAGAGGTTACATCAATGCATACCATATGTGAAGCAATAAACACACACACACAGTGTACAAATCTATGCTGTTCGAGGTAGTGTACAAATCTATGCTGTTCGAGGTACACAAACTTCTACGGTTATACCTTACAGTTCCGATAACATCAGCCACATCCGAGCGAACATTTTCAGCTTTGCGAAGAGTACTTACTTATATACGGTCATCTATGTCTGAACAACGACTGAACAGCTGCACGACACTTCACATTCACAAACACTTAACTGACTCTTGTGATCTAGTACAAATTGCAAAGGAATTTATTGCTGCTAACAATGAAAGAAGAAATTATTTCGGCACATTTAGAAACACTGCACCTTCATGAACATAATTACATCAATGATGTATTCCTTTTCTTTAAATTAAATGACATTATTTGTATTGTATTAAATGACATTAAACACCAGCTGATAAAAATCACAGCCAGCCCCCCCAATATTTCAAGCCCTGATACACCTATGCAAGAGTGTCCTGTGTAGGTGATGACCACGCTCAAGAGTGTCCTGTTAGGTGATGAGCATGCTCAATAGTGTCCTGTGTAGGTGATGAGCATGCTCAAGAGTGTCCTGTGTAGGTGATGAGCACACTCAAGAGTGTCCTTTGTAGGTGATGAGCATGCTCAAGAGTGTCCTGCAGGTGATGAGCACGCTCAAGAGTGTCCTGTGTAGGTGATGAGCACGCTCAAGAGTGTCCTGTGCAGGTGATGAGCATGCTCAAGAGTGTCCTGTATAGGTGATGAGCACGCTCAAGAGTGTCCTGTTAGGTGATGAGTACACTCAAGAGCATCCTGTGTAGGTGATGACCACGCTCAAGAGTGTCCTGTGTAGGTGATGAGCACGCTCAAGAGTGTCCTGTGTAGGTGATGAGCATGCTCAAGAGTGTCCTGTGTAGGTGATGAGCACGCTCAAGAGCATCCTGTGTAGGTGATGACCACGCTCAAGAGTGTCCTGTGTAGGTGATGAGCACGCTCAAGAGTGTCCTGTGTAGGTGATGAGCACGCTCAAGAGTGTCCTGTGTAGGTGATGAGCATGCTCAAGAGTGTCCTGTGTAGGTGATGAGCATGCTCAAGAGTGTCCTGTGTAGGTGATGAGCACACTCAAGAGTGTCCTTTGTAGGTGATGAGCATGCTCAAGAGTGTCCTGTGTAGGTGATGAGCACACTCAAGAGTGTCCTTTGTAGGTGATGAGCATGCTCAAGAGTGTCCTGTGTAGGTGATGACCACGCTCAAGAGTGTCCTGTGTAGGTGATGAGCACACTCAAGAGTGTCCTGTGTAGGTGATGAGCACACTCAAGAGTGTCCTGTGTAGGTGATGAGCACGCTCAAGAGTGTCCTGTGTAGGTGATGAGCACGCTCAAGAGTGTCCTGTGTAGGTGATGAGCATGCTCAAGAGCATCCTGTGTAGGTGATGACCACGCTCAAGAGCATCCTGTAGGTGATGAGCACGCTCAAGAGTGTCCTGTGTAGCACGCTCAAGAGTGTCCTGTGTAGGTGATGAGCACGCTCAAGAGTGTCCTGTGTAGGTGATGACCACGCTCAAGATATTTGTGATTTTGCAAGTAATAATCTTTATTTACCACCTAACTAACCTATGTATCCTAAGTAATGGTCTAGTTCCTTCACATGTGGTGGTGGCAGTCGTGGGATAATTCTCTGTTCAGGAAGTAAGCCAGCCATAGCCATGTCTGACTTGGTCTTTGGATGAGACCCAGCCAGGGACAAACCACAAGTGGAATAGAGACATGAATACTGAAGAAACGACAGCAAGTTCTTGCATTGTTGAGCTTGTGCAACTGAAGGGAAGAGCGGGCAAGAGAGAGGCCACATCATGATAAAGAGCAGACTCACTATGAGCGGCAGATATGCAAGCAGATGGATTTGATGAAGAACCTGTTGAGGAGAGCGATGGGCCAGGGGGCGGACAAAGCTGAACATGTCAGACATCAGTACCAGATCAGCTTGACAAAGGTCACAGAGTTGAAAGACATGATGCATGCACGACTGCATTTGCGACTGCATTTGAGACATCGATGGAACGAGTCATCGGATAGCAATGGTCATTTTGGGTCCACTCTCTCGGAGTCATTCAGGGCACCTCTGGGCGTTGGTTACCTGTGACCACGGACACTGATGCTGTTCTCTTGAGGACAGCTGATGCGGAACTTGTGGTATAAGAGTTGGTCAAGTTGATTGCCAGGGTCGGCATCTCCAATCAGATCTGGACAGACAAAGGAAGCAATTTACAGCTCTAAGGTAACTGTATGTATTTCTGCTCCACATCGATGCCCTGAGGACCAACCCTCACCTCACCTCACTCTGCCCCAAACAAATGGGATGATTGAACAAACTTTCAAGTCCTTGCTGTGAAGAAAGCAGCAATGGAGGAAGGCAAGGACATGACATCTTCCCCACCTTTTACTTGCCCCACTTTGAGTTGACGTAGAGACATCGGGAACCCATGAGACACCCTGTACGCGAGACCGGCGAGCAAAAGAAAGGTGTGGCCAAGATGTGTTATCTTACAGCATCTTGACAGGGGGGGGGAGCAAACAAAGTCGACAAGAGGTTTGATCAGATGCAGATGAACTTGGCATCAACAAGACAGACAGCCCCAGGAAGTCAGGTGTACATGAATGCCAGGGAGAGGATTTGCCAGCCAGGAGGCCAGGTCCTTACTGTGTTACCAACCTCTGCAGCTTGTAGCATGGGGGCAGGGTCCACACGAGGTTGTGGGGACAGTGACCTACTGGGTGAGGCTTCGCGAGTGAAGACCACAATTCTAAGTGGCACACCCACAATCAATAAGCTCTCTAAGTGGCACAAACCCACAGGCTCCATTTTGGAAGCCGCAGTGACGGGCTCAATCTGGAAGACGTTCCCTCATGGAATAACGGAGGAGGGGTGTGGCACACCAAACATGGTGACTCAATTAAGTGAATGGCGGGCCAAGGAGTTGGATGGTGCACTCATTGAGTTTGAAGATGTGCTCAATGTTAGGGCAAGTCTGAACCACGTGGCTGAACATTTCCTTCCAATGAGTGTCAGTGCTGCCACTCCCTTAAGCGAGGATGGAGAATGGAATAATTGTGCCGTCCACCAGAGACTGAGCAGCAATGGTACTCGTCGAGTAGGACGGGGGACACCGAGACTCTGTGTAGGTTACAAGCGTCTAAATGTGCAACAAAAAGGGATGCTCGCCCCGTACCCCCAAGTCAACGACATGACTGACTCTGTGGGTGGGGCTCAATTCATCAGCACATTGGATCTGATGAAGAGCTGCCGGCAGGTGCCAGCTCGAGAAGAAGATGGGGAAAGACGCCATTCACATTCGCTACTCCAGTTGGGCCGTTTGAGTTCTAGATGATGCCATTCGGAGCTCCTACAACCAGCTGTTGGACCAGATGAGTAGTCTCAACAAACTCTCAGCTGACATACAATGGAGTATAATGAAGGACTTTTCTGGGAAGTTTTCCCTCCACATTCTGGATGGATGCCTTCCTGTTGAACCTAGCAAAGAAAAATAAGTTGATTATCCAAGAAAGTCGTTCATCAGATGAGTGGTTTTGCCGCACCTACATCGATGATGTAATTATTTTTGGTCAAGTATTAGAAGAACATATCAAACACTAAAAACAGAAGTAATACGAATGCCAAGCACTTAATTAAGACAAGTGTCACAGGAACTCCGACAAGCTGGCTTCACAGCTAAAATCTAATTTGGCATGGCACATCTTTGGAGTTGGTAGGGTGGAGCCCGGGGAAGCAGGCTATGACACAGCAGTCCAGTGCCACAGTCTGTAAGATTGCTCCTCGGCGGGCTACTACTGCAAATTCATCCCAGGTTGAATATTGCTATGCCACTTTTTTATTTGAACCACCCAAGACAAGTGGACTCCAGAATGATCAACAGGACCTACCATAACTTTCTTGATAATCAACCTAAATTTACCCACTCGACGTTTTGGCTATGTGCTCTAGCCTTCATCAAGAATAATGTGATGCTAGAACTCAATGAGGCTGATGTATACCAGTAGCTAGCTATACACCCGTAGCCTTCATCAAGAATAATGTGATGCTAGGACTCAATGAGGCTGATGTATACCAGTAGCTAGCTATACACCCGTAGCCTTCATCAAGAATAATGTGATGCTAGGACTCAATGAGGCTGATGTATACCAGTAGCTAGCTATACACCCGTAGCCTTCATCAAGAATAATGCGATGCTAGGACTCAATGAGGCTGATGTATACCAGTAGCTAGCTATACACCCGTAGCCTTCATCAAGAATAATGTGATGCTAGGACTCAATGAGGCTGATGTATACCAGTAGCTAGCTATACACCCGAGATGAAGACCACTTTCCACCACGAGATGCTGACCATTGGCACGTGAGCCTGATGTGGCGCAATAAAGGAGGGAAAAATAATAAGTTACAACTGAAATAAAAACAAAAACAAGCTAGACATGGCGACTAGACATGACCGCTAGACATGGTGGCTGCTAGACATGGCAGCTAGACATGGCCACTAGACATGGTGGCTGCTATACATGGCCGCTAGACATGGTGGCTGCTAGACATGGTGGCTGCTAGACATGGTGGCTGATAGACATGGCGACTGCTAGACATGGTGGCTGCTAGACATGGTGGCTGCTAGACATGGCGACTGCTAGACATGGTGGCTGCTAGACATGGTGGCTGCTAGACATGGTGGCTAGACATGGCTGCTAGACATGGCGACTGCTAGACATGGTGGCTTCTTCCCACAAAACAGGATGTCCATTGCCCCATGCATGTTCAGCAGTTGCAGATTTCGCTTCAACTCACTTTCTACAGGCATCTTGATGTTCTTTCACTCTGGTCTCCAGTCTTCTGATGGTCTCCCCTATGTAGTATTTCCCACAGCTATAAGGGATGTGGTACACAATGCATGAGTGCATACTAGTTAATCTGTCACTCTGTTCAGTTGGGCCCTCAGAGTTCTTTCCGATCTGAAAACGACTCTGATGTTGAACTTCCTGCAGACCCTCCTGATGTCTTCACTCATCCCTGCTGCATAAGGAACTATCATAGGATGCTTCTTTTTAGACCCCTCATTGCCTGTATCGGTGTACTTACCTTCCTTTCTGCATTTAGATGTATCCGACAGAAGAAATGATGAAGGCTTGCAAATAACCATTCTCCTGGTCAAATGATGTTCTTCCTTCCGTAAGTCCTCCAATCCATCACCACTCTCTTGGCATACAAGTTCTTCACCACTCCTCATCTGACATGGATAGAATGGTGTGATATATGGGTCTTCTATAAACTGTTGCAGTCAGTCTTCCGTCTTCCTTCCTGTGTAGGTGGCAATCCAGAAAGGGCAACGATCGGTCCACTTCAAGCTCCATGCTAAACTTTATGGATGGCCTGATGTTGTTCAGATGGCCCGACACCTCCTGCCCTCTCCCCTTCTTCACTACACAGAAGATGTCATTCACATATCTCTTCCAAATCCTTACTTCAGGGGTTGGTTGTGAGTGCCAATTCTTCAAAGAATTCCATATAAAGGTTGGCTACCACTGCAGATATTGGAGAGCCCATTGTTGCACCCTCTTTCTGCTCATAGTATTTTCCGTGTTACCTGAAGTAGGTGGATTTTAGACAAAACTCCAATAGTTCAAATATTCTCTACCTAGTGCAGTCCTCTCATACAAGTTCTCATCCTTCGTCAACATTCCAGAAATGACTGTACATGTGTTACTTGTGTACACACACCAAACAGCCAGTGACAGTACCTCATGCTAATGCTCCACTCATACCAAACAGCCAGTGACAGCACCTCATGCTAATGCTCCACTCACACCAAACAGCCAGTGACAGCACCTCATGCTAATGCTCCACTCACACCAAACAGCCAGTGACAGCACCTCATGCTAATGCTCCACTCATACCAAACAGCCAGTGACAGCACCTCATGCTAATGCTCCACTCACACCAAACAGCCAGTGACAGCACCTCATGCTAATGCTCCACTCACACCAAACAGGCAGTGACAGCACCTCATGCTAATGCTCCACTCACACCAAACAGTCAGTGACAGCACCTCATGCTAATGCTCCACTCATACCAAACAGCCAGTGACAGTACCTCATGCTAATGCTCCACTCATACCAAACAGCCAGTGACAGCACCTCATGCTAATGCTCCACTCACACCAAACAGCCAGTGACAGCACCTCATGCTAATGCTCCACTCATACCAAACAGCCAGTGACAGTACCTCTTGCTAATGCTCCACTCACACCAAACAGCCAGTGACAGCACCTCATGCTAATGCTCCACTCACACCAAACAGCCAGTGACAGCACCTCATGCTAATGCTCCACTCATACCAAACAGCCAGTGACAGCACCTCATGCTAATGCTCAACTCATACCAAACAGCCAGTGACAGCACCTCATGCTAATGCTCCACTCACACCAAACAGTCAGTGACAGCACCTCATGCTAATGCTCCACTCATACCAAACAGCCAGTGACAGCACCTCATGCTAATGCTCCACTCACACCAAACAGCCAGTGACACCACCTCATGCTAATGCTCCACTCATACCAAACAGCCAGTGACAGTACCTCATGCTAATGCTCCACTCACACCAAACAGCCAGTGACAGCACCTCATGCTAATGCTCCACTCATACCAAACAGCCAGTGACAGCACCTCATGCTAATGCTCCACTCATACCAAACAGCCAGTGACAGCACCTCATGCTAATGCTCCACTCATACCAAACAGCCAATGACAGCACCTCATGCTAATGCTCCACTCACACCAAACAGCCAGTGACAGCACCTCATGCTAATGCTCCACTCACACCAAACAGCCAATGACAGCACCTCATGCTAATGCTCAACTCATACCAAACAGCCAGTGACAGCACCTCATGCTAATGCTCCACTCATACCAAACAGCCAGTGACAGCACCTCATGCTAATGCTCCACTCATACCAAACAGCCAGTGACAGCACCTCATGCTAATGCTCCACTCATACCAAACAGCCAATGACAGCACCTCATGCTAATGCTCCACTCACACCAAACAGCCAGTGACAGCACCTCATGCTAATGCTCCACTCACACCAAACAGCCAATGACAGCACCTCATGCTAATGCTCAACTCATACCAAACAGCCAATGACAGCACCTCATGCTAATGCTCCACTCATACCAAACAGCCAGTGACAGCACCTCATGCTAATGCTCCACTCATACCAAACAGCCAGTGACAGCACCTCATGCTAATGCTGCACTCACACCAAACAGCCAGTGGCAGCACCTCATGCTAATGCTCCACTCATACCAAACAGCCAGTGAGAGCACCTCATGCTAATGCTCCACTCACACCAAACAGCCAGTGACAGCACCTCATGCTAATGCTCCACTCATACCAAACAGCCAGTGACAGCACCTCATGCTAATGCTCCACTCATACCAAACAGCCAGTGACAGCACCTCATGCTAATGCTCCACTCATACCAAACAGTCAGTGACAGCACCTCATGCTAATGCTCCACTCACACCAAACAGCCAGTGACAGCACCTCATGCTAATGCTCCACTCATACCAAACAGCCAGTGACAGTACCTCATGCTAATGCTCCACTCACACCTAACAGCCAGTGACAGCACCTCATGCTAATGCTCCACTCACACCAAACAGCCAGTGACAGCACCTCATGCTAATGCTCCACTCATACCAAACAGCCAGTGACAACACCTCATGCTAATGCTCCACTCACACCAAACAGCCAGTGACAGCACCTCATGCTAATGCTCCACTCATACCAAACAGTCAGTGACAGCACCTCATGCTAATGCTCCACTCACACCAAACAGCCAGTGACAGCACCTCATGCTAATGCTCCACTCATACCAAACAGCCAGTGACAGTACCTCATGCTAATGCTCCACTCACACCAAACAGCAGTGACAGCACCTCATGCTAATGCTCCACTCATACCAAACAGCCAGTGACAGCTCATGCTAATGCTCCACTCACACCAAACAGCCAGTGACAGCACCTCATGCTAATGCTCCACTCATACCAAACAGTCAGTGACAGCACCTCATGCTAATGCTCCACTCATACCAAACAGCCAGTGACAGTACCTCATGCTAATGCTCCACTCACACCAAACAGCCAGTGACAGCACCTCATGCTAATGCTCCACTCATACCAAACAGCCAGTGACAGCACCTCATGCTAATGCTCCACTCATACCAAACAGCCAGTGACAGCACCTCATGCTAATGCTCCACTCACACCAAACAGTCAGTGACAGCCACCTCATGCTAATGCTCCACTCACACCAAACAGCCAGTGACAGTACCTCATGCTAATGCTCCACTCATACCAAACAGCCAGTGACAGCACCTCATGCTAATGCTCCACTCACACCAAACAGCCACCTCATGCTAATGCTACACTCATACCAAACAGCCAGTGACAGTACCTCATGCTAATGCTCCACTCACACCAAACAGCCAGTGACAGCACCTCATGCTAATGCTCCACTCACACCAAACAGCCAGTGACAGCACCTCATGCTAATGCTCCACTCACACCAAACAGCCAGTGACAGCACCTCATGCTAATGCTCCACTCACACCAAACAGCCAGTGACAGCACCTCATGCTAATGCTCCACTCACACCAAACAGCCACCTCATGCTAATGCTCCACTCACACCAAACAGCCAGTGACAGCACCTCATGCTAATGCTCCACTCATACCAAACAGCCAGTGACAGCACCTCATGCTAATGCTCCACTCATACCAAACAGCCAGTGACAGCACCTCATGCTAATGCTCCACTCACACCAAACAGCCAGTGACAGCACCTCATGCTAATGCTCCACTCATACCAAACAGCCAGTGACAGCACCTCATGCTAATGCTCTTCACTCACACCAAACAGCCAGTGACAGCACCTCATGCTAATGCTCCACTCACACCAAACAGCCAGTGACAGCACCTCATGCTAATGCTCCACTCACACCAAACAGCCAGTGACAGCACCTCATGCTAATGCTCCACTCACACCAAACAGCCAGTGACAGCACCTCATGCTAATGCTCCACTCATACCAAACAGCCAGTGACAGCACCTCATGCTAATGCTCCACTCATACCAAACAGCCAGTGACAGCACCTCATGCTAATGCTCCACTCACACCAAACAGCCAGTGACAGCACCTCATGCTAATGCTCCACTCATACCAAACAGCCAGTGACAGTACCTCATGCTAATGCTCCACTCACACCAAACAGCCAGTGACAGCACCTCATGCTAATGCTCCACTCACACCAAACAGCCAGTGACAGCACCTCATGCTAATGCTCCACTCACACCAAACAGCCAGTGACAGTACCTCATGCTAATGCTCCACTCACACCAAACAGCCAGTGACAGCACCTCATGCTAATGCTCCACTCATACCAAACAGCCAGTGACAGCACCTCATGCTAATGCTCCACTCACACCAAACAGCCAGTGACAGCACCTCATGCTAATGCTCCACTCACACCAAACAGCCAGTGACAGCACCTCATGCTAATGCTCCACTCACACCAAACAGCCAGTGACAGCACCTCATGCTAATGCTCCACTCATACCAAACAGCCAGTGACAGCACCTCATGCTAATGCTCCACTCATACCAAACAGCCAGTGACAGCACCTCATGCTAATGCTCCACTCACACCACTCACAGCACCTCATGCTAATGCTCCACTCACACCAAACAGTCAATGACAGCACCTCATGCTAATGCTCCACTCATACCAAACAGCCAGTGACAGCACCTCATGCTAATGCTCCACTCATACCAAACAGCCAGTGACAGCACCTCATGCTAATGCTCCACTCATACCAAACAGCCAGTGACAGCACCTCATGCTAATGCTCCACTCACACCAAACAGTCAATGACAGCACCTCATGCTAATGCACCACTCACCAGTGACAGCACCTCATGCTAATGCTCCACTTACACCAAACAGCCAGTGACAGCACCTCATGCTAATGCTCCACTCACACCAAACAGCCAGTGACAGCACCTCATGCTAATGCTCCACTCATACCAAACAGCCAGTGACAGCACCTCATGCTAATGCTCCACTCACACCAAACAGCCAGTGACAGTACCTCATGCTAATGCTCCACTCACACCAAACAGCCACCTCATGCTAATGCTCCACTCACACCAAACAGCCAGTGACAGCACCTCATGCTAATGCTCCACTCATACCAAACAGCCAGTGACAGCACCTCATGCTAATGCTCCACTCATACCAAACAGCCAGTGACAGCACCTCATGCTAATGCTCCACTCATACCAAACAGCCAGTGACAGCACCTCATGCTAATGCTCCACTCACACCAAACAGCCAGTGACAGTACCTCATGCTAATGCTCCACTCATACCAAACAGCCAGTGACTGCACCTCATGCTAATGCTCCACTCATACCAAACAGCCAGTGACAGCACCTCATGCTAATGCTCCACTCACACCAAACAGCCAGTGACAGTACCTCATGCTAATGCTCCACTCATACCAAACAGCCAGTGACTGCACCTCATGCTAATGCTCCACTCATACCAAACAGCCAGTGACAGCACCTCATGCTAATGCTCCACTCATACCAAACAGCCAGTGACAGCACCTCATGCTAATGCTCCAGTCTTGTGACTAGGATTCCAGCATGACTAGGACATGACTCATCTCAGATCTCGAGTGTAGAGTCAGTGACTTATGTCACTCGAGATTGGTTCACTGGGCGACTACACGAAGGAAACACCAAAAGAGTCCTGTCTGATCTCCGAACTCTCGTGTGCGAAAAAAATATTGCAGAGTTTCAAAGCTGCCATCAGTTGTCCACAACAAATAGTTCATGCTAGAAACTATTCTTCTAGGTCAAAGTCAAACCCCATTTTATAACTCCTGCTTAGCTATATTACCATCACCACATACAATATTATTACTATCATTGTTGTGTTGTTGTTGTTGTTGTTGTTGTTGTTGTCTTTGTAATACTAGCCAAGTGCCATCGGCATACCAGGTTGTGGCAGGGTCATCTAGTGTCCGAGATAAATTAAATGTGTCGCATAAAATAAGAATATTATGCATTCCCCCCCCCCCCCCCCCCCCCTTCTCTTCCCTTACCAGTTTTTGTGCACCGTGGATGGCCTATGGAGGTTTGGAAAGAGAGCGACGCCATTGTGAAATCGACTGGTTAAGGGAATGACTCCTGAGAAGGTAAGTATAAGTATCGTCGAAATTCGTTGTTGTTTTTTTTTTTTAACCGGCCGCATTGAGAACTTTTCCTCCTCACTACTCCGGAGGCTCAGTGCTGATCCTCTCAACTGCTGCTGTAGCCCGCAGGCCTTCCAATACACAATAAGCTAAACATCGATTTTATTTCCTGGAATGGTGCAATCATTTGCTAGGAGGGGGGAAATACAATTCCTGAAATCCTACTGTATCTGCCATTAATGCGTGTTGATGACGATAGTTTGACCGAGATTCTTGATAAAGCATACCTCTGGTCTTACCCCTTCCTCCCAACATGTTTGTACGCTTGTGAAAATGTTGATAATTGTGAAGGACCCCTGGGTTAGTTTACTTAGCTATTTTGTTAAGTGGGTTGTTAAACAATAATTTATCTCCGCTTGTTTTCTTCTTTTATTTGTTGTTTATTTATTAGTTTACTTATTATTTAATTTATTGATTGATTGATTAATTAATACTATTTATTTAATATTATTATTTATTTATACCTATTATTTATTTATTTATTAATATATTTATTATCCCCCACCTTCATTGCTGCCACATGGCGGATAGCTACAACAACTTCACGCGAGTCTTAGCATCTCATCATTCCTGATGAAGGCTAGAGCATCTAGCCAAAACGTCGAGCGAGTAAAAAATTTAAGTTGGATTATCGAGAGTAATTCTACGTCAACTGAGAGCTCGTTGGGAGGATGATAATAATCTTCATTTTTTTAAATCTACTATTTAACTTATTGTGAGCTCAAGAAGGAAGAAAATGAGACTGTACCCACATACTACCAGGGTTTTTTTGCACCCCCTTGGAAATTGTATTCATTAGAAACTTTGTCACATCTTACCATCATGTCCCCCCTTAAGGGGTGACAGCACCATTTTTTTATTAAAAAAAAATAATTTAAAAAATGGTCCTGTCACCCCGTAAAATCTTATATTTTTTACAAAAAAAATCCCTTCCTGTTGTTCTGTACACAAGTAGCACATAATTATGCATTGTTGTTGTTGACATATTAGAGTCTGCCCCTTAGAAGCTCATCTACAGACTCCTTCAAGGATGTGGTTAAGTTACTCTTGATGATTTCAGAACTAAGCACATGTTATTCTATAAATCAAGCCAGGCAGCACAGGTATAGAATGGCTACCAGGCTGTGTTGTTGCAGTACTTACAGGTATGGCTACCAGGCTGTGCTGTTGCAGTAGTACTTACAGGTATACAATGGCTACCAGGCTGTGTTGTTGCAGTACTTACAGGTATAGAATGGCTACCAGGCTGTGTTGTTGCAGTACTTACAGGTATCCAGGCTGTGTTGTTGCAGTACTTACAGGTATAGAATGGCTACCAGGCTGTGTTGTTGCAGTACTTACAGGTATAGAATGGCTACCAGGCTGTGTTGTTGCAGTACTTACAGGTATAGAATGGCTACCAGGCTGTGTTGTTGCAGTACTTACAGTTATAGAATGGCTACCAGGCTGTGTTGTTGCAGTACTTACAGGTATAGAATGGCTACCAGGCTGTGTTGTTGCAGTACTTACAGGTATAGAATGCCTACCAGGCTGTGTTGTTGCAGTACTTACAGGTATAAAATGGCTACCAGGCTGTGTTGTTGCAGTACTTACAGGTATAGAATGCCTACCAGGCTGTGTTGTTGCAGTACTTACAGGTATAGAATGCCTACCAGGCTGTGTTGTTGCAGTACTTACAGGTATAGAATGGCTACCAGGCTGTGTTGTTGCAGTACTTACAGGTATAGAATGCCTACCAGGCTGTGTTGTTGCAGTACTTACAGGTATAGAATGCCTACCAGGCTGTGTTGTTGCAGTACTTACAGGTATAGAATGGCTACCAGGCTGTGTTGTTGCAGTACTTACAGGTATAGAATGGCTACCAGGCTGTGTTGTTGCAGTACTTACAGGTATAGAATGGCTACCAGGCTGTGTTGTTGCAGTACTTACAGGTATAGAATGGCTACCAGGCTGTGTTGTTGCAGTACTTACAGGTATAGAATGGCTACCAGGCTGTGTTGTTGCAGTACTTACAGGTATAGAATGGCTACCAGGCTGTGTTGTTGCAGTACTTACAGGTATAGAATGCCTACCAGGCTGTGCTGTTGCAGTACTTACAGGTATAGAATGGCTACCAGGCTGTGCTGTTGCAGTACTTACAGGTATAGAATGGCTACCAGGCTGTGCTGTTGCAGTACTTACAGGTATAGAATGGCTACCAGGCTGTGTTGTTGCAGTACTTACAGGTATAGAATGCCTACCAGGCTGTGCTGTTGCAGTACTTACAGGTATAGAATGCCTACCAGGCTGTGCTGTTGCAGTACTTACAGGTATAGAATGGCTACCAGGCTGTGTTGTTGCAGTACTTACAGGTATAGAATGGCTACCAGGCTGTGTTGTTGCAGTACTTACATGTATAGAATGCCTACCAGGCTGTGTTGTTGCAGTACTTACAGGTATAGAATGGCTACCAGGCTGTGTTGTTGCAGTACTTACAGGTATAGAATGCCTACCAGGCTGTGTTGTTGCAGTACTTACAGGTATAGAATGCCTACCAGGCTGTGTTGTTGCAGTACTTACAGGTATAGAATGGCTACCAGGCTGTGTTGTTGCAGTACTTACAGGTATAGAATGGCTACCAGGCTGTGCTGTTGCAGTACTTACAGGTATAGAATGGCTACCAGGCTGTGTTGTTGCAGTACTTACAGGTATAGAATGGCTACCAGGCTGTGTTGTTGCAGTACTTACAGGTATAGAATGGCTACTAGGCTGTGTTGTTGCAGTACTTACAGGTATAGAATGGCTACCAGGCTGTGTTGTTGCAGTACTTACAGGTATAGAATGCCTACCAGGCTGTGCTGTTGCAGTACTTACAGGTATAGAATGGCTACCAGGCTGTGTTGTTGCAGTACTTACAGGTATAGAATGCCTACCAGGCTGTGTTGTTGCAGTACTTACAGGTATAGAATGCCTACCAGGCTGTGTTGTTGCAGTACTTACAGGTATAGAATGCCTACCAGGCTGTGTTGTTGCAGTACTTACAGGTATAGAATGGCTACCAGGCTGTGTTGTTGCAGTACTTACAAGTATAGAATGGCTACTAGGCTGTGTTGTTGCAGTACTTACAGGTATAGAATGGCTACTAGGCTGTGTTGTTGCAGTACTTACAGGTATAGAATGGCTACTAGGCTGTGCTGTTGCAGTACTTACAGGTATAGAATGCCTACCAGGCTGTGTTGTTGCAGTACTTACAGGTATAGAATGGCTACCAGGCTGTGTTGTTGCAGTACTTACAGGTATAGAATGGCTACTAGGCTGTGTTGTTGCAGTACTTACAGGTATAAAATGCCTACCAGGCTGTGTTGTGCAGTACTTACAGGTATAGAATGGCTACTAGGCTGTGTTGTTGCAGTACTTACAGGTATAAAATGCCTACCAGGCTGTGTTGTGCAGTACTTACAGGTATAGAATGGCTACTAGGCTGTGTTGTTGCAGTACTTACAGGTATAGAATGGCTACCAGGCTGTGCTGTTGCAGTACTTACAGGTATAGAATGGCTACCAGGCTGTGTTGTTGCAGTACTAAACAAACGAGTCTTAGTAAACCACCAGACCACTCACTAGCAAACAAACACAGCTGACAACAGCACATGAGTTAATGGATCGCAGTGGACCATCTTCGTATGTCTGGCGGCCTTTAGCCATCTAATGTATAGGTCATTGGAAAATTTGGAGACTTCTGCTAGTCCAGTTGTTATGAATGGACTTATGGGACTCAAGTTATGTAGGGTGGAGGAAAAGAGATGGGGGGGTGTTCATAGGCCCTTGAAGACAAATTGCTTGGTGTTTACAGTTGTTGCTATTTGTAGCTTTTTGGGGGGGGAGGGGGGGGAAGGTTGTGTGTCTATCAAAGAATGCTGATAGTGTCGAAATTACAGTTTTGGCAGCTAAAAAGCTCCAAAGTGAGTTTTAGCCAAGATATGATGAGCTTTGGTTTCTTTTGGCAGCCATGGGGTCTACCATTTTGAAATAGTAGGTCAAACCAATACTGGCAGTGCACACACACCTCCCTGATTTACATGTAGCACTACTCCAATGTATGGCAGTCAGTTGAACATATGCCAGCTTCATATGCTATGTACAGCATCCAACTCTCCAGTTCGCTTCGAGGACTAGCTTGCTAGCTTCGGTCACCAACAAGGCTTGCATAGAACCCGAGCTGTAGATGTGTTCAAAGACTTTGCAATCAGAGTGAATTAAGTACATGCCGAAGGGTATTGCAAGTGCAGTAACGCCGTAAATTTTAAACAACCTCCTTTTTGTCGTGGAAGGTCGGCCAGCCCTTGTTGCATGGTAGACTCTGGACTACAATGAATGTAGTGTAGAGAGTAGTATGCAACAGCTGCCAGATTTACAACCCGACGTCAAGCTCATGGGCACTTAGCTTCGGACAACAAAGGCAAAGGTTATATGATTCTGCAGCTCAGAAGGCCTCATCACGCCAAGCCCAATGTGATTGAATAGGTAGCAAGACTTCGATCTGCCAGCTTCCCATCCTAGCTGGCACTACCCTAGCTAACCTACACAGAGAAGTAGTAACCCTCTTTCCCTTAGAGCAACGAATAGAGTTACGTCCCTGTTCAGTCAGATGATAGTATGTGAGACAACTGACCGCTCCTTTTTATGCAATGAGTGTTGTCTCGTTGACCTCTCTCTGGTCCTATGTGCCTAACATATGTGTCAAGCCAAACAAGATTCCAACAGTTACATAAACAGTGAAACAGAATGAATGTGAAGGGGGAGGGGCAAGAGGGGAAAGGGGGGGAGGCAGGAGAAGAAGAGGAGGGGAAGGGGTGGGGGGGGAGGGAGAAGAGGAGGGGAATGGGAGGGGGGGAGAAGAGGAGGGGAAGGGGGGAGGGAGAAGAGGAGAAGGGGAGGGGAAGGGAAGGAGAAGAGGAGGGGGAGGGGGAAGGGAGGGAGAAGAGGAGGGGAAGGGGAGAGGGGGGGAAGGGGAAGAGAGGGAGAAAGGAAGGTGTGTTGACAATGCTGAAGCTCCTCCCCCTGCAATACTGTGACTCTAGACTGCACAGCTACTGTAGGACTATAAACTTTGATACTGAAAGGTATCGATGTCAGGTCCATAAGTCAGGCCTCCAGGAGGAGGAGTTGCAATGATTTATGGCGGGTGGGTGTGGTGTACAAGTCTGGTATATAGGAACTATGCAAACAGCATATGTCCTAGGAATTTGTTGGGCAAGGCTAGAACCAACAGTAAAGTTGAGGCTTATTAAATAAATTAATAATAAAAATAAAAATTAAGTGGATGCTAAATACAGCTAATACAGTGTGTGTGTGTGTGTGTGTGTGTGTGTGTGTGTAATACACGGAGAGTACAGAGGCTGCCACAGCTAGCTATAAACCTCTCTCTGCAGAAGCATAAGACTGTAGTGGATGTAAAAATCACATGTAGATATTGTCTGTGGACATATTTGACAGACAACACGATCACTTGACCCACTACAGTGACCTTCTCAATAATCGACTTGAAGTTTTACTCTCTCGATGTTTCGACTAGCTGCTCTAGCCTTCCCAGCTTGGCCCCTGGTAATAATAAGACAATGCTGGCCCTATAAGGACCCGCCTCAAATATAACTCCAATAGCAACACATCGTGCATATCTTGGTCAGGTCAACTTTAGCAACATGCTTACCACTAGTGGAAAACCTCTTAGTCACAATGTCATCCACAATCACCTGAATCAACAAGAAGGAGTGCAAAAGTGGTGTGAGTGAGTGAGTTAGTGATGAGTGAGTGAGTGAGTGAGTGAGTGTGTGAGTGAGTGGGTGAGTGAGTGAGTGGTGAGTGATGAGTGAGTGTCATGACATAAGGTCACTTAGTTTGCGGTTTGGTGCCAAGTGATTGTGCAATGTTTTTGTAGAACATTATGACAAGCTGAGCTTGGATGACTCCACCCCTCATTGCTTTGTTTGTACTTGTGTATTACAATTCAATGAATTTTATTATATATGTGAGTGAGTGAATGAGTGAATGAGTGAGTGAGTGAGTGAGTGAGTGAGTGTGTGAGTGAGTGAGTGCTGAGGTGAGCTCATGCTGCCCATTCATATATTTTTACGGTGCACATATGCTGAATACGTACATGAATGGAGATTATGGAGATTCATACAAACTCCTCACTGAGGGCTCACTTCGCTCACACCATTAATTAATGTCCAGAACAGTAACTAGCACCTCCCCACACATGTGATACCCGGAGGTGATGGAGGGTGTGATTGTTTTATACCTAGACACGAAGGTGAGGGTGGGTGTGGCTGTGCTACACCTAGACACAGGAAGTAGTGGTGGGTGTGCACCTCGACACAGGAAGTAGTGGTGGGTGTGCACCTCGACACAGGAAGTAGTGGTGGGTGTAATGGCCTACACCTCGACACAGGAAGTAGTGGTGGGTGTGCACCTCGACACAGGAAGTATTGGTGGGTGTGATTGTCCTACACCTCGACACCGGAAGTGGTGGTGGGTGTGATTGTCCTACACCGCAACACAGGAAGTACTGATGGGTGTGACTGTCCTTCACCTCGACACAGGAAGTAGTGGTGAGTGTGATTGTCCTACACTTCGACACAGGAGGTAATGCTGGGTGGGTGAGGTGGTCCTACACCTCGACACAGGAGGGGGGGGTCCCACACCCAGTCACCGGAGGTGATGGTGGGAGTGGTTGACCTTGTCGTCGTATCACACTCACAACTCTCATTGTTAATTGTGTTTTTATCTCTCAGTTTTGTGTGTTCTTGATAAGTTTCAGCCACTCTCAGTTGGCATAGTAGAATGTAATAACTGTTGACAATCAACTTAATTAAAACTTTGTTACTGGCCCTAGCCACATACATGTATGCTCTAGCCTTCATCAGGAATAATTGCTGGTGAAGGCCAGATGCTCTAGCCTTCATCAGGAATAGTTGCTAGTGAAGGCTAGATACTTTAACCTTCACCAGGAATAATTGCTGGTGAAGGCTAGATGCTCTAGCCTTTATCAGCAAGGCTAGATGCTCTAATTTCACCAGGAATAGTTGCTGGTGAAGGCTGGATGCTCTAACTTTCATCAGGGATGAAGGCTGGATGCACTAGGAATAATTGCTGGTTGAAGGCTAGATGCTCTAACCTTCATCAGGAATAATTGCTGGTGAAGGCTAGATGCTCTAGCCTTCATAGGAATAATTCCTGGTGAAGGCTAGATGCTCTAGCCTTTATCAGCTGGTGACGGCTAGATGCTCTAACCTTCATCAGGAATAATTGTTGGTGAAGGCTAGATGCTCTAACCTTCATTAGGAATAATTGCTGGTGAAGGCTAGATGCTCTAACCTTCACCAGGAATAATTGCTGGTGAAGGCTAGATGCTCTAACCTTCATCAGGAATAATTGCTGGTGAAGACTAGATGCTCTAACCTTCATCAGGAATAATTGCTGGTGAAGACTAGATGTTCTAACCTTCATCAGGAATAATTGCTGGTGAAGGCTAGATGCTTTAATCTTCATCAGGAATAATTGCTAGATGCTCTAGCCTTCATAGGAATAATTGCTGGTGAAGGCTAGATGCTTTAACCTTCATCAGGAATAATTGCTGGTGAAGGCTTGATGCTCTAACCTTCATCATTGAGCCCAAATAATTATGAGGAACAAATTTTAAGTTAATTATTGAAAAAATCTATGTTTATATAATTAAACCAAAAATGAAAGTGAATGCAGATTTCTTGTAAACATTTTTATGTACCCTTCAACCTTCAATGGCCACATGAATATGAACAGCAGAGAAAAGTGTTCACACACACACACACACACCACATGCACACATACACACATACACCTCACCACAGTTCAGAGCTAGTACCCTTGCTACACTCCTGCAGTAGACCCCCCAACTGTCCTGTTTGGCAGAAATGTACCCAGTGACACTTCGATGTGCCCTCCAGCTCTCTCTGAGCTGGGTGCCCTTCTTGGTAAGACTGAGCTCCTTTGAACTGGCATATGCTTCTGAGGCATATATATTATATATGCTCATCGGGTTCCCTTCTCCTTTCAGAGTCGTCGGTTTGCTGTCAGCCTATAGATCAAAGTGAACCGAGGCAAGGTGTAGATCAACTTTCACCATAACAACTGATGACCACCCACTATCCACTAATTGGGGGAGATTAACAAAAAGGAGCAAATTCACCTCAAAAAGCTGTCACAGAGGCCATAATGCCGCTGATTACATGCAAAGCCTGTGTAGTTGCTGCCATGCCTCCTAACCATCGTGACAGACAGTGTGGCCACCAAATAAGTTGTGACTTCAGCTGGTAAATATTCATTGGAGTGGAGGTCAGCCAGGATCCATGTTGTTGGAAGAGGAGTAGAGCTTGGCGGTGTGCTTTTCTCTGGAACTGTTTGAGTGAAAACTTCACTGCGGGTAGCAGAGAGGAATTGTAGCATTGTCTGAGTGAAAACTTCACTGCGGGTAGCAGAGAGCATGCTGGGGAATTGTAGCATTGTCCGAATGAAAACTTCACTGCGGGTAGCAGAGAGCATGCTGGGGAATTGTAGCAGTGTCTGAGTGAAAACTTCACTGCAGGTAGCAGAGAGCATGCTGAGGAATTGTAGTACTGTCTGAGTGAAAACTTCACTGTGAGTAGCAGAGCATGCTGAGGAATTGTTGCGCTGTCTGAATAAAATTTCAGCCTCTTTGACAGTTAGCATATGGGAACCCGAGTCCGGCTATTGACAGGCTTACTGCACGATGGGTCTTCTTTCAACTAGTCAAACCAGAGTCTCCCTCCGCAGCAGAGCTATAGCATCTTGAGGAATGAAGCTGCAGTAGCAACGTCAAATGAAACCTCAGCTTCTTTGACCTGGCAGCTGCTAAGAGGCAACCAGTTCTGGATTGCCTGGATCATCTACTGTATGTTCAAGCGTGCCTGGATCATCTACTGTATGTTCAAGCCTATTTGATGTACGACAAGTGACCAAAATGTTTAACTTTATATCTCCGACCACACCCAAATAGACCACACCCATGATAACTCAACGCCATTGATTTGACAATGTGCTATTTTCCACTTCAAGTGAAGTTGTGTGTACCCTTGATTAGACTGCCCATGCCCACCTGTAATTGCATTGCAATGTGCATTCTCGTACTGAAACCCAGCGAGGGATTATGAAACTCATACAGTTATAAATATAGCGTCTTGAAGTATGAATCTCTGGGAAGAATGGCTGAGGCACGTGCATCTGAGGAGTAGCTCCGCTTTTCTGTGAAGGCAGGTGGCTCTGAAGATGACCTCATCCTTCCAGCCTTGGAAGTTAGCAGTCAGTGTACTAGCTGTCCGTGAGACAGTCAGGCTGCACAGTCAAGAGTGAAGAGGCCGGTGATGGTCCTACACATGATGGACGGAGCTGACCTGGAAGGAAGAAGAAACTCCGGAACACGACGAAGGATCACTGCCAACTGGTCGCACGTGATCGTCTGATCATTACGAGCATGTTCCAGAATAGTACACGTAGCTACGTTCATGAAATTGATAAAACGTCTGCGTTATAATCAACGATTTAGAGGGCGTGTTGGATCGACTTGTCGCGAAGGGAAAAAAGGGGGGGAAAGAAAGAAAAAAACTATCAGGGAAAGCCTCAAGAGTCTGGGGAGAGTTAACTTTGCGTCTACATGTTTTGGGTGTGGCAAGAAAGGCCATAAATGCCCTGACTGCCCACAGAAGCAGGTCGGATTTGTGAACAATTCTGGGGATAGAGTTAGTTACGGCAGAGTCTCCCTAACCAAGGCATTTATGTCGAGTGTGATAATTAAATGTGTCACCCACAGACCATGTCTGATTAGGAAGAAATGCCCATGTCATAAAATTTTGGGGCCCCCATTCATTGAAATAACACTGACGGGCTCCTACTGGGCAAGCAACCAGTGCAAGCACTTGTCCAAAAAGCAGCTGGTAGTGCAAGCTAGGTCGTGAAATGGATGGATGTCGATTCTGTATAGTGACATTATTTATTATCTCAAGCACCAGAAATATCTAGACAACTTCAATGAAAATGACAAGCTTGCTTTGCGAAAGAGAGCTGCCATTTTCTCTGTAAAGGAAAAAGGAACTGCTCTCTACTACATCAGTGGTGCATAGTAGTTGATGGGAGAAGTGATTTATAAAACTAACCACTAACTCAGTATATACTGAAGTGATCAATGCCTGGTGTTGTATAATGATCACGCAAAGCTTATCAGTTACATATATTTCTCTTCAGGGAAAGAAAAGTCAGCTGTAGAGAGGATGGTGGTTGAGGATGAGGCACAGAGAAGAGTATGTTCTATCCACGACAGCAAGTCGTTTTGGCATGAATAGGATGCTGCACATGGTAGCATGGAAAGAAACACTATTGGCTTGGGCCGAGCAAAGATGTCAATTCATATGTAAGTTTGCATACATAACTAATGAACATCGATTTGTTGTTGTTGTTGTTCTAATGCTTAATTAAAGTTGCAGTTGTGTGACACTTTCCAAAGAAATAATTATCACCTTAACAAGGCTTCTGGTGCTACACCCAATTCACACCGATCCAAAAAACTCTGGCATCAAGTTGGAGTGGATCTCATAGCACCTCTCACTGGCACACCACATGGGAATAAGTATATAGTAACCATTGTCGACTACTTTTTGAAATGGGAGGAAGTTTCCGCTGGACAAAACAGCTTTTGGAGTTGCCAAGTTTATATCTTGAGTGGTAATTCAGATTAGCCTTTAAAGTATTGTAATCAGCTGTATTTACCAGTATATCATGCCAGTTTGTTGTGCATTAATGTAGGCAGGCATGGGTATCCAGCGATTCTAATTACTGATCAAGGTCGTGAATTCGTGAACGAATTATCAGCTCAAATCTACCAACACGGAGCTCGGAATTACTAGTGCCTATCATGCTCAGGTAAATTAGTAATATCTTATAACCATGTATATGCATGTATATTATACATACACACAATTGAAAATATCATTGATGAATATCATATATTATATAAAGACAAATGGTCTGTCAGAGCAGACACTTTCATGTTGTCTGGCAAAGCTTATTGATGAAGACCAGAGCAACTGGGATGAAAAGATCGATGCCGTCTTGATAGGATATCGAACGTCCCAACAGGCATCTACCAAGCATTCTCCCTATTGCATGCTACATCAACAGCATATAAAGCTACCCATTGATGCTGGAGTTCACATCTGGAGGATAATGATGAGGGGGGAGATGAAGACTGAGGACTCGATTCAGTCATAGATAACCTCCTTCACTCAAGAGAAGAGGTGTTCAAAAATACAGAAACAAATATCCTCGATGCACAGAAAAGGGAGAAAGTAGCTTATGATTGTAAGCATCTTCCTGAAGATATTATATCTAGTGGTGCAGAAGTTCTGGTTGAAAATGCAGCAGAGAAGCAGAGAAAGGGAGGGAAGCTAAACCCTGTGGTGTGGATTAGTCATACACTGTTAGCAAGCACTGTGTAAAGGTGTTGATCAACTAAGAAACTGTGGTGGGTGTAGATTGGTCCATACACTATTAGCAAGCATGGTGTAAAGGTGTTGATCAACTAAGCCACATAGTGGTGGGGTTAATTAGAAAAAAGTAATGGTAACGGGCTTAAACTTTACACCTGTTGAGATGATAACCAGAAGCAAAGAGCAAGTGAGGATGGAGAAAGGAAGAAAATGAAAGGAAAGGATATACATGTAACCAAACCTAACCCAAAGAAACTAAGCACACTGAAGCCAGCAGCAAGGAAAACATATATACCATAGCTGGAGATGTTCTAAGTGAAGTGCATCTAACATTTACTCGGGCACTGTTGCAGAAGCAATGTCCAACTCTTGATGGCTTGCAGCTAATGCTTCCATCACAGAACACCTCGTCCTGTGACTTCCAACGGTGACAGCATTCAAATTCCCACACTGGGAGATTTCATTGGGTGACGTCCACTTCAATTAATGGTACTGTATCTATGACTCCCTGTTTGGTGGAGTAGAGTTGGCACAGATACTGTACATGTATATACATACGCACACAATGGAGGAGGAGGATAGGAGGAAGTCCTTTTCGGTTTCCATCTCTGCAGTACCAGCAGCAACTGGGAAGAACTGATTGAGGACTTCTTTCCAGAGCATTCGTCTGCCATGCAGGGATTGTGTATGTAATTTATATAGGTCTAAATATACAATTACAGTGATATATATCGACTCCATTTAAACATTAATAAGGCAAGTGGAGATGCCCTGTGTGTGTGGTGAAATTTGAGAAGACAAAGAGACAGCAGCTTGCCGAATGCTTACGCAACAAGAAACGCAACAAGAAGCTATCACCTCTTGCACACAGCATCCTCACAACTGCCCATGAGCAGAGTCATCTCCTTGGGACTGTACACTGCAAGTGTGAGCTTCCAGACGAGAACGATGACATGCTGTCGAATGGGAAACATGTAACAGATGGTTCCGTCTATGCCATGCAGAAGTGAAGGCTCTGTTCGTATCCAAAGAATGGTTTTGCCGCCAGGATTGCACCATTCCCAAGACTAATCATGCAATGTCACATGCCACTGTGCCAATTATTACCAAGACCTTGATTGTGCACCAATTAATTATTTGTTATTTGATGACACATGAAGAGGAAGGTGGCAGTCTATGCATATATAGAGAGTTGCATTATGCTCTGTGTGTGAGTAATACTCTATCCACATGCTGAAGAATGGTTTTGTAAGGAGTGCAAGGCTACTTGATCATCTGCTGTGATTGTAGCTAACACAAGACAGAGTTATAGCTATAATATTACATTGTAGAGGAATGGCTTATGAGGGGCCCTAAATCTACGAAGGAGGCTCCATATTCCTAGCAAACACAAGACAGCTATATTCCTAGGAGAACACAAGACAGAGCTATATTCCTAGGAGAACACAAGACAGCTATATTCCTAGGAGAACACAAGACAGAGCTATATTCCTAGGAGAACAAAAGACAGCTCTAGCTATATTCCTAGGAGAACACAAGGCAGAGCTATATTCCTAGGAGAACACAAGACAGAGCTATATTCCTAGGAGAACACAAGACAGAGCTATATTCCTAGGAGAACACAAGACAGAGCTATATTCCTAGGAGAACACAAGACAGAGCTATATTCCTAGGAGAACACAAGACAGCTATATTCCTAGGAGAACACAAGACAGAGCTATATTCCTAGGAGAACACAAGACAGCTATATTCCTAGGAGAACACAAGACAGAGCTATATTCCTAGGAGAACACAAGACAGAGCTATATTCCTAGGAGAACACAAGACAGCTATATTCCTAGGAGAACACAAGACAGAGCTATATTCCTCGGAGAACACAAGACAGAGCTATATTCCTAGGAGAACACAAGACAGAGCTATATTCCTAGGAGAACACAGCTATATTCCTAGGAGAACACAAGACAGAGCTATATTCCTAGGAGAACACAAGATAGAGCTATATTCCTAGGAGAACACAAGACAGAGCTATATTCCTAGGAGAACACAAGACAGAGCTATATTCCTAGGAGAACACAAGACAGAGCTATATTCCTAGGAGAACACAGGACAGAGCTATATTCTAGGAGAACACAAGACAGAGCTATATTCCTAGGAGAACACAAGACAGAGCTATATTCCTAGGAGAACACAAGACAGAGCTATATTCCTAGAACACAAGACAGAGCTATATTCCTAGGAGAACACAAGACAGCTATAGTCCTAGGAGAACACAAGACAGAGCTATATTCCTAGGAGAACACAAGACAGAGCTATATTCCTAGGAGAACACAAGACAGAGCTATATTCCTAGGAGAACACAAGACAGAGCTATATTCCTAGGAGAACACAAGACAGCTATATTCCTAGGAGAACACAAGACAGAGCTATATTCCTAGGAGAACACAAGACAGCTATATTCCTAGGAGAACACAAGACAGAGCTATATTCCACACAAGACAGAGCTATATTCCTAGGAGAACACAAGACAGAGCTATATTCCTAGGAGAACACAAGGCAGAGCTATATTCCTAGGAGAACACAAGACAGAGCTATATTCCTAGGAGAATACAAGACAGAGCTATATTCCTAGGAGAACACAAGACAGAGCTATATTCCTAGGAGAACACAAGACAGCTATATTCCTAGGAGAACACAGGACAGAGCTATATTCCTAGGAGAACACAAGACAGAGCTATATTCCTAGGAGAACACAAGACAGAGCTATATTCCTAGGAGAACACAGGACAGAGCTATATTCCTAGGAGAACACAAGACAGAGCTATATTCCTAGGAGAACATAAGACAGAGCTATATTCCTAGGAGAACACAAGACAGAGCTATATTCCTAGGAGAACACAAGACAGAGCTATATTCCTAGGAGAACACAAGGCAGAGCTATATTCATAGGAGAACACAAGACAGCTATATTCCTAGGAGAACACAAGACAGAGCTATATTCCTAGGAGAACACAAGACAGAGCTATAGCTATAACTATAACTATTGTGCTAACGATTCTTGGAGATGTACAGTAGAAGAATGGCCTATGAGGGGGCCCAAAATCTACAAAAAGACCCCTAATATTCCTAGGAGAATGAGGCCCAGGGGGCCCCATAATAATATGAGAATGGCGCTGGGGGGGCCCCTTTTACATGGGGGCTCCGTTTTCACATGACACCGGTTCACAATATGCTGCTCACACTAGCCAAGCAACACGATGATCAGTTTATTGATATTGTGAACATGAAGTCGCATTGCTTGAATAGACTCCTTTTCTATTCTATTCCGGTCACGACGTGTCAGTCCACACGTGGTGGTGTGCTTCATTAGTATTTCAGGAGGGGGGGGGAGTTTCTCCAAACTGTGGAAAGGTTAATAGAGACAGTGAAGAATTTGCTCATGGCTGTATCTGGCAAGTCATTCAGAGATTGAAAGCACATTAATTAATAGGTGGAGTTTCATAATTGGCTAAGCAAGACGATGTGACCAGGAGATATTGTGAACTGTTCAAAGTGAGGTGCCACGACTCAAAGCAAGGCGAAGACCTTGCGACATATTGTGAACTGACCTTAAGGTCTGGCTGGTGCTGGGAACCAGCCAACGAAGACAGTCCGAGGATGCTGAGATTTGTGAACTACGTAGTTGTAAGCTGAATTATGCTAGTTAATCTATATCTTGTCGGTCATCTGGCCCCTCATCAGGTCAGTCCACAATACCAGTGGCAGCTAAGGCCACGGACCTACTCCAGGCTACCATTCGATTGTACAGTTCCACTATCTCTCTACAGCTCTCCTTTGTGAGTGAGTAGCCATTGTTGAGCTATCCTGAGTTGCTCTGTCTTCTACTCCAAGTAAGATGTCCACTACTGGGGCCAGGAAGCTGGCTTCAGCCAAAGATGGATTTCCCCACACACAATGACTCAGAAGTCAAGTCTTCTCAGAAAGAAGAAGGCTCCTCAAAGGAGGATGCCACCATCACAGAACCTTCTTCATCTTCTAGGATGTCGGTGGCCAAGATGCTGCTCCTGTTTGGCCAACTGCAGAAGGACACCAAAGAAGCTCGTCGAGAGGAACGAAGGGAAGAGAGAGTGAGGGACAAGGAAACACGAAGGCAGAACGACGAAATCCGTCGGATCGACCGAGAGAGGGAAGAGGCCCTCCGAGCCCAAGCAGACAAGGAGCACAGTCTCGAGCAAAAGAGGGACGAGGAGATCCATCTTCAGGCTGAAGACTGCCGGACCGAATACCTCCAAGATGCTGAGAGGTGGATTCAGATGTTCTGGGCTTCCCAGGGCGAGGCTGCATGACTGGCAGAGATGGCACAGCAGAAACATCTCAAGGATTCTGCAAGGAGAGGGCTCGGAGACGCGGGCAGGATGAGATGCTGACCCCCCACCCCCACACACACCCTCACATACACACACACCTCGCTCTGCTGACCAACATGCTGGAAATGGAGGGCTTCTTCAGGATGTTTGAGCACATGGTACTGTACGAGGTAGCCAAAGCCTTCCGGACATTAAACCTGTTCAGGCTGCTTGACCCGCTCTCCCTCGGTTTCCAAGGGAGGATGTCCACGGCTGAGAGGAACGACTTCGATGCCCTCAGCACTGTGCTACTGTCTTTCCATCGAATCACCTCAGACCATTATCGCATCTGTTGGAGAGACTTGGAGTATGTGCAGAGGAATTTACGGCACTGGACCAATGCGGAGGTGCACTGGCATGGAAGTCCTCGACCTTGTGCCATGGACAAAGCTAGTTCCGCTCTCCCTCCGGTAGGACAAACAATCGTCATAAACCAACACCCTGCCACTTACGATGGAGGCCGGCAAGCTGGCGGACAACATCCTCAGTATTCCGAATCCAGAGGACAACCGAAGCTTGGGATCTCAACTGGACCGACCGTTAACGAGTGGAGAGCGAGGGAGAGCGAGATTCCGGCAAGACTGGAGCAAACCCAGCGAAGAGAAGCCCAAGGTCACAGGCCAAGCCTCCACAACCACCCAACCTTGTCCCAGTCAAGGGCCCCCGTTGTTACGAGTGCAACGTCTTTAGCCACATCACGGCAGCTGTCCCAAGAGACCAGCAGCCATGACGAGCACGAGAGGAGATGGAACCGAGTTCCCCACCTACGAGGGTACCATCGATGGATGGCGAGTGGACTGACTCCTGGTGGACACGGGCTCCAAGTTTTCCCAGTTACACCCCAAGTGCGTCCCGAAGCACTTGCATAACGAGGGCTCTGTTAGTATTAAAAATGCGGGCAGGGGCACACACAGCTATCCCACTAACCTCTCGGTGAGTCTGATGGTGCAGGGAGTGCAGAAGCCAGTCAAGATGGCCATAAACCCGGACATCTCCTACACTGACCTTCTGGGACTGGACATCCCACTGGTCCGGGACTGCCTGTCGTCTCCTACTCAGAACAAGAGGAAGAGCGGAGTAAAAACATGAGGATGAGAAAGGCCTACGCAGGCAGCGTCACTAGCTCTATTCTGCGGACTCTGATTCCAGCTCAACCTCTAACGGATGGACCAAGATCACCGAGCACCTCCGTGGATGCAGACGATGACAGCGATGGTTCGTCTCACACCTCTCATCCAACGACTTGGAATAGCCACCCTCTGACGATGGTATGTTTCAACCACACTTTGTCGGCAACCTACCTGCCTTCAACGATGACCTCTTCCAGCTGGTAACAGCAAGGAACAGGAGCACCCGATCGCAGAAGAGGGAAGCCAGGAAACTAAACCAATGACACTCGCCAACTCCATCTGGAGGGGGGGGGGGGGGGGGGGGGGAAGATCCACGATCATTTTTTTTCTGAAGAAGGACCTGCTCTTCTGGAATTGGACCTCTCCGAGACAGACGGAGCCCATTGGAACAACTCCTGCTGCCTCAAAAATACCGTGAAGCCACTCTCCGCATGGACCATTTGTTGGCCACTTCGGACACCAGAAGACCACAGACAGGGTCACGCACCGGTTCTTCTGGCTTTGGCTCTGCACAGATGTGGAAGACATATGAAGGTGTTGCAACCCTGCCAGAAGACAAGAGTCGGCCGCCCAAAGGAAGGCTCTGCTGATGCCACTGGCAGTGATTCGGAAACATTTTCCCCATATTGCCATGGACATGGGGGGGGGGGGGGCCCTCCCTGCCACCAAGGAGGGCTACCAGTATGTCTGGATATTGGAGGATATCCTCATAGATCCGGGGTCCAATTTATGTAGCGCAGTCACCAAGGAGCAGCATGACATGTTGGGCATCAAGGCCATCAAGACATCTGCTGCCCACCACCCCCAGGCTGGCAGGATAGTAGAGCAGTAACAAGGCCACCTTGAAGAGTGGTCTCCGCAAGTACATCACCAGATTCAGGGGCCAGTGGACCGAGAGCATCCCATATCTCCTGTTTGCATTCCAGGACCCTCACTAGTACACAGGCTTCACTCCAGGAGCTCCCTCACCAGTACACAGGCTTCACTCCAGGAGCTCCCTCACCAGTACACAGGCTTCACTCTAGGAGCTCCCTCACCAGTACACATGCTTCACTCCAGGAGCTCCCTCACCAGTACACAGGCTTCACTCCAGGAGCTCCCTCACCAGTGCACAGGCTTCACTCCAGGAGCTCCCTCACCAGTACACAGGCTTCACTCCATTCACTCCAGGAGTTCCCTCACCAGTACACAGGCTTCACTCCAGGAGTTCCCTCACCAGTACACAGGCTTCACTCCAGGAGCTCCCTCACCAGTACACAGGCTTCACTCCAGGAGCTCCCTCACCAGTACACAGGCTTCACTCCAGGAGCTCCCTCACCAGTACACAGGCTTCACTCCAGGAGCTCCCTCACCAGTACACAAGCTTTTCACTCCAGGAGCTCCCTCACCAGTACACAGGCTTCACTCCAGGAGCTCCCTCACCAGTACACAGGCTTCACTCCAGGAGCTCCCTCACCAGTACACAGGCTTCACTCCAGGAGCTCCCTCACCAGTACACAGGCTTCACTCCAGGAGCTCCCTCACCAGTACACAGGCTTCACTCCAGGAGCTCCCTCACCAGTACACAGGCTTCACTCCAGGAGCTCCCTCACCAGTACACAAGCTTTTCACTCCAGGAGCTCCCTCACCAGTACACAGGCTTCACTCCAGGAGCTCCCTCACCAGTACACAGGCTTCACTCCAGGAGCTCCCTCACCAGTATGCAGGCTTCACTCCATTTGAAACACTCTACGAATATAATCCAAGAGGACCGCAGGACGTCCTCTGCGAGGAATAGAGAGGCCATTCTGTGAGGAATAGAGAGGCCATCCTCCGAGTCAGAAAATGTGGTATCATACATGCTAGATACATACATAACCAAACTGGAGGCGGCCAGGGACATAGGGATGGAGATGGAGATCACATCTAAAGACCAGATGAAGACTTGGTACGACCGCTCCGCTCAAGCGAGGTCATTCCAGGTCGACGACCTCACTCTCATCCTAATGCTGTCATCGTCTCACAAGCTGTTGGCCAACTATCTGGGACTGTTTCCCATTACGGAGAAGCTCCCCTCCACCACCTACAAGGTGTGAAGACCGATGGTGCCAGAGAGCAGACATTCCGCGTCAATGTGATCAGCAGGTGGGAGTCGCCATCAGCCGTCTGTCTGTTCACCTCAGCCTTGCATGACCAGCTCCTCCCGTCAACGATGCCGAAGAGATTCCAACTTGGACCAATCAAATTCTTGCCATCGTGCATCCTCACATCAACCCCGATCTGTCCAGAAGGCAGCAGCAGGGCATGGAGAACCTATTAGCTCGCCACAAACCAAAAAAATCTAACCAGCCTCGATTAACGTACCTCCATCGAGATCGACCGGCGACTCCATCCCCGTCGGCTCCCACCCCTACCACATTGCATAGGCCAACATGCAGGCGGAGAAGGATGAGCTGGCCCGGATGTTGCAAAGAGCATCATCACGACCAACAGGAGTCCCTGGGAAGCAACCATACTCCGAGTACCGAAGAACGATGGCTCATCGAGATTTTGTGTCGACTTCAGAAAGCTGAACCCAGTCACCCAGCCAGATCCCTTACCCATGCCTTGCGTGGAAGACCTCATGGACAGGATGGCTGGTGACGAGTTCATCTCCACCCTGGATCTGACATCTGGATACTGGCACGTACTTGTTAAAAAAGACAGCATTTTCCACCCCATTTAGGAAATATGAATCAGCTGTCATGTCTTTTGGCCCGGTAAGGGGAACAAACATTCCAACACCTCATGAATGGTATCTTTGGGGACGTCCCTGCCTCCGTCGCTGCGTACATTGACGATGTCATTGCCTACAGTGCCAAGTGGGAAGACCACCTCTGCCCTCGATGAGGCACTACCCACAGCAGGACTGACCGTGAAGCTTGCCAAGTGCCACCTAGCGATGGTTCAGTACCTGGGACATGTTTTAGGGTGCGGCCAGACTCGGCCAAGGTATCTGCTGTTTGTGGTTTTCTGGTCCCTAAGAACAAGAAGGACGCGAGGGCCTTCCTTGGCCTAGCTGGCTATTTCTGCCACTTTGTACCACCGCAGTCCTCTTCCATTGCCACTGCACCTTCTGAGTGAAGCAGAGGAATATTCCAGTTGCCTAAACACAATCCAGACAATACCTAGCGGACAAGAAAGCTAAGAAGCCATGTTTTTCTCCTTCAAGTGTGCCACAAATACTTCATGAGATTGACTATCAGTCATTTTCATCACCTTCAAGACCTCATCCCACCATTGGGGGCCACAATGGGCAGCCGCAAACCACAATACTCTAGCCAGGGAAGTCTCCCGTCTGCAAATCTGGAAGGAAAAAAGGGGGGGGGGGGGAAAGTAGGCAATACTACCACATACACTTCTGGGGATTTACCAAACACATCCACAGTGCTTCAAATTAAATTCCTTCACTTCAGAGGCATTTCAGAGGCATCAATTAGGCAGCAGAAACCAAATACTCTTTTCCTGATGAGGAAACGCATGAAGGAGCTATATCAATCATCAATCGTAATCCGAACGGGTCGCACCAAAAGCAGTTGTCAAGCACTCAAGTGTCTCGGGCTCTTGACTGTGTCAGGAGACAGTTTACCTAGCAGTATTCCAGGATGCTTCAGAAGCACCAACAAGACGTATCCTACTCCAACTTCAAGATGGCATCACAGGCTTTCCATGAGAAGCAAGAGACAAGATGGCATCACAGGCTTTCCATGAGAAGCAAGAGACAAGATGGCATCACAGGCTTTCCATGAGAAACAAGATGGCATCACAGGCTTTCCATGAGAAGCAAGAGACACCACCTTCCCACCACAGACACAAAACCCCTCATTGACGTGGTTGGAATGGACATCTGGGTCATAAAAAACAAGTTTGTTGCTCCTGGTGTGGCACACCACAGTACCTGTTCATGGGCAGATCCAGGGGGGGGTCCTGGGGGTCCGGACCCCCCCCTTTTTCAGAACGAGCAAAAAAGCAGTATGAAACCAATGTAAAGGTTCTTTCGTCTGTAGTGAAAGTCCTATAGCTAGCTGTGAAGCTGAATGTTCTTTTTCTTCTCTGCGATTAACTATGAATCATTTGCGTTCAACCATGGGAGAAGAAAGGCTTGCTGCATTGACTCTGATGAATCTACATCACAAGATTAAAATCTGCCCCAAACAAGTTGTCAGCAGGTATATTTCACAACACTCACGTAGAATGTTTAAAAGATCTGTACCTTTTGATTGATTTTTTGTGTATATTACAATGAGATAACCTATACAAAACACACAAATCCACGAGTGCCTGTGCTAAATGGCACAATTCACATCTTGCAGGATCACTCTGGTTTCAATGTATCGTACATATCCTCGAATGGACTGTGTGCAGTCTATTCATTTCGAACACCTAGAACTTTTACGAAGTATACGAAGGCGTAAGCATATCAAAAGCACATCATATTTCACTTAGGACTTGCGCAGTTTGGCCATTTGTCCTGACAGGGACTGGGGCAGGAGCCATGCATGTAAAGGGGCATTTACTTTTGGTGCGCGAGCAGTTTGAGGGTGCAAGTTATTTCACCAAAGACTGGAGCTAGGGAGCAGTCTATTCAAAAGAGTTTAAGGAAATACGGTACTTGGACCCCCCCCCCCCCCCCCCCCCCTCCCCTTTGAATTTGCCTGTGTCCAGCATTCCTCGCAGGCCATTTGAATGGTGCTCTTATCCGACTAACAATGTGACACTTTCTTCCACTTACACCTCATTCCAAGAGTTCCATCTTTTCCCATTTCACAGCAGACGAAGCAGCTGACGATGAGGGGGGGAAAACTGCATGTCCCTTCTGCAATAAGTTTCTCCTCAATAGACAGGCATTGCGTCTCACCCATCCCAAGTGCAGGCTGAGCCAGGACAGAAACTACCCAATCTTGTCTAAAGGTTCGCCACAGACTCAAGCTCGTGCATTGCGCTGCAGTTTTAGGAGTAGGACGACTGGAGTCTATTCTCTGCACATGCTTACATCTGTTCAACTCGTGACGTATTGGAACCACTTGTGAACCAGCAGCAAGGGCCAGGCCCGCAAATTAACTAGCTGTTCAACTGGTAACCACTTCTGGATTCCGAAGAGAAGAATCCTTGCCACTGGAGATCTCGGCTTCATTGACTCTCTTTGTTTTTTAATTTATTTTATTATTATCTATTTCTAATTTAGTTTTATTATATTACACTAAGCATCACTATAATTTTAATTATATACTTTTTACTTATTAATTTAATTTTTCTGACAAGTAAAACAAGTTGACATAAAGAGAGACTGCCACAAACATTATTGGAACCAGAGAACTCCTGGACAAGTTAAAGCAAACGTGTTTAGGGCACCCCAAAATACTCCCGAGCTCTCCAAGGAAGAGTTTGACCAGCGACCCAACCAACGGTGAGAGATTGAGCTCCTCAGTACCTATAGTGGAATATTGAACTCCTGCAGTGGGATTCCTAAGGGTAGATATTGAGCTCCTCTATGTATGTACAGTGGAACATTGAGCTCCTGCAAGCTCCTGCAGTGGGATTCCCATGATGGGAGGGATATTGAGCCCCCACAGGAGGATATTGAGCCCCTACAGGGGGATATTGATATCCCACAGTGAGATATTGAGCTCCTACAGTGGGATATTGAGATATTGAGCTCCTACAGGGGGATATTGAGCTCCTACAGGGGGATATTGAGCCCCTACAGTGAGATATTGAGCTCCTACAGTGGAATATTGAGCCCCTACAGGGAGATATTGAGCCCCTACAGGGGGATATTGAGCTCCTACAGTGAGATATTGAGCTCCTACAGTGAGATATTGAGCTCCTACAGGGGGATATTGAGCTCCTACAGGGGGATATTGAGCCCCTACAGTGAGATATTGAGCTCCTACAGGGGGATATTGAGACCCTACACAGTGAGATATTGAGCTCCTACAGGGGGATATTGAGCTCCTACAGGGGGATGTTGAGCTCCTACAGGGGGATGTTGAGCTCCTACAGGGGGATGTTGAGCTCCTACAGTGAGATATTGAGCTCCTACAGTGGAATATTGAGCTCCTACAGGGGGATATTGAGCTCCTACAGTGAGATATTGAGCTCCTACAGTGGAATATTGAGCTCCTACAGGGGGATATTGAGCTCCTACAGGGGCTCCTACAGTGGGATATTGAGCACCTACACAGGGGGATATTGAGCACCTACAGAGGGATATTGAGCTCCTACAGTGAGATATTGAGCTCCTACAGGGGGATATTGAGCTCCTACAGGGGGATATTGAGCTCCTACAGTGGGATATTGAGCCCCTACACAGCGAGATATTGAGCTCCTACAGGGGGATATTGAGCTCCTACAGGGGGATATTGAGCTCCTACAGGGGGATGTTGAGCTCCTACAGTGAGATATTGAGCTCCTACAGTGAGATATTGAGCTCCTACAGTGGAATATTGAGCTCCTACAGGGGGATATTGAGCTCCTACAGGGGCTCCTACAGTGGGATATTGAGCACCTACACAGGGGGATATTGAGCACCTACAGTGGGATATTGAGCTCCTACAGTGAGATATTGAGCTCCTACAGGGGGATATTGAGCGGGGGATATTGAGCTCCTACAGTGGAATATTGAGCTCCTACAGGGGGATATTGAGCTCCTACAGGGGCTCCTACAGTGGGATATTGAGCACCTACACATGGGGATATTGAGCACCTACAGTGGGATATTGAGCTCCTACAGTGAGATATTGAGCTCCTACAGTGAGATATTGAGCTCCTACAGGGGGATATTGAGCTCCTACAGGGGCTCCTACAGTGGGATATTGAGCACCTACACAGGGGGATATTGAGCACCTACAGTGGGATATTGAGCTCCTACAGTGAGATATTGAGCTCCTACAGGGGGATATTGAGCTCCTACAGGGGGATATTGAGCTCCTACAGTGGGATATTGAGCCCCTACAGTGAGATATCAAGCCCCTACAGGAGGATCTCCTACAGGGGGATATTGAGCTCCTACAGTGAGATAATTGAGCTCCTACAGTGGGATATTGAGCTCCTACAGGGGGATATTGAGTGGGATATTGAGCCCCTACAGGGGGATATTGAGCTCCTACAGGGGGATATTGAGCTCCTACAGTGGAATACCAAGCTCCAATAGTGGGATATTGAACTCCAATGGTGAGTTACTGAGCTTGTAGGTGGGATATTGAGCTCCTACAGAGGGGTATTGGGCTCCTATGATGACAGTGGAATACTGAGCTCCTATTGAACTCCTACAGTGGGATACTGAGCTCCTATAGTTGGATACTGAGCTCCTATGGGAGTGAGATACTGAGCTCGTAGGTGATATGCTGATCTACTAGGTGGGATATTGAGCTCCTATGGTTGAATACTGAACTCCTATGGTGGGATATTGAGTGAGACACTGAGCTCGTAGGTGATATGCTGATCTACTAGGTGGGATATTGAGCTCCTATGGTTGAGTATACTGAGCTCCTATGGTTGAATACTGAGCTCCTATGGCTGAATACTGAGGCTCCTATGGTTGGATACTGAGCTCCTATGGTTGAATACTGAGCTCCTATGGCTGAATACTGAGGCTCCTATGGTTGGATACTAAGCTCCTATGGTGGGATATTGAGTGAGATACTGAGCTCGTAGGTGATATGCTGATCTACTAGGTGGCTCCTATGGTTGGATACTGAACTCCTATGGTGGAATATTGAGTGAGACACTGAGCTCGTAGGTGATAATTATGCTGATCTACTAGGTGGGATATTGACCAATTCTGTAGTGTTCACAAGCACTTTGCATGTGATAATCGCCAACAAGTAGCTCATCAACAAGTCCCATCTGAAGGAAACTCAACTATAAACAATAAATTCCTCAATTCAATTTGAAAGCTACGGCCAGGCAGGAGCTCTTACAGATGCTGTGATATTGGGGAAGTGGCAACGGTAAATAAGTTATCAGTTTCTGGGAAGGAAGAAAACAAATGCTCTTCAAGCTTGGAGCCTGCCTAACACTGGGCTTCTAGAGGTTTCCTTGGCCTGCCTAACACTGGGCTTCTAGTGAGGTCTCCTTAGCCTGCCTAACACAGGGCTTCTAGTGAGGTCTCCTTAGCCTGCCTAACACAGAGCTTCTAGTGAATCAACCAGGTCTCCTTAGCCTGCCTAACACAGGGCTTCTAGTGGTGGAAGATGCACTATGCAAGGAGGATATGCAACCATGTCCCTCATGCATGTCCTGCAGGGCAGTAAAGAGTGTCAGGTCAACAACACGCATGACTCTGTGCCGGGTAAGATCTTGGATCAAAGACAGAATAACTTGCTATCGTTCACTTCTCTCACCAAGGCCCACTCACCACTTCTCTCACCAAGGCCCACTCACCAATGATAGATCCTTTCCAACTCACATAACTCTAAAAGGGTTAAGGTCTGCATGTTGCACAGTGGGAGGGTTACAGACAACAGCCTGCCTCCTGGAGTCCACCATGGTGTTGAAGTGGGAGGGTTACAGACAACAGCCTGCCTCCTGGAGTCCACCATGTGTGTTGCACAGTGGGAGGGTTGCAGACAACAGCCTGCCTCCTGGAGTCCACCATGGTGTTGAAGTGGGAGGGTTACAGACAACAGCCTGGCTCCAGGAGTCCACCATGCTGTCCCCACACAACTGTTCCAGGAAGCCCCAAGGATGTGAGCACCTGGAGCTAATCACCGAGATTATCTGCAATGATTATATTATCATCTTTGGTTTTCTATGGCTCTACACAGATTAATTAAGCAATTACTACCTTTGCTTTTGTGTGGGATCACAGATACAGCACGACATTGCTCCCCTGCAGTTCGGCTAGTTAACCAGTTCATCTCTCACTATGCCAGAAATAAGATCTACTTGACGGAACATCTTGTCCAATCATAACATCGTTTGCTCGTTTATCATTGTACTTGTTGTCAAATGAAATAAATGAAGTCGTTTCGCTGCAATTACTATCCCAGTGTCACCCTCCAAAATCAAGCATTCGAGCCACAGGCTCTGAGAGAAGTGGCGATGGTGAGGTGGTGGTAAAGCCTGGCAGATGTTTGTCACCAGTCACACATAATATACTGGAGCCGTTAAGACAGCTGATCTATGGACCCCACTTTTGTTCAAGACGGATCACATATTACACAGGATTGTCAAGTGGTGTTCTGGGGCAGAAAGTGGTGCAAGGTTTCCGAAGCTGATCTATGGACGCCACTTTTGTTCAAGACGGATCGCATATTGCACAGGATTGTCAAGTAGTGTGCTGGGGAAGAAAGTGGCAAGGTTTGTCGGAACAGGAGGCACCGGAATGTGAAGGACCTGATGTTGCTGCTATGAAAATAATCCACCCCCCAACAAGCTGCCCAGCACTGCAGCTTCCCCTACCAGTTAAGTTTGGCCTGAATACTACACACACCTAACATATCCTTGACTGCATCACAGACAAGCCAAGACTCAGCACGGCACTCCTTGTCAAGTCCAACCTCCCACTTAGAGGAAGTTTCTCTTTCAAAATATCTCCCTAGGTAGCTCTGTGGAAGGAGGTGAAACATTCTCGAGTAATTTTCCCAAGATTAGACGGGACAGTGCCTAAGACACGGAAGCCTCAGAGAGACCAAAAAAAAGTGCACCTTCGATCAGTCACTCGTTCGTTCACTGAAGCAGCTATGTAACAAGATAATTTTCTCGTCAAAAGTTCGTACGTTGCACACGCACAAATCATGCAATGGTTGACTTGTGACGATCACCATACACAAGCCTATCACGACCTCGTTAGAGAACATTTGGCCGGTTAATCTAGTCAGCTACTTGGAGAGAAAGAAAAATGGCCAATGGACGGCAGCACCTTCAACTCTATGTACTTGCATTTTTTCCCAATTTGCAGTAAGACCCATCGTGCAGAACTCAAAGACCAGCTGAAGGGACCTCCCCTGTTCCAGAAGCCTACTAGCCATTTCGTGTATGTAGATGTACAAGTCAAAAGACCAAAAAACTAATATTAGTGGAGACAGTGCAGTGGTGTGCTTGTCACGAACGAAGTGGTTACTGAAGCCACACAGAGCTGGTGGGATTGGTGTGCAGCTGGATGTCGTACTAACTGTGTCTGTGACTTTGGCTGCCAGAGAGCGTGCGTGGCTGGTCGATGTCTGTTCCCAACTACATACATGTCAGCTTTTTATTAACCGACACCTACTAAACTACACATACCTGGTAAACTTACCTTGTCGTTGGCGAGGAAATGCCTTTTGAGATCCTAGCCATATTCCATTGACCATTTGACTTGGATTAATTAAGAACTTGAAGCCCTTGTATGTGTTTTTAGTGACCTGTTGACCTTCAAGTGAATTGAAGTACTACTACGTCAAGCCTACATACACTGTCCAAGTGCACGCACGCACACACACTATATAATATCCTTTATGCATAAACAGAAGCCGTTCTCTTACATTCCACTCTAAACCTGACCGGCAATGTGGCTACTATTTTCCAAGTCCTTCATGACTACACGTGCCGAGTGTCACTGCCCTACGCTGCACTAAGATATCAGTTATAACTGGCAATGTAGATGTGTCCAGTGTCACTGCCCTACGCTGCACTAAGATATCAGTTATAACTGGCAATGTAGATGTGTCCAGTGTCACTGCCCTACGCTGCACTAAGATATCAGTTATAACTGGCAATGTAGATGTGTCCAGAGTCACTGCCCTACGCTGCACTAAGATATCAGTTATAACTGGCAATGTAGATGTGTCCAGTGTCACTGCCCTATGCTGCACTAAGATATCAGTTATAACTGGCAATGTAGATGTGTCCAGTGTCACTGCCCTACGCTGCACTAAGATATCAGTTATAACTGGCAATGTAGATGTGTCCAGTGTCACTGCCCTACGCTGCACTAAGATATCAGTTATAACTGGCAATGTAGATGTGTCCAGTGTCACTGCCCTACGCTGCACTAAGATATCAGTTATAACTGGCAATGTAGATGTGTCCAGTGTCACTGCCATACGCTGCATTAGGATATCGGTCATAGTATACACTGTCAGAACAGAGGTACACCTTGCTCATACATGTAGCTTCAGCAAATGCTCCAGCCATCTACAATTCAGCAGTTCAGAATCTTGTTGGTCAAAACCGAGGTAGAAATACACTTCTACCACGAGTGTCCCTCCAGAGTACTGCTAACGTCTTCTCTCCTTTCCATCGCTCCATCCCCATACTCTTCCCACTGCCCCCTCCCACTTCCCATACCACCGCAATCCCCTCCCCTACTTGTCCCACGTCAACCCCCCCCTCCCCCCCTTTCACCCCTCTCCACACTACCCTCGCATCTCGATAAAAGTCTTGTTTCTTAACACAATATTCAGTTTTCTTTCTACGCAGCATTCCAAGATTGCACACAAAATCATCAGTAATTTTTGCAAGGTTACCAGTTACAAGACCCTTTAGTAAAGCTGTGAGAAATGGCTTCACTAGAATCAGGGCCTGGTGCCCAACCCAACACATAATAGGAAAAAAGCTGAGTCGGGGAAATAGTTTGGGACACTTTCTGGATCTGTGAGTCAACCTACACTGTATGTTGGAGTGCCAGTCATGCTGGAGTGCCAGTCATGCTGGAGTGCCAGTCATGCTGGAGTGCCAGTCATGCTGGAGTGCCAGTCATGCTGGAGTGCCAGTCATGCTGGAGTGCCAGTCATGCTGGAGTGCCAGTCATGCTGGAGTGCCAGTCATGCTGGAGTGCCAGTCATGCTGGAGTGCCAGTCATGCTGGAGTGCCAGTCATGCTGGAGTGCCAGTCATGCTGGAGTGCCAGTCATGCTGGAGTGCCAGTCATGCTGGAGTGCCAGTCATGCTGGAGTGCCAGTCATGCTGGAGTGCCAGTCATGCTGGAGTGCCAGTCATGCTGGAGTGCCAGTCATGCTGGAGTGCCAGTCATGCTGGAGTGCCAGTCATGCTGGAGTGCCAGTCATGCTGGAGTGCCAGTCATGCTGGAGTGCCAGTCATGCTGGAGTGCCAGTCATGCTGGAGTGCCAGTCATGCTGGAGTGCCAGTCATGCTGGAGTGCCAGTCATGCTGGAGTGCCAGTCATGCTGGAGTGCCAGTCATGCTGGAGTGCCAGTCATGCTGGAGTGCCAGTCATGCTGGAGTGCCAGTCATGCTGGAGTGCCAGTCATGCTGGAGTGCCAGTCATGCTGGAGTGCCAGTCATGCTGGAGTGCCAGTCATGCTGGAGTGCCAGTCATGCTGGAGTGCCAGTCATGCTGGAGTGCCAGTCATGCTGGAGTGCCAGTCATGCTGGAGTGCCAGTCATGCTGGAGTGCCAGTCATGCTGGAGTGCCAGTCATGCTGGAGTGCCAGTCTATGCCATTACGTATTAATAATTTAAATGACAAGCTCAACAGTTATGTACTTCATAATTCAAATGTATCTTGTAACTTGCTCAGTGTATATGAGTGTATGTCAGTGTGTGAGTATATTGTGTGAGTGTGTGTGTATATGATGGTGTGAGTGCATGTGTGTCAGTGAGAGTGTGTTGGGGATGATAAGAAGAGTGTTGAGGATTATGTGACTCCAGATAACAGGGCAATATCACCACACTCACCCCAACGCCATCCCTGATGAAGCCAAGGGCATCCTCCAGCTGAAACTCATGCTTGAAGGTACTGAACGAACTCGTCCGGAGTAAAGTGGCAGTGGGTTCTTGCCCAGAAATAGAGGACAGAATTGAGGAAGTTCCTGGCAGTACAAATTACTTCAATATCGTTTAGGTCACAAACAATTTAGCCCTTTGGTCAGGGACAATTCATACACAGATTGTTGTTAAAAAGCTTCACATCACTCTAAAGCAGACATTCATTATCATTTTCTTCATCTAACTCCTTCCTCTTCACACTCCACCACTCTTTCCAAAACTCACAAGGAAAACTGGAAAACTGGACAGGACAAATGAAACATGGAAGGCACCTACCTTGAGCTTTGGATGTTGCCTGTGAAGGTCCCTTGGAGCTCGTTAACTGAAGTGTAATAAATTTGTACTAGTGAATACAGCAGTGTCTACAATACACACAGAACCATGCCCTACATTTAGTAGAGAACTAGCTTACAAAAGACAGTGACCTCAGAAATTTCACATAAAACCTCCTCATGTGGTTTATGCCCAGCACTGCCGATATGAGATTGTAAACTATTACAGCTAGCCATATTGACGCCGCTAAACGCATCATGGTACATGTACTAAGTTCTTCGGCCATGTTACCAAAAACCAATGAAGAAGCACTTGTTGAGCTGTATTTCTCTGAGCACTAAAGCTAACCAAGCTAAGTATTCGACTAAGTGTCAGGGTGGTTGATTAAGATGTACTATATTGATATTCCATAGATCCTAATATCTGCACAACTTAGACCTTCTCAGATGCCTTCTAAGGAATACTGTATGGAAAAGATCGGTAGGTCTATGAATAAGATTAACGGTTAACTATAATCGACCAGGTTTACGGTAGTTTTGCAGATTAACAATTTTCGCAGATTTGCGTGATTTACTCCTGATCATTTCAGTGTCTCGGGTTTTACTGAATGGCCTTTGAGGTAGCTATTCATATACTTTTGGCTCTGGTGAGCTACAGTTTGCTAAGTAGAACTTCACTGGCCTCATATTCCAAAAGTTGTCGATCTACTGGTGGGGTGGATACATCTACTCTTAGTGCTGAACAGCAAGCAGCGATAGAATACCAGAACTTGATACCCTGTGATGCTGACAGTAAAAAGCAACCTTTTTATGATGCTCTCGCCGCAAATCTAGGGGAAAGTGAGGAAATTTAAATCTATATTGAAAGCTGTAATATAATGTTTGTTTTGTTGTTTTGTTGATTTCTAGATGTTGAAAATTTTGCCAGCTACATCCCCACTCTCAAAACTTCTTTTGAGCTGTGCCGCAGTACCACTGACAGATCTTGCCCTGGCTCTAGCAGAATCACGTGGTGCATTCACCTCTACCATCCTACAGAAAACGTGGAAATATGTTTGGACAAAAATGGAGTGATTAATGCGACAGATCACGCACGTCTTCTACTTTTGGAATGCTTCTACAGTGTTGAGGAGGTAGGTAAGCAGCACAATCCTTCTCTTTTCAGTGTTCCTTTTTTTCTTCCTTTCATTCTGTACAGACTTGTCCAGATCTTCCTGAAGGATGTCTTAAAATAACAGACCCAAAACACTACTTAGACGGTAGCATAATGGTTTGCTCAGTACAATCAGAAAACTGTTCTATATCTTCCACCCACCTCCACGTCAAAGGTAAAATCGCATTGATCATCATGTTTAATGAATTTATGTGTCCCTTTTGATAATGTTACAGCCACAATTCATGAAAAGAAGCCCCCTGCAATCAACATTTACAACACCACGGACTTGGTCCTTGGACAAACCAACCTGTTTCTGTGCGAGGTCATTTTCTTTGAAAGTAGATTGCCTCTCCATGCAAAGTGGGAAATTAATTCTACTTTTGTGCAGAAAATCCACGAAACACCTTTTTGTTCACTGGCCCCAGTAAGATGAAAACAAAATTGTTATGTGCAGCTGCTATGAAAATTTTATTCCCCAGGACTGCAATGAGGACACTCAAGCCACCATGCTCAAGAAGGATCGTGTAAGAGCATATGAGGAACAACGTATAACACCTGGTTGTCCATTTGACATATTCTTGTTCAGAGAGTGGCTATGGATCGACAATGCCACTGAAGCAGATGGCCTTCTCGACTACTCGTGCTTTGGAGCATCTACTTTCTTTAGTCCTTTTCGTCGATGGGTATTTTGGAGGTCCAAAATCAGACTAAATCCAGGTATATATTGCAGACTCCTTCTAATTTGCATGGCCAATGACCTAGTGATCTATAATCAAAGTGGTTAAATCCTCTGAGCATCTAATGGTTCTTACCAATCGATGCTTATTAAGTCCTGCACCCGATTCGCACATGATAGCTCCGTTTGTTCAGTGCAAAGGTGATTCAACCTACTCGCAGCATAATGTTATAATTAAGGCTTAGCTAGGACCTAATGGGAGCTGGTTCTGTTTTAACAGCTTCATGCCTGATATATGTGTGTGTGTGTGTGTAACCAAATATCTTTGTACTATGTCAGAATATCGATATTTATTGTCACTAATAATTATGTCAGTGCTCCCACTATTGGATGTGACCATTCTGGAGGTACCGGTCTTTGGAAACAGTGTCTCAGCTAATAATCAGCCATATAATTTGACCGTCATTCAGACAGAAACATTCCAATGGCCTATCTCAGTAAAGGCTGGACTTGGAGATGAATTGGTGTGGCTTCATAATGGAGAAGTGATCCCTGCAACTAATATATCACAGGTTAATGACAAATTGAAAATTAGTGACTAATTGAGATTTTATTGTTCTTATTGTTCGTACACTACACACTACCTTCTTATTAATAGAACACCGTAACACCGTAACCCCACCCCCCAAATAGTTTTAAAAACTGCAAACCAGAAGTTCTATTTATGTATTAAAATATTTTTACAGGTGCCAAATTGTTCCGACAATGAAGTTGACCAACTTTTCGTGGTGCATTGGCCTGCTGAAGACCTAGGCGGATATGGGCGTGGTTTAAATGCAACTTTGGTGGCTTGCCACCTCACCCTGCCCATGGCCTACGGCCTTTACGAGTGCCACCTCAACCGCTCCAGGGGGAGAGCTGTAGAGCTGTGGTCTGCACTACTACAAACAATGGAAATAGCTACTTCAAAAGGCCCTAGTATCAGTTCAGCTATTCAAATTGGTAAGGAGTGTACATCAACAACATTGCAAATGTATATGCAAGTCTTAAAACTTTGAGTTAAAAAATCTATACATCAGTTGTCAGAAAGTCATTCTGTTTATTTGTATGTTTGATTGTTTGTTTAGGGATTGGATTGGCAGCTGGCGGTGCATTTGTGGTGATGGTCGTGTTTTTTCTTGTCCTCTTCATGTGCTGCTTAAAGCACAAGTACATGACGGACCAGATCTCGAAGCTCAACAGCCACATTTACAGCACCACAGATGTCTTCATGGATGGTGATGTGAAGGGCAAAAGCCCCGAGTCTAAAAACTCTCTCAAGAGGAAAAACCCCAAGTCTCTCCACTGCAACGACCCATTTGAATTTCCTCGTGAAAAGCTCCTTGTGACTGATGTTTTGCTTGGTAGGTCATGGCACGAACTGCCTGAGTTTGTGGAAGTTTACTTTTGCAAAAACCACATCCCACTCCACTTTTATGTTTTCTATGTTGACCACTGGAATGTAGGTCAGGAAAAAGGGCCTTGTTTAGAAGCAGGTTAAGTGGGGGGGGAGAGGGGAGGGAAAGGTCAACACTTAAAGGAGTGGAAGACAATGTTAATTTAATAACTCTGTAATTAATTCTAAGTAACACTAGGAAGAGACTGGGAGGCAAGTCTCATTTCTAGGAAAAGACTAATTGTTGAACTCAATGGCATAACAGACTGTGTCTATTACACTGGGAGTGGGGGGAGGGCGGGGGATGGGATTCTGTTCCTCCAGGTCCTGAGACACAAAAGCACTGGGTTTTTTAAAAAAAATTTTATTATAAAATGAATTTGGTATTTTGTGTGCAGGGGAGGGGACATTTGGTCGTGTGCTGCAAGCCAAAGCTCAGGGGATTGTTGAGAAGGCACCGGACAAGAACCTCGTGGCCATCAAAATTTGCAGAGGTAAATCCATCTCTCTCTACCACTACGTCATGTCATTTTGGACGGTGTTACGATCGAGTCTTCCCCCCTCCCCCCCTTTTTTTGCTTGTTTGTTGTTTGTTTGTTTTTCTCCTAGAAAATGCATTTCACCAGGAAGTGAGTTTGTGGGAGGAGCTGCAGCTAATGAAGAAACTGGAACCTCATGCGAATATCGTTAATCTACTTGGTTGTTGTTCCACACCCAGTAAGTGGGTGTGGTTGTTGTTGCCATGCCGATGGCTGCATGCCTTTTTTCACACAACGGAATGCTGCACATACTTCCACAATTATATTCAGTGATCATTAGCATTCCTTTAAGTCTTAAAAAGCTCATTTGCTTATATGGTAGCTAATCTAATTAACTCTGATATAATAAGTGGTCCTTTTTAGTGGTACACACTAACGCCCACGTTAAATGAAGTTAAGTGAAGTATCCGTAGTGGATATGGCTTCTGTGTCGAGAAGCTCACATCATGGTGGATGGATATCAGTGGTGACATGGGGAAGTCCAGGATATCAACGTCCAAAGTTCAATCTTGATGACGATGTAATCATAATCCCAACCGTGGCCCTAGTTCTAGTCCATGTTCCTATACTCCTAGCCCTAGCCCTAGCCCTAGTTATAGTTCCCCTCTCCCCCTCCCATGTTCCTATACTCCTAGCCCTAGCCCTAGCCCTAGTTATAGTTCCCCTCCTCCCTTCCATGTTCCTATACTCCTAGCCCTAGCCCTAGCCCTAGTTATAGTTCCCCTCCCCCCCTCCCATGTTCCTATACTCCTAGCCCTAGCCCTAGTTATAGTTACCCTCCCTCCCTTCCATGTTCCTATGTCTCTAGCCCTAGCTCCCATCCCATATTCCTACATTCCTAGCCCCAGTATGAGCTATGGGATTTTCAACTATCAACAAACATAGATGACCCCCGGGATTGGCACGGTGACTCGACATACATAGTTGACCCTCAGGATTGGCACGGTGACTCGACATACATAGTTGACCCACGGGATTGGCACGGTGACTCGACATACATAGTTGCTCCTCAGGATTGGCACGGTGACTCGACATACATAGTTGATCCTCAGGATTGGCACAGTGACTCGACATACATAGTTGACCCACAGGATTGGCACGGTGACTCGACATACATAGTTGACCCTCAGGATTGGCACGGTGACTCGGCATACATAGTTGACCCCCAGGATTGGCACGGTGACTCGACATACATAGTTGAGTGGCATATAAAGTGGCTCCAGTCTGCAGCTCTGATGTGTCTCTCAAGACTTACAACACCCTCGGATGACTGGACTACCTGTACCGAGGTATTGAGATAGCTAAGTGGGTGGTGGATGATCAGGTTAGACCCCCCCCAACTTGGCTAACACCACTTGACTATCACAAGACCCACTCTGCACCGAGTGTTTTGACACTACTTAAAAAGTGCTGTTGCAACCCGATTATTTGGGACTGCGATTAAATTCCTGCTAGAAAATGTCAGTGACCACGACTATTCTACTCTTTTTGTGTTGCTTTGCCTTCGTTAGTTGTAATGCATGCCATTTTCCTACATGTATGTGTTGATTAGTCTTAAGTGTTTATGACAACACGCCAATTACTTCCCATTATCAACTCTTGATACATTAGATGGTCCCCTCTGTCTAATCATCGAGTATGCCTTGCATGGCAGTATGAAAGACTTCCTGCAAGAGTGCCTTCGTAAGCAATCTCATTCCACCAGTTCCTACAACACGTCCTCTTCTGCTTGCCCTGACGGTGCCTGTGAAAAGATTTCTCTCAGCCAGCAAAATTCGGTCTTTTCTACCTCCAGCGAAGCTGGCCAATCAGACTCCCCATGCTCTGCGACCACGGAGGGGAAATGCCCAAGAAGAAAAAGTTCCACCGCTACATCCGTGGCCAAAGACAGCGGTTATTTTGGAAGGGAGTGTGCAATGTCTGCCACTTCGACTTCCTCTTATATCAACACTGGTCCTCTCCACATAGAAGATATTCAAAACTTTGCCATCCAAATAGTGCAGGGACTCCAGCACCTGGAGCACATGAACGTGAGTCCCTCCAAAGCTTCAGCAATGACAATCACTTTCCAAGCAGTATAATAAAATAAATTAACCCACTGGCTCTGAAATGGCCTGTGCATGCATGTCCATGACTCTCACTCTATGGTGGTAATGGCCTGTGCATGCATGTCACATGACTGTCACTCTATGGTGGTAATGGCATGTGCATGCATGTCACATGACTGTCACTCTATGGTGGTAATGGCATGTGCATGCATGTCACATGACTGTCACTCTATGGTGGTAATGGCATGTGCATGCATGTCACATGACTGTCACTCTATGGTGGTAATGGCATGTGCATGCATGTCACATGACTGTCACTCTATGGTGGTAATGGCATGTGCATGCATGTCACATGACTGTCACTCTATGGTGGTAATGGCCTGTGCATGCATGTCCATGACTGTCACTCTATGGTGGTAATGGCATGTGCATGCATGTCACATGACTGTCACTCTATGGTGGTAATTGCCTGTGCATGCATGTCCATGACCGTCACTCTATGGTGGTAATGGCCTGTGCATGCATGTCACATGACTCTCACTCTATGGTGGTAATGTCCTGTGCATGCATGTCACATGACTGTCACTCTATGGTGGTAATGGCATGTGCATGCATGTCACATGACTCTCACTCTATGGTGGTAATGGCATGTGCATGCATGTCACATGACTGTCACTCTATGGTGGTAATGGCATGTGCATGCATGTCCATGACTCACACTCTATGGTGGTAATGGCATGTGCATGCATGTCACATTACTGTCACTCTATGGTGGTAATGGCATGTGCATGCATGTCACATGACTGTCACTCTATGGTGGTAATGGCCTGTGCATGCATGTCCATGACTCTCACTCTATGGTGGTAATGGCCTGTGCATGCATGTCCATGACTGTCACTCTATGGTGGTAATGGCCATGTGCATGCATGTCCATGACTGTCACTCTATGGTGGTAATGGCATGTGCATGCATGTCACATGACTGTCACTCTATGGTGGTAATGGCATGTGCATGCATGTCACATGACTGTCACTCTATGGTGGTAATGGCCTGTGCATGCATGTCAATGACTCTCACTCTATGGTGGTAATTCTCCAGGTGGTGCACTGCGATTTAGCTGCCCGTAACATTCTGATAGCTGAAGGATTTGTTCTGAAGATTGCAGATTTTGGAATGGCCAGGGATCTGTCTGGCGCAGAGTGCTACACCAAACACAGAGAGGTACCGATCCATGCCTTGGGGGGATTTTTGTGGCGTAGGATCTTGTGTCATGATTAATCGTCTAATAGGGAAAGATACCGGTCAAGTGGACTCCTCCTGAAGCGCTGCAAGACCACACCTTCACATACAAGAGTGACGTGTAAGAAACCTGTCGTGTGTAATTTACCAAACAGGAAACACAGGTTAGCTAATTGACCGCAGCTCTCGAAGCCGTAGAGGCAGGCCTTCTGATTTTGACTGCTTTAATTAATAGTATAATAAGTTCAAAGTTGAAAGCGGCAGTGAAAGTTGCCTTTTCCACAATGCCAGAGGCAGTATTAGCCGGGGGGGGGGGGGGGGAGGGAGGGGGCAGGGGGATTAACTCTTGCTCATAGGCATGGAAGGGGAAATTGGTACGGAGGGGGGAGAGGGCTGGAGGGCTCCCCCCAATATTTGTATCACAATCAATATGAATCACCTCTCACTTGTTACCAGCAAACCATCTGTTATCCAAACTTTATCCTACGGGAAGGTCACGATTAAACCATCTGGGGCAATCCGGCTAATATCCCAGTTGTGATTGCAAGCATTTCAAAGCCCACCAGGTACAAACCAGGTACAAACCAGGTACAAACCAGGTACAAGCCAGGTACAAGCCAGGTACAAGCCAGGTACAAGCCAGGTACAAGCCAGGTACAAGCCAGGTACAAACCAGGTGCAAACCAGGTACAAGCCAGGTACAAGCCAGGTACAAGCCAGGTACAAGCCAGGTACAAGCCAGGTACAAACCAGGTACAAACCAGGTAGAAACCAGGTAGAAACCAGGTACAAGCCAGGTACAAGCCAGGTACAAGCCAGGTAGAAACCAGGTACAAGCCAGGTACAAGCCAGGTACAAACCAGGTACAAGCCAGGTACAAGCCAGGTACAAGCCAGGTAGAAACCAGGTAGAAACCAGGTACAAGCCAGGTAGAAACCAGGTACAAGCCAGGTACAAGCCAGGTACAAACCAGGTACAAACCAGGTACAAACCAGGTACAAACCAGGTACAAACCAGGTACAAGCCAGGTACAAACCAGGTACAAGCCAGGTACAAACCAGGTACAAACCAGGTAGAAACCAGGTAGAAACCAGGTACAAGCCAGGTAGAAACCAGGTACAAGCCAGGTACAAGCCAGGTACAAACCAGGTACAAACCAGGTACAAACCAGGTACAAACCAGGTACAAACCAGGTACAAGCCAGGTACAAGCCAGGTACAAACCAGGTACAAACCAGGTACAAGCCAGGTACAAGCCAGGTACAAGCCAGGTACAAGCCAGGTACAAGCCAGGTACAAGCCAGGTACAAGCCAGGTACAAACCAGGTACAAACCAGGTACAAACCAGGTACAAACCAGGTACTAACCAGGTACTAACCAGGTACTAACCAGGTAGAATACTCTGTCACAAGTGGAGCTGGATTAGAAATAAGAGAGGGAGAAACTGATGGATTTTTTTTAATGAATCAAGCAAAGATTGCAGTTGAGTTATTCTTATGCTGATTGATTCGTTAGAGAGTTTGCTGCTGGAGCTCTCAGATCAAGTCCATTATTAAGATGCATTGCCAGTGAGTGTGGTTGCGTTGCCAGTGAGTGTGGATGTGTTGCCAGTGAGTGTGGATGTGTTGCCAGTGAGTGTGGATGTGTTGCCAGTGAGTGGGGATGTGTTGCCAGTGAGTGTGGATGTGTTGCCAGTGAGTGTGGATGTGTTAACAGTGAGTGTGGATGTTTGTTTATTAATTTGCCTGATGAAGATGAAGTATTTCAGTTGAAATGTTTGGCTTCAGCAGATGTATAAGCAAATGCTATGCCGAGAGTGATCCTACAAATATCAGTGAGGGTGGGATGACGAGGACTTCCCCCCCCCCCCCTCCCAGTTTCACCTAGGAAATGATGATAATTGGTCATAATATTATTTACCACAATACCTTCATGACTAATTAGCCACTGTAAAACATTCTGTGTGATTCCAGGTGGTCCTTTGGAGTGACTTTGTGGGAGATCTTCAGTTACGGTAAGTTCAACGTTGGCATGCAGGTGTCTGTTTCAATACTAATTATGAAAACTCGCCTTGCACAGGTGCAAAGCCCTACCCTGACCAGAAGATTCAGTTGACGTTTGAGTCGTTCATACGCTACCTGGTGGAAGGCAACAGATTACCTCAGCCAACCTCCTGCCCCACACACTTGTAAATTATTGCAATTAGCTTGTTGTTTTTGATTATATAAAAAAATTTAATTGACTGACTTGCAGTGTGTATTAATACTTTATGTTAAAAACTCTTAATGCAGCTACCACTTGATGCAGTGCTGTTGGCAGCTGGCTCCTCAGCAAAGACCAGCAAGCAGTGATCTGTTGAAACTTCTCATGATAGACATTTCTCACGTTGAAAATGTGAGTGAAGCACAGACACCCGTCGGCTTCAATCACTCCTCTTCAGTATTTCCAGTTAGTGTTAAATAGAGTGTACCTCTTTGCCTAATATTTGCTCTCTCTTTCCAGTTAAAACTTTCAAACTATCTATGAGCACACTAGCACTCCCTGTATTGGATTACACACACACACACACCCAAAAATGATATATCGGCTGAAACTTGCAGTAGCTTCTTAGCTGGTTTCAGCTGACCAAAAGGAGACCAAAAGGACTCCACATCAATATTGTATTATTATATAATAATTACATGTCTAAACCACTTCCTTTTCTGCCCAAAGTGCCTAAAAATGGCTTGCTATGGCCCTGTCTGGCACACTTTTTGTCACGACCCCCGATGGGTGTTGTGGTGGTGTGTGTGTGGGGGGGGGGGTGTTTTGTTTCTGCTGGTGTATATTGTGTGTGTGGGTGTGTGTTTTGTTTCTGCTGGTGTATATTGTTTGAGTGTGTGTTTTGTTTCTGCTGGTGTATATTGTGTGTGTGGGTGTGTGTTTTGTTTCTGCTGGTGTATATTGTGTGTGTGTGTGTGTGTGTGTTGTTTCTGCTGGTGTATATTGTGTGTGTGTGGGTGTGTGTTTTGTTTCTGCTGGTGTATATTGTGTGTGTGTGTGGGTGTGTGTTTTGTTTCTGCTGGTGTATATTGTGTGTGTGTGGGTGTGTGTTGTTTCTGCTGGTGTATATTGTGTGTGTGGGTGTGTGTTTTGTTTCTGCTGGTGTATATTGTGTGGGTGTGTGTTTTGTTTCTGCTGGTGTATATTGTGTGTGTGGGTGTGTGTTTTGTTTCTGCTGGTTTATATTGTGTGTGTGTGGGTGTGTGTTTTGTTTCTGCTGGTGTAGGTGTGTGTTTTGTTTCTGCTGGTGTATATTGTGTGTGTGTGTGTGTTTTGTTTCTGCTGGTGTATATTGTGTGTGTGTGGGTGTGTGTTTTGTTTCTGCTGGTGTATATTGTGTGTGTGGGTGTGTGTTTTGTTTCTGCTGGTGTATATTGTGTGTGTGTGGGTGTGTGTTTTGTTTCTGCTGGTGTGTGTGTGTGGGTGTGTGTTTTGTTTCTGCTGGTGTATATTGTGGGTGTGTGTTTTGTTTCTGCTGGTTTATATTGTGTGTGTGTGGGTGTGTGTTTTGTTTCTGCTGGTGGGTGTGTGTTTTGTTTCTGCTGGTTTATATTGTGTGTGTGGGTGTATATTGTGTGTGTGTGTGTGGGTGTATATTGTGTGTGTGTGTGTGTGTTGTTTCTGCTGGTGTATATTCGGTGTATGTGTGTGAGAAAGAAGTAGATTAAAAGATACAGTGAGTGATAATTGACTGTAAGCTGTTCTAGTGTTCATTGTTGTTGCTATCTTGAAATAAGTGAAGCACATATATACTGGAGTAAGATAATTTAATTCACTGCAGAGATTATTAATCCTCTCAAAAAAAATCCACAGAAGTCTCTCATTAACTTCTTTGATGTTGTGATTCTTCCGTGGTGCTCCTCCCCTCTTTCCCTTTTCCTCTTTTTAGCACGTGGTCATTTTGGTTGTAACTGAACCTTACTTTAATTGCAAATGTTTCGGTTGTCATGCTTGCTTAGCACTTGTTGTTGAGGATGTAAGTGGATGAAAATCCTAACGTTCTGGAAACAATTCCTTAACTTATCACGACAATTTTATCAACTTATGCTACTGATGGGCTGACTCCTAAGACAGGGAATGTCGACACAGATCCGAGCTAGCTCCACTAGCTTGGAGTCGGCTCCACTGGCTTCTGCACTTTTGAGAACTTCCTCACAGTCCTGCCAAGGAGGGATTTAACAAGATATTTGTATTAACAAACTATGTCAGTCTACGGATCTTTGAGTATATCGAGAATTGCCCAAGCTGCAATGAGGCCATCGGCTTACTGGGCCCAGTATGCCAGCGAAGTATTCTCCCAATACCTACTGGTCACACAATGACAGAAGAGTGGAGAAACACTCGAGGAGTTTCTTCAGTCTCTAAAGACTGAAATTTCCAGAATGCTAGTGAGACCTCGCATAGGGATGAGGCAGTATGAGATGCCTTCATTGTGGGACTACAATTCAAGTTTATCCACCAGCAATTGCTTGAGAATAATTCTCTTCACCTGAACATGCTTACGCAGGCTCGATTCCTAGACGCTGCCCTGAGAAGTTCAGAATCTTACTGTTCACCGAGCATCCCTTGCCCAACAACTGCCTCAACTCGATCCCTTCCCACCCCTCCTGAGGAACCCTTAAAGTACCCTTTGCTGCTGCAATTGGAGCAAAGTATTACTTCTGTGTCCAACAAGCACCCTCTTCTCATGTACCTGGCTAAGGATACAACATGCCAGAAAAGGGAGCACTTCACAAAGATCTGCTGGTCCAACCCTGACTGGCAGACCGGTTGCATTAGTGTTGCAGCCATGTACCCCACATTAGCAGCATTTGGCTCCACCAAAGTCATAATCAAGGGCACATGTGCTAGGGCATTAATAGACTCCTGTAGCACAAGAGTTTCATTCATCCCCACCTCGTGGAGTCTCTCAATCTCCTAAAACATCCTGACTGTAGGGATATTGCCATGACCCAATCTTCACTCTCTGCTAAGATTCTCGGGTATTGCACCATCAATTCAGTGCTTGGAGTTAAGGAGGACTCCAATCTGTGCTTGTCAACCCTTCCACAAAAAGGGCACCCGATAGCGTTCTTCTCCCAAACTAAACAGGGTTGGAGAGCGTATCCATAAGCGGTTTCAGCCCGCTTTTTGATGCGCCTAAAGTGTTAAGGATCACGACTCCAACACCCATCCAGCCCCTGTGATTCCACCTGCAGAGGATGCGCTGCCACTCCGACGAGTGTGACAGGCATGTGCCTGATAGACTCAAATTATGAACATTTGAAAGCATGGGGCGAATGTTGTGATCCTTCTGCGGTGCCTCCCCTCTTTAGATTCCCCCTCTCCCCTTTTAGCAAGTGGTTATTTTGGTATGACTATACCTTACCTATTGTGATTCAATTGTCGTGCAATATAGTTGTTGTCATTGTAAGGTCAACAAAAACTTGATGTTCTGAAGACAATTCTTTATCCTATCACTGCAATGGGCAGAACATTAGAATGGTTCTAGAATAAAAACCTGATGTTCTGAAGACGATTCTTTATCCTATCACTGCAATGGGCAGAACATTAGAATGGTTCTAGAATAAAAACCTGATGTTCTGAAGACGATTCTTTATCCTAACGATTCTTTATCCTATCAATGCAATGGGCAGAACATTAGAATGGAATAAAAACCTGATGTTCTGAAGACAATTCTTTATCCTATCACTGCAATGGGCAAAACTTATAGAATGCATAAATTACTGTTTTGCTGCTGTTACTTTTCATAGGAAACTCAACTCTGATCGGAGGAGGTTGTCGCTCTCACATGGAACCGTTCACCTGATCACAACTAACCTTTTCAGAATTGTTGTGGTCAATACACTCACACTGCACAGGAACTATTGCATAATATGACACTTTTAATTGTATTATTTATTTTTCCATCTTCCAAACATTTTCTTCTCGTACAATTTTTACTAACATAATTATTTTTGTAGAAAGCTCTCAGGAAGCTTGCATTTAGTTATCATGCACCCTGACTATATATATAGTCTTGTCTGTAAATAAGAAATGTTGTTTTTTGGTATTTTATAATTATTGTTGTATACATGACTTACTTCATTTGCACATGCATATACTTCAGCAGATATATAGCACAAGTTCTAAAGGGCGATTAATGGTGAATGTTGATCAACAATCTACATGATAGCTAACTGAAGTCGACAAGAGGATCCAAAGGCCTGCACTGCCACATTAGTTGACATGCATCCCGAACTCCTTGAAAACCCTAAGAGTCTGTGGTTCCAAAATACCTGCCGTCTCCATGGAATGGGGATAATTATACTGTGCAAGAATTTTCATTGATTTTGAGGTCAGATATAAAATCTTTATCTCTCAATTCACTACTAAATTCATTTCCCCTTCCACTTATTTTTATTCTTTCTTCTCGAAAAATAAAATAAAGTATAAACAGAAAATCCAACTTTGATATATATTATAATCTTAACAATTATGACTCGAAATAAATGGAGGGGGAAACGGTTCTAGAACATATACCCCCCATGCCAAATACCCCCTGGACATATACCCACCCCATAAATATTTTCACCTATATAATTATATATATATCACATATAGCATTTTAAGATGAAAGATTGGATTTTATGCCCATTTCCCCAATTTTTATTTTTTTGATGGGGGGTATATATGTGTCCTAGTGGGTAATTGGCATGGGGGGTATTTGTCCAGGTGGCGTGTGTGTGTGTATATGTCCTGATAGAGGGGAAACATTGCACAAACCTTCTCAATAATCAACTTAAAATTGGAAAACATCCTGTCGAGAGCCAAGTGCCTGCCCTGAAATGGCTGCTGTAGCTGTGATGTCTGAGGGTTTCTGCAGCTAGAAATGGAACATATGTGGTTCTCCCGATTCCTCCTCGATTCAATTAGCTAGTAAGTGGTATTATTTACCAGGTAATGTAATGACCACAGGTTTGTTTTCAGTAGCTACCAATTCTTGGAACTGATTTATTAGATTGCAATGTTTTCCTATGTTAATTAAGGTTGTTAGGTAGAGAAATTGGATCACATGTATATATACTTGTGGGAACTTAATATTTCCTTTCCCCTAATGTTGCGAGGTGAAGGTTATAAAAATTTGATCATCCCTCCGCCTCCAAAAAAAATTATACTTAATCATGTCACCCCCAAAACATAATTAATGGTCCTGTCATGCCAGTAACTTTTGGTCGAGTGAACACCGAAACGGACACCTTGAAGTAGTAGGGATTTCAAAATATCTAGGACAAGCTACTTCAAGGAAATGGGATGAAGATCATATTGCAAGGAAATATCCTTACGAGGCTTCAGGTGATACCTATAGTCTTAATGACACGTTTTAAGTTTGAAAGCTTTAAATTCAATCAAAATTGTTCTCACACACATCATCAGCAGATTTCATGAAGTCACTTCTTAACTTTGCAGCCGTCAGCCACATTTGCATATATATGTTCCATCCAATCTATGAATCTGCCCAATCTATAGATTGTGCTGCACAATCTATGAATGCCCATCTATTGCCTGCCAATCAATACACTTCAAAACATGGTAGCATATTAACACCCTTTGAAACAGAGGAAAGTGATGATTGTGTAATGATGTAGAAAAAAGTGATACTGAGAAAAAGTTCCACATGGACTTGGCAGATAAAGAACTGGCAAGTGTAGAGCAAAAAAAGATATTTGAAGAATTCTGCTATGGAGGTTATGGCAGTGACAGTTCTCACGGATGTGCCAAGAGCAAGACCATAACAATGGCAAAAGGAGCAAAGATAGTGAGAATACTGAAAGGAAGTCATAGAGAATCAGACTCACAAAGATAATACACTTGATATTGTCAAACAGGTCAGCATAGAATTCTGGCTACCTGATCCATTCCTCAGCATCAGAAACAAAGAAGTTCTTGAAGAGGGAAATTGGTTAAATGATAGGCATATCAATGCTGCACAAATACTTCTGCAGAAGCAGTTTCCAGCAGTCAATAGTCTGAGAATACTCTGCTTGGCAGGTTAACCAGTGGAAAGAAATGAAATCAAATGGAGTCCAGCTAATCAATGAGAGCAATAGGCATTGGTTGTGTATTTCAAGATGATGTCAGAGTATATGATAGCCTGAATACCACTAGATTGAGTAAGAACGTAACCAATCAAATTTGCTCCCTTACGACCAAGTCTGATGTCACAGTACATTTGATGGAGGCCCAAGAACAAGTGGGTGCAACAGACTGTGGCCTCTTTGCAATCGCGACTGCAACTGCTATCTGCCATGGAATTCCTCCCTGTGATTGTGTGTGGAAACAATCACTAATGAGAACTGACTTGAAGAAGTGCTTTGAGAGTGGGAAACGTTATAAGGCTTAAGAATACCAATCCAACATTATGTTTTATGTCTAATACTTCTGTAGGAAACTGTTCTACAATGCTATTGTTAGCTATATATGTTCCATCCAATCTATGAATCTCCATGTCTCTGCTGAATCTGCCCAATCTATAGATTGTGCAGCCCAATCTATGAATTCGTAGATTGTGCTGTCCAATCTATGAATTCGTAGATTGTGTAGCCCAATCTATAGATTGGGTAGATTCAGCAGAGACATGGAGATTCATAGATTGGATGGAACATATATAGCAACAAGGCACAAGTTCTAAAGGGCGATTAATGGTGAATGTTGATAAACAATCGACATGATAGCTAACTGAAGTCGACAAGAGGATCCAAAGGCCTGCACTGCCACATTAGTTGACATGCATCCCGAACTCCTTGAAAACCCTAAGGGTCCGTGATTCCAAAATTCCATGGAATGGGGATAATTAATACTGTGCAAGAATTTTCATTGATTTTGAGGTCAGATATCAAATCTTTATCTCTCAATTGACTAAATTAATTTCCCCTTCCACTTATGACCTCATAGTTTGAGATGGCATCTAACTTTTGGCTATAGCTCCACCTACATTTCTAGGTGCAAAAGAAGCACACAAATAGAACTAATTAGCGCAAAAGAAGCACACAGAGCCAATTAGAGTATCAATCAAATACATAACTAGTAGCTCAGATACATCCTTCCAATTAGTGATACTACTAAAATATGATTGCAAGATGAGAGGGCTCTTATGGACCCTCCCCCAGAATCATGACAGAGCCACGAAGAAAGTACAAACAAAACAACACGAACAGGGATGTATCGCTCTTCACTTGCTTGCCACCATGTGGTTGGCAGTCTTAGATTATCCTTCAACGAATTCTCACTCAACATAACAAAATTACAATAGCATTCTCAATAATCAACTTGAAATTAATCTCTTCGACTAGATGCTCTAGCCTCCATCAGTAATAATGAGATGCAAGACTCGCATGAGTTTGTCATAGCTATACCGGTAGCTCTTTATCCGCCATGTTATACAAACCACACTCTGTACTGTATTTGTGCATTTTCGAGAAAGCCGTGGAGTTGTGATGTTCCTGTTGTTACTAGTGGAGGTGATGGGAAGGCTAACGTCCATTTGCTGTCCTTCTTGCAGTACAAACCACTTAGTAAATAATTAGAAACCACCTACAGTACTAAGTTTGCGACTTCAAATTGTGTACATATAACTAGCTGCAGGCATCACTCCTATCCCCCTTGTTCCCACCGTCTCCCCCCCCCCCCCCCTCCCCCGAGTCCCCTGTTCGAGCAATCATCGAGGACAAAGAAACAGACAGACAGGAAGAAAGAACCGGAGAGAAATATATATCGCAGTACACACCCTGTACCCATCCTAGTCCAGCTGTTACAGTCATTTTATAGCTTGGGTGTGTGGCATATGGCCCAAAACTCTGCTCATGTCCTTGCCCCGGTTGAGTGACCCTTATCCCCCTCTGGTCCCACCCTCCCTGGGTCCTCTGTGAGTCCCCATTGAGGACAAATAAATACAGACAGACGGGGTTGAGAGAAATATTAGTGTAGATTGGCACTGAAGGTATTCTATGGTATTTTATGTTGATGTGATTAAAAGAATGTTAGCCAGAAATCTTCATTCACATTCCATAGCTGCAATTCTAAACATTAACATTCCTTGAGAGTAAAATCCTAAGCTAAAAGTGTCGGTAAAATAGCCCTAAAAGTGTCGGGTAAAAATGACATTCGAGATGAAATTGTCATTCATAATTCCTTTTTCAGTTCAGGGTCGACTCTCGAGAGAAGGAGAATTGGAATCACGAAAAGAGCGGCACCGATCATATAGCAGACGCAGGCACTGTACTGCCAATATACTGCATCAGAAACAAACAAAATCACAACTGATATGCACATACCAGTATGTATATATATATATATACACACCTGGCACAACCACACACTATCTAATGTCAACACTATGTAGTGATTTGTGAAGCATTAGAACCATAAAGGAGAATTGGGATTAGGAAACGGATCACATGAACCCATTGAAATGTTGGAGTGTAGATGTAGTTAGCATTACTTTTTGACACACAAAATGCCAGGATTTCTTTGTGAGGCTAGAAGACCGTGGTAGATGAACAGTTTCTTTTCAATTACTTTTGGGATTGAAAAAAAAGAAAGCAAAAAAAAAGAAGGTAGTTCATCCAATGTCAGAGAGGACAGACATCTCTCTCTCTCACCATCTCTCTCACTTACGAGTGCATGGATCAGGAAAGTGGCCGAGAGGATAAATTATTTTTAATTATGGCTTACTTACATTGTATGGGTTGGATAGGAAACTGCCACATATTGATGTACTAGCAGACGTACCCGGCGTTGCCCGGGTAAATAAGATATAATGAAGATTATTGGGATGGAAACATCTTATTTTGATGTGAATAACATAACATGAACATATGAAAAATAATAAATAATACAGAGCAGTATCACTGCAGCAAGCAGTTCAGAACAAAGTGGTTTAGTGGACTCTTTTATATTTAAGTAGTGGTGCAATAATGTGTGCAATGTACAAGTTTACTCTTGATTATTTTGCTTAGTGACTTGAGTATGTGCAGTGAGTCAGGGTTCATCTTGAATTTTACATGCTGCTTAGCTTAATGTTAAATTTAAGTTTATTCTTGATTTTTTTTTGTCTTCGAAATCTACATTTAGGCAATGGTGCAAAGTTGTGCAAATTAAACAGTATCCTCAGAGGTCAGATCTGACCTGACATGGTCTTCCATTTTTGAGGTTCTATGAGCAAGTTTAATTTAGTGTGGGATGCTTCCTCTTTACCGAAACAGCCACACTGGCCTCAAAACTGGCCCACACTGGCCTCAAAACTGGCCTGGCAGTCTGAAAGCCGAAACCATCTCAGCTAGTATTTAAGTTGGTTCATACAGGCCTGCTTGTCAAGGATTTGGCCAAGAAATGGTCTTTGTGACCCTAGAAATGACCTCTGGCAACTCTGGCCTCAAAACACCCTCGAGTGACCTCCGAGGTGGAGTCTAACCTGACTCGGTCTCCCATTTTGGAAGTCTGTGAACAACTTTTGTTTAGTAAAAAAAATTCTGCGAGCCACCTCCTTATGCCCACAACAGCCCTCCCAACCTCAAAAATGGTCTCCAGCAACCTCGGACGACCTCAAAGGCCAACATCGCGTAGCTCATTCTTTGTTGGGTCAAAACCTTCCTCCATGCCAAATTTGAAAGGATTTGGTCCAGCAGTTTGATCAGCCATAGGACCCTAACATACAGACACACATGCATATAGACAGACTTCTCGCTTTATGAATAAGATGGAGCCACACACTAATTCAACATCCTACCAAGTTAAAGCAGGTTGAAGTCCGCATAAGTTTGTTCTATACTACCAAGATAACTTCAGTTGCAAGTGTTAGAACTCCAAAACAGACAACAACAAAAACTGTTTCCAATCCCATTTCTCATTTTTCTATTTATGATAGACCTTGGGCCTCCATGTTTAAGTGTGGCAATAAGATTAGAGAAGTGGAGTGATCACTATTCACCAAACAATTGTGACAAGTTAATGATCACCTGTGCAGGCCGTAATAGGTCCCAGAGCTCTTGCAAGTGCTCCAAGTGAGCGAAAGATGCCCATAACTTTGCCTTTTTCGTCACCATCACCTAGGTAACAACAAAGTTTGATAAATACCACTTTTTTGCTGTCATATTCCTAAACTGTTAGTTTTTGAAATAATATTCAATCCCCTCCAATAGATTCAATTCCCTCAAATTACGTACATCAAGATATAAATTTGTATAATGATAACAATACACTAAAATCACCTTCTCAATAATCAACTTCAATTTTTATTCACTCGACGTTTCGACTAGATGCTCTAGTCTTCATCAGAGCATCTAGCCGAAACGTCGAGTGAATAAAAATTGAAGTAGAAGGTGATTTTAATGTTATTATGTCAATTGAGAATTCATTGAGAACAATACACTACCTGGATCATTAAACAAACAACAATAACAAAAATATCAATTTCACTTTTAATAACATGCTACTACTCTACTACTACTACTACTAATCATCATCATCATTATCACCGTAAAAGCTCCATTTATGCATCAGGGTAAAAAATAATTCTCATTTGTCTGTGTCCCATAAATAGAATATTGTCCTACTGAACCAAAAACGTATCAATAGAAAGGACCTTTAGAATGTACGTTCTTTCACCAGTGTGAAGAATCTCTTCGCTGTGCTGTCCAAATTTAGCTAAACTACACTGCACTATTCGTGGAGTCCACACTATTCGTGGAGTCCGCACTATTCGTGGAGTCCATGCATTCCAACATGTGCTTGGTGGCCTCTTAACAATCAGCGGAAAGGAGAACAAAGTTCCTGTAGAACATACATTTTCCCGATCACAGAGTCTAGAATGGAAAGGGTCACTAGTCTTGTGCTGATAAAATTACAAGGGTCAGCAATGATGCATAACTGGAGGATTAACAGTATTATTATTATTATTGTTGTTGTTGTTGTTGTTGTTTTGTAAAAATAAAATATGTTATTATATATTATTATTATATATTATTATTAACAATAATTTTGATGATTATTATCGCTATACAGGAATAGAATAATATATATCCATACCATGCTTTTATCGAGAAGAGTATACTTAATATATAATCCATACCATACTTAGAAGCCAAGGTAGTCAAGCTTGGAACAATGGAGCCGGCACCTGCAAACAAAGAATACACCGAGACAAGGACGGTCATTACAGATTATAAAAACTAAACTTTTAAACAGATGGCAGCAAAAAAATCTTCACTTTGTGTGATAAGATACCGATGCTCAAGGGGAGATCCTTACCAATGCATCTCAATTGTGATTATTCACTATTACACCTCAATCAAGAGACTTGGTAACCGAGTGGTTACCATACAGGGCATGTAAGAGACTACCGTTATTATATACATAATGTTAATAATATCCATTAACAAAATGTGATACGGAGTAAGTAATACCGAAGGAGTAAAAGACGAGTCCCAAGCACATCACTGAGGAGGAAGATGCCCAACCAACTAAGAGCATTCCAGGAATAACTAAGAGCATGCCCTGTGCACAAACACAATAACAAGGTTATAAATAATTCATAAGCTTAAAAACACACCACCATTTCAACAAGCAGCATAGCAAAAAAAAAGGGCTTATTAAAGGGAGTCTGTAGATTTATCATTGTACTCAAAAGTGGCTTTATGGCTGCATTAATTTCTAGTTGGTCCTCTTATTTTACTTTTGAAGAGGCTATCCCAGACATTAAGCCTTAATTACAACAAATTTAATTTAATTAACTAAACCAGAATGTGCCAGACGTGTGCAAAACAAGGTTAAGTGATCGTATACATATCAGGGTTTCATTTAGGGGTGGCGGGGGTGTGTGGCTGCCCCCCTTGAACCTTTTTGCCCTCCCTTTGAAATTGTATTATTAAAATTCATTAGAAACTTTGTCACATCTTTAACCATCATGCCCCACCCCCCTTAAAATCCAGTCCTCCGGTTGCCCCCCCTTGGACAATTTTCTAAATGAAACCCTGCATATGCTTGTCGTATCAGCACATATATACCATGTCTTGCTACTGCACCGATGTACATCATGTTGCTCACTACACAAAAATCAGCACAGACCATGTCTTGTTGCTATTGTTGACTGTACCCATGTAGGGTCAGTTGCAGCCTCCTTAAGAATTCCAACCAAACAGCAGATGTTTTAGTAGAGGATCATCTAAAGCCTGTACCTTTGGACTTGGCAACACTTGCACGAAAACTCCACAAACCAAACAGCAGAAATGAGTACGGATCATTCGATCCGCTCATAAAATATCACATACATTAGCTTGAGTGTATCATCAATGAACCTTACCGACGTGCATTAGAACATTTAGTCTTCTTGGTACTAAAGTTTAAATTTATTATATGCAAAGGGATTTAAAAAAACGTAAAAATTTTAAATAGAAGGGGAAAAAAGAAGGGAAAAAAGAGAGAAAGAAGAGACGTGGCACGGGCAGACAACAACCACGGGCAGACAACAACAAACAAATGTTTTTTCAAACACGAACTTTTGTGGAGAGAACAGAATCAAGACTGTATCCCAGTCAATTAGATGACCCCTTACCATTTAAAGCTCAACTGGGAAGGGTCATGTAAATGTTGTGGTAGATGGATAAAGTCGTGTTTCTGTTCCTAAAACATTCTTGTTCTTATTTCTATTTGTATAGGCTAGCAACCTTCTGGTAGTAAACTTAGTCAGAAGATGATTCAAGATGAATTTCACATTTTGGGCTTGCCGGTTACCTTCAAAGGATTCAAGGCATGCTGAGTCCTGTTGGGGCTGGAACCGAAGCTGCTAAAGTGAGTTTCAAGCAAGATGTGGTTTTGTATGTGTGTTTGATATCCTCCAATTTAAAATAGGGGTCAAAAATCAATATAGGGGGTGCAGTAACACTTGCTGATACACCCCCTTGATGTTAAATTACAATTTTGTTTACAGTTTCCACGTTTTACTTCTGCAGTGCCTGCTTACTGGCGAAGGATAAACCACCCACCATTACGGCAGCAGCTAGGTAAGAAGCTGCCGATGTGAGTTCTAGCTGAGATATGAGCTTGCTTTCTTTTCTTTTTGGGGGGGAGGGGAAGGGGGGGATGTTACTGTCTGCCAATTTTTTTAAATAGGAGTCAAGTCAAACCAATGTATATTGGTAGGGAGTGTAGTATACCGCATTCTTCAATATGTACACTTTAGCAATGAGAATAACATCTGTTATGATTTGTTAGTTCTGGAGTTCTCCTGTGCAACCATCGCCAAGCCCTAAAGGAAGCTGTGGCTGATCCTGACTGACTCTAATAACAACAAAACAACAAGAAGGCATGGTCTGTGCCGACTTGTGTAGTGTACAACAACAACAACAAATATTAAAATAACCTTCTATTCCTGATGAAGGCTAGAGCATCTAGTCTTCTTCCTGATGAAGGCTAGAGCATCTAGTCATTATTCCTGATGAAGGCTAGAGCATCTAGTCTTATTCCTGATGAAGGCTAGAGCATCTAGTGATTATTCCTGATGAAGGCTAGAGCATCTAGTCATTATTCCTGATGAAGGCTAGAGCATCTAGTCTTATTCTCCTGATGAAGGCTAGAGCATCTAGTCATTATTCCTGATGAAGGCTAGAGCATCTAGTCTTATTCCTGATGAGCATCTAGTCTTATTCCTGATGAAGGCTAGAGCATCTAGTCTTATTCCTGATGAAGGCTAGAGCATCTAGTCATTATTTCCTGATGAAGGCTAGAGCATCTAGTCTTATTCCTGATGAAGGCTAGAGCATCTAGTCATTATTTCTGATGAAGGCTAGAGCATCTAGTCTTATTCCTGATGAAGGCTAGAGCATCCTGATGAAGGCTGGAGCATCTAGTTGAAATGTCAAGAGAGTTGGTTATTGAGAAGGTTATTTTAATGTTATTATGTAAACTGAGAGAGTCATCGAAAAAATTAATAATTAGTTTAAAGTGTTGAATAGGAGGAGTGGTTCATCTCTGCTTGGTAGGTTTGGTCTGCCTCATCGTTAAAGGATTACAAACCCCACAAAAATTGAAACTACTACAAAGAATAAAAACAAGCAAACAATAACAACACTGGATTCAACAACACTGGATTCAACAACACTGGATTCAACAACACTGGATTCAACAACACTGGATTCAACAACACTGGCTTCAACAACACTGGCTTCAACAACACTGGCTTCAACAACACTGGCTTCAACAACACTGGCTTCAACAACACTGGCTTCAACAACACTGGCTTCAACAACACTGGCTTCAACAACACTGGATTCAACAACACTGGATTCAACAACACTGGATTCAACAACACTGGATTCAACAACACTGGATTCAACAACACTGGCTTCAACAACACTGGCTTCAACAACACTGGCTTCAACAACACTGGCTTCAACAACACTGGCTTCAACAACACTGGCTTCAACAACACTGGCTTCAACAACACTGGCTTCAACAACACTGGATTCAACAACACTGGATTCAACAACACTGGATTCAACAACACTGGATTCAACAACACTGGATTCAACAACACTGGATTCAACAACACTGGATTCAACAACACTGGATTCAACAACACTGGATTCAAAACAAAGAGGAGACCAAATTGACCCATGCAGACCACAACCATAAATCACGGTAAAGGGTCGTCTAACTTATTGTGATCTACAATCTTATTTTCTAGTAGTAGTAGTGGTGGTGGTAGTAGTAATAGTAATAATAATAACAACAACAACAAAAACAACAACAATAGATTACAACAACAGTTGTAACTATTACTAATATCATCATCATCATTATTACTACTACCATTACTAATTATACCTACTACACGACTACTATTTGTCACTAATATTTTATCTTAGTTGAAAATTTAGCCTCTTCCTATCTAGCATAAAAGTAGTGTGCTCCAATTGTGGACCAATACTGCTTGCCTACAGGTTCATTCCAAGCATGCACAAATCCAATGTCTACAGTAAACATCAGCTACTTACTTATAAACAAACTATCAAAGCTGAGCTGAGGGCACCTATTGTAGCAGGCAAGCAGTAATCTCACACATCATGGGGTGTAATGTGCTTTATACATGCCTGCTTGTATTACCTTATCACGTTGTTATACATCGTAATGTGGCATTGTCTGCACAGGCACCATGCTTGCCTGGAACCACACTGAATCCCTTACCCTTGAGAAGTGAGGCATTGTCTGCACAGGCACCATGCCTGCCAGGAACCACACTGAATCCCTTACCCTTGAGAAGTGAGGCATTGTCTGCACAGGCACCATGCCTGCCAGGAACCACACTGAATCCCTTACCCTTGAGAAGTGAGGCATTGTGCTGCACAGGCACCATGCCTGCCAGGAACCACACTGAATCCCTTACCCTTGAGAAGTGAGGCATTGTGCTGCACAGGCACCATGCCTGCCAGGAACCACACTGAATCCCTTACCCTTGAGAAGTGAGGCATTGTGCTGCACAGGCACCTTGCCTGCCAGGAACCACACTGAATCCCTTACCCTTGAGAAGTGAGGCATTGTCTGCACAGGCACCTTGCCTGCCAGGAACCACACTGAATCCCTTACCCTTGAGAAGTGAGGCATTGTGCTGCACAGGCACCTTGCCTGCCAGGAACCACACTGAATCCCTTACCCTTGAGAAGTGAGGCATTGTGCTGCACAGGCACCATGCCTGCCAGGAACCACACTGAATCCCTTACCTTGAGAAGTGAGGCATTGTGCTGCACAGGCACCATGCCTGCCAGGAACCACACTGAATCCCTTACCCTTGAGAAGTGAGGCATTGTGCTGCACAGGCAACATGCCTGCCAGGAACCACACTGAATCCCTTACCCTTGAGAAGTGAGGCATTGTGCTGCACAGGCACCTTGCCTGCCAGGAACCACACTGAATCCCTTACCCTTGAGAAGTGAGGCATTGTGCTGCACAAGCACCTGCCAGGAACCACACTGAATCCCTTACCCTTGAGAAGTGAGGCATTGTGCTGCACAGGCACCAGGCCTGCCAGGAACCACACTGAATCCCTTACCCTTGAGAAGTGAGGCATTGTGCTGCACAGGCACCATGCCTGCCAGGAACCACACTGAATCCCTTACCCTTGAGAAGTGAGGCATTGTGCTGCACAGGCACCTTGCCTGCCAGGAACCACACTGAATCCCTTACCCTTGAGAAGTGAGGCATTGTGCTGCACAGGCACCATGCCTGCCAGGAACCACACTGAATCCCTTACCTTGAGAAGTGAGGCATTGTGCTGCACAGGCACCATGCCTGCCAGGAACCACACTGAATCCCTTACCCTTGAGAAGTGAGGCATTGTGCTGCACAGGCACCTTGCCTGCCAGGAACCACACTGAATCCCTTACCCTTGAGAAGTGAGGTTACAGGCAACATGCCTGCCAGGAACCACACTGAATCCCTTACCCTTGATAAGTGAGGCACTCGTGGATGGATCTCCTTAACTGTTAGTCTTGTTTTTTAAATTTTTTATCTAGCGTGATGTAACTTTTGTTCACTTACCTCAATGGAGCTGAGCCTTTTTATATAATGCTATCAATAGACTATTCCTGGGGGGAAATGTTTATTAAAAACACAAATTCCAGGGGCTGAAATCTGGTATGCACTGAATAAAGGCTGGTCCACAATATGATGGTGGATGAGAGTTGCGTTCCATCATATTGTGCATATAAGAAGTGTAAGAGCAAAGGAAAATGCTTGGAAGCAGGTTGCATGTCAGGTAAGAATGCCCCAGCTACAACTATGCTACTGTAACTAGTTGTTTAGCTAGAGCTAGAGATTTCCAGCATCTTTCTCTTTCTTCCCCTCCTGCTAGCCAAAGGCATTGTCAGATCCCATTCTTCGTTGCTGATGTCAGTCCACTCTATATAGTAGGCTAGTGGTAAGGTTCAAAGGTCAACTTCCATTGAATGGGCAAGAAGCAACGCCAAGAAGCAACGCCAAGAAGCAACGCCAAGAAGCAACGCCAAGAAGCAACGCCAAGAAGCAACGCCAAGAAGCAACGCCAAGAAGCAACGCCAAGAAGCAACGCCAAGAAGCAACGCCAAGAAGCAACGCCAAGAAGCAACGCCAAGAAGCAACGCCAAGAAGCAACGCAAAGAAGCAACGCCAAGAAGCAACGCCAAGAAGCAACGCCAAGAAGCAACGCAAAGAAGCAACGCAAAGAAGCAACGCAAGTGGAATGGAAAACAAGCAACGCCAAGAAGCAACGCCAAGAAGCAATGCAAGTGGAATGGAAAACAAGCAACGCAAGAAGCAACGCAAGTGGAATGGAAAACAAGCAATGCTAGTGGATGGAAAACAAGCAACGCAAGTGGAATGGAAAACAAGCAACGCAAGTGGAATGGAAAACAAGCAATGCAAGTGGAATGGAAAACAAGCAATGCAAGTGGAATAGAACGCAACAGTAAGCGGTGCCAGTGGTCATATTGTGAACTGACCTCAGAAAAGATGCCTTTAACAACAATTAACCATCAACTTTGGTCGTACATGAAGGACACCCCCCCCCCCCCCCCCACCGTAATGAGGTTCAACACATCTGACGTAAGCTGCCCTGCCTCAACAACAACCAATTAGAACTCACAGTGAGGGCTGTGCGTTTCTCAGAGCCAGCAGGTCTCCTCCTAACATATCCACCTACACACACAACGTAATAAACAAAGGCGGGGTCAACAATACCATCTCATGAATATTTAATGAGTACTACAGTGAACCTTGGAGTTCGTATACTACATACTTCATCGCATGCACTCGCTTAAAATTTTATTTTTATTTTTAAAGCCGAAAATCTACCATGCCCAAGATGCGTGTCGATGAAGTCAGGTCCAGTTGACAGGGGAGACAGTTTTTTAAAACTTGTGGTTACAACTTTAGAGCTCTGTAGATTCTGCAAACTTCATGGTATGGACTTGATATATAGCTCGGTATCTCTGTGTGCTCTCTTTTGATACTAAAATATGTTTCATAGGTATAACTATAGGCAAGTTACTAGACCCTAAAGTGGAGGGACCTCAAAAACCTGCATCCCAAAACCTCATCCAGAATAACTCCAGATTGCTAAGTGCAAAAAATTTGAAATTGGTACGAGTGGCTAGAGGAAGCCCTAGGCTATTCAATAACCTTTTTCATTAGGCGTTAAAATTTAGTATGTGGTCAAGCACACGGGTGGAAAATTGATTGCGTTGATTTTGATTTTTTGCATGACTCAGAAACCAGCACTCACACACACAAAAAGTGCATGTGTACTTTCCTCTTGCCCCCTACATTTCTACTGTTTTCCCACTGATCTCTCCTTCAGCCTCACAACAAACAGTGTGTCCATGAGAAAGTTGGACTCCACTCCCACCTGCATGCTGCCTGGTGGCCTGTCTAAAAAGCAAAGGAAAACTACTCTCGAGTTTTGGAGATCGCCATACAGCCACAATAGTTTGACGGGATTTAATTTGTCAGATTGACGGAGGAGACACCACCAAATTAAGTTCTAACACATTTTGTCAGAATGTCATTGCTCGTGAGACTAGTACTAGACATGACCACACCCCTCATCGCACATGATGCTCAACCCATCTGCCGAATTTAAATCCAGTAACCTTAATTCCACTGGTTGAGACCAATCTGTCGAATTTAATTTCCTCTAAATTTTCCATACGATATTACTGAATGGATCCCATGGCAACCAGTACGTACAATGCAGCCACTCCTCTTAACTATGCCGCAGCAACCAACACACTTCACCAATCAACCTGACAACATTTTCCTTATAAGGACGGTGGCCATTTTGTTTTACTTTAAGACGGGTGACTTGTTAAATTTGTTTTGCCTCATATCCATGTGCAGCATTTCCGCCCCCCCCCCCCCCCACACACACACACACACCTCAGGGTCACTTACACTTGCCAACCAATGTTCTAGATCTATAAATACATTGCATATAATTTACAGCACGTCTTTGATGGGCACACCCGCCCATTACCTGGAATCACTCTAAATCCCATTGTTCCTGAGAAAGGAGGCAATCCTGGAGGACCCTCATTGCTGTAAGCTTTGCTGATGACGTACTTCAATGGAGTTGATTCTCGTATCAAATTAGAGCTTATTAAATGTTTGAAAAAGAAAGAAAAAATCCCCAACAAATACATTAAAACCCACAAATAATGCTGGTGGTCAATTGAATGCGCTGCCAGCCGGCTTACAGGCTCACGTGTACATATGCACACAAAAAGGTAAAGGTCGTCCTGTTCAGTTGCCACACAAGTTTGCTGGATCGCACAATATGCTGACAAGAAAACAAGTGGCTGCATAATCTGTCGGTGGAGGAGAGAGATGTCAGCGATGGGTGAATACACAAACAGCGGAACAGAAAGAAGTGTCACCAGCAGACAGCAAGTAGTTCTCCTGTTCTGCCATGAGATTAGACTCAAAGGCACTGACAAGGAGTCGGTGTCAAACCAAATGGCAGGCTGACATACACACTTCAGGTCGCCTCACAATGACCTCATTAGGTCATGAGAGTTTGTATACGTATTTAAGAGATTGCACTCCCTTTGAAGCGCAATATAACCAGCACAGATTGTTACTATCAACAGTGACACCCAACCACCATTACTTGCAGAGAGATAACTGGCTCAATGGTCAGTAGAGGGAGAAAACTGGCCTCATAGTCAGTAGAGGAGAGAGAACTGGCTGCATAGTCAGTAGAGGAGAGAGACCTGGCTGCATAGTCAGTAGAGGAGAGAGAACTGGCTGCATAGTCAGTAGAGGAGAGAGAACTGGCTGAAGTTCCCCCATATCATCAAATCTTTCAGATGTAGGACTATTGCGAACAACAACATTGCTATCATATGTACATGCACACCAGATATGTTTTTTTACTGCAGGAGCAAGCAGGGGGGAAAAAAGTTTCGTGCAGCTGTATTACCATAAACACCGTGCAGTTGGGGCACTAATTGATTGCCAAAAACTCTTGGTAATCACTCTGACACGCGTACGTAGCATAGAAACGTAATCAACATAATTAACCCTTCGAGGACCACTGGGACATATAGATCCCAGATCTGGACATGATCGGTAAGAACATTCTAGAACGTTCGTTTTTGCTGACTAATCAAATTGAATGACTTCGCTAGATTCAGCTTGGTCTGAGCTTCATTTTGATATGTAGACTTACCAGTATCACTAGCAGCGCTATTGATTGCTTCGAGGAGGTGCTCCGGGCTATCGATTTTAGTGATAGTGAGGACTGGAATGAATCTGATGCGATTGCTGGTGAAGTAGACTTGGACTACCAAGCAGCCAGCTAATCCACTTGTTAGAGCTGAGGAAGACACCATCTATGCACAAGGTATGGATGATGATGGTGATGGTGATGGCCTAGCCAGTGCTGTGAATGATCCATCTACTCAGCCATTGGATATAGCTCCAGTGGCATTGTCAGATGATGATAGTGATGGCCTAGCCAGTGTTCTCAATGATCCATCTACTCAGCCATTGGATATAGCTCCAGTGGCATTGTCAGATGATGATAGTGATGGCATAGCCAGTGTTCTGAATGATCCATCTACTCAGCCAATGGATATAGCTCCAGTGGCATTGTCAGATGATGATAGTGATGGCCTAGCCAGTGTTCTCAATGATCCATCTACTCAGCCATTGGATATAGCTCCAGTGGCATTGTCAGATGATGATAGTGATGGCCTAGCCAGTGTTCTGAATGATCCATCTACTCAGCCAATGGATATAGCTCCAGTGGCGTCTTCTCCACAGTCATCGTCTCTAATTCTGGCTATTGCTCCTTCCATTCCAATTTCACCTGGTCCATCATCTCCAGTCACCCTGCCACCCATCCCATCTCCTCCATCTCCTGTCGCTCTGCCACCCATCCCATCTCCTCCATCTCCTGCCGCTCTGCCACCCATCCCATCTCCTCCATCTCCTGCCGCTCTGCCACCCATCCCATCTCCTCCATCTCCTGCCGCTCTGCCACCCATCCCATCTCCTCCATCTCCTGCCGCTCTGCCACCCATTCCATCTCCAACTGTTCCACAACCAACCGCATCTCTAGTTTCCCGTCCTCGTCATAAACTTTCTCTTTCACCATCTGTTGTACCATTCAAGGAGTTCATTGGTTCGACCACACTTTTTCACCAGATGTTACTCCAGTTGATTTCTTTGAAGTACTGATGAGTTCAGATGCCATTCATCACATTGTAACCGAGACAAATCGGTTTGCTGCTAAACGGTCTTCACCTTTATTGGGTTGGGAAACTTGTACTTCTGATAGACTATTGATCATACTCATGGGTATCAAGAGGTTACCTAATATAAGATATTATTGGTCTACAGACCCTCATCTTGGTTGTCCAGAGTTAGTGTCATCTTGGTCATATTGGCAATTCCGAGCATTACTGTAATCTTCACTTCAATGACAACAGTACAGTGTAGTTCCTCGTGGTCATCATGGGCATGACAAGCTACATAAAGTCTCGCCTGTTCTCAAGATGGTTGCAAACAATTGCACAGCAGCATACAAACCACAGAGAGAACTTTCAATCGATGAAGCTATGGTAGGGTACAAGGGGAGAAGTGCACTAAAATAATATCTCCCTCTCAAACCTACTAAACGAGGATATAGATCTGGTGCTTGTGTGAATCAGACTCTGGGTACTTGCTGAGCTTCAGTGTCTATACTGGCAAAACAGATCACGGGCAAGCATCTGGTCTTGGAGAGAAGGTGGTCCTGTACCTTTCAGAAGCATATCGCTATGCATCGCTATGCCTTATTTGTGGATAACTTCTTTTCTTCGGTACAGGAGCTTCTAGTTCGTAATACTTATCTTTGCTCCACAATACGCTCCAATCGCAAAATGTTTCCTACTCAGCTTGCAAATACAAAGCTGAATTCTAGGGGAGATTTCAAATCTCTTGTTGTTGGTGGCAGCTACTACTTGGATGGATAAAAAGTGTGTCCACTTCTTGAATCCTTACAACTTTCATCTTGAAGCCAAGTGTCTGTGCAAAGAAAGCAACGTGATGGACATTGCCTGTCCAGAATGTGTAAAAGGATACATGTTTATGGGAGGTGTCGATCAGAAGAGGAAAACTCTTTCCTGTTCTAGGAAAAGTGAGAAGTGGTACATGAAACTTTTTTGGTTTACTCTGGATGTGTGTGTTGCAAATGCCTACAATTTGGAACAGAAATCACCACATCATACTAAACGTACTCAGAAGGCATTTAGGTTGGAGCTGGCTTCAAATACTTACAGTTGTATACTGCACGAAAACGGCCTGGGTGACCTCGCTCCTAAACGTCTCACCGAGTGCCATTTTTCTCAGAAACAAAGCCGACGTCGTAGATGCACTGTTTGCTCAAAGAAGAACAAAGAAAAGCGTACTTTATTCCAGTGTAATGTCTGTAATGCTGCTCTTTGCCATGGTAAATGTTTTCATACAAAAGATATGTATTGGAAATAAAGGACACTTTATATTTACAATCAATATTTCAATAAACATGTACTGTAATTATTATAAGAAATTTCCTAGAAATGAATTATTTCTAATAATTTCAATATTTCATCAAAATGAACCACGCCCACTCAATAAGTCCACGTGGGTAGAAAATGAGTTTTATGGATTATTAACGAAATTCATTTTCCACCCCCGCGCTTGACCACGAACTTACATTTTAACGCCTAATGAAAACACTTATTGCATAGAGTAGGGCTTCCTCTAGCCACTGGTACTAATTTCAAATCTTTAGCACTTTGCAATCTGGAGATATTTATGTGGATGTTTCAGGCATTCAGGTTTTTGAGGGTCCCTCCACTTGTAGCTCCCGTAACTTGGCTATAGTTATACTTATGAAAAATATTTTAGTGTCAACAGAGAGCACAAAGAGAGACCTACTCTTGAGCTATATATCAAGTCCATACCATGAAGGTTACAGAATCTATGGAGTTATAAAGTGGTAACCACACACACAAAAAAAATACATGTGGGTCACTCTCCTCCAAAAAAATGCCATTGTCTCCCCTTACCCACACAGCTTCATAAGACCCGTATTAACCCACACAGCTTCACATCACCCGGGCACCTGCTATATTAACCCACACAGCTTCATATCACCCAGGCACCTGCTATATTAACCCACACAGCTTCATATCACCCAGGCACCTGCTATATTAACCCACACAGCTTCATATCACCCAGGCACCTGCTATATTAACCCACACAGCTTCATATCACCCGGGCACCTGCTATATTAACCTACACAGCTTCATATCACCCAGGCACCTGCTATATTAACCCACACAGCTTCATATCACCCAGGCACCTGCTATATTAACCCACACAGCTTCATATCACCCAGGCACCTGCTATATTAACCCACACAGCTTCATATCACCCGGGCACCTGCAATATTAACCCACACAGCTTCTTATCACCCAGGCACCTGCGATATTAACCCACACAGCTTCATATCACCCAGGCACCTGCTATATTAACCCACACAGCTTCATATCACCCAGGCACCTGCTATATTAACCCACACAGCTTCATATCACCCAGGCACCTGCTATATTAACCCACACAGCTTCATATCACCCAGGCACCTGCTATATTAACCCACACAGCTTCATATCACCCAGGCACCTGCTATATTAACCCACACAGCTTCATATCACCTGGGCACCAGCCTTGGGAGCTTAACAACAAAATAATATGATGTTTAAAATGATGATGAAGATGATATTGATAATAATAAAATAAATCCCCCTCCCTCCCTCCCTTCTGTATTGTCCTCAGTTTGCTTTTGACTATACAGCTTATAACCACCAACAACTGTACCACCAACAATACTGCACCACCAACAATACAATACTGTACCAACAAAAATACTGTACCACCAACACTACTATACCACCAACAATACTGTACAACCAACAATACTGTACCACCAACAATACTGTACCACCAACAATATTGTATACCACCAACAATACTGTACCATCAACAATACTGTACCATCAACAATACTGTACCACCAACACTACTGTACCACCAACAATAGTACTGTACCACCAATAACGAAATATAACAGAATCAGAATACTCTAACTTTCATTGATCTGCCTCATTTCCTCATTTTACACTGAAAACCCATCCTACACATTTAATGGTTCCTCTCCAAACATCATGACGAGGCATAATCAGATACTCATCAATATGCCGATTATGTTTCAATTTGCAGCACATGCTAACAGAAACCACAAAAACTGGTTGCCAAGCAGGTCCCTTTTTTTAAGCATCAGGCGGCAAGCATATGCATGCTTAACACCAAGCAGCTGCTTAATTAAAAGCAACACACATATGCAGACTTCATCAATGTCTTAAAGATGTAATGGGCCAGCTAGAATGGATAATGACTGTTGCACTGCAGAGTTTGGAGAATGTCAAGTGTGGACATCACATCTACAAATTTGTCTGTCTCTTGCAATGGAAGAAACACTGATTAGAACAGGAGACCAACACTTATTAAATAGAGGCTAGAACCAACATAAAAAAGCAGGCGCTTTTAAAATAATAGGTGCTTTACTAGAGAACCCTGTACCTGCTTAACGAACAGCTTTTATGGTCTTTTACACTGCAGTTGATGCACCAACTAACCTTGCACGAGGATCATAATGACACCAATGAAGAGAAACATCTTGCCTTGGTCCACACTAGAAAAAGAATAATGAAAAAATGAGTTCAGTCTGTCCTGAGACGGTTCTAGTGTGCCAGTTAAATCCCATGGGATCCCATTGGGATGTCCACCTAGTTATGTAGACCCAGGCTCTAGCCTGAATCCTAGGTGGGAGGGAGCACAGCTACATTTAGCAAACATGGCAAGTTTCTAAAGAGCGGAGCCAGTAAGTACTAGGGAGTAGAGCTGATAAGTATCTAGGGAGCAGAGCTGGTAAGTGTCTAGGGAGCAGAGCTGGTAAGTGTCTAGGGAGCAGAGCTGGTAAGTGTCTAGGGAGCAGAGCTGGTAAGTGTCTAGGGAGCAGAGCTGGTAAGTGTCTAGGGAGCAGAGCTGGTGAGTGTCTAGGGAGCAGAGCTGGTGAGTGTCTAGGGAGCAGAGCTGGTAAGTGTCTAGGGAGCAGAGCTGGTAAGTGTCTAGGGAGCAGAGCTGGTAAGTGTCCAGGGAGCAGAGCTGGTAAGTGTCTAGGGAGCAGAGCTGGTAAGTGTCTAGGGAGCAGAGCTGGTGAGTGTCTAGGGAGCAGAGCTGGTAAGTGTCTAGGGAGCAGAGCTGGTAAGTGTCTAGTGGAGCAGAGCTGGTAAGTGTCTAGGGAGCAGAGCTGGTAAGTGTCTAGGGAGCAGAGCTGGTAAGTGTCCAGGGAGCAGAGCTGGTAAGTGTCTAGGGAGCAGAGCTGGTAAGTGTCTAGGGAGCAGAGCTGGTAAGTGTCTAGGGAGCAGAGCTGGTAAGTGTCAAGGGAGCAGAGCTGGTAAGTGTCTACGGAGCAGAGCTGGTAAGTGTCTAGGGAGCAGAGCTGGTAAGTGTCTAGGGAGCAGAGCTGGTAAGTGTCTAGGGAGCAGAGCTGGTAAGTGTCTAGGGAGCAGAGGTGGTGAGTGTCTAGTGGAGCAGAGCTGGTGAGTGTCCAGGGAGCAGAGCTGGTAAGTGTCTAGGGAGCAGAGCTGGTAAGTGTCTAGGGAGCAGAGCTGGTAAGTGTCCAGGGAGCATAGCTGGTAAGTGTCTAGGGAGCAGAGCTGGTAATTGTCTAGGGAGCATAGCTGGTGAGTGTCTGGGGAGCAGAGCTGGCAAGTGTCTAGGGAGCAGAGCTGGTCAGTGTCTAGGGAGCAGAGCTGGCAAGTGTCTGGGGAGCAGAGGTGGTAAGTATCAAGGGTCTACTTCTCAGGGACCCCAGTGAAGTATATATGGTAAACTTATGAGTGAGAAGTAATACGATTGGCACTAACTCATTGACCATCATGCATGAAATTTGACATCATTTGCAACTGATCTGTACTTCGGGTTTGATGGGGTGTAGACTTTTTTTTATTATTATAATTTTTATCATCAAAAAAGAAAGAAAGAAGAAAGACATACTATCACAACTGCCATCTCAAATCGTCTCTTCCTAGCAAATTATGCTGTTTCTGGAAGCCGAGTAAGGCCACACAGGTGCCCGTGACTACCGGGAACCACTGTGAATCCCATCCTTAAGAAAGAGGACACACCTGGATGGGTTTCTCTGCTGTAAGTTTTGTTATATGTACTTTAGATCTAGTGCTGCGTACATGTATATATATATATATATATAATGCTTACCTCAATGGGCCCATTACTAAGCCTGACCACACCTTACTATATTTGCATTCTCAATCGATTATTCCTGGGGAAAAGTCTTAGCTGTAATATTATTTTTTAATATATTTTTTAATTTAATAATAATTTTAAAAAATAACTACATTTAAGTTGAGGGCCAATCAGTCAACAAGTGAATGACGGGAACCAATCAACACACACACACACATATACAGATTCTAAAAACAAAATGTGGCTGTATTAGATGGGTTGTCAAAAAATTAATGAAATGTACCCTACACAAGGGGGGACAGTTGCATTTTTTAATTTTTTTATAGCTCCGTAGATTCTGCAAACTTCCATGGTATGCAGGGGTGTATTTAGGGGGGGGCGGGGGGGGGCATTCGCCCCCCCTTGTATCATTCTCGCCCCCCCCCCCTTGAAATTAGACACCACCCTTATACATTACATACACCATCATTGTATCATTCTCGCCCCCCCTTATTTTTCCATATCTCAAGTTCGCCCCCCCTTGGCAAAATTTCTGTATACAACCCTGGTATGGACTTGATATATAGCTCAAAAGTTAGGTCTCTCTGTGTGCTCTCTTTTGATACTAAAGTATGCTTCATAGGTATAACTATAGGCAAGTTACTAGACCCTAAAGTGGAGGGACCTAAAAAACCTGAATGCCTGAAACCTCCACATAAATATCTCCAGATTGCAAAGTGCTAAAATTTTGAATGAGTACCAGTGGCTAGAGGAAGCCCTACTCTATGCAATGAGTGTTTTCATTAGGCGCTAAAATGTAAGTATGTGGTCAAGCGCATGGGTGGAAAATGAGTTTTATGGATTATTAACGAAATTCATTTTCCACCCGCGCGCTTGACCACATACTTACATTTTAACGCCATAGAGTAGGTCTTCCTCTAGCCACTGGTACTGTAATTTCAAATCTTTAGCACTTTGCAATCTGGAGATATTTATGTGGAGGTTTCAGGCATTCAGGTTTTTGAGGGTCCCTCCACTTGTAGCTCCCGTAACTTGGATGTAGTTATACTTATGAAAAATATTTCAGTATCAACAGAGAGCACAAAGAGAGACCTATCTTTTGAGCTATATATCAAGTCCATAACATGAAGTTTACGGAATCTATGGAGTATAAAGTGGTAACCACACACACACACACAAAAAACATGTGGGTCATCCCCCCCCCCCCCCCAAAATGCAACTGTCTCCCCTTTTAAAACTCGTTCATGTACACATAATACACACACACTCACACTATCGTTCATGTACACATAATACACACACACACACTATCGTTCATGTACACATAATACACACACACTCACACTATCGTTCATGTACACATAATACACACACACTCACACTATTCATCGTTACCTTGTGAACTGAAATCTTTCATGCGCCAGAAAAGTGAGTGAATATTCCAAACCAGAGAAAAGAAAGAGGTAGATGAAGTATGTGAACCCCAGCAAACGGAGGCTGTACCGATCTACAAGGAATCATCGAAACACACCATCTAACCCACTTGATAGATTACACTATATAGTAATGTCGTACACTACAGTAATGTCGTACACTACAGTAATGTCATACACTACAGTAATGTCGTACACTACAGTAATGTCATACACTACAGTATACAGTAATGTCGTACACCAGTCATGTCGTACACTACAGCAATGTCGAACACACTACAGTAATGTCGAACACACTACAGTAATGTCGTACACCAGTCATGTCGTACACTACAGTCATGTCATATACTACAGTCATGTCATATACTACAGTAATGTCGTACACTACAGTAATGCCGTACACTACAGTAATGTCATACACTACAGTAATGTCATACACTATGTACAGTAATGTCGTACACTACAGTAATGTCGTACACTACAGTAATGTCGTACACTACAGTAATGTCGTACACTACAGTAATGTCATACACTATGTACAGTAATGTCGTACACTACAGTAATGTCGTACACTACAGTAATGTCATACACTACAGTAATGTCATACACTATGTACAGTAATGTCGTACACTACAGTAATGTCATACACTACAGTAATGTCATACACTACAGTAATGTCATACACTACAGTAATGTCATATACTACAGTAATGTCATACACTACAGTAATGTCGTACACTACAGTAATGTCGTACACTACAGTAATGTCATACACTACAGTAATGTCATACACTACAGTAATGTCATACACTATGTACAGTAATGTCGTACACTACAGTAATGTCATACACTACAGTAATGTCATACACTACAGTAATGTCGTACACTACAGTAATGTCATACACTACAGTAATGTCATACACTACAGTAATGTCATACACTACAGTAATGCCGTACACTACAGTCATGTCGTACACACTACAGTAAGTAGTATACTACAGTAATGTCGTACACTACAGTAATGTCATACACTACAGTAATGTCATATACTACAGTAATGTCGTACACTACAGTAATGTCGTACACTACAGTAATGTCATACACTACAGTAATGTTGTAGACTACAGTCATGTCGTACACACTACAGTAAGTAGTATACTACAGTAATGTCGTACACTACAGTAATGTCATACACTACAGTCATGTCATATACTACAGTAATGTCGTACACTACAGTAATGTCATACACTACAGTCATGTCATATACTACAGTAATGTCGTACACTACAGTAATGTCGTACACTACAGTAATGTCGTACACTACAGTAAGTAGTATACTACAGTAATGTCGTACACTACAGTAATGTCATATACTACAGTAATGTCATACACTACAGTAATGTCATACACTACAGTAATGTCATACACTACAGTAATGTCGTACACTACAGTAAGTAGTATACTACAGTAATGTCGTACACTACAGTAATGTCATATACTACAGTAATGTCATACACTACAGTAATGTCGTACACTACAGTAATGTTGTAGACTACAGTCATGTCGTACACACTACAGTAAGTAGTATACTACAGTAATGTCGTAGACTACAGTCATGTCGTACACTACAGTAATGTCATACACTACAGTAATGTCGTAGACTACAGTCATGTCGTACACTACAGTAATGTCATACACTACAGTAATGTCATACACTACAGTAATGTCGTAGACTACAGTAATGTCGTACACACTACAGTAACGTAGTATACTACAGTAATGTTGTACACACTACAGTAAGGTAGTATACTACAGTAATGTCGTACACAATACAGTAACGTAGTATACTACAGTAATGTAGTGACAACCCCACCAAGACTACAGTTATCACAACTGTTCAGTTAGCGTACTTAGCCACACCCCTCTGTATCACTAGGGTGTCCCACTTCTTGTTATGGACTAAGGCTGTACATCAAGGAGAGGACCTTCTTACTCAGAGGTGAAGGGGATTCCTAGTGTTCCCCGGTAGGCACAGGCACCTGCACAGCCTTCCTCAGCATAAGAGCTTCCAGAAACAGCAGGACCAGCAAAAAGACAGCAAAGACAGCAGTTGCTATCGTTGGCTATTTTTATTTTACACCACATCAACTGATTTTGCATAAGAGTGACCGTCCTTCCAATCTGGGATTGAAATAATGAGAAACCGTAGTTCAATACACATAATGCGGCATAGCTCCTTGTCTTACGCTGTTTTGGTGTGGCAGTGGACTCAAGTAAAAGGAACACCCATACAAGTGATGCACACAGAAGGTGCAACTAAGAACGATTACGTGGACTCAAGACTCAGAGCCAGTTCACATGACAAAATGGACGCCCATTTATGACGCGTATGTAAACCACTGCGATGCACAAGTTTTTAGAATAGACCTGCAGTTTATTTAAAATTAAAAACATGAAGCACCGCGATTTGGAGTTTATCACCTTGTGACCCGGCCATCACTCCCACACAAAATATTTATAGTCCAAACTAAACTAGTACCTTTAGGAACTATCCTTGGCAAAGCGTCAAACCTGAAGAGAGACAGAGGGTTGACCAGGTGTAGTGCACCAGTGAACCCATTGCCCAGAGACTTGGCCTGCAATATGTGAATACAAGTGCACCTGAATAAATTTACCTAAGGACACCCCCCCCTCCCCAATTACTAGAAGAGATAATCATTGTTAGCCTTGGAGCTCAGTGGCTTTTTTGATATTCAGCTTAAGATGTGCTACAAACCTCAGTACACAAGAGCCTTGTACCTCGACTTAATTTAAGGAGGTTAAAGCATTCTTGTTTTTCAGCCATAATATTTATTTTTTAAGGAACAATCTTTTCAAACTGCTCATATCCTTAGAATGCAAATACATGCTTGATAAGGTGCTCGTTGGTATAACAATTGGCTCCATCAAGGTAAATAAACAGAAGCTATGCAGTGCCACGTTATGCTATTCAGGAGCGCCTCCATTCTCAAGAGTAACGGGATTCAGAGTGGTTCCCGGTGAGCACAGGTGTATAAACATCGGTATGTATCTGACTAGCTTGGGAGAGAGAGAGAGAAATGGTGTTGCTGTGCAGTCAGCTCTTTTTATTTAGCAGATAATGGTCCAGATTCTGGCACAGGTGTGCTTACAGCTTACAAGCATCTTGCAACATGAAGTTGTGAACTAGAAATGATAACTTTAACTGACACCCATGCAGCCAGAAGTAACACTTAGCTGGATAGACTCGAATCCTATTCCAGTCCTGTTCCAGCATGTGTCATTTCGGCTGCGAGCACACGACCAATCAGATTGACAGCGAAGTTTCTGGAAACGGTTTCCAGTCCAGTGAAAAATTGTTTATAAGGTAAGTGAACTCTGCCAGGCCTATGAGTACAAGGTAAGTGAACTCTGCCAGGCCTACTGTATGTGTACAAGGTAAGTGAACTCTGCCAGGCCTACATGTACAAGGTAAGTGAACTCTGCCAGGCCTATGTGTACAAGGTAAGTGAACTCTGCCAGGCCTATGTGTACAAGGTAAGTGAACTCTGCCAGGCCTATATGTACAAGGTAAGTGAACTCTGCCAGGCCTATATGTACAAGGTAAGTGAACTCTGCCAGGCCTATGTGTACAAGGTAAGTGAACTCTGCCAGGCCTATGTGCACAAGGTAAGTGAACTCTGCCAGGCCTATATGTACAAGGTAAGTGAACTCTGCCAGGCCTATATGTACAAGGTAAGTGAACTCTGCCAGGCCTATGTGTACAAGGTAAGTGAACTCTGCCAGGCCTATGTGCACAAGGTAAGTGAACTCTGCCAGGCCTATGTGTACAAGGTAAGTGAACTCTGCCAGGCCTATGTGTATAAGGTAAGTGAACTCTGCCAGGCCTATGTGTACAAGGTAAGTGAACTCTGCCAGGCCATGTGTACAAGGTAAGTGAACTCTGCCAGGCCTATGTGTATAAGGTAAGTGAACTCTGTCAGGCCTATGTGTACAAGGTAAGTGAACTCTGCCAGGCCTATGTGTACAAGGTAAGTGAACTCTGCCAGGCCTATGTGTACAAGGTAAGTGAACTCTGTCAGGCCTATGTGTACAAGGTAAGTGAACTCTGCCAGGCCTATGTGTACAAGGTAAGTGAACTCTGCCAGGCCTATGTGTACAAGGGCCAGGCCTATGTGTACAAGGTAAGTGAACTCTGCCAGGCCTATGTGTACAAGGTAAGTGAACTCTGCCAGGCCTATGTGTGCAAGGTAAGTGAACTCTGCCAGGCCTATGTGTATAAGGTAAGTGAACTCTGCCAGGCCTATGTGTACAAGGTAAGTGAACTCTGCCAGGCCTATGTGTACAAGGTAAGTGAACTCTGACAGGCCTATGTGTGCAAGGTAAGTGAACTCTGCCAGGCCTATGTGTATAAGGTAAGTGAACTCTGCCAGGCCTATGTGTACAAGGTAAGTGAACTCTGCCAGGCCTATGTGTACAAGGTAAGTGAACTCTGCCAGGCCTATGTGTACAAGGTAAGTGAACTCTGCCAGGCCATGTGTACAAGGTAAGTGAACTCTGCCAGGCCATGTGTACAAGGTAAGTGAACTCTGCCAGGCCTATGTGTACAAGGTAAGTGAACTCTGCCAGGCCTATGTGTACAAGGTAAGTGAACTCTGCCAGGCCTATGTGCACAAGGTAAGTGAACTCTGCCAGGCCTATGTGTACAAGGTAAGTGAACTCTGCCAGACCATGTGTACAAGGTAAGTGAACTCTGCCAGGCCTATGTGTACAAGGTAAGTGAACTCTGCCAGGCCTATGTGTACAAGGTAAGTGAACTCTGCCAGGCCTATGTGTACAAGGAAGTGAACTCTGCCAGGCCTATGTGTACAAGGTAAGTGAACTCTGCCAGGCCTATATGTACAAGGTAAGTGAACTCTGCCAGGCCTATATGTACAAGGTAAGTGAACTCTGCCAGGCCTATGTGTACAAGGTAAGTGAACTCTGCCAGGCCTATGTGCACAAGGTAAGTGAACTCTGCCAGGCCTATGTGTACAAGGTAAGTGAACTCTGCCAGGCCTATGTGTATAAGGTAAGTGAACTCTGCCAGGCCTATGTGTACAAGGTAAGTGAACTCTGCCAGGCCATGTGTACAAGGTAAGTGAACTCTGCCAGGCCTATGTGTATAAGGTAAGTGAACTCTGTCAGGCCTATGTGTACAAGGTAAGTGAACTCTGCCAGGCCTATGTGTACAAGGTAAGTGAACTCTGCCAGGCCTATGTGTACAAGGTAAGTGAACTCTGTCAGGCCTATGTGTACAAGGTAAGTGAACTCTGCCAGGCCTATGTGTACAAGGTAAGTGAACTCTGCCAGGCCTATGTGTACAAGGGCCAGGCCTATGTGTACAAGGTAAGTGAACTCTGTCAGGCCTATGTGTACAAGGTAAGTGAACTCTGCCAGACCTATATTTACAAGGTAAGTGAACTCTGCCAGGCCTACATGTACAAGTTAAGTGAACTCTGCCAGGCCTATGTGTGCAAGGTAAGTGAACTCTGTCAGGCCTATGTGTACAAGGTAAGTGAACTCTGCCAGGCCTATGTGTACAAGGTAAGTGAACTCTGCCAGGCCTATGTGTACAAGGTAAGTGAACTCTGCCAGGCCTATGTGTACAAGGTAAGTGAACTCTGCCAGGCCTATGTGTACAAGGTAAGTGAACTCTGCCAGGCCTATGTGTATAAGGTAAGTGAACTCTGCCAGGCCATGTGTACAAGGTAAGTGAACTCTGCCAGGCCTATGTGTACAAGGTAAGTGAACTCTGCCAGGCCTATGTGTACAAGGTAAGTGAACTCTGCCAGGCCTATGTGTACAAGGTAAGTGAACTCTGCCAGGCCTATGTGTACAAGGTAAGTGAACTCTGCCAGGCCTATGTGTATAAGGTAAGTGAACTCTGCCAGGCCTATGTGTATAAGGTAAGTGAACTCTGCCAGGCCTATGTGTATAAGGTAAGTGAACTCTACCAGGCCATGTGTACGAGGTAAGTGAACTCTGCCAGATCATGGCACATTACAAATTTTCATCGTAGAGTGAACATTTCATTTCGAAAGCTAGACTAGTTAACTCATCACAATAGATATGGTGTACACTGTACATGTACTACTGAGCAGTAATACAGTGACTTATATCCAACCTCATGTTGTCTCTTTGGACACTGCCCTTCTTGGCTTTATGATAAGACTGTTTCAAAACATGCACTCTTCATTTTGGCTTATTCAATAGCCGTTGGCAAAAGTGTGGGTGTGGTCTATTATACCAGGTCAAAGTTCATTATCTACAGATTGAATTCGGAGTTGCAAACAGGAAAACGGCTGACACCAGGAAAGATAGCTTGAGGCCGGGCCGGCTATGTAGCTTGCACTATGCAGTGGCCCCCACCTTTATACTTGGTACTCACACATACTGTAGGTTCCTACAGTGAGCACAGCAGGAGCTGCCTCATGGTTTATGACCACAATACACGTACAAATGACAAGAAAGTGATTTCTCGTCTTTTGAAAACACACACTCCCTACACAACACGCACACAGCATACACAACACACACACACCATACACAACACACACACACAACACACACACAGCATACACAACACACACACACCATACACACACACACAGCATACACACACACAGCATACACAACACACACACACCATACACAGCATACACAACACACACACAGCATAACAACACACACACACACAGCATAACAACACACACACACCATACACAACACACACACACCATACACAGTTTGTTTGAAGCTCAATGTGTAAGGAAGTCTCCAAACTAGGCCCACATTGTTCTCAGTGTTTTAGCCATTGTTGCCATGCCCACACCATGTGTAGAGTACTAGCTCTCCCACGATAATCACTTACCCTCCTCTCCGGAGGGAGAGATTCTGTGAAGAAGGCAGCGGTAAAGGCAATGCCAAGCAGGGCTAGTGTCAGAGAGAACAAGGCAGGATATTGGAACATGGCAAAGGACCCTTCCTCTCCATGGCGACGGCCAAGCACTGAGAATAGCGCTCCGACCATCGGACCGAACATGAATCCCAGGGAGAAGGCGATCCCAATCGCAGCCTGCAGGACAGCCAGTGGACAGGATGTACACTTAATGACAGGAAACAAGAGCAATCAGCGTGACCACAAAAATATATTTCACCGAACTAGGTGGAGCCATAATTGTATAATTAGAGGTAACTAGTTTTATAGATCTGGATGCCAGATTGAGAGGGCTACAATAATAAATGACAGTTCCGCTAGAAACTTTGTGGGATTATATAAATATGATTACCTATTTACAATAGGGACAACTCACAATCTTTACCAGAGCAATTATCGCCCACAAGGGTGCTACACAGTCAACTTAGAAGGGAAAAAATAGTACATCACCTTCAGAGCTGTCCACTGTAGGATTTATACCAGTATCATATACCAGTATCATAACGTACTTTCCTCTTTCTATTTCTTAAAATTAAATTCCGCTTCTGACTGGTTTACGAAATTTCATTCCTTGAATAATATTTGACAATGAAGAACAAAGGATTTTTTTATTTAACTGTGGCCATTTATATGTACACACTGTAGGCTACTCACTGTCTTCTGCTCCACTTCTCCCTCACATGCCACATCTTTGACAACATTTCAAACCTAGGGGTGGACTTCCTGTCATCTGGGGCATTGCTTCAGCAAACCAGGAAATAAATATATATAGAGAGAGAGAGATTGAGTCCAAGAAGCTAAGAAGCAAGTCTACATAAGAAGTAGGTGGTTTATTATCACTGCTGCAGTATCTCTATCCTTGTTGGGCTCACTCCCACACACCAACTCCTCTCTAACTGCTGCTGCATACATAGCCTTGTTGGCCTCACTCCCACACACCGACTCCTCTCTAACTGCTGCTGCATACATAGCCTTGTTGGGCTCACTCCCACACACCGACTCCTCTCTAACTGCTGCTGCACACATAGCCTTGTTGGGCTCACTCCCACACACCGACTCCTCTCTAACTGCTGCTGCATACATAGCCTTGTTGGGCTCACTCCCACACACCGACTCCTCTCTAACTGCTGCTGCATACATAGCCTTGTTGGGCTCACTCCCACACACCGACTCCTCTCTAACTGCTGCTGCATACATAGCCTTGTTGGGCTCACTCCCACACACCGACTCCTCTCTAACTGCTGCTGCATACATAGCCTTGTTGGGCTCACTCCCACACACCGACTCCTCTCTAACTGCTGCTGCATACATAGCCTTGTTGGCCTCACTCCCACACACCGACTCCTCTCTAACTGCTGCTGCATACATAGCCTTGTTGGGCTCACTCCCACACACCGACTCCTCTCTAACTGCTGCTGCATACATAGCCTTGTTGGGCTCACTCCCACACACCGACTCCTCTCTAACTGCTGCTGCATACATAGCCTTGTTGGGCCCACACACCGACTCCTCTCTAACTGCTGCTGCATACATAGCCTTGTTGGGCTCACTCCCACACACCAACTCCTCTCTAACTGCTGCTGCATACATAGCCTTGTTGGCCTCACTCCCACACACCGACTCCTCTCTAACTGCTGCTGCATACATAGCCTTGTTGGGCTCACTCCCACACACCAACTCCTCTCTAACTGCTGCTGCATACATAGCCTTGTTGGGCTCACTCCCACACACCGACTCCTCTCTAACTGCTGCTGCATACATAGCCTTGTTGGGCTCACTCCCACACACCGACTCCTCTCTAACTGCTGCTGCATACATAGCCTTGTTGGGCCCACTCCCACACACCGACTCCTCTCTAACTGCTGCTGCATACATAGCCTTGTTGGGCTCACTCCCACACACCGACTCCTCTCTAACTGCTGCTGCATACATAGCCTTGTTGGGCTCACTCCCACACACCGACTCCTCTCTAACTGCTGCTGCATACATAGCCTTGTTGGGCTCACTCCCACACACCGACTCCTCTCTAACTGCTGCTGCATACATAGCCTTGTTGGGCTCACTCCCACACACCGACTCCTCTCTAACTGCTGCTGCATACATAGCCTTGTTGGGCCCACACACCGACTCCTCTCTAACTGCTGCTGCATACATAGCCTTGTTGGGCTCACTCCCACACACCGACTCCTCTCTAACTGCTGCTGCATACATAGCCTTGTTGGGCTCACTCCCACACACCGACTCCTCTCTAACTGCTGCTGCATACATAGCCTTGTTGGGCTCACTCCCACACACCGACTCCTCTCTAACTGCTGCTGCATACATAGCCTTGTTGGGCTCACTCCCACACACCGACTCCTCTCTAACTGCTGCTGCATACATAGCCTTGTTGGGCTCACTCCCACACACCGACTCCTCTCTAACTGCTGCTGCATACATAGCCTTGTTGGGCTCACTCCCACACACCGACTCCTCTCTAACTGCTGCTGCATACATAGCCTTGTTGGGCTCACTCCCACACACCGACTCCTCTCTAACTGCTGCTGCATACATAGCCTTGTTGGGCTCACTCCCACACACCGACTCCTCTCTAACTGCTGCTGCATACATAGCCTTGTTGGGCTCACTCCCACACACCGACTCCTCTCTAACTGCTGCTGCATACATAGCCTTGTTGGGCTCACTCCCACACACCGACTCCTCTCTAACTGCTGCTGCATACATAGCCTTGTTGGGCTCACTCCCACACACCGACTCCTCTCTAACTGCTGCTGCATACATAGCCTTGTTGGGCTCACTCCCACACACCGACTCCTCTCTAACTGCTGCTGCATACATAGCCTTGTTGGGCTCACTCCCACACACCGACTCCTCTCTAACTGCTGCTGCATACATAGCCTTGTTGGGCTCACTCCCACACACCGACTCCTCTCTAACTGCTGCTGCATACATAGCCTTGTTGGGCTCACTCCCACACACCGACTCCTCTCTAACTGCTGCTGCATACATAGCCTTGTTGGGCTCACTCCCACACACCGACTCCTCTCTAACTGCTGCTGCATACATAGCCTTGTTGGGCTCACTCCCACACACCGACTCCTCTCTAACTGCTGCTGCATACATAGCCTTGTTGGGCTCACTCCCACACACCGACTCCTCTCTAACTGCTGCTGCATACATAGCCTTGTTGGGCTCACTCCCACACACCGACTCCTCTCTAACTGCTGCTGCATACATAGCCTTGTTGGGCTCACTCCCACACACCGACTCCTCTCTAACTGCTGCTGCATACATAGCCTTGTTGGGCTCACTCCCACACACCGACTCCTCTCTAACTGCTGCTGCATACATAGCCTTGTTGGGCTCACTCCCACACACCGACTCCTCTCTAACTGCTGCTGCATACATAGCCTTGTTGGGCTCACTCCCACACACCGACTCCTCTCTAACTGCTGCTGCATACATAGTCTTGTTGGGCTCACTCCCACACACCGACTCCTCTCTAACTGCTGCTGCATACATAGCCTTGTTGGGCTCACCCCCACACACAGACTCCTCTCTAACTGCTGCTGCATACATAGCCTTCACTCCCACACACCGACTCCTCTCTAACTGCTGACTCCCACACACCGACTCCTCTCTAACTGCTGCTGCATACATAGCCTTGTTGGGCTCACTCCCACACACCACGACTCCTCTCTAACTGCTGCTGCATACATAGCCTTGTTGGGCTCACTCCCACACACCGACTCCTCTCTAACTGCTGCTGCATACATAGCCTTGTTGAGCTCACTCCCACACACCAACTCCTCTCTAACTGCTGCTGCATACATAGCCTTGTTGGGCTCACTCCCACACACCGACTCCTCTCTAACTGCTGCTGCATACATAGCCTTGTTGGGCTCACTCCCACACACCGACTCCTCTCTAACTGCTGCTGCATACATAGCCTTGTTGGGCTCACTCCCACACACAGACTCCTCTCTAACTGCTGCTGCATACATAGCCTTGTTGGGCTCACTCCCACACACCGACTCCTCTCTAACTGCTGCTGCATACATAGCCTTGTTGGGCTCACTCCCACACACCGACTCCTCTCTAACTGCTGCTGCATACATAGCCTTGTTGGGCTCACTCCCACACACCGACTCCTCTCTAACTGCTGCTGCATACATAGCCTTGTTGGGCTCACTCCCACACACCGACTCCTCTCTAACTGCTGCTGCATACATAGCCTTGTTGGGCTCACTCCCACACACCGACTCCTCTCTAACTGCTGCTGCATACATAGCCTTGTTGGGCTCACTCCCACACACCGACTCCTCTCTAACTGCTGCTGCATACATAGCCTTGTTGGGCTCACTCCCACACACCGACTCCTCTCTAACTGCTGCTGCATACATAGCCTTGTTGGCCTCACTCCCACACACCGACTCCTCTCTAACTGCTGCTGCATACATAGCCTTGTTGGGCTCACTCCCACACACCGACTCCTCTCTAACTGCTGCTGCATACATAGCCTTGTTGGGCTCACTCCCACACACCGACTCCTCTCTAACTGCTGCTGCATACATAGCCTTGTTGGGCTCACTCCCACACACCGACTCCTCTCTAACTGCTGCTGCATACATAGCCTTGTTGGGCTCACTCCCACACACCGACTCCTCTCTAACTGCTGCTGCATACATAGCCTTGTTGGGCTCACTCCCACACACCGACTCCTCTCTAACTGCTGCTGCATACATAGCCTTGTTGGGCTCACTCCCACACACCGACTCCTCTCTAACTGCTGCTGCATACATAGCCTTGTTGGGCTCACTCCCACACACCGACTCCTCTCTAACTGCTGCTGCATACATAGCCTTGTTGGGCTCACTCCCACACACCGACTCCTCTCTAACTGCTGCTGCATACATAGCCTTGTTGGGCCCACTCCCACACACCGACTCCTCTCTAACTGCTGCTGCATACATAGCCTTGTTGGGCTCACTCCCACACACCGACTCCTCTCTAACTGCTGCTGCATACATAGCCTTGTTGGGCTCACTCCCACACACCGACTCCTCTCTAACTGCTGCTGCATACATAGCCTTGTTGGGCTCACTCCCACACACCGACTCCTCTCTAACTGCTGCTGCATACATAGCCTTGTTGGGCTCACCCCCACACACCGACTCCTCTCTAACTGCTGCTGCATACATAGCCTTGTTGGGCCCACTCCCACACACCGACTCCTCTCTAACTGCTGCTGCATACATAGCCTTGTTGGGCTCACCCCCACACACCGACTCCTCTCTAACTGCTGCTGCATACATAGCCTTGTTGGGCTCACTCCCACACACCGACTCCTCTCTAACTGCTGCTGCATACATAGCCTTGTTGGGCTCACTCCCACACACCGACTCCTCTCTAACTGCTGCTGCATACATAGCCTTGTTGGGCTCACTCCCACACACCGACTCCTCTCTAACTGCTGCTGCATACATAGCCTTGTTGGCCTCACTCCCACACACCAACTCCTCTCTAACTGCTGCTGCATACATAGCCTTGTTGGGCTCACTCCCACACACCGACTCCTCTCTAACTGCTGCTGCATACATAGCCTTGTTGGGCTCACTCCCACACACCGACTCCTCTCTAACTGCTGCTGCATACATAGCCTTGTTGGGCTCACTCCCACACACCGACTCCTCTCTAACTGCTGCTGCATACATAGCCTTGTTGGGCTCACTCCCACACACCGACTCCTCTCTAACTGCTGCTGCATACATAGCCTTGTTGGGCTCACTCCCACACACCGACTCCTCTCTAACTGCTGCTGCATACATAGCCTTGTTGGGCTCACTCCCACACACCGACTCCTCTCTAACTGCTGCTGCATACATAGCCTTGTTGGGCTCACTCCCACACACCGACTCCTCTCTAACTGCTGCTGCATACATAGCCTTGTTGGGCTCACTCCCACACACCGACTCCTCTCTAACTGCTGCTGCATACATAGCCTTGTTGGCCTCACTCCCACACACCGACTCCTCTCTAACTGCTGCTGCATACATAGCCTTGTTGGGCTCACTCCCACACACCGACTCCTCTCTAACTGCTGCTGCATACATAGCCTTGTTGGGCTCACTCCCACACACCGACTCCTCTCTAACTGCTGCTGCATACATAGCCTTGTTGGGCTCACCCCCACACACCGACTCCTCTCTAACTGCTGCTGCATACATAGCCTTGTTGGGCCCACTCCCACACACCGACTCCTCTCTAACTGCTGCTGCATACATAGCCTTGTTGGGCTCACTCCCACACACCGACTCCTCTCTAACTGCTGCTGCATACATAGCCTTGTTGGGCTCACTCCCACACACCGACTCCTCTCTAACTGCTGCTGCATACATAGCCTTGTTGGGCTCACTCCCACACACCGACTCCTCTCTAACTGCTGCTGCATACATAGCCTTGTTGGGCTCACCCCCACACACCGACTCCTCTCTAACTGCTGCTGCATACATAGCCTTGTTGGGCTCACTCCCACACACCGACTCCTCTCTAACTGCTGCTGCATACATAGCCTTGTTGGGCTCACTCCCACACACCGACTCCTCTCTAACTGCTGCTGCATACATAGCATTGTTGGGCTCACTCCCACACACCGACTCCTCTCTAACTGCTGCTGCATACATAGCCTTGTTGGGCTCACTCCCACACACCGACTCCTCTCTAACTGCTGCTGCATACATAGCCTTGTTGGGCTCACTCCCACACACCGACTCCTCTCTAACTGCTGCTGCATACATAGCCTTGTTGGGCTCACTCCCACACACCGACTCCTCTCTAACTGCTGCTGCATACATAGCCTTGTTGGGCTCACCCCCACACACCGACTCCTCTCTAACTGCTGCTGCATACATAGCCTTGTTGGGCTCACTCCCACACACCGACTCCTCTCTAACTGCTGCTGCATACATAGCCTTGTTGGGCTCACTCCCACACACCGACTCCTCTCTAACTGCTGCTGCATACATAGCCTTGTTGGGCTCACTCCCACACACCGACTCCTCTCTAACTGCTGCTGCATACATAGCCTTGTTGGGCTCACTCCCACACACCGACTCCTCTCTAACTGCTGCTGCATACATAGCCTTGTTGGGCTCACTCCCACACACCGACTCCTCTCTAACTGCTGCTGCATACATAGCCTTGTTGGGCTCACTCCCACACACCGACTGCTCTCTAACTGCTGCTGCATACAGAGCCTTGTTGGGCTCACTCCCACACACCGACTCCTCTCTAACTGCTGCTGCATACATAGCCTTGTTGGGCTCACTCCCACACACCGACTCCTCTCTAACTGCTGCTGCATACATAGCCTTGTTGGGCTCACTCCCACACACCGACTCCTCTCTAACTGCTGCTGCATACATAGCCTTGTTGGGCTCACTCCCACACACCGACTCCTCTCTAACTGCTGCTGCATACATAGCCTTGTTGGGCTCACCCCCACACACCGACTCCTCTCTAACTGCTGCTGCATACATAGTCTTGTTGGGCTCACTCCCACACACCGACTCCTCTCTAACTGCTGCTGCATACATAGCCTTGTTGGGCTCACTCCCACACACCGACTCCTCTCTAACTGCTGCTGCATACATAGCCTTGTTGGGCTCACTCCCACACACCGACTCCTCTCTAACTGCTGCTGCATACATAGCCTTGTTGGGCTCACTCCCACACACCGACTCCTCTCTAACTTGCTGCTGCATACATAGCCTTGTTGGGCTCACTCCCACACACCGACTCCTCTCTAACTGCTGCTGCATACATAGCCTTGTTGGGCTCACTCCCACACACCGACTCCTCTCTAACTGCTGCTGCATACATAGCCTTGTTGGGCTCACTCCCACACACCGACTCCTCTCTAACTGCTGCTGCATACATAGCCTTGTTGGGCTCACTCCCACACACCGACTCCTCTCTAACTGCTGCTGCATACATAGCCTTGTTGGGCTCACTCCCACACACCGACTCCTCTCTAACTGCTGCTGCATACATAGCCTTGTTGGGCTCACCCCCACACACCGACTCCTCTCTAACTGCTGCTGCATACATAGCCTTGTTGGGCTCACTCCCACACACCGACTCCTCTCTAACTGCTGCTGCATACATAGCCTTGTTGGGCTCACCCCCACACACCGACTCCTCTCTAACTGCTGCTGCATACATAGCCTTGTTGGGCTCACTCCCACACACCGACTCCTCTCTAACTGCTGCTGCATACATAGCCTTGTTGGGCTCACTCCCACACACCGACTCCTCTCTAACTGCTGCTGCATACATAGCCTTGTTGGGCTCACTCCCACACACCGACTCCTCTCTAACTGCTGCTGCATACATAGCCTTGTTGGGCTCACTCCCACACACCGACTCCTCTCTAACTGCTGCTGCATACATAGCCTTGTTGGGCTCACTCCCACACACCGACTCCTCTCTAACTGCTGCTGCATACATAGCCTCGTGTAATCGGTAGCCTCTCACACAGCAAGGCAAGACACACTCACCCCTACTAGCTTCTCCTCCAGCTGTGAGAGCCAGCGTAGCCAATAACATATACACTATGCACCAAATAAAATCATGCTGAAATATATTCTGCTTAATATATGTCTATGAAATTAAATAAAAAGGGTTGACAATAAGAGAGCAAATTACAGCATGCTGTTGTTGACTGTCTTTTGCCTAAAGCCTTCTCATTATCAAATCATGGCAACATGAAGGTCCGACACCGATTGGAGCATGCACTTCACGCTGCTTTACTACACATATACATGTAGCACGGGACAACTGGGAGAGAAGCTATGGGGTAGGGAAGACGCTGCATATTTACTCTACTCCGACCAGAACATGGACATATTTGGGTGGGTTGGGGAGGGAGGAACATGTGGGAAGAGGTAATTGTAAAATATTTCCTCCCTCCTAACCACACTGCTTCTGGTCGAGGAAGACTGTCTCTTTAACTGCCTAGTTTCAGCTGAGATGTTTTTTGGTAAAATTTATTAAATTTCTTATTTTAAGGATTTTTTTTAGAGGGGAGGAGTTCAGCCCATGCCTACCTGATATATTTAGAGTCAGTAATTTAGAGGAAACATTCCTGTTTAGACCTTAGGAAGTACAGTAGGTATCATTTAGAACTTTTATAGGGCACTGATTCCTGCTCAGATCATCATCTTCTTTCCTGCTTATGAAATGCATTTTTAGTTTCCTGCTTAGGCCCTTATGAAATGGCATCTTGTTTCTTGCTTAATTAAACCCTTATGAAATGCATTTTTAGTTTCCTACTTAGGCCCTTATGAAATGCACTTTGTTTCCTGCTAATGCATTTTTAGTTTCCTGCTTAGGCCCTTATGAAATGTTTCTTGCTTAATTAAACCCTTATGAAATGCATTTTTAGTTTCCTACTTAGGCCCTTATGAAATGCACTTTGTTTCCTGCTTAGGCCCTTATAAGTCAAACCATGAAGCAGCATAAAATGAGTTCACATCTGCAGCAATAAAACTTGCAGTGTTCTGAGCTCAGCAAACAAATTTCAATCATCCACAATCCACCCTCTGTTAGCCTACCCAATCAACATACCATGCCTCTTGACCTTTTCTCCGGCGTAGTGACGTCTGTGACTATGGCGGTGCTGATGGACACATTGCCCTTGGACATGCCACCAATCACACGTGCAACCACAAATAGCACGAAGCTGTGGGATATCGCCCACACGGCATACGAGATGGCCACACCAACCTGGAGAATTTTGGATATAACATAAGTAGTGAAATCAAGTGTTGTCCAGAAATGCCTGGGTCCATACTAGGATGTCCCAGCAAGCACAGCCCTAACTCCAACCTTAACACTAACTCCAACCTTAACACTAACTACAATCTTAACCCTAATTACAATCTTAACCTTAACTCCAACCCTAGTCCTAGACCTAACCTCAACAATAGCACTAACTCTGGTCCTAACCCTAACTCCAGAGCATGAACCCTAACTCTAATCCCAACACTAGCCCTAACTATGGTCCTGACTATAACTCCAACACTAGCCCCAGCCCTAACTCCACCCTGGCCCTGACCTCAACCCTAGCTCTTACTCTGGTCCTAACCCTAACTCCAACCCTCCCTAGCCTAACCTGCCTTAGACCTACACATTCTAGGAAAGAGACAAGATTCAACCACTCATGTCAGGAAGTGTCGGGGACTGTCCTGGGATCCTGAGGAGTGGCTTTAGATACACTAGATCTACATCACACTTGGCAGAACAACTGTAAGATGCAAACCCAGGTCACTTTATTAGCAGCTACTTTTCAAGTTTGGACTAATACAGCCAGTGTGCGATAGTGTGAGATTCTTCAGCCATCATCACCAACCTATCCAAGATGAGTAATAAGAATTCATATGTATACAGCCACTACTAACCATAACGGATTTGAAGTATGTTGGTAATCAACCCATCCTGCAAGAGGTTCATTAATTTCTGTTTTTGTATTAGCTGGGTCATGAATTTCTCCGCACTGTGAGTCCACACTTCCAACCAGGAAAAGTTCACTGTTGTCATGAAGAAGTATTTTGGGGGAAATAAATTGGAGGGAGGAGGGCACTAGGAGGGCACTAGAGATGAACTGCTTTTCATTCCACCTCCCCTCCGTCCATTTAAATTCCCAGGACAAACTGCATGCAATAGCCTTACCATACTCAAGATTAGGACAGTCTTCCGGCCCAGGATATCGGAAGAGGCACCAATAATGGGAGATACCAGGAACTGGAGCATAGAGAACAACGACCCAAGAAGACCTAGAGTGTGTTGAACAACACGAGAGGGGAGAGAGAGACATCACTCACTGGCACAACCATCACTTATACACAACCATCACTTATAGCACAACAACAACAAATAGAAGTGCCACATGCGAGTATACAAGATCAACACATTCCTTATATGTGATAAACATATGTACCAGGTGTGAGCTTGTGTGTGTGTGTGTGTGTGTGTGCATGCATGTGTTCATGCGTGTGTGTAGTGTTGAGGGGGAAACAGGTTTTCCAGCAGGCTATGTAGACAGGCTGTAATTTTAAACTCGTTTAATCTAGCCACTTTTGTGACCAGGCTGTCTTATCCATCAAGTCACCACTTAGTGGTTCAGAAGAACAAACCCACACTCACTTCATACATGAGGTACACCAACAAAAACTGAGGATCCTGTGAAGTACTTCAACTGCCAATTATAATTTCCTGTGGTCTGCATGAGCGTCCTGTTAGTGCTCATCTGCATATTCAGTCTTCTCCATCAAAGCCTCTCTCTCTCCTCTACTGACTGTGCAGCCAGTTTCCCTGCTCTTGCTTGTCTCCCCCTCACCCATGCAGTCCAGTGTCTACTGGCTAATTGAAATCATGTGGCTAGCAAATGCAACTGACAACCAGTTCCTGTTTTCCTGTGCTGCGCATGCTCACACTGGCCTGTTCCCGACCACAACTTGAGATTAGACATAATCCAGTATATTGATTGATGCAAAAAGAGGTCACAGTATTCTTGAACATCAAGGTGTTCGTGACACAGGGATGCCTTGAACATCAAGGTGTTTGTGACTCAGGCATGCATGACAATACATTTTCTGTGTGAGACTGAGAAATGTCATGATTAAACCTATTTTCAGAGTCCAATGTAGACTCACTTTCAGTGTGGACTGGCCTTTAAATGGAGCCCTTCTTTCACAAACTCAATGTCGACAAGCGATTTGAATACCTTAAGCTTTTGGGCTGATGTGGTGGAAGAGAGTGAGGAGTGGCTAGCATCCATCAAGGGCTAGTGTAGCCGGAATGCTAATTTCGTCATGAGATTCATGTTTTGTGTTTTTGGCAATCATATTACTGTTGGTATTACTGTTGGTTATTATTACTGTTGGTTATTGGGACCATCTCCAGTGGATAGGGACTATAATTGGTAGTGAAGGGGTCCACCTTTATTTCTCCTCCCTTTTATGTTCTCGGTTCACTTCCAGAAAATGACAATCTACTTCTCTGGTTGTAAGATTAGCGGTGTGTGTGAGGCGCGATGGATATCAGTTCATTGCAACCACGGCTTAGTTTTCAACTTGCACTTGCATTTTTTTGAGTCAACAACCAGGAAGACTTTGTGGAAAGAGTTGGTCATAAACCAGTGGTCGAGAGCAAACCAGAAACTCTTCCCCATGCAAGTTTGTGGTCACTGCTAACACAACCAAGAAGGCATCTGGCAATGGCTTTACAGCAGAAAGTTCAGTTACTGTAGAGCTCTTGAAATAGCATTGTCCACAGACTTCTCCAGTTCCTGTTCAGCCACTGCCACCACACAAGCAGTAGCTGTGAAAATGTCTCTCATTGTCACAAAAATGTGAGCGTGCAATCCAATTTGGCACATATATTTCTTGTGAGCCACAGAAGTTCTTCACATGATAACATCATAATTTACCAACCAAACACAAAAAGACATGCCTGCACCAAACTAAGTTCGGAAGGGAGGGAGGGATTTAGTCTTGTGAGGCTACATATTCACATACTCATACGTTTATGGGGTGGAAGGGGGTTGGGGGGTGAATATGGCCAGGTTTTTGTGAGTAGGCTGCCAGGATTTGAAGCGGAATTCCCCAATGATTCTTCAAATTAGCGTAAGTACACAGCAAGTAACATGCTGCCAGCTGGCACTAGAGTACCGTGCGTCTGCATTAATCACATTCCAGCTGCGCAGGAAAACACGACTGTCTTCACTATACGTAATTAATTTTGATCCTCCTTCCTTCCGTGAAAATGTGCATGCTCACGAAATTAGGAGGGAGGAAGAGGAGATGCTTACCTCCAAGAAGTACGAGGTTGAACCGCTCAGTCTCAGGCGCTCCTATGAACGAGCGAAATCCATCCACTTTGTCTATGAGATAGGAGTACAACCCTCCCTGGAAGAAAAAGGGGGGGGGGGGGGGGGAGGAAGTGGGAACAGATTCCATTACCTTCATTGAAATGTAAGTACCATTTGTCAATGTGGTTCTAATTTTCACTGTAATTATATTATTTAGGTGGCTTTTATTTAATAACGTCCACCTAAACCACAGCCGGCCAGATTAGCAGCTGTATGGAAGCAATGAAGTCAAGCTGTTTCAACCAGAAGAAGTCACTGTAATGGTTCTCGTTTCTACTACAGCAGAACAGAGTTGCACGAAATGCTGCAAACTTGCAGACCAGGTTTGTGAAGAATAATTGGGACAGTGAGCGACATTGATTAAAACAACGCTCTCTTTTACCCTTTGAGATTAGGATATTCCTGGAGGCTGAAGTTGAGAAAAATCTGGATTTTCTTCAGAACCCAACCTAGATTTTCCTCTGCTCCAAGCAAGATTTTCCTCTGCCCCAAGAAAGATTCTCCTCAGCCCCAGCACTGATTTCCCTCAGCTCAGCTAAACTATTCACTAATCTTTACCCATAACTATATCAGCAATCTTAGGCAGAGTTGAGTATTTAGCTTTATGCAAGGTTTTCTTAAAGTTCCTACGTATCCTAAATTAATTCCCATGCGACATAATTCACAAAAACTCTAGAAATTTGTCACTGTTTACACGGTTTTAACAGGTCGTACTGGAAGGGAAAAAATCATGCTATTTTCAAGAACATTCAAAATGTCAAAATCAGGTCTGGAGGAACGGTGAGCACTTTTTGCAACTTTGAAGGCCAAGCTGCAAACCATCATTAAGAGAAGAGAAAGTAGTTCAAAATAGGCTGCAGCAGACATTAGAAGAGGCCAAATTTTAAAAAGGCTGAGTGTCATTCCAATTAATAATAGTACAGGAGAGCGTGCTGTCTTTTCTCAGTTATAATGCATCTTTCAAGCATGACTTAGTTTGACTCTTTTTTTTTTTTTTAACCAGTTAGTTTAGAGCTGAACTGAGCGTACACACTCCCCTTCTGGCTACCCCCCAATAAACTATGAGGGGGGAGGAATGGAGAGGAAAGAATGAAAATGAGTATCAGTGCAATACCGGTGCAATACCGTGACTTGTTCAAAGGGGGTTCCAGAATTCAAATATATACACAAGTTCAGTTATACATTCCATTGAAGACCATATAAAATGTCTACTGCTAAAGCACAGATAGATAATTCTTCCCATCACAATAGAAAAGACAACGCACATTAGCCCACCTGATCAATCTTGCTGTAGTGCTCTAGCATGGACGGTATCAAAGGCAGTATGACAGTAAAACCAATCAAGTCAATCAGTAGTGAGATGAAAACCACCATCAGGGTCCAGTGTGAATCAGATTTGCTTGGTTGTCGTGGTGCAGCATCCTTCTCAACCATGTTTCTCCTCTCATTCCCACTCTTACAGTTCCCGTCCATAGCTGTAGCAGAGTTTTGCGCTCAATCTTCAGCACTCTTTAATCACACAAACACCAGCTGTTTCCGCGCATGCGAAGGAACCAGTGGTCTCGCGCGTACTAGCCCAGTTAGGTAGGTAAAGGGTCGAACTCAAAGAGGCTAAGCGTGGTGGTTAGGGTTCGGAGCTCCTTGAGCGACCTTCTTCTCCCGGTGTAAGCGCCATATGGCGTAATTGCCTTTGAAAAATCATAAAAAATCAATCATTGGGTTGTTTTGCAAAACAAAAATATCGCTATATTAATAGCGCCTTGGTAACTAGGGAAATCCCGCCGTAAAGTTCAAGGGGTCAATTCTTCCCTAGAATTGGAAAGGCTATCTTTTGATGAGGTGCTCACAGCGGTCCTGGACGACGACTTCGGGTTGTCTGACGATGAATCTGAGGAAGGGGAGAGTGAAGCTATCTATGCCTACTGTGGACAGCCCAGTTTGGATCGTTACCAAGTAGAGCTACTTGGCAAAGACTTTTCCAATCGAAACCATGGCAGTATGGACGAAGCTATGGCTGTTGGAGGTGAAGGTATTGATCCTGGCAGCCCTCCTGGTAAGTCAATGTTCTTTGCTAGCTATATATAAAGCCTGATAGTCTGGAGAGCTAGCTAAATCATGGTGTTAGCTACACCAGTGTAATAATAGCCTACTTTCCTTTATAGTTCTAGCTGTACTTTATTCCTTGACTTGTCTAAGAAGTTGACGAATAACAACTCTATCGTGTTCAGGTTTGATGGAGCAAGTGATGGACCATGACGGAGATAATACAATGGCACTGTTTAGTATGTATGGCCAGAGTGACAAGGGGTAATCTTCCGACTCCTGGGAATCGCCATGAGTCGAGGGTGAAATGTATGTGCTGTGATGTCCATCTTTGCATATCATAACCTTGTGCAATACTGGCTGTAACTCATTATAATTTTTTTGTAACCTATCACCAAATTGTACACTTTGTCTAGTTTATATCACTTGTATATCATACAAACTATGACAGACTATGAGTATGTAATTACAGAGTATTGTATTGTATAATTGCTCTTTGACTCTGGGTACATTGTATCAATATTATTGGTTATGGGAATTTTATCAATATTATTGGTTATGGGAATTCTATACAGTAGAAATTATGTCCTCTCTGTTAGTCAGGCAAACGTCTGTTATACCACAGCATATCTCAGTTGTTCCTAAAGTTGGCTGAAAATAGAAGGATATTTATAATCTACAATACAATAATATACAAACGATTTTTTTTTAAATTTAATAAACATCATAATGATATTCATACAGGTGTGGTTTCGTTACCTAGCAACATGGCTTGACCACAATAATGTCCAACATAAGAGCTATCTTGTGGTATATGGTTGCTAGGGACTTGTTAACCTGATTTAATATCAATTTATTTGTACTTAAGGGGGTCCACTACCCAAAAAAACAAAAAAAAACACAACTTCTCTCTGCTTCAGAATTTTTATTTGAAATCTTGTATGATGTGTACCTATACACAGACCTACCTTCTGGTGCTGTACAACTGATCCGGACTTAGTGAACATTTAAGATTTCACGAGGACGGTCATATTTGGAGACAAATTTACTTTGGGATTACACAACTTACCACAGGGGAAATTACAAAGTATGAAACACAATATAACATTGAGTTTTTTTTAAATAGTGCGATCATGGACTTTAAAAACGATTGCAATATCTTGGTAGCATTTTCATTGTTTTTTTGTACCTGTTGACATCATACTTGCTTAAAATTAAAAACAGAGAATGTCATCTTGTAGCGAGGAAACAGAATCTATATAATTTTTTCTGATTACTCCAAATAGAAAAAAGTCAATAACTCTGTTTAAGGCAGCTTTTTAATATCTGAAACCGCCGATTTTTTCTTTAAAAAAATACCCTCCTTGAATCCTTTGCTACTAATATATATAGCAATTATCACATGCTTTGCAGCAACTGATACGTTTCTGAGAGAGAAAAACCTTTTTTTTCTGCATACAAGAAAGAAAATGGATAATAGATAATAACAACAGCCTAGGACACAGGGATAGCTGCACAGATGATGTACAAGTGAGCTGCTTGGCAAGGCAAGTAGTAAAATATAAATGGCTAAAAACTAAAACAAAACTTTGACATGTAAATTCATTTTAAAGTCCATCAAGGGTCTCAGCTTGTGCTTGTTCTGGTATTGAACATGTGATAATGAGCACGGCACAGAGGAATATGCTTGGCTTGATTTTTTTTGTAAGTCTGTAAGATCGTACAGGGAGTTTTTGATTCATGGCTCGGTGAACCAATTTCTAGTGGGTGATAATTGATTATCATACCTCTGTCGATTCAGGCAACACAAGAGAATCGGTAAAAGGTCATCTACACAATGATGCACCTGTCAGTCTTGGCTTCACAGATGCTAGTGTTCACAGCAAGAACAATAGTCTACAAAGAAAAATCCAGCAAAGGATAACCCAACCAATGATCACAAGAATGGGACTTCAGAAGACTAAAAGTTCATTGTGCTGATGTTAGAATGTCCCAAAGGAACTTTTAGGAAGCTTCAGCTAACATACCAGATCAAAATGTCTTTCGTATCTAAGTAAATAATCAATGTCCTGCACCTACAATGTAGTTTTTCAGATCTACAAATGCCACAGGTGTTCTTCTCCAATTAGATGGGTCAAAGCAAGAAAGGGTGTGGAATTCTGCTCTCATAAAGGAGAGGTACAATCTGGTTTGGAATCCAAGTCAATAAAAGTGAGAAATTCCCCTATATTACTATATACGCTATAGGTTGACAATGTGCTGCATATGTAACTTGCGACTTGTGGACTCGTGCTGATGAGGTAATATATACCCATAGTGTAAGATTTCTATCCTGTCACCCAATCTCTGCCTCTATGACCAAGTCCTTTGCTCTCGGCCATTCCAGCCTTTGATCAATCCACTGACCACTCTCTCTCCCTTTAGTGACTCCAAGTGATGTTTCCCTTCCCCAGTCAGTCATGACTACCTACCACTCTTAACGTTTGTCTTTTAAACACACACAATCTGGTCAATGAATTCCATGCTTTTGTGTACTCTCACAACGACTCCATTTTATGTCGCACTGAAACTTGCCTATCAGATTCCGAGATATGATTCCACTTGGAAAAAATGCCATAACTTTTCAATAATTTTTGCGTCTCATATCTCAAAAGATAGTCCCTTCAGTGGGCTTTGCAATTGATATTTGTAAGGTAGTGTTACAACCAACCATAGCTTACTTACTCCCCAAAGACGACCACCTCATTTATCTCCGATTTTACATGATAATCCTAAAGAGAAACCTTAAATTCGTGTTTGTAGTAGTAGCTTTATTTTGGGTAAAGTTCGAACAATGAGTAGAACCGTTTGACATCTCGAAATCCAGTCCTGCAACACTAAGGAGTCCTGATGGCATCTCCAGAGCAAGCTGTTTGAGGTGGGTGGAGCCGAATGTTCCTGTCCCCCAGTGACTTCTGCATAGGATGGAGCAGTAGTTGAAGGTTGAGGTCCTGCAGTTGTATATGTTATTGCATGGGCATCTGCATGCCTAGATTCAGTTTCCTTCCTAATTGGCATCTTGGCAGACTAACACGAATTTGCAAGTGAGCAGGGCAGAAGGTAACTGGCCCAATCAATGGCTGGCTATGATGTGCTGTCAGTGTTGGGTGCAGTTTCCTCATGGCTTCCTGCATATGTAATAGCAGCTATGTGGAGGGGTTGTCTGGTGGTGGCTGCAATTTTAGTGCCTCACCATAAATACACCAACTCAGCTGCTGAACCTAAATCATCCTTGGGTGATGTCCGAATGCCAAGCATGAAAATCGGGAGCTCTTGCATCCAGTATGGGCCATCCAGTCATGCCCTATAAGAGAGGCCCTGAGCTGACAATTGAAGCGCTGTGGGTGATAATTGGGCTGTGGGTGATAATTGGGACGTGGGTGATAATTGTGGTGTGGTTGATAATTGGGATGTGGGTGATAATGGTGGTTTGGTGTTCTGTGCACCTAAAAAAGATTAAACTGTCCACACAGATCTGATGTAAACTAACGACTCTGTCTGAGGAGATATTACTCAGAACACCAAAACTGGCAATGTGTTCTAGTATTGCTCTGTGATGGCAGCAGTCTGTTTAGCCATTGGAAAGGCCTATGTCCATCTGATGAACCAATCAACTTTACTGTGAACAGATACTTCATGTCCCATAACTCTGGCAGAGGGCTGGTAACAGCTGCTCGAACTTTTGGCTGGGTTATTGTCTATGTTGGGCACCTTTACCTTCTTGCATTGCATGCAAGTCTCTGTGCCCAATGTCCCATGTCTTTGTTGATGCCATGCCAGATGAATCTGCCACCATCATCTTGCATGACGTATGGATGCCTGGGTGAGAGAGGCCACGGACTGCATCAAGCAACCATCTACACCGAATGCAAAGGACCAACGGCACTGATAATGAGGTCAGTGATGACTGTATGTACATGTGGCCTGCACAGGTCTTCAAACAGACAATTCTAATCACCTCTTTTACATGTATCACTGGCACTTGACCCAGCACTTTCTCATCGATTCAGGATCCCAGCTTAATGCATTCCTTGTGTCCACCTTTGACAAGCTGGCCAGTCAACATGGTGACAGCCTCATTGCGGCCAACAGGTCCTGAATCAAAGCTTTCGGCAAGTGCATGATGTCACTACAATTTGGCCCATGCCATTTCACCCGTTATTTTCTCCTCGCAGATGTGACACAGCCAATTCTCGGTGCTAACTTCTTCTGCAGCGAGAACCTCATCGACTGCAAGAACAGATGCTTGGTTGACGTCAGCACTTATGCCAACTCGGGCAGCCTCCAACATCCTTGCAACAAGATTTCGATGCCGGCAGAAGTTTATAGCACAACAGCAGGCAAGGCTTGGACGCTTTTGCTTACATCCTCTCCCACTGCTTTTCCACCAATTATACCAAACATGGTGTGCAACACCACATTCCTACAGATGACCTCCCATCTTCTCATGCCAAAATACAGTGCCTCTCAGCTGCCAAATTGGCTGTGGCAAGGAGGGAGTTCTTGACCATGGAAAATTGGGTATGTTCGCCGCTCCGATAGCATGGGCTTCACCCTTGCACCTTGTCCCCAAGCCCAATGGATCGTGGCGCCCATGTGGTGACTGCCACCAATTGAATGAGAAGACCAAGCTGGATTGTTATCCTGTCCCACATGTCGAGGATTTTGCCGCCAACCTTCATGGTAAGAACTTTTTCAGCAAAATTTACCTGGTCAAAAGGATCAAGAGGTTCCATCAGATACCCATCCGGCCCTCAGGAAATACCAAAAAATGATTTAAGGTATTGTTCGAACTCTACCCAAAATAAAACTACTATGAAAACTAAATTGTGACCCTGAATCCAGTCCTGCAACACTAAGAGTCGTCACAACTTTGACTCCTAAACCTTGCTTTACCTGTCCATGTTTTAATAAGTTCTAATGCTCCTACTCCTCCCTATTTCCCAACATCTCTCTTTACTCTTACTTAACTCATGCATTTTCACTTCCAGGCTGTGTAGCTCACTGCTAACAGACTCAAGAACCAATCACACTAAATGGTAAACGGTGCATACAACATTCTTGTTTGATAGTAGTACTCCTGTATTCCTTATTCTAAATGGTGGATGCCAAAAACATGCAAAACTCGAAACTAGATAGATTTATTTAATTAGGAACGTCTCTCCATAATCTTTAATAAATGAGCTACAGGGAAAATATGTTATGTTCCATAGTATCCAAGATGGCTTCTTGGTGTTCGATTTTCAGTTTTCCATTCCTGCAGAGGTGAATGGAGCAGAGGTGAATGGAACTGAAATATGTATAATTGACTATCTATGTTTGTGTTCATGTATGTATATTTATTCTAGACGGTGGTTCAGCCAATTTTAGCTCAAAACATATCCAGCAGGCCTTTAATCCTTTGGCGGCAGTAAACTGGCGACAAAATGTTGAAGGCTAGAGCATCTACAGGCAAAACATTGAGAGGGAATAAGAGTAATTGAGAAAGTCATTGTACTTCCAATGCTTAACCCCTAATTTAAAATGGTGGACAAAGTTGATATCTCAGCTAAAACTCACTGGCAGCTTCTTAGTATTTTCTAGATCTCAAAAAGGCCTTTGATTCTGTTCCTCACAAACCGTTAATTGATCTTTCCTTCCTGCACTTCCCTCCATACCTCATAAACTGGCTTCACTCCTATCTTTCAGCACATTCGTAACAAGTGATCATCACAGGTACCACCTCCTCACCTGTCCCTGTATCTTCTGGTGCCCCTCAGGGATCTATAATAGGTCCTCTCCTCTGTATAGTTTATATCAATGGAGTGTGTAACATGCCTTTGTCTGTCTTATCTAAGCTTATTCTCTACGCTGACGATATCCTTCTTTTTCGCCCCATCAATTCTCACTGATTTTTCTCTCTTTCAGAATGACCTAAGCTGTATCTCTGCCTGGCTTGCTTCCCAATCTCTCACACTTAATCTAATGAAGTCAAAATACATGCTTATTTCATCTCTTCTTACTAAGTCTCTGCCACCTCTGTGTATCTCTGGTTCTCTAATTCAGTTAATGACTGAGTTCAAGTACGTGGGAATCTTCTTTTCTTCAACTCTATCCTGGAATAAACACATTTTTTACATATCTTCCAAGACTCATTTACTTCGCCTTCTCTACCGTCATTTCTACTGCTATTCAGACACTTCTACTCTTCTTCACCTCTACACCATTCCCATCTGGAGTACTGTTCTTTTCTCTGGGACCCTCAATCATCCCATCTTTCTTCTCATCTTGAGAGAATACAATACTTTGCATGTAAATGATGTAGTAAACAATGGTCCCCGGACTTCACTTCTCTTCTCACTAAGCTTCATCTTCCATCTTTATATTCTCGCCACCGTAATGCCAAATTTATCTTTTTCATTCACAATAACATAGATTTTCCTTCAAGTAGTCCATGTGATTGTAGCCGAGATATGTTGTGTGTTTGTTTGTTTTTAGAGTTGCCGTCCGCCATTCTAAAAAAAGTGTGTCAAACAAATTTAGGAAGTGCTAACTGCACTTTCAGACAATAGCACGTGAGCTAGTTTTACAACAAAAAACCTGCTCCCTGGATGACCCCTTACCCACCCTAAATTACACTTCAGTGCCTAACCTGTATCTACACTAGTTTGGTGTTATAGCTATTTTTTAAGCTTTGGGGTCATGACATGGCCATGAGCATGGCCTAAGGCCTAAAACTTTCCTGGGGTGAAGAGGTTTCTAATTATGTGTGACCAAGTCTATAAGCCACACACCCACAAAACTACATACATGTATTTGTGAGATTGACTCCTCAAAAAAAAATAATAAAACATGAATTTCTAATGTTCAAGATGACCCTTTACCTATGAATAATAGATGATGTAATATTGGTCTTCATTGCTATAATTGTATGGTACACATTGTAAATTCATATTTCAATTTCAACGGTCCATATCTTTCTACATTTGTTTCTATTTCTCTTTTCCACTCGCATAACTTACATCAGTTTGCAAAAACTTCAGTACAAGAAGACTCGCAAATTTTCCATTGCACATGTGCTTTTTTGATAGCGGCAAAAAGGTATGATTAGTGATATTTGTCGATGATGCAATCTGGAACTAAGTAAAGATCACACATGTATAAGCAAGACAAATGATGCTCTCAGTTCTTCTGTTTTGTCTGTTGAGTTCTCGCTCCTTGGAAACTATTAACAAGTCCGAAGGAGACTGTAGCTGATCCTCTTCTAAAACAGCTGCTTTTTGGTTGGTGGAGTTCTCCTTACCAAATCCTTGAAGGCTATAGCTGACTCTATCTGCACACAGTCAACAATTGCAACAACATATGATATGTGCTGATATTTGTGTAGTGGATAATGTGGTCTGCATGGGTACAGTTGACAATATCATTGGCATGTGCTGACATCTGTGCCATGTACAACAACAATAAAAGTAAGAAAAATGCTTACAAGACCTGGAGACCATAAAGCCCTCCACTTGGTATAATACTCCACCACTCAACTACAGGCGTGGTGGAGGATTATATGCCAACTACAATAATATCCAGGCTGAGTGGTGGAGGATTATACGCCAACTATAATAATATCATGGCTGAGTGGCGGAGGATTATATGCCAACTACAATAATATCCAGGCTAAGTGGTGGAGGATTATATGCCAAATGAGTGGTGGATTATATGCCAACTAAAATAATATCCAGGCTGAGTGGTGGAGGATTATACGCCAACTATAATAATATCATGGCTGAGTGGCGGAGGCAACTACAATAATATCCAGGCTGAGTGGTGGAGGATTATATGCCAACTTAATAATATCCAGGCTGAGTGCCAACTATAATTATTTTCATATACACTAAATATTTGGTGGGTCATCAAACTATTCGTAGTCTACATAGGTATGGGTAGCAATGAACAATACCAATCTGCTAATTTTTGTCTCACTAGCCAGACCCTCATAGGTAAGCAGAAGAAACATTCATTATTGAGAAGGTCATTGTATAGCAGAAGCTAAGGTCGACTGTGTAAGAACTGCTGACAAGATGTGACACTCCTTTGGATGGACAACTATTCATCATTCAGTGAAATGATGAGTGACAGGTTATGCCTGCAATTCTTGTTTTCTGGTTTCCAACGATCATATTTTGCTACAATTCGCTTTCAAACCCAATGTCATTTTTAGAGCTCTTGATAGGAGCATTGATTTTTGCATACTGCAAGTTGATTCGAAGAAAAGAATTAGTTAGCTCACATGTGGTGGCCTACAACTATAGCCAATTTCCTTTGGCTGATATCCTTCACAAACCAGTTTACAACCCTTCTCAACACTCCACTGGTGAGGTCACCAGAGAGGGGAGTGCACTTTTTGAGTGATCCTGGATGTTGCCAGATATTATCTTCGCAATAGCATATCATTTGAAAGCACATAGAATTATAAAGGAACATCAGAATGATGTCAGTTGCATGCAAATAATGCTGTGATCAGGGTAACACTTGACTTTGATGAGGGTAGCAAATACATTCTCAGTGGTTTTAGCAATAACAAATAAGTGTATTCATAGTTGTATGAAGACACTAAAATGAGAACTCCAAAATCCCATCATTAAGACAACCTTTTTCTGACAAGCATACGATCAGGAATCCCCATCACCACATCACTGGTAAATACAGTCATGATGTTCCTCAAATAGATGCCCATTGCTTACATGCAATATTCAGTTAACATAAACTTCTTTTCCCTTTTGTTTGTGCAAGTAAATTTGAATTCAAAAAAGTGTTCCTTTATAACTTTCAAATGATAAGCTAGTGCGCATTTTAGAGAAGATAATATCTGGCAATATCTATAGTCACTCACTCCCCTCTCTGGTGATCTTACCAGTGTAGTGTTGCAAGGGCTTCTGGTTTGTGGTGTCAAGGATATAAGCAAAGGAAATTGGCTACATATATTAGTTATAGACACCACATGAAAGCTAAACTGATCAAGTCATTTCATCAAATCGCCATAACTTGCCTTATGGCTTCACAATGATAGATTGAATCATCTAGAATTTAATTAGTAGCAAAGTACAGAGATAGTACCACACAACGACAGGAATTTGGCATGTGCAACAAAACCACGATGTGAATTTGACCTGACTCTCACCTTCCATGGGCATGTATTAGAGTCTGGCTGATGAGCCAATTTGCTAATATCCTCAGGCTATCACTACAAAGCTGCTAATAGCCTCAAGAACTGGCTGATTTTAATAAACACTACAGTCAGAAAACGGTTGGCACTATCAACAGCACAATCGGGTCTGTGGTGATGGTCCAGAGGAAGCCTTCCTTCAAGACTTATCTTGTGCGAGTGATGTCCACAAAGGTCAACCTAGCAAGTCTGAGGGAACACAATTAGTACGTACATGTGTTGCTGAAAAGCATGAACATTGGCAATCCATGGCTGGTGCAGACATGAACCGTGGCTCTACACTTCATACTTGGAACTTGCTACTTGCTCTATTATGCTATGAGAAAGCAGTTATTAACTGCATGTCAGTTCCATTGAAATAATGTAAGCGAGGCATTATATGCAGGTAGGATTAAATGAGCAAGCATGTTTCATGAAACAATTTTAAGAAATGTTCTGACATTTCTGGTGATACATTCATCACATTTTACATGCTGTGTTACTCCACTTCCATGTGTTGCATGGCCCACCAGAGTGCCACCATGCATGGCCTGCCAGAGTGACACCATGGGTGCTTGCATGGCCTACCAGAGTGCCCCCATGCATGGCCTGCCAGAGTGATACCATGTGCTGCATGGCCCACCAGAGTGCCACCATGGGTGCTGCATGGCCTACCAGAGTGCCACCATGTACTGCATGGCCCACCATGCATGGCCTGCCAGAGTGCCACTATGTGCTGCATGGCCTACCAGAGTGACACCATGTGTGCTGCATGGCCTACCAGAGTGCCACCATGTACTGCATGGCCTACCAGAGTGCCACCATGTACTGCATGGCCTACCAGAGTGCCACCATGTACTGCATGGCCTACCAGAGTGACACCATGTGCTGCATGGCCTACCAGAGTGCCACTGCATGGCCTACCAGAGTGCAACCATGTACTGCACGGCCCACCAGAGTGACACCATGTACTGCATGGCCTACCAGAGTGCCACCATGTGCTGCATGGCCTACCAGAGTGCCACCATGTGCTGCATGGCCTACCAGAGTGACACCATGTACTGCATGGCCTACCAGAGTGCCACCATGTACCGCATGGCCTACCAGAGTGACACCATGTGTGCTGCATGGCCTACCAGAGTGCCACCATGTACTGCACGGCCTACCAGAGTGACACCATGTACTGCATGGCCTACCAGAGTGTCACCATGTACTGCATGGCCTACCAGAGTGCCACCATGCATGGCCTGCCAGAGTCACATCCATAGCCTGTTAGCTTGTTGGCAAAAGAAATTCCTTTACACACAGCCTATCTTACAACACAGCATTTACCATAAATTATATAGTATCTATTAGCCTTTTTGGAAAGTTAACATTAGCTGTTGTAGGCATGCCTATCCAATCAGAATCAAGATCCAGCAATACTGGATGCAATTCCACTTGCTCTCTCACTCTGGATGATGCCAAGACTTAACACACTTTGGTACACTGTGGCCACACTCTAGTTGATATAACAAGAAGCAATATGTTATTCCTCATTTATCGATGAGACATCAAGGGAGGAGGTGCATGTCAGTGCAGCATGGTTTGGTACTGTCACAGGAGGGGAGGTAATACCTGTGAGTGCAGCACAGTTTGTTACTCTCACCACAGGGGAGGCAGTGCATGTCAGTGCAGCATGGTTTGGTACAGTCACAGGATGGGAGGTAATACATGTGAGTGCAGCACAGTTTGTTACTCTCACCACAGGGGAGGAGGTGCATGTCAGTGCAGCATGGTCAAGTATCGTTAATCCCACAGAAGTACAGACCCTCCCGCCATTATACTTTTAATTTCCCTATTTGTTTGGCAGCTGATTAGCATTTGCTAATTTCTATGGAGGAGATGCTTAATGGATATTTCCATCCATGTGTAGATGAAGTCAGCAGTTGTGTGCATATGTGTGTGGGTGAGTATGTGTGTGTGCGTACCGGTGTTTGTGGTGCATATTCATGTGGTGTGGGGTCTGGGGGTATGTGGTATGCATTGGGCACAGAATGCCTGGGCATGTATACATGAGCACATAGGACTTGTGACATATTATATTGCCAATGTATGCATATGGGCATAAACAACAGCAGCTGCATTCTGAACCTAAAGCAACCCAACCCTGGTTACCTTAGCCTCACACAAGCATGTCTTAAGGCAACATGAACATGTGATATCCACATACTTGACCAATACTCATTTTGGTAGCCAAAGTGATGAACTTACCTAGATGTGTTCTGTGTTCTGAATTCTGAAAAGTAGTTGCTCCTGTTTAGATTTCTTTACTGTAATTTTGTTTCATATAGAGTGTGACATAGTGAGGAAACACAGATATGTATGCTTACATAGTTTTGCATTGAATTATTTTTCTCTTGAGAAGTAGTTACTCCAGTTTACTCTTTTTTAATTAAAAATTTTTTTTTTTTAATGAGTGTGTGTGTGTGTGTGTGTGTGTGTGGGTGTGACAAGGAGAATTGCATGGAAATCTTCTAAGCATACCATATTCTTGTGTATAATTACTTTTTAAGTTCTTTTGGACAATGGATACAGCCAGAATGGAGTCAGTTGAAGAGATGTCCGGTGATAGCTGGATCAAGTTCCTCAGACTTCCCTGGAATGTAGCAGTTTAGGGTAAACTATAGTGGAGATGGTTTTAGTTGCCAGGAACTTGATATGTGGATCTGCTGTGCTGACTGAACCTCCTAGCAAGCAGGATTCTATTCCTTCACCTTCCTTTCCAGAAAGCACTGTACTACTTCCAGGCTTCTTGTGGCATAAGAATCAAAGTGAACTTCCAAGACATCCTAGAGCTTGAGAGTTGTTATTAGCCGACTCAGCTTTATGTGTTAGGACTTTGGAGCCTCCATAGATTCTGCACACTTCACTGAATATATAGCTCAAAAATTAGATCTCTCTTTTGATATTTAAAATGTTGCATAAGGTATAACTATGCCAAAGTTTCATGCAGCCAAAGTGGGGGTAATTCAAAATCTGAGTGCCAGAACTGGCAGTAGTTGTGGTTCCTGGTTGGAAAGTGCTAGCAAGTTGTAATTATTACCTGTGGCTAGAGCAATCTCTACTCTACAAAACAAGATTATTTATTAGGTACTAAAATGTGATGAAGTAGGCAAGTAAGCGTACTGAAAATCAATTTTCTTGCAACTGGAAAACTAATGATTTTCAAAAAATTTCTATTGAAAAATAGAGGAACTCCAAAGTATAATATCAACAAATTCCTTTTAAAAGAGGATTTCATCGACCCCTCCTGGAATATGTGCTTGAAAGTTTTTGTGTTTTAACTTTCTAAAAATTTAAATTCACATGCTCTCTCTCTCTGCTATGCCGGTTGAAGAAGAAACTTTTACATTTGCTAGAAGAAGAACGAGTGTGCCTTAATTTAATAGATGCAGATCGTATTGGGATTGTAGATTGTTGTATGTAATGGCTAATATTAAAATTGGTTGTAGGTGACTTCAATGATGCCAAGTAGAACATAATGTCATTGACTTCCAAATACATCATGAGAGGAAGAAGTTGCAGTTTTGTAAGTCTAGCCTTGTAGTTGCTGGTAGAATCCTTCAACATGTATTTTGTTGCACGCCTTTGGATGGAATCTAATGATTTGATGTTCTTAATAAGATGGGGGCACCAAATTTGTGAACAATAGGTTAGAAGAGACCTTACCAAGGTGATATATAGACTTTCCTTGAAAGAAATTGGTATGGCCGTACTGAAAGTGCGTCTAATCAAACCTAAAGCTCTGTAGGCTTTGGCACTTATGGACTTGTGATAGTCATCCCAAGAGAGGTTACTCACCAGAATTACACCCAGTCATGGGGCAGTTTTCCTGGACACATAGTTCCTGATCACCAAGATAGTATGGGTGGAGGATGCATCAGCAATTTCATTAATATACAAGATAAAAAGGAGAGGACCAAGTACATTCCCTTGAGGCACGCCTGAAACAACTGGCAATGGTTAGAAGAGTGCTGAATACTCACTTTTTGCTAACGGTTAGTGAGATACGTTTTGAACCAGAATAACAGTTTGCCACTAATACCATACATTTGTAGCTTGCAAAGAAGTTTAGCATAAGGTAAACTGTCAAAAGCCTTTCGCAAGTCTAAGTAGATAGAGTCAAGATACACAGTGAGTGGGTGGAATTGTGGACTTATAAGAAGATGCCCCCCCTCTCCCCTGCACACTCTTGCACCAGCTTAGATTCATATTCATATTTAGCCTGGACAATGGATTCCTCAACCAATGACTTCAGATGGGACAGCTTCAATGCCATTTGGGTTCCGTTTGAATTTCTTTCTAAGAGTTTTCAAGCAATTGATCTTATGCTTAACATTGGACGTCCACTTTGGACATTGTGGTCTACATAAATGAACCATTTGTCTACAGCATGACATAGCTTCGAAGATTGTGTGGGAGATGAAGGACCAAATGAATTCTAAATCATTGGACAAGTAACAGCAGTTACAATTACAATCCAATAAGTGTACAAGCACATCCCAGAATAATCAGCCTCTGAATAGTCACACGGGTCTAACGTACATTCTGTTATTGAACCATTAAGTCTCAAATTGAATCTGATCAAATCATGATCAGAGGATTGAATAAAACTGCCATCGCAAGTAACCTCGATGCCACTTAAGTCATTAGTAAAAACCAGATCTAAAATATTACCACCAACATGCGTAGGAGAGTCTACCGGCTGGAACATAAAGTTTTCAATTACAAACTCACAGAAGTACTCGGAGGAAGGAGAAGAGCAGGATAAAGTTGTCCAACAAACATCAGGCAGGTTGAAGCCACCAACAAAGATACATTGGTTATCATCCTCAAGAGAATTATTTGTCAAGTTGGAATTAGGAGGAACATATACCAGACTTAGAATAACAGGCTTATCACAGAACAAACTTGACAGGGCTTCAGAAATGGCTAATAATCTAACTGCACGTATGGCAATTAATATTCCACTGCCACGAGTGGAACGATCATGCCAAAATATAGTGTACCCACTTGGTATAATCTCACTTGGTATATCTCAGAGTCAAAAATATTGCTGGTTAGTCAATTTCAGTTAAGCAAATTATGTCATAATCGGATGCATAGCTGCAATATTAATGGGACTATGAATATTGAACAAACATATCTGTAGTGAGCCTAGTCATGCTTCAGAGGAGTTTGGGTTCCACAAAACAGGAGGTGGTGAGGGATGAGGAGAGGGGGCAGTAAAGACCGGTGTGTGGGCAGAGTCGGAGATAGATTTTGTACTAAATGGCTGTCTCATTGCTATAGTTGACTAACTCCAACTTGCCCTTAGAGACATGCATGGAACTTCTTATCAACAATCAACTTGGAACCAAATATCCTGATCTTATTCCTTTCAACTCCTGACTCAATAAGCTTCCATCTTTCCTTTAGAAAAAGTAGATCCGGTTTAATACTCATAGGACTTGCAAGCCTTCTCTTTGCTAATATGTTCGAGACATCTGCAGTTCAGTAAGTTTGACTAAAATTAGCCTTGGATGATCTGAGTTGTTGTTGAATTTTCCTAGCCTGAAGTGATCTCTCACTGAGTGAGAATACAGGAACAGAAGTGTCTAAAGGGTGTGAAAATGGATTAGAGTCATTTTTTTGTCTGGAACCTGGTTCAGATTCTTCAATACCAAAAAAGATCACATTGAACTTCCATTCATAGTCAAACAGAAATGATTTTCGCTTCTTTTTATTATCACCAATGGGCAGGTTGAATTTCCTGTTTTCCTGGGGAGGGCTTTTCTTGGGAATTCAAGTACCAATCTTTAGCATCAGAGTACAGAGCTGAGGTTACTACGGAATTCTCACTCAGCTGGAGCCTGGTCGGAGCCAATGGTCTCACTTTTTTGGAGCTTGAGGATATCTTGCTCTTGAGTTCATTGGCCTCCTTGAATAGTCTGGACACTGAAGACTTTAGCTGGTCCACAGACAAGTTTAGCCTGGCAATCTCTGACTCTTGGAAATCCAGGCGGCAACCTGAGCACTTGAAAGGGGTTGAAATGTTTGTTTCTGCTATGAATGCTGACCTTGACAGGCCAGCACATTTCCTGTGAAGCCAGGTGCTACACACAACTTCGCATTTGGCTTCATGTCCATTATTTTCTTCAACAACAGGTTCCACGCATATAGGACAGTCTGGACAGATGAAGACTGACATTTTCGACACTAGTTCTTCCCCCTTAGGTATGTTACGCTTGCTCCTGGGCTTTATCATTTTCGACGCCATTTTTATCACTTCATTGGACAAATCCAGCTTGTCTTGTACTTCATTCCAGTCAAAATCAGTGAATTGCCCAAGTATCTAGCTAGCTACCATTGATAGGGTCCCGACAGAAACTTAGCAGGCAAGATTGGTGGAAGAATTATGAACGTGAACCTAATTAATCCAGTGCTTGGAATGCAATTTTGAAACATCAGTGCTGCTACAATATAATTTCAGAAATTCACTTACTTTTTTAGGAAACTTCACTAGTTTTTATTTCATTTTTCAGTGTGATGGATAAGTTTTATTTTAGCATTGTAGGGGACCTGCATAAGAATTTGAGAGTAGCAGTATAGGTAATATTTGGAGCATTATTTGGAGGAGCCTAATCTACAACTTGAGGTCAGGCACACCCTTACATGCATTGAAGCCATGTAGTTATAGCAGCAGACTTACATTTTGGAATGCAATAATTGCAATAATTAAGAGAAAAGCACAACACACACACACACAAACCCAGGTATATATGTCGCCTTTCATGTAATGACACTTTTGTTGAGGCTCTATTATAAGCAATTTGCGGCAATTTACTAGTATACTGGAATGTCAATTCTAACATGATATCAAGCAACATGCTAAACATTTACTTCACCTCAGAGCTGTGTACTCCCTCTTACACCAATGAACAAAGGACATTTCTAGCTAACTGCACATTTACAAGGCATTGTAACTACTAGAACCAGCTTCCTAGATCCTGGCACTAGACTCGTGAGTAATAAAATATTCATGCAAGTCTTCCTTTTGATCTCTGAGTGCTTATGCAGTATTAAGTAGTTAACTCCAGCCCAGCACTCTTATTGATGAGGTTTGTTTGTTATTCAGACTTTTGACTGCTTCAGACCCTTGAGCCTTACATCAGAAGTCATATATATGACAATACACTTGGATATTGGGTATAGAATATGTACCTACAATACACTCGGATATTGGGTATAGAATATGTACCTACAATACACTCGGATATTGGGTATAGAATATGTACCTACAATACACTCGGATATTGGGTATAGAATATGTACCTACAATACACTCGGATATTGGGTATAGAATATGTACCTACAATACACTCGGATATTGGGTATAGAATATGTACCTACAATACACTTGGATATTGGGAATAGAATATGTACCTACAATACACTTGGATATTGGGTATAGACCTACAATACACTTGGATATTGGGAATAGAATATGTACCTACAATACACTTGGATATTGGGTATAGAATATGTACATATGTATCTACAATACACTTGGATATTGGGTATAGAATATGTACCTACAATACACTTGGATATTGGGTATAGAATACGTCCTACAATACACTTGGATATTGGGAATAGAATATGTACCTACAATACACTTGGATATTGGGTATAGAATACGTCCTACAATACACTTGGATATTGGGAATAGAATATGTACCTACAATACACTTGGATATTGGGTATAGAATACGTCCTACAATACACTTGGATATTGGGAATAGAATATGTACCTTACAATACAAGTAAATGAGATAACCAGTTTAGTGTGCTTATAATAGAAAATGTATCGATCTCACCTGTTCTCATGAATACTTGATGAAGTAAACAAAGTTTGCTATAGCTTGATGCCCATGGCTAATCTCATACCTGGATGAGTTGTGACACCTGATCAGATATGCATGACAGACCTGTGGGTACATAACACAAATATTTACACAGAATTAGTTGCGTTGAATTTCATGTTTGTACGGAATGCATGTAGCAAGCTACTACTACTACTATAAAGAAGTAGGTTTTCAGGCCACCTCAAGAAATGGCCTCTGAGGATTTAATATAGCTCTATCTTGGGAGAGAGAGCTGAAGAGTGACAATTTGGAGAAAGAAACTAGATACTGACCTGAACCAATGGTTGCCAGCAAGGAAAATACAGCAGGAAGAGGTGGCAGATGATAGCATTTGGCTAGGCAAACCACATACGCATTTACAGAAATACAGTTACACACACATGCACACCACACACACCCTTATTCAGATGGCAATGATAGTAAACTGTGTGATCAGGATTAAATATCATCTCCGGTCCAATAGTATTTTGCACTTTCAAATAAGAACATGGACATTATCAACCTATTGTCAACCTGACCATGAAACTAATGTGCTAATCTCAAGCTCTAAGAGGATTCTTAATGAATTACCCTGTATTTTGTGCATGAAACAGCTAAGACATCATTTGCATTTAGAATCATTCTGCATGCTTAAGAAGCGCTTCAATGAAAGTCTTAAGGACATCTCAAACCCTTCATTTTGCCTCTAGTCACAATCACTTCACTACCCCATTGGGCATGGATTGTATGAAATTCCAAGCAATGGATAGTGCTCAAAATACACACAAACAACACACACAAAAAAAAAGCGTACAAAACTGTGAAAATACACACAATGACACGCGTGCAAACTGCTTCTCAATTTGAGAATGTAGTTTGCATGTGTGTAGGAAGTTGTTTCTTTAACTTAAATTAAATTTTCACAACACACATTATATATATATACAAATAATGGCACTCTAAAAAAATATTTTAAAAAGCCGACAGAGTTTGCCAAAACACCAGCTGGCCACATAAAACATGCTCAATATGCAGAGTTACATAGAAACATAATGCAATGCTCAAAAGAGTGTGCAACAATGATCTGTTTTAGTCCAGATCAACGGAAGTTTCAATATAATAAATAGATAATGAGAATAAATAGTGGTATGTAACAGCAAGTAACAGCAATAGTAATAAAATTAAAAAAATATTCAGGCCTGTGATACCATTTCTTGCTGTAGTTGTGGATGTCAGACCAACTAGGAGATAAGGGATCATTTGCAAGGAGAATGTAGGAAGAGAAACAAACAAACTGCTGATTGTGAATCTTCTGTTACACGACCAAATCCTTTCAGTACACTCTCGTAGTCCTGTCTGACGATCTCCTTGGAGACTTCAACATCAACATCTTCCAAGGGGTGGGGGCTCTGACCACGTCTCAACAAGCGTTGTTTAAAAAAATATAAAACACCTATCTGTATATTCATGTTATGGTCCTGATTTATACAGCAAAATGTTGCCAGTGCAATATGCTTTCTGGTGGTATTTTGGTTTTGCTATAAATGTTTATCTTATGGAAGTGCAGGTTGGAATGTGAAGTGAAATCACCCATCAAGTCCTTTTACATCGGTACTCTCCAGCATCAGTGGTTACAACAACTGGCTGTACAAACACTACATGTTGATATCAAGAGAGTTTTTATGTATTTTTAAAAAGTAGATTTATATTCATGTGAAGTGGGTGTCTAAATTATAAAATAGCAACACTAACAAAACCTTGTCGTTACAACTTTGGAGCTCCATAGATTCTGCACACTTCACTGTATGAACTAGGTATATATTCAAATGAGATCTCTCTGTGTAAGCTCTTTTAGTATTAAAAATGTTGAATAGGTGTATCTATGATAAAGTTACATGCAGCCAAAGTCAAACTCTGAGTGCTTGAACTGGCTGTTGTTGTGTTCTGATTGGAAAATGGTAGCCAGTAGAAATTATAACTCTACAAAACGAGCATATTCATTAGGCACTACATGTAAGCACACAAAAAAAAGCATATTGAATGGGCTACATTTTCAGGAGCCTAGCACGAATATGTACAAAGAAATGATACTCCCCAATAAAACCACCTGGTCAGATCCTTTCTACCCTTCAGCGTTTGTACACTGAGGTTTGGAGATAAAACGTGGATTGGCTTTTCACTCCTGGTAAGGTAAACTAACTTTTGGCTATGCCATATTAAGTGCAACTTTATCATGTTCGAGCATATCAATAAAAGGGAATTATCATTTGTGCGTTTTGAATGCTATCCAATATAGTTTGGTTTGGAATTCCATATGAGTGCATAGTCAAGTAGCATCATATAAAATTGTAAACTGTTATGACAAAAATAATAAGAATCTTTACAAAGATTATCTAGAGTGTCTCAATGAAATGTGAGCTTAAAGTCCACTTTCATTCACAGTTTTATTCGTCAATGGAACCTCTCGATTTCCGTCCTCCAGAGGTATTTCTTGATTTTCATCAGTCAAAGAAACCTTATGTGGTCGACCAAAAATGCAATACATGATTGCTACCTTAGCCAAATGCTGCAGATAAAATATGACAAGGTGGCTGAATGGCAAGATGACAAACACCACCAGTACACTCAGACTTACAGCCAACCCAACATTCGTGCCATAGTCTAAAACACTATAAACAAAATTGCCAGAACCAACAAAGTACAGCCCAGTGAATACAGAGTACACCGCTCCAAATATCATGGGATAGATCACATGAAGAGTGTTGATAGGAGTGCCATTAACCCAAAAGTCTACAAGCGAGAAAATCCCATTGACAAGATGAGTATTGGCACTGATTCCATCAACCTCTCCACCATTATAAATTAGAATCCAGTAGAGAATTAAGATAACAAAAGAAAGTTCATTGCCAATCAAGAATAAGAACCACTGAAGCATCTGGTACCAACTGATGTTGTTGTCAGAATATCCACAGCACCCTGAAGGTGCTTTCGTCTTGATTTCATATCTGTGTGAGAATTCCTCTTCCTCAGGTTTGCATACTACGTGCACTGAAATAAATTTGGTGGTGACAGAGAGTGCTGCTACGATAAGGTACATGTTGTACAGCACGAAGGCCCAGTTGGTCAGAAATATGAAGTATGAAGGGTTGCCTGTACCAACTCCAGATACAATTAGCCAAGAAAAAAAGTATAAGGCTAGAATCCATCTGTATGTCAAGTAGATCAATTGGTAGGGCCATTTGTAAGGCAGCCACTGCAAAATGGTAAGAACGGGTTATATTAGTTTGCCAAGTCAGTTAGATCAGCTAGAACTTACAGGTGTATAGGCAAAAGCTCTCCAGTCATGGTGGAAAAAGAACAGCTTAGAGTAGTGCCATTCCAGAATAAAGAGTTTGCAGTACTTTTTCCCACTGGAGTCGCTCATCTTGCAGTTCTTAGGCCGAATGATCACTGCGGGAAGAGAATATTAATTTTGGTGGTATCTTGTGGAAATTACCTGATCTTGCTTCCTGTCAGGATCCGGTTAACGCCCAGTATATTGATGAACCCTGGTTACGTAATCCAGGATTCTGTGACCCCTTCCCAGGCAACCCTCCAGGGACACCTCTACCGTCAGCGACTAGGGGCTCCACTAGCAGTGTCCACTTGCTACTTCTTCCAGAGTTTAGCTTGGCCACCGCTGACTTTATACAGAAGACAAACTATAGATTGTAGACCCTCCAGAGACTGGTAACAAATCTCTCTGGAGACTTGTGATAGCTCTTGGTGTCTGTCCTTCAACTTACATAATTTTCTGTATCAACACATCACTATTCCACATTGTCATAAGTTTATAATAAATGTGAAAGAGAAAATAGCAAGTTTCATCCAATTCACCAAGAAGTAGCTAGGATTACACACTTTAATTATGAAAATGCTTAGTATTTCTAGCTGGTTGGTTTTGATCTTATTGGACTATTGACTGAGATTGAAAATAAGAGTATTCTTCTCAACAAACACTCAGTTGACATAATGTAGATACAATGACTTTCTCAATCAACTTGAATTTTGTCACTTCAAATTTTGGCTATATAGGTGAAAGCTAGACCATTTAGCTGAAACATTAAGTGAGAAAATTCAAAGTGATTATTGAGAAGGTGTTAATCTTCAAAATGCTGAGTCCCTTAGGACCATCGCACCCCAGTGCAGTACAAAAATAGATAAAAGTAAATGAGCTTGTCCTGTAATAAACACTAGGACATACATATTTGATAAACTTAAGCTAAATGAGTTGTACTGCTTGCACTTCTTGGTTATGGTGTTTATTATCGCTTGTTTTGGAAATGGTCATAAGATCATATATATAAGTAATTGTGTATTGCCCCCTAAAGATGGTCAGTACCACCAAAATGACTGTGACAACAATAGCTACCTAGATTTTATTAGGTTCACTATTTTAAGCAGAAGTCAACTGCTTTCTGGCATTTGATATGAGCAGTTAAGATCCAGCAACTACAGGCAGTCAAGCCCTACATCACTGCTGAAGCTCTGATCCTTGCGTTTGAGGTGGATGTGCAGAGCTTCCTTCACAAGAAATTCCCTCCATTTGAAGTCTTCTCACAACAAGATTGGGTGGCAGTGGTTCCATGGATGTTTAGCGATAGCAGACCTCTTTAGTTTTCCTGTCTGCATGCCTCCACATGTTACTTTTACTCTGGTCTCCAACTTCCTCTGTTCTCCAATGTCTAGACTTCCCCACAGCTGCATGGAATGTATTATTCAAAATATTATTGTTCTAGTTCCTGATGCAAGATGAACACTTTGTTGCTTGTGGAGGAGCATGCTTTCAAGGCACTGGATCGTATGCCCAATTAGTTTCATTTGAAATGTCCCTAGACTCCCAAATGCCAGGCATTTTCAAGGAAAAGAGATAAGATATTTCCTAAATAGAGTAAGTCAGTATGAAATTAACCTTAGCATCTGTAAAAAAAAATATTCCAAATTCATCCTGTCAATGGTGATTTGTCTTGGACTGGAAGTAGTATGAACTGACTGATGTTCTATTGTTGACTAGTGAAGACTTAATTGGTTAGCAAAATGAATGTGGTACCTATTTTCATTCCACATGACCAGAGGTAATGCAAGATGGAATATGACCAGGAAAATTATGTTAAGCTAATTACTTTAGTGGTGAAAATTCATTTCCATTCCCTGCAAGAAAATCATTATAATTATGCCTCTATTGATATTTACTAGGATACAGTGACTCCCTGGGTCATTGTATCCTAGTACTTGGTGACTGGGGGTGACTGAGAACTAGGATACTGTGACCCCCAGGGTCATTTTAAAGGGAGGTTACCAGATACTGCAACAACCTACACTCCATGCTCAGAAATGCTTTATTCGCTTAACTAAAATCTAGTACTATTTATGCTCAAATGAAAGTGGTGTCACTCCATCCTGAGATAGGTCACTGTACAGTGAATAAGGGTCACTGAGAACTACGATAGTGTGACCCTAAGGGCTAAAGGAGGTCACCAGATACTGCAACTTCACCAGATACTGCAACACCTGTCATTGCATCTGAAATACCTGCTTAGACAGGTCACAATAAAGTCAGGGTAGGATACTCCATTCAGAGGTAGGAGAGGTCACTGTCACTGTTCTCTGTCACTGTTCTCTCATTCAAATGCACTTAGATAGGTCTCAACTAAGCAAGATAAATATTTTCCCCATGCCAATCTAAAATGCAATCTTCAGCTGTCTGCCTCACTGAAATCATAGTATCTAAAATGAACTGCATCCTCAGAAGATCATGGATAGAGGAAGTTACACTCAAGTACAAAGGTCACTGTTTCCTTACACAACTGCACTCCATCCTCAGATAGGATAGAACTAATATCTTGGATAAATATTCCAATAACAGATGCTTTATTCCCCTCACTGAATCTTTGCTAAAATGAACTGCCTCCCCTGCTTCCATAAGACATAATCTGTAGGCTGTTTACATGTGGTAACTGTGCTGTCATCATGTTCTGTGCCTTGCCTATGATGACATCATTCAGCATTCCATCACTTTTCCAGATGTCCTTGCTGCTCTCTGTTATGTACACACAGGTCAGCAAAGATGCTTGGATAGTGGCTGGGTATGTGATAGCAGTGTAGGCCTCTTCATGCCTATTGGGTCATCGTGCCTGTGGTGGCTCCATGTCTACAGATGTTAGCACTGTGGTATTGTTAAAGGTTCCATTGATAGTGGAGAAGCCCCCACAGTTGCTGCAAGTGGTGTTAAAGGTCCCACAGGTGACGGTCAAGGCTCCACAGGTGCTACATGTGGTGGTGAAAGCCCATAGATGTTGCTGGTGGTGTTCAAGGTCCAATGGGTGGGAATGAAGTTGCTGCTGGTGGTGTTAAAAGCAGTGTAGGGATCAAATAAGGCAGAGACTTGCATTTGTGTATGCATGCATAGGTTTGGTTTCAGTTTCAGACAAACAAGCAGCCAAAGCTCGCTGGTGACAGTGTTCCTTCACAACACTCCAACTGCATATGGATTTTTTGTTTGCTCTTACAGATTATTATTCCAAAGCACCTCAACAAAAGGTGCAAAATTATAAAGTAATCATTTTTGTTGAGATCTGTTGCTTCACTTGGGCCTATCCTTACCTGCTGATCATAGCTTCACATCTTCATCAACTATATGAAATTGCTTTCATTGTCCTCATGCACCCTGAAAGCAAGTCCTTGTCATCCTAAGAACCGTACATTCTGTAGAATGCTAATTAGCAAACTTCCATTTAATTCCTTCTGTTCACTATGAGCACAACTGACCATCACTGCAGCATCTGCTTGTGGGGTGGAAATTGCCTGGATAAGCATCTACATGGTACTTCGCTGGCTGGTGTTGCTTTAAATTTTTTAGGATAGCTCTAGTTAACAATGTAGCTGTCTAAATAACATCTGAGTAACCTTATTATTTTTATATACATATATTTTTGTGCAATAAATTGTGGGTGTAGCTTCACTTCCAATTATTGGTCGAGGTCAAGGTTTATTATATTTTCTATTCCCCACCTCTTTTTACAATATTTTCTATTCCCCACCTCTTTTTACACCCCCCCCCACCCCCCAGTTGTATTTTATCCCCCCTTGTTTTTTTAAATCCCCTCAAGTGTCGCTGGCAAGCAGCTGGCGTCGGAGAATTGTCAGAGAATCTGTCTGCTGATTCAGCGAAGGCCTTGACTTAATAAAGGTAGTGAGTTTGGAGGGCCTTTTTCTAGTAGCTGGAGTTTTGAGAAACTTATCCAATCCTGACTCCATGCTGTCTGTTTTTTATTGGGATTGTTGGAAATAATCATCTATGGCCTAGTTGGTCTTAGCTGGGAGAGACCGCTCTGGCCGGGGCTCATCCCAGCTCACTCTATCTAGGTTTCCTGTAAAATTATCAAAAGAAATAAGACCTTGTCCAAGTCATTGAGGGAAAGTAGTAATGGACATCTCCATTACCCAATGCTTTTGATGTGAAGGCCGTGATTTTTTAAATCTCGATATGTACTCTTGATCCCGTTAAGACCGTCGCATACACAGCATTGTCTTTAAAAAAAGTTACTTTGTGTAATATTATACTTTGTGTAATATTAATAACAACAGACAACAGTAGCTACTTTAATAACTAAGAGTGTCCATACAACAGTTCCTTTCTCCTCTTCCACCACTTCCTACTTGATGTATAACACACTCGCCCACCGCCTCCATCACTGCATCCTGTACTACTCTCTTCACACCTTTCCCCAATAACAATGCCACCTAATCCTTCTTCACTCTTCCATATTCATCCAGCAGACTCCCAGCTCCTATATATATTGAAGTAATACCGTTGCACAATTCAGCCGCTTTGAGGTAACCCTGTACACAATTCTCTTTTTAATACAAAGTCAAGAAGTCTCCTTTTTACAAAGCAACAGTTGCACACCAGCTGTTGGGTCTCGAACCAGACTGACCTCTGGCCCCCTGGGCACTACCACACAATACCATATAAGGTAATCACACACAAACCACACAACTACCATTCAATTACTGCTACACTAACAACTAAATAACAGTAAACACAAACAACAGTTGTTGATACAGAGTTACAAGTTAGTACATCCTTCCACCCCCTTAATTGGAATAAGGGGAATAACGTTGTGGAGGCTGACGATTGCGAGTGGACCGCCTTAGAATGCTTCCATTAGGAATTTCAGATGGAGGTGGAGTAGGGATGCCAGGGGCAGACGTTGTTCCACCTGACCTGATGGAGCACCTGACCTGATGGTGTAATCACAGAGGGAAAATCTGGAAACCAGTCATCAACTACTCCTTGGGTGACTTCGAATACGAATATGGTCAATGTGCCTACACATAGTCAAGCCACTGAGCAGGGCTACTTCAGATGTTTGATGACCTAAACATCCAGCAATCTTGCCAGGCAACCACTTCTGGCCCACTGGAAGGTCATGTATGTAGACTGGATTGCCCCTCTCTAAGGCCCTGGGTTTGGCATGTTTGTCATGGGTTTAATTTCTGCTGATTTTGGCTTCTGGTTTATCTTGTTTGACAAGTCTGGGTGCAACTTGTCAAGGTGTGTCGTGATTCGCCTTCCCATCAATAATTCTTATGGAGATACTCCAGTAGTTGTATGTGGAGTAGTCCGATAGTTGAAAAGTAGCCATGCTAGCTTGACGTCCTGTCTGCACCAGCTGTTTCCTTAAGCCATCCACCGACACAGCTCTCTCAGCCAGCCCATTTGTGGCCGGATGGTATGGAGCACTGGTGACATGGCGAATTCCATTCCACCTAGTAAATTCTTGAAAGTCCCCACTGGTAATGATGTTGCGTTATCTGATACAATCAGTTCAGGCAACCAGTGGGTTGCAAAACAAGGCTCGGAGCACTTTGATGGTCACTACAGTGCGGTGATGGCATGGTAACATCCAGCCACTTTGAATAGGCATCCACCACCACCAGGAAGGTTTTCCCTTGAATGGTCCAGCATGATCTATATGTATTCAGGCCCATGGCCATGATGGCCACTCCCATGGATGCATTGGTGCTATTGCAGGTGCTGTCCTGGTTTGCTGACATTCAGAGAATGTTGTTCAAGGTCTGCATTGACCTCTGGCCACTATACAGTTGTCCAAGTGAGACTCTTCATCCTTGAAACTCCAGGGTGACCTTGGTAGAGTTCCTCCAATACTAACTTCTGACCTGGTTTGGTACAACTACTCGACCTCCCCAAACGACACAACCATCCAAGACTCGGAGGTCTTCACTATATTGGTTGTATGGTTGAAGTTCTTCCTCGGCTGCAAGTTTATGTTCTTCACTCTTGAAGTGAGAGATCTCACTCTGTCCACAACTTGATTTGAGAAGCTGTAACTGGAGTGTATTGTAGTTGATCCAGTAGCAATATGGTCTCACCTGGCTGCGGAACTGACGATGGAATTTCTGGTAGTGGAAGTCTACTTAGCCCATCTGCATTGGCATGTACTTTCCAGGTTTATAAATAATGTGGTAGCTATAATTATGTCCCCAACTGTCTTGTGTTCACTGAACAAATGCTGCAAGGGTTTATGATCCGAGTAGATAGTGCCATAAAGATAAAGAAAAGTATAACCCCATGAATACCATTACCAGGGCTTCCTTGTCCAAGTGTGCATAATTTCTCTCTGCAGGTGCTAATGAATGTGATGAATAAGCGATGGCCTTGTCAGTGCCATCATCTATCTGATGGGAAAGTACTGCCCCCATACCTTACGGTGAGTCATCACAAGCTAGGACCAGCTCCCGATCTGGGTCAAAATGAACCAGCAAACATGGTGTGGTCAATTTCTGTTTAGCCTCATTACTGTTCCTACGGACCCCACCTCCAATGGCCATCCTTTTGTAGCCACTTGTACAGGTTGCCAACCTGTTGGCTAGTTGTGGTAGAAATTTACCATAGTATTTGACTAGCCCCAGAAAAGAACGGACGTTCTGAGGTAGTGGTGCATCAACTATTGCTTGAACCTTTTCTTTTGATGGTCAAATTCCATCGGCTGATATGTGGTTCCCCAAGCACTCAACAGCTGGTTACATAAATGCACACTTCTCCTGCTTCAATTTCAATCCTGAGCCTCGTCAGGACTTCTCCGAGGGTTTTCCAGTGTCCGCTCGGTCACCCCTGTGATTAAGATGTCATCTATGTAAACACGTCGGTATGTCAACCTCCTCGTCGGAACACAAGCATGTGTACATGATCCGTTGGAAAATTGCAGGAGCTGAAGACACTCCAAACAACAAGCGAGTGTACTCGTATAGACCCTTCCACAAATTTCTTGGACTCATCATCCAATGGAATCTGTTGGTACGTGTGTGTGAGATCCAACTTTGTAAATGTCTTTCAACCTCCGAAAAATGCCAGGAGCTCATCAATCTTAGGTAGAGGATATGTCTCTACCTTTGATGCCTTGTTGACTGTAACTTTATAGTCCCCACATATTCAGATGCAGCCATCCCTTTTAATCATAGGCGCACTATGGGAGGAGCCCACTCTGCAAACGACACTCTCTCGATGACTCCCAGCTGCTCCAGCCGACTCAATTCCTGTTCAACTTTGCCTCCAAATGCAAAAGGGACCGAACATGGTTTAGAAAATGGGGTGGTACTGTTGGGTCGATGTGAATCTTGGCTGGGTTCCCAACCACTAACCCAAGTTCATCCTTGAACATGCCTGCATGCTTTTCCAAAAGGAGGTTGTGGGCATGGCTTACTTGCACTTGATTATTCGTCCCCAATCCAATTTGATTTCCAACAGCCAGTCTCTATCGAGTAAACTTGGGCCCCTTCCAGCTACCACCATCAATTCCAACTCTATTTGCTGGGTTTGGTAGTTCACTGCAATTGCAATAGTTCCAAGGATCTCCAAAGCCTCTCTTGTGTAGTACGAAGCTGTTTGTTGGTTGGCTGCAAGGAAGGTGCTAATTATATGTGGTAGCACTAATTATGGACATCAGCACTTGTATCTACTTCCATATCCAGTATAGTGTTGTTCACTTGTACTGACACCATGATAGGGTCTATCTTCCTTTTCTTTCCTCCACCTAGTGCAAAGAGTGAGTAGGCAGTCTCATCTTCCATCTCCTCCTGTTCATTGACTTGATACATTCAAACTCGTGGTTGGTTGTCCTGCTGACTCGACCAAAACTCTCGCGGATGCTGTTTCTTGCTCCTGCAGACTCTGGCCAAATGTCCTTTCTTTTTACAAGAGTGGCAGACAGCAGTCCTGAAGTGGCAATCCCCTGGAGCATGTGCCCCCCCCCCCCCCACAACAATCACAGTTGTGAGTCCCACTCCATGGCCACTGTGTTTTAGGTTTTAGGCTGGGTTGCCATGCTGTATATGGGACCCAGTTTGGAGAAGGATGCGGGATTGTTCTGTTGTAGATCTTGTGAATCTGTTCAGCTGCTTCAGTTGATTGGAACTAAAAAGCCTTCCTGAATTTGAGGTCAGGTTCAGCTAAAATACGGCGTTGAACATGCACTTCCCTGATGCCACAGACAAGGCGATCACGCAACATGTCCTTCAACGTTGCTTGGAAGTTGCAATGTTCAGAAAGCCTGCGCAGTTCTGCCACAAATTCTGCAACTGATTCATTCTGTTTCTTTGAGCATGAGTTGAATTTGAACCTCTGTATAATGACTGACAGAGGTGGGGTGAGGTGCTCCTTCACTAGCTGTGTTGATTCTGTGAATGACTATGTTGTGCTTATGCCTCTTCCTCCCCTTGGAAGCCTAGGCAGCAGAACCAAACTTGAGCTCTGAGGCAATGATATTCATGGGAAAGAAGTTAGCACAAGTGGCACCCCAAACCATTCCGGCCATTCCTCCAGAGGAAGATAGTCACCCCATCTGGATGTTTCCCCATCTGGATGTTTCCCGTCACCTCTGTCAGTTCCCTGGGGTTCAAAGTCCGCTTGATGATGTCATTGAGTTGGGGATCCAAACACGATTTAGCCACAGGAGATGCCGCAGTGTCCAGGAAGGTCCATGTGACCCCCCTTGCAATGACACCAGTGAGGAATGCAGATAGGAGCACCCATTCTGTAATCCTGAAAGTTTCTGCATCCAGATTGTTCCCCAGCAACAGAGAATTAGGAAAGCTTGAAACCATGTGGTTGATTCCTTTCATTTGGCAGCCATGATTCATGCTCTTGCTACCTGGTTCAGACTGGAAGCTAAACTGGCCCGGCTGCACTGAGCAAGTGAGAAGAGGCTGCATGGTTAATAGTTGATATGATGATCCCTTACCAGATAGAATAAGACAGCTAGAAAAAGGACATACTACAAACCAGGGTCCCCGGCCACACCAAAGCCCTCCGAAAACCAACATCTTCATAAGCCCCCATACAAATTTTTGGTTGTGCAGGCAGGTGAAAATAAGCTGATGAGGATGTAGTTTTTCAGTTCATCAACATACTCCAACTTTTCTTTGTAATACGAGTGCTCTTCATTCCTATCGTGGTTGAGACCATTGAGGGTGGAGCAATGAAGCTATCTACACCATTACTGCCATAGATCGTCTTCAAGGTCAAAGATAGGCATCAAACTATCTCAGTACATGACACATGTCTGGACATCATCTCGCTGTGGAAGGGAATGCCACCTTATGAATCCATCGCCAGCCTCATTGCCCTCCCAAAGTTGATGGTCTAGTGTGAACTCCTGAACTTCTGCCTTTCTGTGATCATTTAGTAGTTGGTTTAGTTGATGAAGCAAGCCATCACAGGGAGTCGGATGGCAAACTTGGTATTGCCGCACGTGGAGTATCCATCTATCTATCTATGAATCTATGCATCACGATTTTTGAGTTTTTTACGGCGAATACATACATAGACACACTGATACATAAATGAAATGAGGCAAAATATGGGGGAGGGGATGAAAAGTGTGAAACAGTTACGTTAATCTTGTGGGATGCCATCCTTGGAAGTTGTGAAGCTGATGTCAGCTTCCTCTAAGGGTCATAAAATTCACTGATAAACATATAAAAGTCTTAGCCAGCTTTAACAGTTAACTCTTCAAGTTTTGAGTAAATCCTGTACCCAGGTTGGTCAAATCGTGACTTTATTAATTTATAACAAGATCCACAGTTTAAAAATGAATTGGTTGATACATATCTAGTTACTGCAAACTCCTCCTCTGCATTGCCAACTGCATATCGTTCATGTCTCTTTCTCGATCTTGGCAACAATGGACCATCAACATCAGCATCTTTTGCCATTGCCAAAAGAAGTAAAAGCTAGCATCATCTCAGATTGATTGCAATACAAAGTCATGTTAGCCATTTTTTTAACTTTCTGCAGCTTACATCTGAGGAGTTTGTAAAGTAAGAGAAATTGTCCCAATACCAACCCATAAAAGAAATTGAAACAGCCCACACACACTGGATCCTGCTTCCCATCTCAGTCTCCTTCACAATGTGCAGTAGTTCCTCAATATTATGAAGAATTTCATAATTCTTGATGGTACTCTCAACAGCCTTGGCACGAACAGTCCATCTTGTGGGACAAAGAACTCGAATTTCAAGCGTGTCTTTAGGCATCTTCTGCTTTAGGTTTTGAAGCATTGCATCCCTTCACGGTAATTTCTTCACGAGTTTAATGATCCCATATGAAGCATCCATAGCATTCCTCATGAATTCACAGTATTTGCAGTTGCTAGATTAAGAGCATATCCATAGGAATGTGTCAAAACTTATCTTGGTCTTTATCACAGATTCTTTTGGCCACTCCACTTTGTTTTCCAATCACACCGTGATAACACTGACTTCGGGGTTTCTTTAGGGAAATATTTTATCTCACATATAATGGAGTACAACATGCTAGCTCCAGTAGACTCCACTTGAGTAAAACCAACGAACTCTTCATGTACCTTTAGTTCCATGTCTACCCATCGAAAACAAATGACTACTTGCTCTTTGTTTGAAACATTAGTTGTTCCAACCATAACAGTGAAAATAAAGGGAGTGATTAGAGTTCTACAGCCATTTCTCTTGAGACAATCTGAGAATAACTTTCAAAATTCATTTTGCATGTCTGGAGCACACAGTTTTCCTACCCAACTAATTGATAATTCATCTGTCATCTTGACTTCTTAATTTCAAAATGAATGGCTTTAGTCATCCTCATCCTCACCTCCTCTTAATGGGAGACCTTCAAACAAAAAAATTACATCCACACTATCATGACACATCGACGCCACAGAGTGGTACAAATGATGCGATTTGAATAAAGCTAGCTTTTAGAAACTTCAAGTTCAGGCTCTTGAGAGTGGCTCCCCAGCAGCCAGGCCAGTTCAATCCACAGTCTCGATTAAACCGCTCACACTTTGGTGCGAGGCTGATGTGCAATGTCTCCTTCACTAGCAGTTCCTTCTGTCTTCTGGCCTGGTCCAAGATGGTGGCTTCCTCCCACAAAATAGGATATTCATTATCCCATGCATGTTCAGCAATTGCAGACTTCTCTTTAGCACACTTTCTACAGGCATCTTGATGTTCTTTCACTCTGGTCTCCAATCTTCTGATGGTCTCCCCTATGTAGTATTTCCCACAGCTACAAGGGATGTGGTACACAATGTATGAGTGCATATTAGTTGGTAAAACATCCTTCACTCTGCTCAGTTGTGTCCTCAGAGTTCTTCCCAATCTGAAGACAACTTTGATGTTGAACTTCCTGCAGACCCTCCTGATGTCTTCACTCATCCCTGCTGCATAAGGAATCACTACCATGGAATCCTTCTTTTTAGACCTCTCATTGACTGTATCAGTGTACTTATCTTCCTTTCTGCATTTAGATATATCTGCAGAGGAAAGGTTGATGAAGGATTGCTATTAACCATTCTCTATAAAAACCTTATTGAAATGATGTTCTTCCTTCCAAAGGTCCTCCTTCTCAATCACTACTTTTCTGGCTCTATCATACAAGCTCTTCACCACTCCTCTTCTGACATGGATAGGTTGATGTGATCTATAATCAGTTGGTGTGCACGGGTTTTCTGTAAACTGTTGCAGTCAGCCATCCATCTTCCTTCCTGTGTAGATGGCAATCCAGAATGGGCAACGATCCGTCCACTTCAAGCTCCATGGTAAACTTTATGGATGACCTGATGTTGTTTAGATGGTCCAACAACTCCTACTCACTTCCCTTCTTCACAATGCATAAAGTATCATCCACATAATTATCTCTTGGCTTCAGTGGGGCAGTTCTAATTCCTCAAAGAATTCCATGTAAAGGTTGGCTATCACTGCAGATACTGGAGAGCCCATTGCTGCACCCTCCTTCTGCTCGTAGTATTTTTCTTGGTACCTGAAGTAGGTGGATTTTAGGCACAACTCCAGAAATCCTGTCAGCACCTAGTGTCCATCAAAGATAGATTCCTTGTGCTGACCCAGTAGTTTGCTATGAAAGCTTGTTTGGGCTTTATCATACTGGAGACGATGATGACTGCATCCTGCACTGGCAGAAGAGGGAATTACATAAGATCATAGCTTCTTCAGTCAGTACATAGTCCACATGTCCAACTAATGCTGAAATCACTTTAAAAAATACTTGAGTCTACCTTCATACAGGATAGATGAAACCATTTGCTGCGTTTATTGCAGGAAACCATGTTACCATATTCAGGAAGCCTTCACACACAAAACACTTCTACTTTCTCCATTTTTCTGACTCAGATCTTAATAAACCGCTCCTTACAAGGGAAAAATATCATCTGCCAATTTCTGAGGCAAGATTCCAGGTGAGGTCTCATCATATTCTCATTAAACTCGAGTTCTTCTGGTAACATTTCTTTGTAAATGCGATGAAAAAACTCCAGAATCTGAAGATGTTTCTATGGAAGGAGAAAGCAATTGATTCTGTTCTTTTGCATGTACTGGATAATATAATTCACTAACATGATTGTTACCCTACTCGACCGTAAATTCAATTTCTTCTGTCATCAATAAAGAAGCAATCTGCTTCTTTGTATTGCCTAGAAGGACACCTCTTAAAGTATCATTCGTACGAATATGCATGTTCCATTCCAACAGTAGAAATGGTAATGCTTCCTGAATGTAATATCAGTACAAATTCACTGCTTGTACTTCAAAGGAGAGGGCTTGAGCCAGAATAGACTTGGCTGCTGGATTGAGGTGCCCTTGGCTTTATCTATAAGATTGGGAATATTTGTTAATTGGCTGAGGAGTTGTTCTAGTTAGTAGTCCTGTCTTACTTCCTCCTCAATGTAGTATAACTGTCTACCATTGATGGTGAAAAATTTAGGTCTCTTTCTGAGAGCAAGCTTGTCGGGCTTAGAAAACATACTGGGATAGCTTCCATGCTCATATATCACACTAAATGGAAACTTGCCATCTGTTGCTTTTCCTTCTCCAGCTTCTCCACTTCTTCATTGTGCTGTGGTAATAATACCTTCCAAGGAAGGGGGAGGGGGGGGAGGGGCGCATTGCCCCCAATGATCTTCTTGAAGCCATCCCTACTGATTGCTAATCATTGTAATTTGTGATCTGTGTACATGGTAGCCTGTCATGCAGTATGATTACTGTAGTGCCAGAAAACGAAGCATGTGTGACTCATGAGACTAAAGGCTAGGGTGTTTCTAATTTCATCGGGACCTATAATGGCCAGGGTCCCCAATTTCATGGGGTCCCCAAAATTTTATGACACAATCAAATCGAGGTGGAGTTAATTTCATGTGGCTGCTTCATTTGGTTAGGAATTAGGAATAATCATCTGAAACTTGGACCGGAGCTTGAAGAGTTTCTACTATCAACTACTGCCCCAAAGCAAAGCAGCGTCTTTAAAATATAATCTGCCACACTGTTTTGAGTTCAATCTTCGTGATCTAATAGGCAGATGGAGTGTAGAAGCTTTTCATGGGCCCAAGGAAGCTCCTCGTCAGTGGATGAATCCAGCACTAGCTTATTTTCCTAGATAGAGCTATAGGGCTTAGGCATGACAACAAGTGAATTCAAAAGCTCTCATTTTGTTACAGAACTGATCCAAGTTATGTGCGCTTAAATATTTGAGGTTTTAATTAATGTCTGAAAAGTAGGGTTTGGTTGGTGCTCAAAAGTTGTAGTTTGCTAAACATGTTCCATAGATCCCCATCGCACAAGTCTGCGCTGATATCTGCACTGTGCAAGTGCGAACAGGTATAAGCTGACACACACTTATATACCAGATAGCAGACAAACTAGCTTGAAATGGGACAAATAACCCACATAACCCCCATCTTCCTTCCAAAACCATCTCCCCCATAGGCCCTCATACCCCCTACCCCCCCCCCCCCCCCCCCCCCCCAAAAAGGTGAGACCAAAGAGAGGGAAACTGGTAAGTTGAGTATGGATTGTAGAGGATGGTGGCCGAGGGAGGTGGATTTGAAGGTAGTGTTGGGTATGAAGAAGTTTGATGTGCTGGGATTAGCGGAGACATTTTTGCAGGAGGACGAGGTGAGCGTGGCAGGATATGAGTGGTACCGCAGGAATAGAGTGGGTGGCAGGCGGGCAAGTGGAGATGGGAGTTCTGGTGCATGAGAGTTTGGATTCTAGGGTGAGGAAGTCAAGAGAAGGTTTGCTGGGTGGAGTTGAGCAGAGTGGGGAGAAGGAAAACTATGGTAGGGCCCTGGGGTAGTGTATGCGAACAGAAGGAGTGAGAGTGAGAGAGATGGAGGGATTGTTTGAAATATTGCAGGAGGATGTGGTGAAGTATGAAGAGAAAGGTTTCGATGTTGTTATGATGGGGGACTTCAATGCAAAGATTGGATTAGGAGTGGAGGACAACCCAAACAGTAATGGAGGAAGGTTATTGGAGTTGGTTAGGGTTGGAGGTTGGTTGTAGGGAACAAGTTGTAGTGCTGTGAGGGTAGGTGGACATGGGAATGCGGGGAGAGAAAGTCGGTCATAGATTATAGTGAGGACATGGATGTAGCTAGGGTGGTAGTTGAGGACTCAGGCAAGCTGGAGGTGGGGTCAGACCACAACATTATATGGGGAGAAATTATGTGGGTTAGGAGAGGTACAAGTGAGAAGAGAGCAATATAAATGGAGAGTTGACAATATGCTCGACTGGGAGGAGTATCAGGAGGCAGCGGAGGAAATGTTCATATGGGAAGAGGAGTGAGAGAGCTTGAGCAAGAGTTGGGAGGAAACATAGTTGGAAGAGGTGTGGGGTAGGTGGAAGGAGAAAGTTTTGGCTGCAGCGGAGAAAGGAATTGGAAGGAAGAAGATTACAGACAGGTCAGAGGGATGGTGGTCAGAGGATGTGGAGAGGTTAATTGGTGTTAGGAAGGAGAAATGTAAGAAGCTGAGGGAAGCCAGGAAGAGATGGGAGAGAGAGGCTACTTAAGACAACTATGGGATGACTATAGAGAAGCAAGAAAGGAAGTGAAAAAACTATTAGAAAGAAAAGAAGGAATTTAGGAAGAGAACTATAAAGAAGATTAAAGAGCAGGGTGAGACCTGTTTTGGAATGATTTAAGAGCAAAGAGGAAGGAGAGAAGGATAAAAGGAGTGAAAGATGATGAGGGAAGGATGGTGGAGGAGGAAGACGAGGTGTTGGAGGTGATGGCAAAACACTGGGAAGAGCTGGGGAGGAAAAAAGAGGATGCCACAGTACCAGAATTAGAGATAGGAGCAGGGGCGGATCCAGGATTTTATTAAGGGCTTCACTTCTGGTTAAATTGAAAAATAAGTATTTGCATGCAGGAAAAGTTTGCATGACCACCCACACTTTCTCATGATCACTCTTTCAGTTGTGAATGATATATATACTGTATATTTTCTCCACAGGTATGGCTAACCTCCCCTCAAAAGCCTTCTAAAACCTACCGACTGTCAGTGGCCTACCAACTGTTATGTATAGGAGGGTAAATGTAAACACCATTAAAACATTATGTATTGTAGATGGTAAATTTAATCATTTCATGTAGTATTGAGGGTGGATATAATCAGACTATCATAAACCATTGAATAGAGGGTAATGTAACAATAAGTGCAGAGAAACAGAAGTTTGATGATATAAAGCGGTTTATAAGGGTTTATAATAATACCAATATTTTGCGAGGTTGATGCATGACAAATTCTTCGACCACTTCTTCTGGTGTAATACTAATAATGTCTTTGTGGTATTGTAGCATAGATAGAGGGCTCAGGCATCAGATATACAAGCATCACATTCACTGTCAGCATTCTCAACAGATTCCATTTCCCCACCTAACACTGAAGGTGGTCCAACATTTACATTGCCAAAAAAAGAGCCACATAAATATAATATTTCTAGCTATCGACCTGCCAACTTGGGCCACTTTAATATTGTTTGAGCTGTTATTAACTATATAGCCAACTCACTGGTACCAAGCTAGCTGTTCATACTGGCTAGCTGGTAGAGTAACCGAGATCTAAGGCTAACATATTGCTTGAGCTGGTATTAACTATATAGCCAGCTCACTGGTACCAAGCTAGCTGTTCATACTGGCTAGCTAGTAGAGTAACCGAGATCTAAGGCTAACATATTGCTTGAGCTGGTATTAACTATATAGCCAGCTCACTGGTACCAAGCTAGCTGTTCATACTGGCTAGCTAGTAGAGTAACCGAGATCTAAGGCTAACACACTATTAAATATTGCTTGAGCTGGTATTAACTATATAGCCAGCTCACTGGTACCAAGCTAGCTGTTCATACTGGCTAGCTAGTAGAGTAACCGAGATCTAAGGCTAACACACTGTTAAATATTGCTTGAGCTGGTATAAATAATATCAGCATTTTATAGAGAACTAACCTTAAGTTTCCAGTTAGCTACTTACTGTACTAGCAGCTAGTATTTATCCTGCTAAGCTAGCTGTTGCAGCAGGATAAATACTAGCTGCTAGTACAGTAAGTAGTATATATAGTAAGATGGCTATAATTTATATACAGCTTACTGGTAATTAAGCTAGTAGCTAAGCTACCTTAGCTAGCAGCAGGCTAAAAATTATAGCTAGACAGCTTTACTGGTACAGTATTAGCTAAACTAGATGTTGCAGCAGGCTAATAGCTAGCTAGCTACATAGTACAGAAACTGGAAAATTAGGCTAACTATTTCAAGATGGCTTTAGGCTTAGCGAGCTAATCTAGCCACCTAGCTATAGCTGATTACTTACCTTGTCCTCAAAAAGTACTCTTTTATTCCACACTGTTTAAGTCACTTTGTGGCACAGCCAGAAACACCATCACGGCACGTTCTCTTACTTTCCATATGGATGGTGTGCAGCATTTAAAAAAAGGTGGGGATTGAGCCCCCTAAGCTGCCCCCCATGGATCCGCCCCTGAGGAGATGTGAGTGGGCATGAGTTAGGTATGTGTAAGGAAGTAAGTTGTGAAGTAGTTGAGGTGTTTGAAGGGAGGAAAGGCACCAGGCCCTGATGGAATGTTGAATGAGATGCTGATGTAAATGGAGGTATAAGGTTGGTGGGAGGTGATGGTGCAGGTGATAAATGTGGTGATGGAATTTGCTAGTACCTCTCCACAAGGATGGTGACGAGGATGAAGTAGGGGGAATTGCATTATGTTGTAGTCTGGTGAAGGTTTTTGTGAAAGTGTTGGTGAGAGTTTGGCTTGGGAGGGTTTGCTAAGGATAGGATTTTGACAGGAACAAAAGGAGGATTTAGGAGTTGGAGATGTTCGGACCAGTGGTTGGTGTTAAGAGGCGTTTGTGAAGTGAGGAAGAGCGAGAATAAAAAGTAAGGCATATGAGAGTGTGTGGAGGGAGGGACTGTGGCAGAAGTTGAGGCAGTATGGAGTAGAGGAGAAACTTGTGAGGACATGTGTAGGATTGTATAGTGGGGTGGAGACGACGGTGATATTGAATGGAAGGAGGTCACGGTGGTTCGCTGTGGAGAATGGACTTAGGCAGGGATGTCCTTTGTTTCCACTTCTTTTCAATATTTATTTGTTGGGAATGGCAGAGGAGTTGGAGAGAACTGAGCTAGGAGTCAAGGTAAGGCTCTTGGTGTAGGGCACTTATGTATGCAAATGATGTTGTCTGTCCAAGTTTCAACAATTTTGCTGGCACATTGTCTGTCCAAGTTTCAACAATTTTGCTGGTGAACTGTCCATGGCTGCTTCAGGAACATTAATTCTGCTGCTTTTGGCACAAATGAGGAGGTTATAGACTATCTGAAGACCCAGGGTTTATTGACAAATTCTGTCACATGTGGAAGGTAAAACAGACATAATTGGCATAATTGGGGATTTGGTGATTCACTGATGTTATACCTGATATGACTTTGAGAAGAAAGGCTTCATTGAAGGATGGTTGGACTTGGGCATGTTCAACATGCAAATCTACTAAATCAATTCGCCATGGTATACAGATTGAATGCAGTTGTGTTGATTAAACTGAATCATAATATTGACTTATATACAGGGAGTTTTTTTTCTAAATCACGGCTTCCGCTGCGAAGCTGGATCATCCTTATTTATTGGTGGTCCAGGGAATACCGGGTTACAGATGCTGCACGTGAGTGTGGTTGTAACAAAGATACTGCAGTCAATGTGTACCAGTGGCTGCGGGAGGTATGTTCCACAGAGCTGTGTGCACAACCTATTGTGTTAGGTGGGGCTGGCGTGGTTGTGCAAATCGATGAGTCCCAGTTCACACATAAACCAAAGGTATTTCAAGGCAGTCGTATATCATATTGAACAAGAGATAAACGTTTGTTCTTTGTCAATGAATAGCATCACAGAGGACGCCCTCTAGCACAAGACGTTTGGGTGTTTGGGATGGTGGATACTAACCACACACCAGCTCTTGGTATTCATGACCACTTGTGTTTGCCACGATAGTCAATTATTATTGCAATATTTTCCAAGGTTTCATGCAGATTGTGGCCCAACGGGATGCAGCAACACTCCTGCCAATAATTCAAGCACATGTTGCACAAGGAACGATTGTGCACTCTGACCAGTGGGCCGCATACAGGAGGGTGGCAGCTGTGCCTGGTGTGGCTAGCCATGCTACGGTCAACCACTCGATTCAATTTGTCGACCATACAACGGGGGTGCACACTCAGCACATAGAATCGTATTGGAATAGGGTAAATATATATAACTGGTATTTAATAATACATAACTTGAATAACATTCTACATTCTTTACAGGCAAAGATAAAGATGAAATCGATGAAGGGTGTCCATCGTCACCAGCTACCATCGTATCTAGATGAATTCATGTGGAGGGAGCGTAAAGGAAGGACAACGGAAGAGGCGTACAAGAACATCATCCATTCTATAACTGCACAATATCAATTTTAAATAAATAACTAATTTTAAATGCACAATACCAATTTAAAATAAATAACTAATTTTAAATGCAAAACATGGTAAAAACTTAATTCGATCGTGGTAAAAAATATATATTGTAAATAATTATAAGATATATCATGGTAAAAACATGGTAAAAGACAAGGAATTATAATGTGCAGTTCACCAGCCACGTGCACAGTTCATTATAAGTTTCATTAACACATTAACACACCTTTTGGTACCGCTCGCGTTAATAAAAAACGCGCACGATTTTTTCGACCCTTGGAGGCTTATATTGGGATTGATCCAAAAAAAGGTCTACCCTCCCTCTACCTAAATGTAGATTCCCTCCTTACCTGCTGCCCATTCTTACTTGCACAGCACACCAGCCGGTCTAGCTTCAGATCTAATCTGCGGGGATCGAATGACGATCATTCCCGGTTTATGGGAGCCCGCATTATTTTAAGGAGGTGTTCAGTTATGGGTGAACGTAACTCACTACTGTAGACTCGCTTCTCACTCACCAATGAAAGGGGACCAAAATAATGTTGGTTTGCATAAATCTGGAATGGTTGTTATAGTGAAGAGAACGGCGTTGAGAAAATGCCAGCTGAAAAGGTTGCTGTGTAAGTGGGAACATGGTTAATAGATGACGTGACGCCTTACCAGATTGAAGAACACACCAGCCTGAAATAAGGATACTGCAAGTCCTCCAAACACCTCCACCATAGACATAGTCTACCATACCCCTCATACCCCCCAAAAAACAACAACAAAAATCTCAATGAACTCTCCATTGACATAATAACATTACAATAACCTTCTCAACAATCAACTTGAAATTGTTGACGTTCGGATTATTCCTGATGAAGGCTAGAACATCTATATAGCTGAAACGTTGAGAGAATGCAATTTCAAGTTGATGATTGAGAAGGCTATTGTAAAAAATAATGTTCTATCAGCTTTTTTCTTTTTCTTCACTATATAGCCACTCAATACTAGCCACTCAATACTAGCCCAATACTAGCCCTAGCCCTAGCAAGACGTAGACTTATGTTTAGTGTTATAATGTGCTGTTGTGGTGGCCTTAATTGCCTCGACAGTAAATATGCAATCCTACCAATCTGATCTTCAAACAAAAAGTAGGCAGAAGCGACAACTGCAGCAAATGTATGCATGTGTACTTAGTAATAAATATGGTAGACAATATCATCTGCTATATATACAACAACTGCAGCAATATATGTGTGTGTACTTAGTAATAAATATGGTAGAGAATGTCATCTACTATATATACAACAACTGCAGCAATATATGTGTGTGTACTTAGTAATAAATATGGTAGACAATGTCATCTGCTAAATATACAACAACTGCAGCAATGTATGCGTGTGTATTTAGTAATAAACATGGTAGACAATATCATCTGCTATATATACAACTGCAGCAATGTATGCGTGTGTACTTAGTAATAAACATGATCATCTGCTAAATATACAACAACTGCAGCAATGTATGCGTGTGTACTTAGTAATAAACATGGTAGAGAATGTCATCTGCTATAGAGTTCTGGAGTTCTCCCATGCAACTCTAGCCAAGTGCTTTATGGAGGCTGAACTGATCCAACACAGATTAGGTGTGTGCTGACAGGAGTAGCACATCTGAGCTGGTTTGTTTGCTGCTCGTTTGATTTATATATATATACACCACAATATTGAACTGTAAAACACTATAAACAAGTGTTTATTAAATTACCCCACCCCTTTGTTTTTTGGATTGGGTAAAAAAATAAAATCAATTTAGTGACCTGTAAGACGATTGGTTAGCTACCATTTTAAATGGTAAAGGGTCACCTAACTGGTTGTGATCAACATGGGTACACACTTGTCTCCTTTCTTTTCAATCGACTTACTTGTTTTCAATTTTGTTCTTTGTTCGTGTGTGTATTCGTGTGTGTATTAATACACGTACGCAATACGACTTTCTATCAGTGAAAGACATCGAGAAGCTGTTCAGTAATTAAATTCCTCTGTCTGACCAAGCATGCATTTTGCAACTATGTACTTCCAATTTCTTGTTAATCTACCTCTTTTAAATAACGATTGTACTAGGTCTTATTGGTCTTCTTGGCTTTGGTGAGTCCACTAGTTTGGTGAGTGCACTAGTAGCTAGTGCAACATAGGCAGTATGTAGTAGTTAGGGAGTTAGAAGAGCTTTGCTGGACAACGTGGTGCCAACTCTTCAGCTATCACTTCCAGCATCCATGAATCTAAGCTATGGGTGATCTCTCCTAATATCAGCTAGCACCCTCCCACTTAGTGCATTTGCAGTGGCTGTGCCTTTACTTCCACTAGAAAAGCAAGAACTACTGGAGGCATGTACGATTCCAGCAACAAGCAGGAATTACTTAGCTCCTGCCACCCATAGAACGTCCACAAATAATTATTGCTATTTAGTAGCTAAGAGTTCCTATAAAAAGTCTATGAAATAAGCTTGCAGTCAGCAAATGGTGATGCATCATATGATCTTGTTCCAACTCCCCCCCCCCAACCTCTCGTAAAAAGGAATGATCATCTTGGTGAAAAACCACCTGAATGACAGATTTGAGGGTTGAGAAAGTAACTGGCTGGACAAGAGTGTTGATGGGCTGCATGAACCAGCTGCTTTGGCTATATCTACATATAGAGCTAGTCGAAATGTCGAGTGAATGCAATTTGAAGTTGATTATTGAGGTGATTTTGGGTTTAGAGAGCCACTCAATTCCTCAAGAGAGCAATGAAGGTGGATGGATAAACCATTTCTCATGAAAATTTAGAAAATGTATCCCACTTTTCAAGCATTAAAACAACAAAACAATTTCTTGTGCCCCACCCATGGGGTGAGTCCCTCTGGCCCTACAGGGAGCTTTGTGGTTCTGTCAATTACTGTAGTGCCACTTGTGACTGCTGCTCTCTCAGGCCAGGAAATGACAAAGTGGTCGCTTTCACTATTTTTTAAACCACATTAATCTTTCCCTCTCAGACCATTCTTGTTCAAGATATTTTCTATTCACATTTGTTGTTGTTTTGTGTTTAGCATAATTACTATAATTAGGAGTTCGTTTGATCTTCGATCAGATTCTCCAACAGTAATCCTCTGGTTAGTTGATAAAGCAGATAACAAGCATCAAGTCTTAATTGCTATTTCTTTGGACTGCCGCTGATAGAAAATTGAAGTACATATATAGGACTTCATTCAACTATGACCCGACTAACGAATTCACTTGCCAAGTTGCTTCAGAAATTTCAGTGCTTTATTATTCATTTTGCTAATTTTCATTTTGCTAATTTTCTCTGGAAAGTCAAAGGTCACAAAATTAACATAATTTTAAAACAAACATTAATTGTGAAAAAATTGTAGACTTGCAAATTTTTTTTGCTACATAATTATAATATACAAAAAAATAAGAAGAAAATCGTCAAGAAGTATTTTCTGCAAGATTAGTGGAGATGTTCTCTGAGTCGATAACAATTGCTGGATCCTCCTCTGCTGAACTGGAAGAAGAAGCAGAAGAAGAGGTTTTGATAACCTCTCCCTCATCCTTGCTTCTCTTCCTCTCTTCCTCCCCATTCTCAATCTTTACCGCCTCCCTGATGGGTATATGTACATCAAGGTCGGGAACTGGGTCTTGTACGTTCTCTTGCGAGGTATTGATCACACACTTCCTCAACTCCGTCCCACAGGCGTCCGAATTGGAGCGAAGAAGAGAGGAGGAGTTGACACGATCTCTAGATGCCACATCATCTAAGAATTGATCTTGCTGTTCAGGGATGGAGAGGAGTTTTGTATATGTGGCACCATCTAGCTTCTTTGAGTTGGTGGAGCTGGTAGAACGGTACGATGCTGAGGAAGCAGAAGAGACATCGACAGGGGCACTGACCTGGATGTGTTTGAAATAAAAATCATTCCTGTTGTAAGAGTTGATAAACTCTCAAAGAACTCTCAGTTGATATTATAATAAAATTACACTGACAAACAGCTTGAATTTTTACTCTCTCGACGTTAGATGCTCTAGTCTTATTCCTGATGAAGGCTAGTCGAAACATCGAGAGAATAAAAATTCAAATTGATTATTGAGAGGGTCATTCTAAGAGTTGATAAGCGTAAAGATTCGTTGCTTCATATTTCCACTTTTTTACCTTGCGATAAAAAAATAATAAATGCAACAATGAATCTCATCCCATCTGAACTGCTCACAGCACTCGCAACAACTTGTTTGTTAATGCACTCTCTAGTTCTATCCCGATGTGCGTACTTGCTTCTTGAATTTGAAGAGTCTCCTTATCCATCCTTTTTTTGTTGTGTCTGCCGTTGGTGAGATAGTATTGCACTCCATCGTCATGATATCAATGGGGTGGATCTTGTTAATGTCATCAAACACCTTCATCTCGATCATCTAATATCAACACACACAAGTAAAATGACATGCCAGTACTACACAATATAAGCTGTTGTTATCATGATCAGTTTTCAAAGGCTACTGGACTTAGCTTCTCTTGTGTCCACACATGAACACACCGACTTATAAAATTTAAGCAAGGTATGGGTATTGACCAGAAAAATATGACACGGCCAAGTCAAGAAGAACTCACTTATCAAAACAATAAGCACTGCCATTTATGGACATACCAGAGTAACCACAGACGTATGCAAAAAATACAAGACATAACCAGGTGCTCAATAACAGAGTCAGGATATGCATGAAACATCCAAGGCAGAGACATAACCAGGTGCTCAATAACAGAGTCAGGACATGCATGAAACATCCAAGGCAGAGACATAACCAGGTGCTCAATAACAGAGTCAGGACATGCATGAAACATCCAAGGCAGAGACATAACCAGGTGCTCAATAACAGAGTCAGGATATGCATGAAACATCCAAGGCAGAGACATAACCAGGTGCTCAATAACAGAGTCAGGACATGCATGAAACATCCAAGGCAGAGACATAACCAGGTGCTCAATAACAGAGTCAGGACATGCATGAAACATCCAAGACAGAGACATAACCAGGTGCTCAATAACAGAGTCAGGACATGCATGAAACATCCAAGGCAGAGACATAACCAGGTGCTCAATAACAGAGTCAGGACATGCATGAAACATCCAAGGCAGAGACATAACCAGGTGCTCAATAACAGAGTCAGGACATGCATGAAACATCCAAGACAGAGACATAACCAGGTGCTCAATAACAGAGTCAGGACATGCATGAAACATCCAAGGCAGTGACATAACCAGGTGCTCAATAACAGAGTCAGGACATGCATGAAACATCCAAGGCAGAGACATAACCAGGTGCTCAATAACAGAGTCAGGACATGCATGAAACATCCAAGGCAGAGATATAACCAGGTGCTCAATAACAGAGTCAGGACATGCATGAAACATCCAAGGCAGAGACATAACCAGGTGCTCAATAACAGAGTCAGGACATGCATGAAACATCCAAGGCAGAGACATAACCAGGTGCTCAATAACAGAGTCAGGACATGCATGAAACATCCAAGGCAGAGACATAACCAGGTGCTCAATAACAGAGTCAGGACATGCATGAAACATCCAAGGCAGAGACATAACCAGGTACTCAATAACAGAGTCAGGATATGCATGAAACATCCAAGGCAGAGACATAACCAGGTGCTCAATAACAGAGTCAGGACATGCATGAAACATCCAAGGCAGAGACATAACCAGGTGCTCAATAACAGAGTCAGGACATGCATGAAACATCCAAGGCAGTGACATAACCAGGTGCTCAATAACAGAGTCAGGACATGCATGAAACATCCAAGGCAGTGACATAACCAGGTGCTCAATAACAGAGTCAGGACATGCATGAAACATCCAAGGCAGAGACATAACCAGGTGCTCAATAACAGAGTCAGGACATGCATGAAACATCCAAGGCAGAGACATAACCAGGTGCTCAATAACAGAGTCAGGACATGCATGAAACATCCAAGGCAGAGATATAACCAGGTGCTCAATAACAGAGTCAGGACATGCATGAAACATCCAAGGCAGAGACATAACCAGGTGCTCAATAACAGAGTCAGGACATGCATGAAACATCCAAGGCAGAGACATAACCAGGTGCTCAATAACAGAGTCAGGACATGCATGAAACATCCAAGGCAGAGACATAACCAGGTGCTCAATAACAGAGTCAGGACATGCATGAAACATCCAAGGCAGAGACATAACCAGGTGCTCAATAACAGAGTCAGGACATGCATGAAACATCCAAGGCAGAGACATAACCAGGTACTCAATAACAGAGTCAGGATATGCATGAAACATCCAAGGCAGAGACATAACCAGGTGCTCAATAACAGAGTCAGGACATGCATGAAACATCCAAGGCAGAGACATAACCAGGTGCTCAATAAAAGAGTCAGGACATGCATGAAACATCCAAGGCAGAGACATAACCAGGTGCTCAATAACAGAGTCAGGACATGCATGAAATCAGGACATGCATGAAACATCCAAGGCATAACTTGTCACTGGTCCCCACAAATTGAAATCTGAGCATTCATGGTATAGAGCAGGGGGAGAGAGCTACAAAATGGTTGCACACACACACATACCATTACATCCCTCAAACTAAAAAAGTGCTGACTTGTGCGGTTGTGTGGTAGTTCAATTTTACTATGACTAATGCGTATTTCCTCTCCAAGAGCTTTGTTTCAGTAGTTGTTAGACTCTCTGGGGATAAGGTTGCAGAGTTATGATCCATCCTACTAACCTGAAACTGAGCAGGTATTCCTCTGGAAATTGAATGTGAGTAAAATGCATGGATCAAATCCACAATACCTTCAGAATGGTGCATCAAAACTGCTTTAAAGTTGAAAGTTGACTTGCTCGGATGTTTAGGAACAGTCAACAACAACAAAAAAGGAAAACTTTATACTATTGACAAAAATCATTAAAAAAATACACACAATTTATGGGTGACCACTGCCCTCAATGCTTACACCAGCAGCAGATTGTTATATTTGCTCCCTTTTTTTCCTGTTAAAAAAACAAAACAAAAACACACACAACAACAACAACAAACGTATCACATTTCCTCGAATTGAGTGTGCAGTCTGACCTGCACAAACTATTACTGAGGCATGGGCAGAGGGTGTGGCATATTTCCTGCATTCCAGCCTAGTAAAAAGGGTGCAGCTTCACTCAGATCGAACAAAAGGCTGGCCTGGCCAATGTTTCTTTCTAATTGGGGCCTGGGACAGGGCCAAGCATGGGCCTTAGCTTTTGGGGCCACCCTCAGTCACAGCTGATTGGACTATTGAGCAGTGCAGCTTATTAGCAGTCAATCATGACAGCTATTGTTAGTATGTTTGTTAAGCAGTTATTCAGCGTCTAGCACAGCTTCATCCTGATCTAAGTCTGTCTCAAACGCTATCTCAGCGTTGCTGTCATTATCACCATCTTTGTTGTTGAGGTGAAAGGTCTCTGAGGTAATGGCATCTACAGCACTGCAAACTATTCCACCAGGCTTCAGGTGGTGAATGAAGCCATCATCTGAGCCGTCAGGACCACTGGAAATCCCACACTCCTGGACAATCATGAGTCACCGTCCTCCAGGCTTTCAAGACAGATCATGAACTAGACCACTCCGATACATTTTTACCATTGTTGCATGCACACAATTTAAGGTATTAATCATCAATTAAAGGTATTAATCAAAGGTATTAATCATCAATTAAAGGTATTAATCATCAATCAAAGGTATTAATCATCAATTAAAGGCTGGTTCACAACACGATGCTGGCCATGCACTGCATGTGGTCAACTGACCTTTGACCCTCGAATTGCACTCAACAAAGACGGGTACTGATTGGTCAGACGCTGGATTAGAACTTTTTTCTAATCCAGCATCTGGAATGCAGCGTCGGACCAATCATAACATCGTGTGTCGGCGGCAGTTTGGGTCAAAGGTCAATTGGACAATCAATTCAAGGGCACGGGATATTTCACTGGAGTTAGGGAACAGTCTGTGCGAGGGTGCAAAGTGATCGAGGAAATACGGTATATCCAGGGTCAAAGGATTACCTAATCCTCTCGCAGATAGGGAGATAAGTACTTATATACAAATAGCAAATTCATGATAATTGAAGACCAATAATAGAGGACTAATAAATCTTGGATGAAGCATTTAACCAGGTGAGAAACACGACTAACAGATATGCGCACAATGTGTAGTGTCAAGGATGTTGAATAGGTGCTTAGATTCTAGTTTTGTCTTCTTCATAATCAGCTTCATCGCCAAGGTCACCGAATCTTGAATAGGCGATAATTATTGATAGTAGCAGAAGGAACACTGTGACCTCTCCGATAGCACCTGCAGCTCAAAGGAAGGTTAACACTCTCACTGGCGTAAGTGCCACATGGTGCAAAACAAAACGACCACCACCAAATTAATTGTAAAAAATTAACTGTTCTGGTACTAAGCTTAAAATAGCGCACAAACGTGCCCCAAGCATTGTTCTATATATTAAGCAATATAAAGAATGTGTGGCTTGGGTAGCCATGGTAAACACGACATCAAACTTCACTTCCGCAATCTCAATAAGTTATGGCGATCCGTTCCAGTATAGATGAAGTTGTTGACCAGCTTTTTCAGGATGATTTCGGCTTCTTCAAGAATGACAGCAGTAAAGATGAGTAAGATAGTATGTAGATTTACCTTAGAAACAATAAAGTCGACTGTGATGCAGTAACAGCTCCGAGAAGTGCTGTTGCCTGTGATACAGTTAGTTAATCTTTACCCTACACCATCAGGTGAAGCATTTGATGGCAGTGAGGATCAGCTGGACTTCTTGAGAGATAGGTAATGATGAATAAAGGTTAGGTCGAGCATAGCAGTTATATATAAAGCTAGCACAAAGCCAGCGTAATTCTAGTACTAGACAGTTTTATTCTGAGAATTTCCTGGGATTAGGTTGTGCAATCAAACGATAAGTTTATTCTCCGTGTCTCTTCTACATTATTATAGTTTCTCCATCTCCAGCATAAGTTTGTTCTCCGTTTAGTTTCTCCAGCATAAGTTTGTTCTCCATCTCTTCTACATAGAGTTTCTCCAGCATAAGCTTATTCTACATCTCTTCTACATAGAGTTTCTCCAGCATAAGTTTATTCTACATGTCTTCTAATAGTTTCTCAAGCATATGACTCTGATGAGTCAGAGGCTCTGGTAACTCTTCCTGCTCATCGTGGCATAGTCATGGACACACTCAAGCTAGTTCTCCAGGTCCATTGGTGGCTCTATTGCTGGTACGTATGTGCTATAGTTTTGTAGTAGTGCAACTGTTTCTTCTGTTATATATACTTGTGTTCTTTCCATGTTCTGGCCCCCAAGGGGACTCCTACTCATCATGGGCGCAGTCATGGTTGCGGAGGAGAGTATTGCTCTTGCTTGTTGGTCTCCCACTTCATAGCGACAGCTTCAAGGAGAAGAAATTCCTTGACTTGTTTTGATGAGCAACGGTCAATGTTGCTAACCAGAAGTTGACTGGATAACATGGCTGACTATTCATGTATATCATGTGACCATGTCTAATATATGCAGGAGTTGACTGGATAACATGGCTGACTATTCATGTATATCATGTGACCATGTCTAATATATGCAAAGGACATTATTCAAAATTATGGTATTGATATTCACATTTCTATGGTTTGATGCTGAGCAACCAACATTCATCATAATTTTCTTCAACTTGTCAAATTCCTCCATGAGACGTGGTCAACGGATGTTCATAAGCACTTCAAAGGCCAACATGGCAAGATTTCAATAATTACGATAGCCAGTTTTATAAACGGGCATGTTATAATGATATTCATAGTGATGCAGTTTGTTTCTAAGCAACCAAAATTCGTCACATTGTTTGTGACTCATCACCTATGTATGTATGTATGTATGTATGTATGTATAGTTTCGTGGGAAATGGTCAACAGTTGGTAGGAAAAACATTTTTACTTTTCTTTTTTATTTCCTGTTTCTTATAGTGAGATTAAGGGAAATGTGGTTTGTTGCTAAGCAACACAAGTTTGTTTATAACTCATTAGCTATATATCACCCGATATGTGGCTGCTAGGTAATAATCTTCATCTTTCTTGCAATAAAAAGAAGAAGTGAAAGCCATGTATGATGTAGAATCTCTCCACCTGCATGGAAGGGTGAGTGATAGGTGTCTAGTATGGGCATCTGGAGATAACACTGAAAACCATTAGCCAACTTGATCTTCCAGTGGAGCCTCTAGAGACTGTTTGCAGTTCTTTTGCCCACACAGAGAGGGTGGCAGTGACCAAGAGAGCACTGTTGGTGAGTGTAAGAGCTTAACTAGAATCTAGCTTTTAAACTTCAAGGTCGCACAGAAGAGTGGGCCCCTCCAGACTCAGCTAGAATCCAACTTTTAAACTTTAGGGTCGCACACAGGAGGGACCATACCAAAGAATCTTGTGAGTGTGTGCATGCGTGTGTGTGTCTGTGTAATATCAATAGAAATATCTAGCACAGAGTAGAATGGTGTAAAAATCTTCCACGCACTCACTTGGTGGCACAGCTGGTCTGGGGAAAAAATGCCTGGCAACATTTCTTAACGTGTTTCTAGTGCTTCTCCTGGGTGGATGCACGCCTCTCTATAGCAAGCCCCACCTACTGTACCTAGTTAATTTTCATTTCCCAAGAGGCCTTTTGGAAAAAGACGGTAAGCGTTGAGGTCTCTCCATGTGACTTGGTTCTCTTCATAGCAGTGACTTCATTATGATGAAGTGGAAGGTTGAGTGTGCTGTCATCTTTTTGCTGTGGCAGAGAAGTCTATGAAGACTGGAACCTCTGATGCTGCATTTGTAAGTACGGAATTGCTCACAGGCTAATTTTATGCTAGCACATAGGTCATTTATGAATTTGTATTCTTGTAACTATCCAAAGGCTTCTGTAATTGTAGAGATGTCAACAGTTGCCTACCAGCAGTATAAGCTGAGCCAATGCCACAAGTGTTCTGTGGAGTACTACTGACTCTACCTGCAACAACATACAATGTTGGCTAGATGCTTAGCAGTCTCTCTGGCACAACAAAAGACTACCAGCCATCACTGCCTTTTGAATGCCATTTAATGCCTGAAGTTCCTTGCTAGACAGGGATGTGCAATCAGAGGCCACAACGACCCTAGTGATTGGAATATTGCTACTGAGGCTGATGAGTGAAGAGGAATCCATGGTAAAAGCAGTAGCATTTTTCAAGATATAATTTCCAGTCTCCTGACTGGCTAGCAAAAAAAAAAAATTAAATTTTTTAATGAATGCCACTGGAGTCAAGAGTGATCGGATGAGCCACTGGATATACAGGAAGATTGCTGGAGTAACAATGTTGATTCTTGTGATGTCTGCAACTAATTGAGCAGAATGCAGACATACAGCTATGTTCAACCAGGAAGCAAGAGAATCATGGCATTACATATTATGCATAAGGATTTTACTGATAAATTACAATTAGCTGAAGTGAAAATTAGCTAATTATTTCGTAAGTAAATATGACAAGTTTTGGATAGAAGCTGAGACACTACATAATTATGGCAACATATTTATTGCTGATAGTTCAAACTATACATGTGTATGTAGTTAATGGGTGACAGTTGCATTTAAAAAGGGGGGACTATCCCATATATATATATATATATTCCTTGTGGTTACCACTTTATAGCTCCATAGATTATGTAAACTTCATCATATGGACTTGATATATAGCTCAAAAGATAGGTCTCTCTGTGTGCTCTCTTTTGATACTAAAATATTTTTCATAGGTATAACTATAGCCAAGTTACTGGAGCTACAAATGGAGAGAACCTCAAAAACCTGAATTCCTGATTTTGCCGCATAAATATCTCCAGATTGCCAAGTGCTCGAGAGTTGAAATTAGCACCAGTGGCCTACTCTATACAACATGAGTTTTCATTAGGCGTTAAAACGTAAGTACCATGTTCAAGCGCACTGGTGGAAAAGAATTTTATGGAATTTTAACGAAATTCATTTTATAACCGGGCGCTTGACCACGTGCTTACGTTTCAACGCAAATGAAAACGCTCATTGCATAGAGTAGGGCTCTAGCCACTGGTGGTAATTTCAACTCTCTAGCACTTAGCAATCTGGAGATATTTATGCGGCAAAATCATGCATTCAGGTTTTTGAGGTTCCCTCCACTTTAGCTCCAGTAACTTGGCTATAGTTATACCTATGAAAAATATTTTAGTATCAAAAGAGAGCACACAGAGAGACCTATCTTTTGAGCTATATATCAAGTCCATACCATGAAGTTCGCAGAATCTATGGAGTTATAAAGTGGTAACCACAAGTGTTTTTTTTAATTAAAAAATGCAACTGTCCCCCCCACCCTTAATTAATATTAATCATATTACCACAATGGACGGACCATCAAAATTTGCCGGTGCATGGCACCCAACTCCCCCCCCCCCCCCCCCCCCCCACACACAAAACAACAACAACAACAACAACAGTGCCATCGATAGGCTTCTCAAGCAAATATTAGACGTCTCACCTCTTCCTGCCATGGTTTAGAGCAGGCACCCGTGGAAAACTTGGAGGCAAACTCCTCGTCATTGGATTCTATCTCCACCCCCCTAATGGAAGAGAATGCGTCTATGTCCAGCACGTCTTTGGCATACACTGCACGTGGCTACACACAGACACCAGTTGACATGGGGTAGGGGTGGGAAGAAGAAGGGTGGGGGAGAGCGGATGGAGAAGATGGTGTGGGATAAAACATGGGAGGGGAGAATGCCAGTGGAGGCAGGAGGTGAATGGGAGAGCGAGTAAAAAGGAGGAAGAAGGAAGGACAAGGTGTGAAGTGCCTCTGGGACAAACATCCCTGCTCATCTAATATAGCCACGCACACACATACCCCCCCCCCCCCCCCCCCACACACACAACCAGCTATTCCAGCCGTGCTTACATTAGGTTTGAAGGGAGGCTCCAGTATGCCCTTGTCCAAGTGGTTCCAATTCACAGTCTTGAAGAAGGGATGGGCCTTGACATCTTCAAACCCGAGGCCAGACGTACCGAGTCGGTTAGAATGAACCTTCTCCAGCAGCTGTGCATTATATAGAGACACACACAACACGAGAATGTAACAGAGTAAACAATAACGCACAAATAACGAGAGAAACAGCAGAAAAAACACAGCAATCAACAACAACTTATTGTAGCTGCTCATTTGATAATTCCTCACCATACAACAGAATGACCTGCTCTCTGAACTGAACTTGTCCGAGTATTTCGGAGGTTCCTCACGGACCCTCTTCTCTACAACTTCTCGCGTGACTCGTTCCTTCCGCTTACGAAAAGGGCACTCCCCATGGACCATCTCGTACACCATGCAGCCAAGCCCCCACCAGTCAGGGGCAAATGTGTAGCGGTGATTCTCAATCACCTCAGGGGCTGAGGGGGGAAAAAGAGGAAAAAGTTGTCCTATGAAAGTATTAAGAAAAAGTGAAGATTTACTGCAGCAAGGAAACTATTAAGAAAGCTCATCGAAGGATAACCAAATAACACCAACCAGGGTTTCATTTAGCCAAGGGGGGGGGGGGGGGGGGGGGGGGGCAGGCAACTGGAGGAATCTGGATATTAAGGGGGGGGGGGGGGGGGCATGATGTCAAGCACTTATCAACATCAAGAATTTTAATAATACAATTTCCAAGGGGGGGCAAAAAGGTTCCAAGGGGGGGCAGCCGCCCCTAAATGAAACCCTGAGTAACTTTGGATTGACTGACTGGAAAGGAAAGAAGACCGCAACTAGTTCGATGATCCCTTACCATTTACACAGTATAATTTTTAATGCTGAAGGGTCCTCTAACTGGTTGTGGTCTTCATGGCACTATTATTATTATTATTATTTTTAGCCATCCAATGTAGTCTATCTTGTCATCCTACAGAACCCCACAGTAGCAAGCCAACGAGCAGACAATACTGTTGCATACATGTATATACTTGCTTGGTTTCCTTCACTTTTTGTTAGAAGATGATTCTCTAGGAAATCAACTGACTGCTCACTTCTTCAAATTCAGCTACACAGAGCACAGCATGAGTGGCTCGTGACTGACCATCTCTACCTCCCGCATAATGGTCTCTACCTAACTCAAATTATAAAAACCAAAGACATGCAATAGTTTGATACACGATAAGCCTTACCCACAACCAAGAAAAAAGACGAGTTGCTGAAAGGTATCGGAACGTTTGGAGTCTTCCGGTACAAAATTGCACCTCTTATGTACAGTACGCATAAATACATACGTAGACAGAGGCACAGAATATCCTTGAGGGTTAATTTCAAGGGTTTTTTTTCCTCACTTTCTATGTGTTTATTTTTTTGGCTTTTGTCTGCTTGTTTACTACCATAGTGAAGGATTCCAGGCATGCTGGGAGTTTCTATTGGCAGCTAATACAAGCTAAAACCTGTTTAGGCAGATAAAAAGCTGTCAAGGTAAGTTTTAGTCAGAGGTTTTATTTTGGGGATTTCGACATCCACCATAAAAAATAAAATTTAAAAAAAACCCGGGTCACACCAATTAGGAGTACAGCATCCTCCTTGATGTTTAATGTGTGAGAAGCTTCACCTGCTGTATGGATGAATAAAACTACAGAAAGGAATACACACACACACACACAAACAACAACAACAAAACAGACTAGAGAGCTTGACAAAGAAGTTGAGGTTAACTTTGGATAAAAAATCAATGGGTCCAGTCTTCACTTTATCATCAGCATATTTCTCCTTGACTCCCTATCAAGCTCTCTCTCCTCTACCGACTATACAGCCAGTTCTCAGTCCTCTACTGACCATGAAGCCAGTTCTCTCTCCTCTACTGATTAAGTTCTCCCTCCAGCCATTCTCTCTCCTCCTCTATCGATTACACAGCCAATTCTCTCTCCTGTACTGAGTTCTCTCTCCTCTACTATCTGTATAGCTAGTCCTCACTCCTCTACTGACCACACAGCCAGTTCTCTCCCCTCTACTGTCTATATAGCCAATCCTCTCTCCTCTACTGACTAGCAGCCAATTCTCACTCCTACATGTGTACGGAGTATGAAGCTAGTTCTCCTCTTCACCAATCCAATGTAAAGATGACTTCCTTTTAATAATGGTTTACGTCAGCCAATTATATTTTAAGATGGTTGACCTGTTCATATTTATTATGGATGCATGTACAGTACATGCTGTGCATAGCAAGGAGATCAGCATGCGTGTAAGCAAATCACCCTCCCAAGTACAACCACTGCTGCCTGTACAACCACTGCTGCCGGCACAACCACTGCTGCCTGCACAACCACTGCTGCCTGCACAACCACTGCTGCCTGCACAACCACTGCTGCCTGCACAACCACTGCCACCTGCACAACCACTGCCACCTGCACAACCACTGCTGCCGGCACAACCACTGCTGCCTGCACAACCACTGCTGCCTGCACAACCATTGCTACCTGCACAACCACTGCCACCTGCACAACCACTGCTGCCTGCACAACCACTGCTGCCTGCACAACCACTGCTGCCTGTATAACCACTGCTACCTGCACAACCACTGCCAACTGCACAACCACTGCTGCCTGCACAACCATTGCTACCTGCACAACCACTGCCACCTGCACAACCACTGCTGCCTGCACAACCACTGCCACCTGCACAACCACTGCTGCCTGCACAACCACTGCCACCTGCACAACCACTGCCACCTGCACAACCACTGCCACCTGCACAACCACTGCCACCTGCACAACCACTGCCACCTGCACAACCACTGCTGCCAGCACAACCACTGCTCCTGTACAACCACTGCTGCCTGCACAACCACCTGCTACCAGCACAACCACTGCCACCTGCACAACCACTGCCACCTGCACAACCACTGCTACCAGCACAACCACTGCCACCTGTACAACCACTGCTGCCTGTACAACCACTGCCACCTGCACAACCACTGCTGCCTGCACAACCACTGCCACCTGCACAACCACTGCTGCCTGCACAACACTGCTGCCTGCACAACCACTGCTACCAGCACAACCACTGCCACCTGCACAACCACTGCCACCTGCACAACCACTGCTACTGCACAACCACTGCTGCCTGCACAACCATTGCTACCTGCACAACCACTGCTACCTGCACAACCACTGCCACCTGCACAACCACTGCCACCTGCACAACCACTGCTGCCTGCACAACCACTGCTGCCTGCACAACCATTGCTACCTGCACAACCACTGCCACCTGCACAACCACTGCTGCCTGCACAACCACTGCTACCAGCACAACCACTGCCACCTGCACAACCACTGCCACCTGCACAACCACTGCTACTGCACAACCACTGCTGCCTATAAAACCACTGCTACCTGCACAACCACTGCCACCTGCACAACCACTGCCACCTGCACAACCACTGCCACCTGCACAACCACTGCTACCTGCACAACCACTGCTGCCTATAAAACCACTGCTACCAGCACAACCACTGCTGCCTGCACAACCACTGCTACCTGCACAACCACTGCTGCCTATAAAACCACTGCTACCAGCACAACCACTGCTCCTGTACAACCACTGCTGCCTGCACAACCACTGCTACCAGCACAACCACTGCTGCCTGCACAACCACTGCCACCTGCACAACCACTGCCACCTGCACAACCACTGCTACTGCACAACCACTGCTGCCTATAAAACCACTGCTACCAGCACAACCACTGCTCCTGTACAACCACTGCTGCCTGCACAACCACTGCTACCAGCACAACCACTGCTGCCTGCACAACCACTGCCACCTGCACAACCACTGCTACCTGCACAACCACTGCTGCCTATAAAACCACTGCCACCTGCACAACCACTGCTACCTGCACAACCACTGCCACCTGCACAACCACTGCTACCTGCACAACCACTGCCACCTGCACAACCACTGCTGCCTGCACAACCACTGCTGCCTGCACAACCACTGCTACCTGCACAACCACTGCACCTGTGTAAACATCATAGAAGATACTCATAATTAGTTAACTGTAATAACCCCCTCCCACACACACATCCACTACAAAACAACATCCACTACAAAACAAACCCACCACAGTACACATTGAGATCCCCTTACCCAACAAACTGGCTATTTTTGGTTTCCCTGCTTCTAACATAATCTCAGCACTTAACAGCTATGAGTGCTCACTAACGCAATACTTAATTGTATTCTCTCGATGTTTCAACTAGATTCTCTAGCCTTCATCAGGAATAATGAGATGCTAAGACTCGTGTGAGCCTGCTATGTACCGGTAGCTAGCTATTCACCACGTGCTACAAAACCACACCTCAGCACACACACATGTCTAGTACATGAACCGGATGTGATAATAATAATAATAATAATAATAATAATAATAATAATAATAATAATAATAATAATAATAATAATAATAATAATAATAATAATAATAATAATAATAATATAATAATAATAATAAATAAACGAAAAACAAATAAAAAATTAATATAACAATAAACAAATAAAATATGTATATATAAATAATTTAATAACAACAATAAATAAAAACATAAAAATTAATTAAAAATAAATATAATAAAATAAAATTAATAAACTTTTAAAAAAAAGAATAATTATGGTGGTCTTGACTTCAAGTTCAGGCTCTTCAGAGTACATGTAGCTCCCCAGTAGCCAGGCAAGTCCATTCCACAGTCTCGATTGAACCGAACCGCTCACACTTTGGTGCTAGGCTGATGTGTAATGCCTCCTTCACTAGCAGTTCCTTCTGTCTTCTGGCCTGGTCCAAGATGGTGGCTTCCTACCACAGAATAGGATGTCCATTATCCCATGCATGCTCAGCAATTGCAGACTTCTCTTTATCACACTTTCTACAGGCATCTTGATGTTCTTTCACTCTGGTCTCCAGTCTTCTGATGGTCTCCTCTCTGTAGTATTTCCCACAGCTACAAGGGATGCGGTACACAACACATGAGTACATACTAGTTGGTAAAACATCCTTCACTCTGCTCAGTTGTGTCCTCAGAGTTCTTCCCGATCTGAAGACGACTTTGATGTTGAACTTCCTGCAGACCCTTCTGATGTCTTCACTCATCCCTGCTAAATAAGGAATCACTACATAGGATCCTTCTTTTTAGAATCCTTCATTGCCTATATCAGTGTATTTATCTTCCCTTCTGCATTTAGATGTATCTGCAGACGAAAGGTTGATGAAGGCTTGCGGATAACTGTTCTCTATAAAGACAAATGATGTTCTTCCTTCCAAAGGTCCTCCTTCTCAGTCGACAAATGATGTTCTTCCTTCCAAAGGTCCTCCTTCTCAGTCACTACTCTTCTGGCTCTATCATACAAGCTCTTCACCACTCCTCTTCTGACATGGATAGGATGATGTGATCTATAATCAAGCTACCGGTTGGTGTGTGTGGGTTTTCTGTAAACAGTTGCAGTTAGCCTTCCATCTTCCTTCCTGTGTAGGTGGCAGTCCAGAAAGGGCAACGATCCGTCCACTTCAAGCTCCATGGTACTTTATGGATGGCTTGATGTTGTTCAGATGTCCAACAACTCCTGCTCACTTCCCTTCTTCACAATGCAGAAGGTATCACTCACATATCTCTTCCAAAACCTTGGCTTTAGTGGGGCAGTTGTGAGTGCCAATTCCTCCATATAAAGTTTGGCTACCACTGCAGTCACTGGAGAGCCCATTGCTGCACCCTCTTTCTGCTCGTAGTATTTTTCTTGGTACCTGAAGTAGGTGGATTTTAGGCACAACTCCAACAGTTCAGAAATCCTGTCAGCACCTAGTGTGTAGTCCTCTCACGCAAGCTCTTCTTTCGTTAACATACCAAAAATTATTTCCACAGCCTCATCAATGGAAATTGGTAAAAAGAGAGGAAACATCAATACTATGCATAATTCAATGGCGGTAGAGAAAGAGCAAGTCTTGAGCAAGACTAGGAAGAAACTAGCCATGACTCTCCAACACACGTTGGTCCAGACTTCCACTCTCCAAAGCAGAATTTGAGGTCAACACAGGGTTTCATCCAGGATTTTTCAATTTGGGGGGGGGGGGAAGGGGAATTATACCAGTACTGACCTGATTGGATGATGAAGTCAGCCTGGAAGCCATTTGGAAATTCCCTACTGGGGTTAGCCCTGGGGATTCCCCACAGTCAGGACCTGAGCCTGCCACTGCACCTTCATTCATCATCAGAAGATTTCTGAAGAAATGTACACTGCAGGACTCTATTGACTCTCGTGATTCAGTTTCTACATGTCAGTAAAGTATCCAGACCAAAGAACAGCCAGGAGGCCAAGGATGTTGGCAATGATAGGTCAGAGTGTACTGATGCATCTGAGAAGAATCCCACACAGCAGTCCACTTCTGCAGGTACATCAACTTCACTGTCAGAATAAACAGGCTAGTCAAGTTTCTGGCAACAAAGTTGTTGTAATGGAAAGAAGCTGAAGTTCCAGCCACATTGGCAAGAGAAATACTCTTAGATAAGTTACAGCTCTGTGGCCAATGGGATGTTGTGTCAGCACTGTTCCCATATTTACAAGGAGGAAGTATTGAAGCACACACAGGAAGCTTGGATTTCTCACCCAGTGTCCAACTGGAAAAAGGCACTGGATAAAATGAAAGCACATGAAGCTTCAGCATGGCACAAGGTAGCAAAAGCCAAAGTAGAGGAAAGAGAAACAAACCCAAGCTGAAGGAACTGTGTAATCTTCCAGCTGAAGCTGGGGAAAGAGGTTCAATGAACACATGAAGCAACACAAGCATGCGTGTACTGATCAAGAAATGGTTGAGGTCATGTGTAAACAGAAAATAGCACATTTTACCAATTTCGATGATGTGGTTCAGCTTATGGTGGAGAACGGTGATGATGAAGTGGGGAAACATTTAGCTACAGCTCCAAGAAATGCCAACTACTGCTCTCATGTGGCTAAGTGAGTATCTTGATGCCATCAGCCTGTGGATCCAACAAGGTATCCTCAAATCTCTTCAAGAAGCTGCATTCTGTTCAATACTGGCTGATGAGTCGACAGATATAGCAACAACTGAGGAGCTTTCAATCTACTTCAGAGTGGTTGACAGTTCTGGTTCACCAGTGGAACATTTCCTGTGCCTTTCTGCATGTGGCTGCTTCAGTATTTAGCTTTCCTAGCAGATGGTGGCATTGATGCTGGGAAACTGAGAGGACAGGGATGTGACAGGGCTGCTACCTTCTCAGGCAGGAAGAATGGAGTCCAAATGCATATCTGCATTCTGGCACCACGAGCATTATTCGTGCACTATAGGGCACATGTTCTGCAGCTTTGTGTGTTTCAGCTGTGTTTCAGCTGTGCCAAGTCTGAAGAAAGTCTTTGTCTGTTTGGAAGATGTTCCACTACTCTCCAAAGCAGTTTTCTGCACTGAAGGAGATGCAGGCACTCAACAACCACCCCCAACTAAAGATGATCAAGCCAAGTGGTACTGGCACATAACAGATCTGTAAGAGCAATCAGGTGCTCCTTGAGGCCACTGATAGATATTCTTGAGCACATCCACGAGGATACTGGAGAGCCAGAAGCACTTGGAATGCTGAAGACATACAACTTTGTGGCAACCCTGATGATGCCACAGTAAGTGATGTCCTTCCTGTATTGACTTGTCTTGGTAGAGCCTTGCAGGCCAAGCACTCTTGTAGCCAGCCAGGTGACCTATGGCCAGCACTGCCTACAGCTGATCAAGGAACATCCCAATGATCAGAAGTACCTGTCCACAGTCCATGACACAATAGCAGACCTTGCAGTTGGTGTTCCAGATCTGGAGGCAGCAAGAGAGAATTTCAATAAGAATGTGCTGCAGCCATACCTGGCAGAGGTCAGCAGGCAAATCAGCTGTTGTTTCACAGATGCCTTGGGCCTCTTGACTGCCTTCAGCATCTTTGACCCCCAGCAATATGGCACTGCAGAATTGGAGGAGCTCCTAGAATTCTATGGGGAGACAACAGAGATTGAGTATGAGGGAGAAGTCTTCTCAACTCCGGAAGATGCTGATAAGCCGGAGACAAGACTAGAATGGAAATTGTCATCTTTGAGGTGATGAAGGGTTTGTCATTGAAGGAACTTGTAACAGTGTTCCTGAGAAGTGAGGCAAAGTGTGTGACCTTTCCCAACGTATCTGGAAGTATATCAACCATTTTTTAAATTCTGATGTGTCCAACTTTTTTTATTTAAAAAGAAAAAAAGAAGATTTTACCAATCCAATACCCATGTAGACCACAAACATTCAGAATGCATACCAACTGCACAACACAGCTAAGTTTTCGAAGGACGCTTGGAGAAACAGAAAGAAACGCACACACACACCAATGCTTGCTTTTAAAACATAGTACGTACATTGTTTGAAAATGCAAGAAGTTATTTTTGACCGCTACTGTAGAGCCAAACATATTACGGATTTTATATATTTGTACTTGGTTGTAAAAAATAAGTCCTCTAAATATTTGTGGTCTAGGTAAGGGCTTGCTTCTTTGTGATCAATATATTATAGTCGGGCAGTCTCCTTCAAGAACTTTCTAATAGCTGCTCAAGATAAATCCTGAACGAACCAATTACAGTATTAGCAGATGTTTTTTGTTGTTGCCATCTTGTGTTATTACACACGCACGCACATGTGCGGATCACTTTACCGGTTTTTGCTGGTCTGTGTGCTGTTATCTATTGTCACAAAAGTAAGTTTCTCAGTAAAAATTCATTTCTTTACTATTATAAGGTTGCAGGCAATGTAAGTATGTGGAGGGGGGGGTAGAATGTGCAGCAACAGATGCTGAATCAACTCAGCTAGTCTGCATCCCCCACCACAGTGTTTATTGTGTTGCTGATCTTTACCACACCACAGTGTTTATTGTGTTGCTGATCTTTACCACACCACAGGGTTTATTGTGTTGTTGATCTTTGCACCATTTTTCGTTATTTTATTAAATCAAGAACCAGATTAGTCCTGCAATCCATTGGACAATTCAAAATCTCGTGTTAATAAAATTATAATGATTGTATGTGAGTTAGTGTGTGTGTGTGAGAGAGAGGGGGAGGGGCAAAAAGTAGACGGAAAGAAGATAGATCTAACTCAGAGTCTCAAAGTTCTTGGGACTTTGCTACCTTAGCAAAGGATAAAAGGCACGCTGTCAAGGTATGATGGAAGGATTCAAGACACGCTGTCAAGGTATGATGGAAGGATTCAAGACACGCTGTCAAGGTATGATGGAAGGATTCAAGGCACGCTGTCAAGGTATGATGGAAGGATTCAAGGCACGCTGTCAAGGTATGATGGAAGGATTCAAGGCACGCTGTCAAGGTATGATGGAAGGATTCAAGGCACAAATGTCAAGGTATGATGGAAGGATTCAAGGCACGCTGTCAAGGTATGATGGAAGGATTCAAGACACGCTGTCAAGGCATGATGGAAGGATTCAAGGCACGCTGTCAAGGTATGATGGAAGGATTCAAGGCACGCTGTCAAGGTATGATGGAAGGATTCAAGGCACAAATGTCAAGGTATGATGGAAGGATTCAAGGCACGCTGTCAAGGTATGATGGAAGGATTCAAGGCACGCTGTCAAGGCATAATGGAAGGATTCAAGGCACACTGTCAAGGCATGATGAAGTGTTTTTGGAGCTGAATTGGCTGAAACTCCATTTAGGCAGATAAGAAGTGTTGAAGAAAGTTTTAGCTAAGATATGAGCTTTTATTTGTGTGTGTGTGTGTGTGTGTGTGTGTGTGTGTGGGTTTTTTTTTTGCGTCTGCCATTAGATGCATCTGCCATTTAGAAAAAGGGTTTAACCAATATATGGATGTGCTCATGTGCGCGCACACCACATGTATATGGATCTAAGGCCATAAGCTTGTCCCAAAGCCAATCATCAAGGGACAAAAAGTAGTCACTACCACACACTAATTGGCTTAAGATTCTAATTGGCTTAACAACAGAGGGCTATAGAGACTTACCCATGTAGCCAACAGTCCCAACTCTGCCTCGTACCGACTGTCCCTCTGGGATGTGTACCGCCAGACCCAAGTCAGATATTCTAACATGACCTGTCAACAGCAACAACAACAACGACAATGACAGTGAAGCTCTTGTGATGGACATGGGACTAGTGGCTGGTATGGCACATTGCTAAGGGTTGTGTGTTGGGATGCATGTGCACAGATGATGACACATCATAATACTACTATATACATGAATGTTACACTGTAGGGTTCACTGTACAACCTTTTCCTTCACCCTCCCCCCCATGCAAATAAACAAACATGAACTCTGCCCCACTTTTTATTCCTCCTCTGCATTTCCCTATGTCTTCATTTCTTCCTCTTCTCTGTCAAGGACCACATCCTTGTCTCCACCACAGGAGGTTAATGTGCACACCTCTAACTACATTCATTAGCCACACCCTATAATTAGACAACTTTAATTAGAGATACGCCTGCCTCTAATTAGGCATTTTGTGTCCGATGTGGTAAAAGAACTTGGAAGTTGTCACACCCTCTTCCAGTACACACGTGTCCAACACTAAACAACCTCAATATTAAACACTCCCTTTACCTACTGTTTTATACCCAATTCACATTAACAAATTCACATTAACACTTTAGGAGACACTTGGGAATTTTATAACACTGCTCTTTTAAAAATCGGTATATGAACTTATAAATGGTAAAGGGTCATCTAAATGTTTGTGGGCGGTAAGTGAGTGTTTCCTTACTTTAATATTTTTAAAATTCTGTCTTGCTTTATCTGTTTTTTTTGTTGGTTTTGTTGTTCTTTCTCTATATACTTTCTTTCTCTATATTTTCTTTCTATATATTATAGTAATTACTTATATAAATGATTTTTTAATTTAAAAAACAAGTAACTGACCTGTCAAAAAAAAGAACTGAAGCAGGCTGTACCAATGTGGACACAACCACTTAGATAACCCTTTACCATTTACACCAATCTTCAGTAAAGAAGAGGTTGTCGTCAGTAGGCATGGGTGCAGTCCTGTTTCTCTTCTCTACTGACACGGCAATCTAAGTGTTTTTTTGGTTTGCTTGTTATTCTAGTTGAGTGGTGGAGGCCTACAGCAAGTGTGAGCTTTCAGGCTCGCCAAGATATTTGTTTTCTGTGTTGACAGAACCCATGTCAGCTACAGCCTCCTTCAATGAGTTGGTAACAGCTGAGCAGAAGAACTCCACCAACACAGCAGGAGTTTTGGTAGAGGATCAGCTACAAGCTCCTTTGGACTTGGTAACAAAACGGTTTCCCAGGAGTAAGAACACCACCAATCAAATGGCAGAACTGGGCACGGGTCGTTCTTCTATATAACAGCACATGCAGTCTGACTCAATTCTGATTTCTAAACAGCATGTGAGTTAGCTTGATCACGTCATCAACAACCATTGTCAACCATGCCTTTTCTCTCCAGCAACAGAGAAACAGTCGTGGACGTGCATTGGAACAGTTGGAGTCCCCGTTTTTATGGGTGCACCCATTGTACCCAAGTTACGCGAGTTGATACAAACAAATAAACATAGATCCTTGAAGATGAATTTAAAGGGTCCCCTCCCCTCCCCCACACTTTCAAAAAAAAATTGGACTGCTAGATTACTACCTTGGCGAATGATTCAAGGCATGCTGGGAGTCATTTTGGAGCTAACATCGGCTGTAACAACCTTTAGGTAGGTAGCTACGAAGCTCTGCCAATCTGAGTTTTTGCCGAGTTTGTTTAGTGTTGTTGTTGTGTGTTTTTTTTTGGGGGGGGGGGGGGGAGGGGGAGGAATTTGCTGTCTGTTTTTTTTTTAAAGTGTGTCAAACCAATATAGAGTGTGCTACTGCACTCCCCGATAGTTGAGCTGTCAGGCAGCTGTGGCATTGTTGAGAGCTATACCAGCTGAGCCTGAGTCTCAAGGCCTAGTTTCTGTGACTCCAGTATGAGCACCACTTCTTCTTTAAACAAACCTTCTAACTTTTTTTTACAGGTATAGAATGGCTACCAGGCTGTGTTGTTGCAGTACTTACAGGTATAGAATGGCTACCAGGCTGTGTTGTTGTACTTACAGGTATAGAATGGCTACCAGGCTGTGTTGTTGCAGTACTTACAGGTATAGAATGGCTACCAGGCTGTGTTGTTGCAGTACTTACAGGTATAGAATGCCTACCAGGCTGTGCTGTTGCAGTACTTACAGGTATAGAATGGCTACCAGGCTGTGTTGTTGTACTTACAGGTATAGAATGGCTACCAGGCTGTGCTGTTGCAGTACTTACAGGTAAAATGGCTACCAGGCTGTGTTGTTGCAGTACTTACAAGTATAGAATGGCTACCAGGCTGTGCTGTTGCAGTACTTACAGGTATAGAATGGCTACTAGGCTGTGTTGTTGCAGTACTTACAGGTATAGAATGGCTACCAGGCTGTGCTGTTGCAGTACTTACAGGTATAGAATGGCTACCAGGCTGTGTTGTTGCAGTACTTACAGGTATAGAATGGCTACTAGGCTGTGTTGTTGCAGTACTTACAGGTATAGAATGCCTACCAAGCTGTGTTGTTGCAGTACTTACAGGTATAGAATGGCTACCAGGCTGTGTTGTTGCAGTACTTACAGACTGTATAGAATGGCTACCAGGCTGTGTTGTTGCAGTACTTACAGGTATAGAATGCCTACCAGGCTGTGTTGTTGCAGTACTTACAGGTATAGAATGGCTACTAGGCTGTGTTGTTGCAGTACTTACAGGTATAGAATGGCTACCAGGCTGTGTTGTTGCATACTTACAGGTATAGAATGGCTACCAGGCTGTGTTGTTGCAGTACTTACAGGTATAGAATGGCTACCAGGCTGTGCTGTTGCAGTACTTACAGGTATAGAATGGCTACCAGGCTGTGTTGTTGCAGTACTTACAGGTATAGAATGGCTACCAGGCTGTGTTGTTGCAGTACTTACAGGTATAGAATGCCTACCAGGCTGTGTTGTTGCAGTACTTACAGGTATAGAATGGTTACTAGGCTGTGTTGTTGCAGTACTTCCTTTTTACTAAAACAAACGAGTCTTAGTAAACCACCAGACCACTCACTAGCAAACAAACACAGCTGACAACAGCACATGAGTTAATAGATCGCAGTGGACCATCTTCGTACGTCCGATGGCCTTAAGCCATCTTGGTTTTCCTAGTGGAGAGACAGGTTGGTAATGTGTAGGTCATTGGAGACTTCTGCTAGTCCAGTTGTTATGAATGGACTTATGGTACCCAGGTTATGTGGGTGGGGGGAAAGAGATGATAGATAGGCACATAGTGGATCAGAAATACATGCATAAGTGTTTTTGGAACTACTAAAGTCAAAAACAAATGTGTTGGGGCTGTAGAAGCTGCTAAGGTGAGTTTTATACAGCTGGGGATACGAGCTTTCATTCCCTAAACACTTGAAGGAGGAGGGGGGGAGGGATGGTGTTCCTGCACAACTGGAGTAGTTTATAAAGCCTAATACTCCAAAAACATGGGTTTCTGAGGAGGATTTTTTTTTAAACTAGTAAGAAAAGGTGGAAAAGGCAGCAGCTGTGAAGCTGAACTCAACAATATGCCCATCATTACAAGGCTTACCATGATCATGCCATCATTACAAGGCTTACCATGATCATCCCATCATTACACGGCTTACCATGATCATGCCATCATTACAAGGCTTACCATGATCATCCCATCATTACAAGGCTTACCATGATCATGCCATCATTACAAGGCTTACCATGATCATGCCATCATTACAAGACTTACCATGATCATGCCATCATTACAAGACTTACCATGATCATGCCATCATTACAAGGCTTACCATGATCATCCATCATTACAAGGCTTACCATGATCATGCCATCATTACAAGGCTTACCATGATCATGCCATCATTACAAGGCTTACCATGATCATGCCATCATTACAAGGCTTACCATGATCATGCCATCATTACAAGGCTTACCATGATCATGCCATCATTACAAGGCTTACCATGATCATGCCATCATTACAAGGCTTACCATGATCATGCCATCATTACAAGGCTTACCATGATCATGCCATCATTACAAGGCTTACCATGATCATGCCATCATTACAAGGCTTACCATGATCATGCCATCATTACAAGGCTTACCATGATCATGCCATCATTACAAGGCTTACCATGATCATGCCATCATTACAAGGCTTACCATGATCATGCCATCATTACAAGGCTTACCATGATCATGCCATCATTACAAGGCTTACCATGATCATGCCATCATTACAAGGCTTACCATGATCATGCCATCATTACAAGGCTTACCATGATCATGCCATCATTACAAGGCTTACCATGATCATGCCATCATTACAAGGCTTACCATGATCATGCCATCATTACAAGGCTTACCATGATCATCTAGGAGGATATTATCTGGCTTCATGTCCCTACAGGAAGGAATACAAAAATACATAATCACAACTCTAAGTAGACATCATCCAGCACTGTGTTGGTGTCACACAGTGGAGTCAGCACTGTGTTGGTGTCACACAGTGGAGCCAGCACTGTGTTGGTGTCACACAGCAGAGCCAGCACTGTGTTGGTGTCACACGGCAGAGCCAGCACTGTGTTGGTGTCACATGGCAGAGCCAGCACTGTGTTGGTGTCACACAGCAGAGCCAGCACTGTGTTGGTGTCACACAGCAGAGCCAGCACTGTGTTGGTGTCACACAGCAGAGCCAGCACTGTGTTGGTGTCACACAGCAGAGCCAGCACTGTGTTGGTGTCACACAGCAGAGCCAGCACTGTGTTGGTGTCACACAGCAGAGCCAGCACTGTGTTGGTGTCACACAATGGAGCCAGCACTGTGTTGGTGTCACACAGTGGAGCCAGCACTGTGTTGGTGTCACACAGCAGAGCCAGCACTGTGTTGGTGTCACACAGCAGAGCCAGCACTGTGTTGGTGTCACACAGCAGAGCCAGCACTGTGTTGGTGTCACACAGTGGAGCCAGCACTGTGTTGGTGTCACACAGCAGAGCCAGCACTGTGTTGGTGTCACACAGCAGAGCCAGCACTGTGTTGGTGTCACACAGTGGAGCCAGCACTGTGTTGGTGTCACACAGCAGAGCCAGCACTGTGTTGGTGTCACACAGCAGAGCCAGCACTGTGTTGGTGTCACACAGCAGAGCCAGCACTGTGTTGGTGTCACACAGTGGAGCCAGCACTGTGTTGGTGTCACACAGCAGAGCCAGCACTGTGTTGGTGTCACACAGCAGAGCCAGCACTGTGTTGGTGTCACACAGTGGAGCCAGCACTGTGTTGGTGTCACACAGCAGAGCCAGCACTGTGTTGGTGTCACACAGCAGAGCCAGCCCTGTGTTGGTGTCACACAGCAGAGCCAGCACTTGCGTTGGTATCACACAGTGGAGCCAGCACTGTGTTGGTGTCACACAGCAGAGCCAGCACTGTGTGTTGGTGTCACACAGCAGAGCCAGCACTGTGTTGGTGTCACACAATGGAGCCAGCACTGTGTTGGTGTCACACAGCGGAGCCAGCAAAGTGTATTGGTGTGAAGGTGCCAGTGCAAGCAAGCCTCAGACGTGCATGCACACAAGAACTGGCATCCGGTGGCAATCAGGAAAGTGGAGGGAAGAATCATTCGTTCCCCCTCCCCCGTAAATGATTTCCTAATTAATGCCGTCTCTCCCAGCGAGGGGATCACCTCGCACTGAAACTCCCGAGGAACCCAGAGGCTTACTACTTATAATTTTCAAGCCTTCTCCTCGCCCTTTTAGCTGGGGAACTGTTCTGCCTACAGTTCTCGCAAATCTCCCATCTCGTTTCTATGCAGTGCTGAACACAAGGTGACTGAACTGCCTGACTTCTAGGCTTCCTTCACCAGATAATTATAGCACATGCTTGAACAGGCTAAAAAATGCAATCTGTGACTGCAACATCGATGTAGTTAACATTTCAGTGGCCACCAACAGCCTAGAGCTCTTAGGTTCGGATGACTAACACTGTCAACTCCACTCAAGCAGAACTTTTAAAACTCAAACATTTCAAATTGCAACCACAGCAGCTTATGTGCAGTTATTACAAGTAGTACATTCACAATACTGGCACAAACTTGGCTGAAAATGTTGCTTAGTAAGGTTTCTGTACTACTACTACAGCCAAGCTTCATGATGCTGATGCAACTCCTAGGTCTAGCAACTGTAGACATTGCTGTGCATGCTGGGCTAGGCAGCAGGCCACTCCAGATGTGGGTGCAAGGCCGTAGACATCTGTGCATGCTGGGCTAGGCAGCAGGCCACTCCAGATGTGGGTGCAAGGCCGTAGACATCTGTGCATGCTGGACTAGGCAGCAGGCCACTCCAGATGTTCTATATACTTTTTACGAACTCACCAGGAAAGAGTTAAGCAGGAGCTCTTTCCATTAAAAAGTCAACTCTCTGTTCAACTCTGTTCTGTTCAGTGGACTAAAACACACTTTCAGTGTGATAGACAAAGGCCTTTTAAAATCTACTTTATGCCATGATCCACGTAGGCATTCATCTGTCCTTATATGGTTTATGCCAGTTTGTCTAATTGTTACACGTAGGCATTCATCTGTCCTTATATGGTTTATGCCAGTTTGTCTAATGGTTCCACGTAGGAATTTGTCTGTCCTTATATGGTTTATGCCAGTTTGTCTAATGGTTCCACGTAGGCATTTGTCTGTCCTTATATGGCAATATGCTGCAGCGTGTTTGTCGATGCCATGATATAGAGAGGGGATCATTTTCTGTTAAAAAAATGCTATTTGCCATTTTCCATTTCAGGTTTTACCTGATTTCCTTAACCTTCAGAAAATAAAAATTATTGTCACGAAAAAAGTGCAAAAATGAATGGGGAAAAAGTGGAGAATACGGCTCCTAGAACTACTTGGCATGCTCCTCTGCTGATACATGGCTAACAGGTGCAGATCTCTTGGCCTTCTTGGAGGGGCTGAACCTGCCCCATCTCTTGCTTCCACTTGCACATAAATGCTTGAACGCTTGAGGGTCCACTCAATTTTATTGCCCCACTTGCGGAAGATCCTTTTTTTCAATAATAAATAATCAAGACTTGTAAAACGCAATTGCAAGCCAAAGACTCTACAGTGATTCTCAATTAGCTCTACCCAACGGCTACAACTACTAAAGGGGTGACAGTTGCATTTTAGTTGAAAGTGTTTTAAAAACTTGTGGTTACCACTTTATAGCTCCATAGATTCTGCAAACTTCATCATATGGACTTGATATACAGCTCAAAAGATAGGTCTCTCTGTGTGCTCTCTTTTGATACTAAAATATTTTTCATAGGTATAACTATAGCCAAGTTACTGGAGCTAAAGTGGGGGGAACCTCGAAACCCGATTGCCTGATTTTGCCACATAAATATCTCCAGATTGCCAAGTGCTAGAGAGTTAAAATTAGCACCAGTAGCTAGAGGAAGCCCTACTCTATGCAACGAGTGGTTTCATTAGGCGCTAAAACGTAAGTACGTGGTCAAGCACGTGGGTGTAAAAGTATAAATACACCTATAATAATGCATACCTAAAACAAAGCAACACTAAAAAGTTTAAATTAACCCATCCACCTCTGCAGTAACTGGGGGGAGGCGGCCTAGCCACAGGGTAGCAGTGCCTCTCCGGAGGCAGACAGACAGCCTTTGGAACAGGTGACGCACAGAATCCACGGGAGAGTTGCCGAATCTCTGAGCCTGGTGGCGGCTAATCTCAGTTATAGTGTGGCACGCATCTTCACTCTAGCCACCAAGAGATTCGACTACAAGGGGGACGAAGTCGACTCCAGCAGCCTTGCAATGAGCAGAGTGAGCAGCTCGCTTGCGATTGGCCACTACTATCAGAGCATGGCCCTGACAGGAGGCAGCCCCATCGACAGTCCGGTGTTGGAGTGTGGAAATTACCGTTACATCCAGGACAGCAGCACGCCCTCTCTTCCAGTTTGGAAGGAAAATATCTGCAGGGCGACTATGCGATCCAGGGATAAGGGCAGGTATTTCCTTCCTGGGGGCAAGGGCAGCCAACTGAGAGGCGGAGAAGATGACATCTCTGATGGCATCATGGCGGTGAATTCGATCCCCGTTACCCCACAACCCTCAGGGTGGTCACCAAAGCAGTCCATCACCACATTGCAGACAGGGCAATGAGAACCATCCTCCACCATCCTGAGACCAAGCCAATACTGTAGGCAATGTTGGAGTTCCCTCTCCTGAAAGTGGAGACCAAGAGAGACAGAGGGAATAACATTGCGCCAGTCGCCAGCATGGTCAATAGATGAAGACATAGCCAGGGCCTTGGACCGGGAATCACACGCAAGAGCCAGAAGTGTTCCAAATGAGGCCTTATCGATAGAGAAAGAGAGGGCACGCTGACGTAGGGGAACTTCTACTCCTTCAATGGTGCACCACTCAGGATTGTCGACAGCAAGGGCAAGAGCGTGGAGGGACTGAGAAAGATGTTTTGAAGAATCTGGGACTTGTCGAAGTATGTTGGCAATCAGGCTTTTAGTGAGGTCCAGGGAACCCAGGAAGGCAGCAGGGGCATGAAGGGAAGCACTCCGGATTGAGAGACCACCTAGAAAGAAGCTTTCAACCAGGCCCAGTCGGATAAAGGACTACTGACAATATCAGAAAGAGCTTCTCTCATAATAAGGTCAAAAGCTTCAGTGGCCTCTGTAAGACAGTGGGGAGGGCATGTGCGGAGGGAGAACGCAACCTTGGGGAAGCTAAGACATGAACGAAGGAGAGAAGTAGCCATCTGTGAGTCCTGCAGGTCTGTAAGCTTGTCAAGCACACCCTTTACCTTTTGACCTGCTCAAGGAAGGAGGTTTCACAGAAAGAGGTGGGCATAGGTGAGCCAAGGAGAACAAAGCCTTCACTGGTGTGGGGATATCTCCAGGCAGAGGATTGGGCACAGAGGATAAGTTGGGAATGCATAACAAACATTTGGAACGGTTCAATTGGAGGCCATACACGCAGGGGCCTCACTCTCAATAATTGCAAGAGCAGTACACAAATCACCAGCAGAGCCACAGAGTGTACCATCATCCAGATACCATGCATTGGCAAGGAGGTATGGAACCTGAGCATGGACCTTCTCAAGGATGGGCCGAAGAGCTAAAGCGAAGCCAAGAGGGCCAAGGGGATCCTACTGTTGGACTCCACAGCAACTGAGGAGGTATGCTCCCCAAACTGAAGGAAAGGCTGAGCATCATAGCAGCTTTCAATCCAAGCAGATATGGAAGGTAGACGAGAACTAACCTCCGTAAACATGGATGCACGGTCTAGTGAATTGAAGGCACTGGAAGAGTCTAAAAGTAGGGTCCATTTCTCTTCAGGCTGTATGTTAGGATCTTCCTGAATACGGGAGACAGCATGTACAATGGCCTCACACCCACCCCTGACACCAACACCAAGCTGAAGAGGAGACAGAATTTTGACAGCCTCTGACCTAACAATCCGAGAAACACATTTGGAAGTGAGCCGGCGCAGAACCTCACCCACAGCAATAGGACGCAGGCCACCATTTTTCTAGGGAAGCACCACAAAGATGTGGGACAACTTCTGGTGGCACTTTGCCAGCACACAGAAGATTAACTACCCCTAGTATGGATGTGAGAGCTTTGTCGGAAGAATCAGGAGAGGGGCTTCTTTAAAGTGGCTTGGCCTGAACAAAGAGGGACCAGGTGCAGAACCATTAGGGAAAGACTTGATAGCCCCAGCTAGACACTCTGCGGACACCTTAATAGGGGGAGAGGTAGGAGCAGAAGGGATGGAGGAGGGGGGGGATAATCTGGGGCTGTTTGTTCTGCATCTCAGTTAGGGCACCTGCAGAAGCAGGGGCCAATGCAGGAGGGAAAGGAGACAGGAGCAGAAGAGGTTGGAGGGTTAGGGGCTGGCAACACTAGGGAGTGGAGGCCATTGGCACTGGGAGGGTGGGGATTAATTAGAGATGAGGAGGAGCTGCCAGAAGCTGACAACAGATGGAGTGGATAGGGGAATAGGTGTAAGAGGCGGAGCTGAGGAGGGTGTAGGAGGCAGAGCTGAGGAGGGTGTAGGAGGCGGAGCTGAGGAGGGTGTAGGAGGCGGAGCTGAGGAGGGTGTAGGAGGCGGAGCTGAGGAGGGTGTAGGAGACGGAGCTGAGGAGGGTGTAGGAGGCGGAGCTGAGGAGGGTGTAGGAGGCAGAGCTGAGGAGGGTGTAGGAGGCGGAGCTGAGGAGGGTGTAGGAGGCGGAGCTGAGGAGGGTGTAGGAGGTGGAGCTGAGGAGGGTATAGGAGGTGGAGCTGAGGAGGGTGTAGGAGGCGGAGCTGAGGAGGGTATAGGAGGTGAAGCTTAGGAGGGTGTAGCAGGCGGAGCTGAGGAGGATGAAGAACCGCTAGGTTTGGCTGAGAAATGCTGACAGAAGAACACGGAGGTGGACCCACAGAGCAGCTGGTTGGTTGAGAGTGGGAGACGACTCTCTGGGAGGATAAGTGGTTAGAACACTTACCAAGGCGCCAGTTATCGCAGGTTGAGCCCTTCTTCATGCAGGAGCAAGCCAAACAAGCACCAGAGAGGTTACACTTACAGCACACCGTTCAAAGTAAAACGACAGCACACCATTCAAAGTAAAACGGTGCCCAATCATCAGGTACACATTCGTTAAATCATTTTCCAACCGCGCGCTTGACCACGTACTTACGTTTTAGCGCCTAATGAAAACACTCGTTGCATAGAGCAGGGCTTCCTCTAGCCACTGGTGCTAATTTTAACTCTCCAGCACTTGGCAATCTGGAGATATTTATGTGGCAAAATCAGGCACTCAGGTTTTGAGGTACCCTCCACTTTAGCTCCAGTAATTTGGCTATAGTTATAGCTATGAAAAATAGTTTAGTATCAAAAGAGAGCACACAGAGAGACCTATCTTTTGAGCTATATATCAAGTCCATACCATGAAGTTTGCAGAATCTATGGAGCTATAAAGTGGTAACCACAAGTTTTTTTTTTTAAACACTTTCTACTAAAATGCAACTGTCACCCCTAAAGATAAAGTCTAAAGCTACATGTATGTTGTATAAGATATGGTTACAAACCAAAGCTGTAGCTATGGTAACTGATGTATTAATTGTAGCAGTTAGTAATTACAATGCCTCTCGTTTCCTCCTGATAATACTAATTCCTTTCTGTCTGTTCTCTTGGTCATGGAAAACGATCCCCCAAGATAAGTACATAATCAGATCAGATCAGCTTATGGATTGTCACCCGAGTACCCCCCCCCCCCCCCCTTCCCTCAGAAATCCTGAAAATTTGAGGATTAATTAACTGACAATCTTGGACATGAAACAAACACCAACAACACTGAGGTGTCGACAGGCACTAATAAGTTAATGTCTACTTGCGGCGCACAACCTACTGGAGCATTATTGGAACATTATTACAGCTGCTGTTGTTATGGGTCGGTCGACCCTTTTCCAGTTTTTGGTTATTTCTGAAAAAGAATAATATTGAATCAATTGTCTTGATTTATTGGTAGCTAGGCTCGCTACAATTGGTGACCCCGACTCAAATCAGCACGAAGACACCGTCCTTCAGTCACCCTAAGACACCCACAGCGTGTGGCACACAAGCAGCAACTTCGGAATTCTGGACACGTGCCAGACATTCTCACCTTTTGTCTCATCCTCAAACTCCACATTCTCGTCCTCAGGATGCCTCTAGAAAATGAGGACGTCCTGGCCATCGTGCAGGCCTTACATGCTCTTCTCCCAGCTGCCCCTGCTCCTGCTGCAGCCCCAGCTGCCCCTGCTCCTGCTGCAACCCCTGCAGCCCCTGCTCCTGCTCCGGCTGCAGCCCCTGCTTCCCCTGCTCCTGCTGCAACCCCTGCTCCTGCTGCCCCTGCTCCTGCTGCCCCTGCTCCTGCTCCTGCTGCAACCCCTGCTGCCATTGCATCTGTTTCCATCAAGCTACCGCCCTTCTGGGCCATGCGACCAGAGGTATGGTTCAGCCAGGTGGAGGCCCAGTTTGCAACCTGCACCCCACTCATCACAATGGACTTGACCAAATTCAACCACGTTGTTGCAGCTCTGGACAATGCCACAGCAGGAGAAGTCGAGGTCATCATCCTGTCCCCCCCCCCCCCCCCCACACCAACGACAAGTACCCTTTGCTGAAGGCCGCCCTCATCACTGCCTTTGGTAAGTATCAAGCTTCCAAGGACATGGAGCTTCTGTCCTTGTCGGGCCTTGGGGACAGGAAGCCCTCCAGCCGCCTCTGTTACATGGAATCCGATCCCAAGACCCTCCTTCATGCACTTTTCCTCGCCAGCTGCCCATGGACGTACGTCGCGTCCTCACCGGGTCATCCACTACCGACCTCAAGGAGCTGGCCAAGGAAGCAGATGCTATCATGGAGGCAGGCTCCACGGGATTCAGCACTACCAACATCTCTGGTGTGCAGAAGCCAACGCTCTCCTCCACCGCCACGACGAACAGAGAGTTGTGCTTCTACCATGACAAGTTCGGCAAGGAGGCCAGGAAGAGCAACCAGCGTGGGTGCAAGATGGCCCACCTCGTCTCGTCTTCTGCCTCCACCTTGTCTGCCCCGGCCTCAGGAAATGGCCAGAAAGGCCGCTAAAAACCTCCGCAGTAGGCCCAGGGGAGAAAAATACAATGACAGTGTGGGACTGCCGCTCAGGCCGTTCCGTTCTCATTGATTGCGGAGCAGACGAATCCGTTTTCACGCCTCAGCCACCGACAGGAGGCATCGTGTCTCCTCAGTGCCGCTGGTCGCCGCCAACGGCACACTCATCCAAACAAAACATGGTACAAATGCAAGTTACCCCTCCTTCTCGGTAAGGGGCACGCCTTCGCGCAGGAGTTTCATGTGGCAGACGTCACAGGCCCCATTCTTGGCGCGGACTTCTTCACTTCTAACCGGTTGGCCATCGACATGTCCAACAAGCGTCTCATCAGTCTCGACGACCTCAACGTGGTGGCGACTGGCGTCGCCAGCATCTCCTCTTCCATCGGCGGCCTCCACTTCACTCGCTCCCACTCCTTCGACACCATCACTGACGAGTTTTCCGAGCTGCTCATCCCTCGCTTCAAGTCAACAGACTCCAACAAGCCTGGTGTGGAGCACCACATCACCATCGATGGTCCACCTCTTCATGCCCGTGCTCGTCGTCTCGAACAGGAGAAGCTGGAGGTTGCCAAAGCAGAGTTCGCTGAGATGGACAGGATGGGATCATCGGGAGCTCCAACTCTCCCTGGGCATCGCCGCTTCACATCGTCCCGAAACCAGATGGGGACTGGAGACCTTGCGGGGACTTCCGACGCCTCAACAATGCCTCCGTGGGGACGACAGGTACCCCTTGCCACACATTCGGGACTTCAACATCAGTCTGGCGGGCAAGAGGATTTTTTCCAAGGTGGACCTGGTACGTGGCTATCATTAGATTCCCGTCGCGTCGGCAGACATTCTCAAGACGGCCATCATCACTCCTTTCGGACACTGGGAGACTCTCCGCATGCCCTTTGGTCTCAAGAACGCTGCCCAGGCATTCCAGAGACTGATGGACGGCATCTTCCGTGGAATCTCCTTCATCTTTGTCTACCTGGATGACATCCTCGTTGCCAGCCACAATGAACAGGAGCACAAAGCACACCTTCGTCAGGTCTTCCGCCTCCTCTCTGATAACAGGATGGTCATCAACCGGAAGAAGAGTGTCTTTGGCATCACCGAACTTACCTACACATTGGACACCGTGTCATCATCTCCGGCATCATGCCCATCATGCCCCTTGAGTCCAGGGTCGAGGCAGTGACCAACTTCCCCGTGCCCGCCAACAAGGTCAGCTTCCAACGCTTCCTCGGCATGATTAACTACTACCATCGTTTCATGCCGAGGTTGGCCGACAAGCTCCACCCCCTCCACGACGCCACCAAGGTCAAGCGGCAGGCAATTAAGTGGACACCAAAGTATCAGTCTGCTTTCCTCGCTGCCAAATCGGCTCTGGTGTCCATTCGAATGCCAGGATCAGCATCACGGTGGACGCCTCAGACAGGGCAGTCGGTGGTCAGTTTGAACAGCTTCTCAACGGCATCTGGTGTCCGGTGGCTTTCTTCTCCAGGAAGCTCTCCAACACCGAGAGGAAATGCAGTGCTTTCAACCGTGAGCTGTTGGCCATCTTCCTCGCAGTGAAACACTTTCACCCACCACATCGAATGCCGACAGTTCATCATCTTCACTGATCATAAGCCCGTCACCTTTGCCTTCGCCAGCGCTGCTGAACGATCACCCCGTCAGACTCGTCGCATGTCCTTCATCAGTGAGTTTTCCACCAATGTGCGACATGTAAGTGGTAGAGACAACGTGGTCGCTGATGCGCTCTCTCGGCCCAGCATTCCTGCCATCTCCCTACCCACCATTGACTATCGTCAGCTGGCCGCTGGTCAGGCTGCTTCAGAGGAAATCACCGCCTACAGGACCTCCATTACCAGCCCCCACTTCGACAACATCCAGTTCGATGACCGCACCGTCCTCTGTGACGTCTCCATGGGCAAACCTCATCCGGTGGTCTCTAGAGAGTGGACGAAGGTCTTTGATGCCATTCACGGCCTTTCCCACGCCGCCTGCCGCCCGACACAATGCGCCATCTCCTCACGCTTCGTGTGGTACGGTCTGAAACGTGATGTCCACAAGTGGTGCCAAGAATGCCACCCCTGCCAAGCTTCGAAGATCCACCGCCATATCCACGCACCTCTCACCGAGCAACCACCTCCTGACCGACGCTTCGGCAGCCTCCACATCGACCTGGTGGGACCCCTCGACGAGTCCGAGGGCACGAAGTACTTCTTCACAATCATTGACCGCTTCACCCGGTGGCCTGAAGCCATCCCGCTGCCAGACTCCACCACCGAGATCTATGCAAAGGCACTTATCCGTCACTGGATATCCCGCTTCTGTGCCAGACGACCACCTCTGACTGTGGCCCTCGAGTTCACCAGCCACTTGTGGTACAAACTCGGCCGCCGGCTCGGGAATCAGCTTCCAACACGATGGCTTACCGCCCGCAAGCCAATGGACCCGTTGAACGTTTCCACCACCAGTTGAAGGGATCCCTCCAGGCTGACTCCAAGGTCCACAATGGATGGATGAACTACCACTCGTTCTCCTCGGCACATCAGGACAGCCTGGCGGGAAGACCCAGACTGCTCTGCCTCCGATCTCGTTTACGGCACTTCCCTATGCGTCCTGGGGGATTCCTTCCTCATGAGCCACAGGACTTACGAGTGTCCTCTGACTTTCTCCACCAGCTCCAGGACAACATGCTCAAAGTCCTTCCACCCATGCAGGAGTTCCACGGTGGTTGCTCCACCTACAAGCCCAGCAACCTGGCGGCCACTGGCTATGTGTACATCCACCCGCCATGATGCTCACCGAAGCCCTCTGCAGCGCCCCGACGACAGACCATTCAAGATCCTCGAGACTCATGACAAATACTATGTGCTTGACGTGAACGGCCGCCACGACTCGTCTCCATTGACCAACTGAAGACGGCGTATGGCCAACAAGTTGACTGTCAACCTCCCCCATTCCTCCTCAGGCTGTCACTACTCTGCATCCAATCCTACGGTATATGCTCGCTCTGGCAGACAGATCAAGGTGCCCATCCATTACAAGTAGCCCTTGGTCACTCAGTGTCCCTCACTGGGGGGGGGGCCTTGTGGCGCACAACCTACTGGAGCATTATTGGAACATTATTACAGCTGCTGCTGTTATGGGTCGGTTGATCCTTTTCCAGTTTTTGGTTATTTCTAAAAAAGAATAATATTGAATCAATTGTCTTCATTTATTGGTAGCTAGGCTCGCTACACATTAACTGTGTCCTACTTGTACACGCTACTATAACCCTTTAAACATTCATCAAAGTTGATCGAGGATACATACTGCTGGACCTTCAATTGCTATTCTCATGAGATGTGCCAGGTTAGCATCCTTCAGTCTATTGTGAAGTCTTGTTTTAATTTGCTTCACACGGCTGAATGACCTCTGGACTGCAGCTGTTCCTAAGGGAAGAAGGAGAAGGATGCTGAGAAGCTTGAGCATCTCTGGAAAGATTCCAGTGCCAGCTGCAGATACTTCCATGTGGACTTTTACTTCTTGCAAGGTTGGCGGTTTGGTAGTCTTCTTCTCTTCCATTACCAAACTTTGTTTCTGGCATAAACACTCTCTTAAACAAGCTCCACTCAACAAGAATTTCACGTTTGTCAATATGAGTTGGTGAGAAGAAAGTGACACTCCCACATCAACTGTTGCCCGGTGCCATAAACTACAGCCAAAGCCAGCCACTACTGTACTTCCTTTTTACCATCACCTGGTAAAACTCTTCTAAAGGAACTGATGCTGGATGGAAAACAGAGAGGGATACCTGGAGACCTACACCTTCACCTGAGAATCGGTCACGTATGCTGTGTAATAAAGTGTTGATGTAAGGAAGAGCAGCATTGGCATGGTAACCAGTTAGAATTTGTGCACTAGCACCTCCCATGCAGCTATGAGCCAAGGGGCCGTATGTGACCGTGATTTCATGATAGTTCTCTAGTTTGTCAACCAGTAATCACTTCAGAACACCACTCAGCTTTGTCTTCCCTGCAGTTGCTCAAGCCATTTAAGGATGCTTTCAAGAACCACAGGTAACTTGCTGAAGTCAGCAGTCTCTCTTTGCATGAGGCAACTAAGCCTAGCAAGGAGGTCAGGCACGAGGCAACTAAGCCTAGCAAGGAGGTCAGGCATGAGGCAACTAAGCCTAGCAAGGAGGTCAGGCACGAGGCAACTAAGCCTAGCAAGGAGGCCAGGCATGAGGCAACTAAGCCTAGCAAGGAGGCCAGGCATGAGGCAACTAAGCCTAGCAATGAGGTCAGGCATGAGACAACTAAGCCTAGCAAGGAGGCCAGGCATGAGGCAACTAAGCCTAGCAAGGAGGTCAGGCATGAGGCAACTAAGCCTAGCAAGGAGGCCAGGCATGAGGCAACTAAGCCTAGCAAGGAGGCCAGGCATGAGACAACTAAGCCTAGCAAGGAGGTCAGACATGAGGTAACTAAGCCTAGCAAGGAGGTCAGGCACGAGGCAACTAAGCCTAGCAAGGAGGCCAGGCATGAGGCAACTAAGCCTAGCAAGGAGGTCAGGCATGAGCTAACTAAGCCTAGCAAGGAGGCCAGGCATGAGACAACTAAGCCTAGCAAGGAGGCCAGGCATGAGACAACTAAGCCTAGCAAGGAGGCCAGACATGAGGTAACTAAGCCTAGCAAGGAGGCCAGGCATGAGGCAACTAAGCCTAGCAAGGAGGTCAGGCACGAGGCAACTAAGCCTAGCAAGGAGGAGGTCAGGCACGAGGCAACTAAGCCTAGCAAGGAGGAGGTCAGGCATGAGGCAACTAAGCCTAGCAAGGAGGCCGCAACTAAGCCTAGCAAGGAGGTCAGGCATGAGGCAGCTAAGCCTAGCAAGGAGGTCAGGCATGAGGCAACTAAGCCTAGCAAGGAGGCCAGGCATGAGACAACTAAGCCTAGCAAGGAGGCCAGGCATGAGGCAACTAAGCCTAGCAAGGAGGCCGCAACTAAGCCTAGCAAGGAGGCCAGACATGAGGTAACTAAGCCTAGCAAGGAGGCCAGGCATGAGGCAACTAAGCCTAGCAAGGAGGCCAGGCATGAGGCAACTAAGCCTAGCAAGGAGGCCAGGCATGAGGCAACTAAGCCTAGCAAGGAGGCCAGGCATGAGGCAACTAAGCCTAGCAAGGAGGCCAGGCATGAGGCAACTAAGCCTAGCAAGGAGGCCAGGCATGAGGCAACTAAGCCTAGCAAGGAGGCCAGGCATGAGGCAACTAAGCCTAGCAAGGAGGCCAGGCATGAGGCAACTAAGCCTAGCAAGGAGGCCAGGCATGAGGCAACTAAGCCTAGCAAGGAGGCCAGGCATGAGGCAACTAAGCCTAGCAAGGAGGCCAGGCATGAGGCAGCTAAGCCTAGCAAGGTCAGGCATGAGACAACTAAGCCTAGCAAGGAGGCCAGGCATGAGCAACTAAGCCTAGCAAGGAGGTCAGGCATGAGGCAACTAAGCCTAGCAAGGAGGTCAGGCATGAGGCAACTAAGCCTAGCAAGGAGGCCAGGCATGAGGCAGCTAAGCCTAGCTAGGAGGTCAGGCATGCAGCAACTAAGTCTAGCAAGGAGGCCAGGCATGCAGCAACTAAGCCTAGCAAGGAGGTCAGGCATGAGGCAACTAAGCCTAGCAAGGAGGCCAGGCATGAGGCAACTAAGCCTAGCAAGGAGGCCAGGCATGAGGCAACTAAGCCTAGCAAGGAGGTCAGGCATGAGGCAGCTAAGCCTAGCAAGGAGGCCAGGCATGAGCAACTAAGCCTAGCAAGGAGGTCAGGCATGAGGCAGCTAAGCCTAGCAAGGAGGTCAGGCATGAAGCAACTAAGCTGCCTAGCAAGGAGGCCAGGCATGAGGCAACTAAGCCTAGCAAGGAGGCCAGGCATGAGGCAATTAAGCACAGCCATCCACAATCCACCTACAACAGATGGAAAGCTCTTCCTGTGTGGATATATCTTGACACTCATCAGCTCATGCAGAGAAACACATGGGCTGGACTGTAGACTCTGTCATTTCTTTATTTCAAGCCATGCTTTGAGAGCCTCAAGAAGCAATCACTTGGAGGCACACTGAACATTGGAGGCACCTTGTGCGATGTGCTCTTCCAGCAATCCATCTCATTTGGCAACTTGCAAAGCAGGATAAACAGTGGTGTGGGGAATCTTATTCTTTGCCAGCAAATAGACAAACCTCATCACCTTAAGCATGACACTACGGTTTCTCTCTTCTCTACTCAACTTGCAAAGCAGGATAAACAGTGTTGTGGGGAATCTTATTCTTTGCCAGCAAATAGACAAACCTCATCACCTTAAACATGACACGACGGTTTCTCTCTTCTCTACTTGCAGCGTGCTTTGCAGCAGCTGAACACAGTAACTCAAGGACGGATGTTCCACGTAGTGTGACCTACTAGCAGTGACTGCAGCATCCCAGTAACACTGAGACTCTCTGTGCACTTCTAACAATGAGTAGCATGGCTCCAGTCAGTGATTCCCTTGTTTGACCAAGTCCCTGGACACGAGAGTCTAGCATATGGGCATGGAGATTATGTTTATAATTGAACTCATCACATTTATTTGGAACTATTCACTAGAAAGGATATCTTTACGATATATGTGAGTAGCTGGAAGTGATTATCATACTATATTTCCTGTTACTACCTCCCTCCCTGATCCAGCAGTTGGATGGCTCCACTTCATGAAGACTGTACTGAACATCCTTTGCTAGCATCTTGGCAAGCTAACCAGGGATACTCCCTCCCACTCTCTCTTGTAAGAAAACTTGGCTTTGTATTGCCTTCTCTTCTCACGGCATGTGATAGCTGCAGCTTCTTGGAATGGGGAGGTTCTCCTTCCTAAAGTTCGAGTGGAGGAGGGTGAACTAAGAGTGGAGGAGGGTGAACTAACTCCACTACTTTGTTGTGCTGGATCTTTAGATGAGTTCTCTGTTCCTACATGTATATGTGTGTCTAGCGTAGCATCATGTGGACGCTTGCGGGACATGAATTTCCTGGTGTCTATGTTAAAATGAATAGCTAATAAACTTATTCTACTGACTAGTCCTTAGCATGCCATGTGCTTAGCACAGAAAGATCTAGAAGTCTGGTGCCTAGATCACAGTTCTAGCAGTCATTTAGTACTTTAATTAAAGCTAATGAGCTCGTGGCGTGATCATGGTACCAAACAAGTTTTCCCAGATTGTACCAGAAGCAAGCTGAGTGGATAAAACTGTCCCCCCAGACCACCCAAGCTTGCCCACGTGCTTGAGCACTATTCCCATCCCTTCCCCCCAGCAGAAAATCCAGTATGAAGACACACACCCAAGAAAGAATCCTACATGTAGATGAAACCCTGCGAGTTGGTTTGGGACTTATTGAGTTGTTTACACACACACACACACACCACACACACACACCACACACACACCACACACACACACACCACAAGGGACACCTCTCACACACGACCACACGTCACCATGCCCACAACCACCTCAGAGGCACACCAAGTATGCACTCACCTTACACACAGACACAACACACACACACCTGCATACCTTATACATGTACGAACCTGTAGGCAACCCTGCACGCATGCAAGTGTGAGAGTCCAGCTGAAATCTCAGCCGCATAAAAGACAGTGCGCTCCATATCCAAGCCAGGCACTCCGATGTTGTGGATGTGGAAACGAAGATCTCCTCCGTTCATGAGTGTGAGGACCATGCAGAGCGAGTCCTTTGTCTGGTAGGCGTATACCAGGTCCACCTGCACTCACCACACAAGGCACACACACAACAGGAGAAGGTACAAAGATGAGAGGAGAACAATGTGAAGGTTAAGGGCTAGAGCTTTCTTTAAGAACCATACAAATACTAAATGAATGCACACTAATATTCACTATTCTAAATAAGTCCACACTAACATGTGCTACTTGAATAGGATGACATACAGAGCAAATCCTAGTACTACTGACCCTTTCAAGTCTAACCATGAGCTTTCTGCTGTTGTTATGGGTGCAGTTATACATATGCAAGTAGCGTCTTGCTATACCCACCTATGACTATGATAGCAACGACTACCAAGACTACCAAAACACGCATCATGAATACACTGTACATAATTAATCACCACAGATACCCAATAGTGCACTGTATGTCCCCAGAGTATGCCCCAAGACCACTTAGTCGTGCCTACAATAACTCCATGATATGGCATTTGCACACGACATTAGACATTTGCAATCAACAACTTATGTAAGTGCTGACACACACACACATCAACCCAACAACATGCCATGAGCAACCGGTCTCCCCAGAGATCAATCAATGTCCACAGATCCACCAAACCAGTGCTTACATGTGTAACAGACAGTTAGTCATGGAGTGGGAACACATTGGCACCTTGTAGCACATCCAACACATGCGTCAACAAGCTCTCCCGTGAAAAACCACAATGTTTGCAAACAATCTCATTTGCATCCCAAAGGATTCCATTCTTTATCCTTTCAAAAAAGCCACCGTTACAACTCACCACAAATCGGCTGTCCACCTTCTCCAAGATGATCTTCTCGTTGAGTGCCAGCTTCTCTCCTTTCCGTTTCTTCACCCGCTTCTTCTCCAGTTTCTTGAGGGCGTACATCTTGCCCGTGGGCTTGCTCTGGCAGGCGTGCACCAATCCGAACCCTCCCTTGCCCAGGACGCGGTACACACGGAACAAAGACTTCGTGACAGGAGAGCTGGAAAAGGAAGAGCAATGTTAGAACAGGTTTTTAGCTGACAGCATTAAAAAGTGCACGAAGATTTGTCTTTTAATCAGCTCTTGGCTTGTTATTTATTTTTGCCGACACTTCAACAAATGCTTCGGTCTTCATCAAGTGCAGGACTGGAATTTAAACACGGCCAATATCAAAATACTATTACGTGCTCTTGTTATTGAGAGAGATTGAGAGAGTGAGATAGAGCATGCACGCACACACACACATACACTGATTCCGTACAGATAAAGAGGCTGAAGCTCCACATTAGAGTCAATCACTCCCTTCTGGGGGGCAGTGATGAGGTGTGAGAGGAAGGTACAGGCAATGCAATAAGTAGTGGTAGGGTAAGGGGTTGACAGCCTGGTAGCCATGGTCCAGGTTGATTTGGTCAACCTGGGTGTCTCTGTGGTGGTAGGTGGAGAGGTTGACAGCCTGGTAGCCATGGTCCAGGTTGATTTGGTCAACCTGGGTGTCTCTGTGGTGGTAGGTGGAGAGGTTGACAGCCTGGTAGCCATGGTCCAGGTTGATTTGGTCAACCTGGGTGTCTCTGTGGTGGTAGGTGGAGAGGTTGACAGCCTGGTAGCCATGGTCCAGGTTGATTTGGTCAACCTGGGTGTCTCTGTGGTGGTAGGTGGAGAGGTTGACAGCCTGGTAGCCATGGTCCAGGTTGATTTGGTCAACCTGGGTGTCTCTGTGGTGGTAGGTGGAGAGGTTGACAGCCTGGTAGCCATGGTCCAGGTTGATTTGGTCAACCTGGGTGTCTCTGTGGTGGTAGGTGGAGAGGTTGACAGCCTGGTAGCCATGGTCCAGGTTGATTTGGTCAACCTGGGTGTCTCTGTGGTGGTAGGTGGAGAGGTTGACAGCCTGGTAGCCATGGTCAAGGTTGATTTGGTCAACCTGGGTGTCTCTGTGGTGGTAGGTGGAGAGGTTGACAGCCTGGTAGCCATGGTCCAGGTTGATTTGGTCCACCTGGGTGTCTCTGTGGTGGTAGGTGGAGAGGTTGACAGCCTGGTAGCCATGGTCCAGGTTGATTTGGTCAACCTGGGTGTCTCTGTGGTGGTAGGTGGAGAGGTTGACAGCCTGGTAGCCATGGTCCAGGTTGATTTGGTCAACCTGGGTGTCTCTGTGGTGGTAGGTGGAGAGGTTGAGAGCCTGGTAGCCATGGTCCAGGTTGATTTGGTCAACCTGGGTGTCTCTGTGGTGGTAGGTGGAGAGGTTGACAGCCTGGTAGCCATGGTCCAGGTTGATTTGGTCAACCTGGGTGTCTCTGTGGTGGTAGGTGGAGAGGTTGACAGCCTGGTAGCCATGGTCCAGGTTGATTTGGTCAACCTGGGTGTCTCTGTGGTGGTAGGTGGAGAGGTTGACAGCCTGGTAGCCATGGTCCAGGTTGATTTGGTCCACCTGGGTGTCTCTGTGGTGGTAGGTGGAGAGGTTGACAGCCTGGTAGCCATGGCCCAGGTTGATTTGGTCAACCTGGGTGTCTCTGTGGTGGTAGGTGGAGAGGTTGACAGCCTGGTAGCCATGGTCCAGGTTGATTTGGTCAACCTGGGTCTCTCTGTGGGAGAGGTTGAGAGCCTGGTAGCCATGGTCCAGGTTGATTTGGTCCACCTGGGTGTCTCTGTGGTGGTAGGTGGAGAGGTTGACAGCCTGGTAGCCATGGTCCAGGTTGATTTGGTCAACCTGGGTGTCTCTGTGGTGGTAGGTGGAGAGGTTGACAGCCTGGTAGCCATGGTCCAGGTTGATTTGGTCAACCTGGGTGTCTCTGTGGTGGTAGGTGGAGAGGTTGAGAGCCTGGTAGCCATGGTCCAGGTTGATTTGGTCAACCTGGGTGTCTCTGTGGTGGTAGGTGGAGAGGTTGACAGCCTGGTAGCCATGGTCCAGGTTGATTTGGTCAACCTGGGTGTCTCTGTGGTGGTAGGTGGAGAGGTTGACAGCCTGGTAGCCATGGTCCAGGTTGATTTGGTCAACCTGGGTGTCTCTGTGGTGGTAGGTGGAGAGGTTGACAGCCTGGTAGCCATGGTCCAGGTTGATTTGGTCAACCTGGGTGTCTCTGTGGTGGTAGGTGGAGAGGTTGACAGCCTGGTAGCCATGGTCCAGGTTGATTTGGTCAACCTGGGTGTCTCTGTGGTGGTAGGTGGAGAGGTTGACAGCCTGGTAGCCATGGTCCAGGTTGATTTGGTCAACCTGGGTGTCTCTGTGGTGGTAGGTGGAGAGGTTGACAGCCTGGTAGCCATGGTCCAGGTTGATTTGGTCAACCTGGGTGTCTCTGTGGTGGTAGGTGGAGAGGTTGACAGCCTGGTAGCCATGGTCCAGGTTGATTTGGTCAACCTGGGTGTCTCTGTGGTGGTAGGTGGAGAGGTTGACAGCCTGGTAGCCATGGTCAAGGTTGATTTGGTCAACCTGGGTGTCTCTGTGGTGGTAGGTGGAGAGGTTGACAGCCTGGTAGCCATGGTCCAGGTTGATTTGGTCCACCTGGGTGTCTCTGTGGTGGTAGGTGGAGAGGTTGACAGCCTGGTAGCCATGGTCCAGGTTGATTTGGTCAACCTGGGTGTCTCTGTGGTGGTAGGTGGAGAGGTTGACAGCCTGGTAGCCATGGTCCAGGTTGATTTGGTCAACCTGGGTGTCTCTGTGGTGGTAGGTGGAGAGGTTGAGAGCCTGGTAGCCATGGTCCAGGTTGATTTGGTCAACCTGGGTGTCTCTGTGGTGGTAGGTGGAGAGGTTGACAGCCTGGTAGCCATGGTCCAGGTTGATTTGGTCAACCTGGGTGTCTCTGTGGTGGTAGGTGGAGAGGTTGACAGCCTGGTAGCCATGGTCCAGGTTGATTTGGTCAACCTGGGTGTCTCTGTGGTGGTAGGTGGAGAGGTTGACAGCCTGGTAGCCATGGTCCAGGTTGATTTGGTCCACCTGGGTGTCTCTGTGGTGGTAGGTGGAGAGGTTGACAGCCTGGTAGCCATGGCCCAGGTTGATTTGGTCAACCTGGGTGTCTCTGTGGTGGTAGGTGGAGAGGTTGACAGCCTGGTAGCCATGGTCCAGGTTGATTTGGTCAACCTGGGTGTCTCTGTGGTGGTAGGTGGAGAGGTTGAGAGCCTGGTAGCCATGGTCCAGGTTGATTTGGTCAACCTGGGTCTCTCTGTGGGAGAGGTTGAGAGCCTGGTAGCCATGGTCCAGGTTGATTTGGTCCACCTGGGTGTCTCTGTGGTGGTAGGTGGAGAGGTTGACAGCCTGGTAGCCATGGTCCAGGTTGATTTGGTCAACCTGGGTGTCTCTGTGGTGGTAGGTGGAGAGGTTGACAGCCTGGTAGCCATGGTCCAGGTTGATTTGGTCAACCTGGGTGTCTCTGTGGTGGTAGGTGGAGAGGTTGAGAGCCTGGTAGCCATGGTCCAGGTTGATTTGGTCAACCTGGGTGTCTCTGTGGTGGTAGGTGGAGAGGTTGACAGCCTGGTAGCCATGGTCCAGGTTGATTTGGTCAACCTGGGTGTCTCTGTGGGAGAGGTTGAGAGCCTGGTAGCCATGGTCCCCAGGTTGAACTAGTCAACCTGGTCTAGAAGGACTATCTCTGCTGTGTCTCAAGAGCAGATGTAGAATCTGTTCAGATTTGTCTAGTGTCTGGTAGCTGGTTCATCATGGTGAGTGTGGAGGGATGGTGGGGTGAGTGTGGAGGGATGGTGGGGTGAGTGTGGAGGGATGGTGGGGTGAGTGTGGAGGGATGGTGGGGTGAGTGTGGAGGGATGGTGGGGTGAGTGTGGAGGGATGGTGGGGTGAGTGTGGAGGGATGGTGGGGTGAGTGTGGAGGGATGGTGGGGTGAGTGTGGAGGGATGGTGGGGTAAGTGTGGAGGGGGGGTCGGGTGAGTGTGGAGGAGTGAGTGTGGAGGGGAGGATAGTGTGTACATCTAGTTCTGGCAACATGTGTATCTAGTTTCTAGTTTTGGCAACATGTGTATCTAGGTGTGGCAACATGTGTATCTAGGTGTGACAACATGTGCATCTAGGTGTGACAATATGTGCATCTAGGTGTGGCAACATGTGTATCTAGGTGTGGCAACATGTGTATCTAGGTGTGACAACATGTGCATCTAGGTGTGGCAACATGTGTATCTAGGTGTGGCAACATGTGTATCTAGGTGTGCCAACATGTGTATCTTGTAGTTCTGGCAACATGTGTATCTAGGTGTAGCAACATGTGTATCTAAGTGTAGCAACATGTGTATCTAGGTGTGGCAACATGTGTATCTAGGTGTGGCAACATGCGCATATCTAGGTGTAACAACATGTATCTAGGTATGGCAACATGTGTGTCTAGTTCTGGCAACATGTGTATCTAGTTTTGGCATCATGTGTATCTAGGTGTGGCAACATGTGTATCTAGGTGTGCCAACATGTGCATCTAGGTGTGGCAACATGTGTATCTAGGTGTGGCAACATGTGTATCTAGGTGTGCCAACATGTGTATCTTGTAGTTCTGGCAACATGTGTATCTAGGTGTAGCAACATGTGTATCTAAGTGTAGCAACATGTGTATCTATGTATCTAGGTATGGCAACATGTGTGTCTAGTTATGGCAACATGTGTATCTAGGTGTGGCAACATGTATATCTAGTTCTGGCAACATGTATATCTAGTCTGGCAACATGTCTCTCTAGTTGCGATGAAACAGAAGAAATTGGTGACAAATGCTTCCTGGTAATGACACATAATCAAACATACCGCATTCACTTGAATAGAAGTTGCAGCCTGAATAGATGTCACACACAAATAAGTAGTCTTCCCATTGTAGCACACCTAGTTGATTATAGTAATTACCAATGTACTAGCACCAGCGAGCAGTCGGTAAGTCTGTTGTACTGGACTACAAAAGCTGCCAAATTGATAAAGAAACCCTTTTGTGCTTGCAGAATATAAAGCGGAATGGTCTGAAGACAGAGAGATTCACTGCTCAAGGATGATAGAGTAGCAGCAGCTTGAGCTGTTCTAGCAATTGTTGAAGGTACTCACCAGCTGTTGAGAGTGAGAGTGCTGGAGAAGATCCATTCTCCTCCATGGAGAGGGAGGATGAAGAAGAGTTTGAAGTGAACAAACTCCTCGTTGACAACAATAGCAACCAGGAACTCGGTAACTTACTGCAGCTAGCTCTAGCTATGTCTATGGAGTTTATAAACACCAAGGTTGCGATTACGCAGCCACACAACTGCTGCGGTATATGCTTGCGCAGTGCCAAAAAACAAACCCAGCCTTTTGCCTCTGATCTGCTGAATCAAAGTAGTGGAGCACTGGTAGCACCAGAAATTGCACGGCTCACCTCCTAGTTTCAAAGTCTGGCGATTCTAGACACTCTTTTTTTCATCTCCTCGACGACAACTAAGAGGAAAACTCAGAAATCAGTGAACTGCCAAAATGAGGATTGCCAACACTTTGCTTATGACTTTGTTCCGGCCTGCACTTCACACAATCTTTTCCATGCATGCATTTGCTTGGCACGAGCTAGCAATTGGAAGGAAGGCGGTGCACGGCTGTGGGTGGCTAAACATGCAAGCACGTGCCTAGTCCCGGGGTTGAGGTCAATTGTGTACGGCCTCCGGTTGTATTGGCCATCATTTAGTATTCACTCATTAGAACAGCTGAAATTCTATATATCCATGGCAACCATTCGAGGAAATACCGCCGAAGTCGAACTCCTCCACAAATTCAATCATCTTTCCTTACGGAGCCATCAAAGCCAGCTGCATCACATACTGGAGTGCTCTCACTGGTACTAAGTGGCACTACATAGGCACACTGCAGATGTTTCAAGTGTCTGACACCACTAGAGCCTTGGATAAGGACACCACACAGCTAAGCAGTTATTCTGGACTGCAGACAACCTTTATCTGCTGTGCGATGAATCACATGACCATTTCTAATCCTCACACCTGGTGGTCAAAAGAGCAGAGCCAACATTTCTACATTCTTCTCCACCTACCTCCAACCCTTCACACTCGCCCCTCCACTACCTCCAACCCTTCACACTCGCCCCTCCACTACCTCCAACCCTTCACACTCGCCCCTCCACTACCTCCAACCCTTCACACTCGCCCCTCCACTACCTCCAACCCTTCACACTCGCCCCTCCACTACCTCCAACCCTTCACACTCGCCCCTCCACTACCTCCAACCCTTCACACTCGCCCCTCCACCTACCTCCAACCCTTCACACTCGCCCCTCCACTACCTCCAACCCTTCACACTCGCCCCTCCACTACCTCCAACCCTTCACACTCGCCCCTCCACTACCTCCAACCCTTCACACTCGCCCCTCCACTACCTCCAACCCTTCACACTCGCCCCTCCACTACCTCCAACCCTTCACACTCGCCCCTCCACTACCTCCAACCCTTCACACTCGCCCCTCCACTACCTCCAACCCTTCACACTCGCCCCTCCACTACCTCCAACCCTTCACACTCGCCCCTCCACTACCTCCAACCCTTCACACTCGCCCCTCCACTACCTCCAACCCTTCACACTCGCCCCTCCACTACCTCCAACCCTTCGCACTCACCGCTCCACCTATCTCTAGTCCTCACTCCATCCCACACCCACAATCCTACTCTAGTCTCTCATGGATGACCCTTTACCACTCTTACATTTAATAGTGTGCGAGAGGACGGGCCAGAATTTCGGATAGTTGTGTCACACAATTGGGTGATGTTCAGAAGCTCTAGTTGTGTTTCCTCTCCCACCAGGGTAGAGGACAATTATGCGAGCCTTTCCTGCTCCCCCATCTCCCCCCTCTCCTCCCCCTCTTTGTCCTCCTCTCTCTAATCCCCTCCCCGTTGTTCCCCTTCAACTTCCTTTCTTTGTCACACCCTCCCCGAGCATCAGCACGTACCTCTCCAAGTGTTTCCACTGCAAGTACCTCCAGTAGTAATGACTCTCTACGTAGTCGATGAAAGGTTGCCCACTCATAAACACCCTCACAGCTCTGCAACAACATCAACAACAACAACAACAACATGTTTATCTTGCAGAGAACATAGTAACCTAACAACTACAAAACAAGTAACCTAACAACTACAAAACAATCTGCTAAAAGGGCATAATTGGTAAGGTTTGGTCAGCTTTTGCATGCACATGACTTTTATTAAAGCAAGGAGAGTATTTTATTTCTAATGTTTGTGTAATCTTGACATACTGTGAAGTACTCCAGACAGGATGTGTTAATTAATAAGACATGCAGACCAGAGTACAAGATGAGTATGTTAATTAATAAGACATGCAGACCAGAGTACAAGATGAGTATGTTAATTAATAAGACATGCAGACCAGAGTACTACAAGTTGGGAGTGTGTTAATTAATAAGCTATGCACTCTACAAGATGACTGTGTTAATTAGTAAGACATGCAAACCAGAGTACAGATGGAATGCATTAATTAATAAGACATGCAGACTGAGACTTGGCTGTGTGGTCACATAGTATACCTGCGTATATCTGCACAGGTACCTGAAATGTGTGCACTAGTACATTTGAGACCAGATGTGCAAAAAAACAGTCTAAACATGGTGGAACAGTACCGATATTTAACTCTTAGAACCCGAGCGGCCGGTTTTTCGGCCGATACGTAGAGGCGTATATACCCGAGCAGCCGATTTTCCGGCCGGGGATTCCTCCCCCCCCCCCCCTTTTTTTTGTTGCTTTTTTTTTGCATTATTTTGCATTCTCAATTAAATATAATCAACTTTGAACTTTTGAGTCATTTTCCCCCCAGGACCACAGGGTGGGAGGCATGCCCATATTAAGGAGCATAGGGTTCTAAGGGTTCAAGCAGTTTTATTATTTTGGAGCAAAAATATGATGAATTTTTTTTTACCAACAACTAAACCTGTCCTTCATGTACAAGTGGTGAGCCCAGGAACTGGTTGTAGAGGACAAAAGAAGCCTTCGCAGAGAGCTAGGTTGATGCACTTACCCTTCGTGATGGAGCTTTGTTGTGCTGGCTTCAGGCACGCAGCTTTCTTCTGCTTTTCAAGTTAGCCTTGATTTACAGAGATGACTTGTGTAGAAGATATAACTAGTGCTCTAGATAGACGGGTCAGGGAAGGCCTCAAAACAGTGAGAGGCTCCAACAGTCGCATACTCGAGCAAGGTTAGTAGCACACATGCTTCACCTCGGAAGTATACTGCTTAACTCTGCCCACGCCCTAGAACACGTTTGATATGCAATTACTCCAATAACTAATGTTTGAGTGCCTACTGTCCAGAGGGTAACTCATAGCTCACAGGCAAACACACTCTAACAGTTCCAAACTTTCATGACACGATCTTTAGGCACCCTGGGTGCCATTATATATATATACTTTATATTTATTTATTAAAAACAGCGTTTGGACTAATTTCTCCAAATCTAGCCACTTTAGTTATTATAGTGCAGGCTCAGCAGTAATTCTTCAACTCTTGAGGACTGATAAGGTAATGTGCACATGTGAAAGTTTTTATGTTCCCAATTATGGGATATAATATCCGCATAACGAACGAAACTTGGCAACCGTTGCCAAGAAAGCTACGCTGGAGCTTGCATGGTGGAATGTAAGTCAAGGTTGCTCGTTTTCTAGCGAGGCTGCATCTAAACCTTCTCTATTCGGAACACAACGACATTGCTGACACAGTGAGGCTCACAGTAGGCAGCGCCACTGTCGACGTCTTCAACAAACCAAAAGAGAAAAAGAAAAAGTGAGTAGCAATATAGCAGAGGGCATTATTTAGAATACAACATGGAGGAACTCTGAGAGACAAACATGATTGTCTGGATTGCTGGAGCAAAAAGCCGACCAAAGTATTGTTGAGCAAGATTGACCACTATGGTCTTTGACTTGAGCATTAGCACGCTAGAATAACACTTGAGAAAAGTGCTCCAAGTGGGGTTTTTTTTTTTAGTGATCACTAGGCAAGCTAGCGTAGCGATGACGCGGACATTTACTTGAAGGGTGTCCTCAAGCAATAAAGAAGGTGCACGTGACTCTTACCGTTGCTTCATCAACTCTATAAAATAATTCAGAAGCATTAAATAAATTTAATATTCCCCCCACCCCCTAAAGAGTCAACCTATTAACTGCCATAAGCACCTACAGGTGCTAACTTGATAATCCGTCACAATGGGAAAGGTTATATTAGTGCTAAATACCAGATGCCTTTTAACTGCACATGCCCAATTGATAGCTGTGTCGTTAATAAATAAACTTTACTTCTGATTTTCCAACTGCCATCATGAACAGTCTCTTCTTGGCTTTTATATCCATTCCCGGAAACCCTTCTGAGGAAGAAAGCTGCACAGACACCCATGCCTACGTGGAATCTCCCCGAGTTTTTTCGTCCTTGAGAGAGGAGGCAGCACTCCTGGTGGATTTACTTTGGGGTGTAGGTTTTGTTACAGGCGTAGCCCTAGAGTGGCGCAGCGCTACGTAACTCTCGTTGGCTTGCCTCAGTGGAGATGATTCTTTCACCAAACTGCAGCCTATTATATTTGCATTCTAACGATATGAACAATTTAAAATGCTTCTTCTTGGAAGATAAGGTTAGAGCCAAATAGAATCTGCCCAGCTCCAAAACCAATAATTAGGCATGGGCTGAAAGTTGACGGGTTGCCTCAGCAGTGTACCTACACACATATTGTCTAGTGTGCTAACACATGAATGCATGTACTGAGTATTTCTAGGGTAGTAATTATGGCTAGTGAGAGCAGTCAATAGCCTCAACAGCAACCAAGTGGGAGCATTTATGGCAGCAGTGACCAAGGGCATTAAGAGCCGAGATTCTGTGTCATCCCCCCCCCCCCCCCCCCCAAAAAAGATCACAGCTGATGAACCTCACAGAAAACTTCATTGGCTGCTTGGTGAGTTTAGCCACAAACATCCCCGTGACAAAAGGTGCGATGTTATTATTTTGTGAGGTGGAGACTTGTTGTGGGAGTGGCCAGGAGGGATCATCACTTCAGATAGAATTAAGCACATCATTGTCTACGTCAAGTTTGAATACCATCCCTCTATGGAAACACTCGAGGACATGTTTATCAGATGCATACTCAAGGACCTATCCCATACTGCCCGTACACTTCACTTAGTCTCGAAATATAGTTGCTCAAGCAATCAAGTGACCTCCTCCAGACCTTGCCAATTGTACCACTCTGTTGTTGATCCGACGGTTTCTTGCTTGGCTCATCCCTGGACGTGAAGCAAAGTTGGCTGCTGCTCGATCACCATAAGCTCCCATCCCTGTATCAACTCATCCCTAGACGTGAAGCAAAGTTGGTTACATGTAGCTGCTGCTCGATCACCATAAGCTTCCATCCCTGTATCAACTCATCCCTAGACGTGAAGCAAAGTTGGTTACATGTAGCTGCTGCTCGATCACCATAAGCTTACATCCCTGTATCAACTCATCCCTAGACGAGAAGCAAAGTTGGTTACATGTAGCTGCTGCTCGATCACCATAAGCTTCCATCCCTGTATCAATTCATCCCTAGACGTGAAGCAAAGTTGGTTACTGCTCGATCACCATAAGCTCCCATCCCTGTATCAACTCATCCCTAGACGTGAAGCAAAGTTGGTTACATGTAGCTGCTGCTCGATCACCATAAGCTTACATCCCTGTATCAACTCATCCCTAGACGAGAAGCAAAGTTGGTTACATGTAGCTGCTGCTCGATCACCATAAGCTTACATCCCTGTATCAACTCATCCCTAGACGTGAAGCAAAGTTGGTTACATGTAGCTGCTGCTCGATCACCATAAGCTTCCATCCCTGTATCAATTCATCCCTAGACGTGAAGCAAAGTTGGTTACTGCTCGATCACCATAAGCTCCCATCCCTGTATCAATTCATCCCTAGACGTGAAGCAAAGTTGGTTACTGCTCGATCACCATAAGCTTCCATCCCTGTATCAACAGAAAGCTGCAATCCACTCTCACTCAGTGGAGGCGTGTCTCAAGGCAATAGGCTAAAATGTCGTGCGTACATATTAGCATTTTCCTTGAGTGTGAGGAATTGGAATCTCATTCATCACCTCCTGTAGTATACTAGACACCAGCACTTCCTGTAGTATACTAGACACCAGCACTTCCTGTAGTATACTAGACACCAGCACTTCTTGTAGTATACTAGACACCAGCACTTCCTGTAGTATACTAGACACCAGCACTTCCTGTAGTATACTAGACACCAGCACTTCCTGTAGTATACTAGACACCGGTGTAGCTCCTTATTATCATATGTTAGTGGTTGCATGTTAGAGTGAATGTAGTTTTTACACCTTCTGTACTACACAAATGTTTTACCCTGAATGCAGTGTATGTTGTTATGTGGTGTAACATTGCATAACAGGGCATTATGTGTTGTAATGAGCTGTAATACACCTAATTTGCTGTACTGTAAACTCGGGCTGTTTAGCATCTCCTGTTCTACCCCAAATCTGCAAGACAACGGACGGTTAACTTAGCCTACTAAACACTGTTGCTAAATAACGCACACTCACAGAAAAATAACTTTCCCATATTTTTGTTTAGATGGATTAGATGGAGCACTGAGTAACTAGTCGAAGAGCTAATTTCTTGAACCAGAAAGACCCAGTCTCTAGCAGGTTGAGTGAGTTTGTCGAGAAGAACTGTATATGTATATACACGTTCACAATGAAATTTACTCTCGGGCACTGTTCTTGTTAAATATAATAGACGGTAACAACAGCACCCAGTGTTTGCATTTTACCCGGGTAAAACCTATTTAATCCAACCGAGTGGGTAAAACCTGTGTTTTAGGTATTTTCCCCAGGTTTACCCCTATTTTACCGGTTTTTACCTGAGTTTTCCCCAGGTATTACCCAGTGATATAAAACACTTATTTGTAGCCCTGTCACAGTCCTGTCCCAGAGCCACAAGTGTCTGGGTGGTGGTGGACACCAGGGCTATTTAAAAGGCAAGCAAATACCACAAGTCATCATTCACTGCTTACAGTTTAGTAAGTGTACTGCAATTACAACTGCAATTCTGCTATTCAAAAGTCACTATGTTCAAGGGTGGACGGCCAAAGAATATTGTGTGGCAACACTTCATCCAACAGGAAGGCAAGAAAGCACAATGCAGGAAGTGTTTCCATTTGTTATCGGCAAAAGTGGAGCGCCTCATCGCTCATCACAAAAGATGTTCGGGTATCTCTCTTGTGACTACCCCGCAAAAGAGACCTGCATGTGACTTATCAGATTGCCAGGATGAAATCGGAGAAGCTGAACAACCACCATCCAGCCATGTAGTCTCCTCTCTTCCTCCCCCTGCAAAGAAGCGGCGACAGAGTGGTCTCAATGATCACCTTGTCACAACTACACCAGTCCAAAAGCAAGACCTGGACCAGGCATGGGCTGATCTGTTGTATGCCACCAACACACCCTTCAACTTTGCTGATCACCCATTATTCAAGAAAGTTTGTAACATGATGCGCCCAGGATATGTACCTCCAACAGCCAAGCACATCGGTGGCTCACTTCTTGATAATTCGCACAACCAACTTCAATCAAACATGAGGCAACAGCTACAGAATAAGCCCACAACTATCCAACAGGATGGCTGGACTAACAGACCCCATCATTGCCACTTCTCTCACTGCTGGTGGCATAGGCTACTTCCATGATGCTCATGACCCCATATCCACTAAGAAAACTGCAGAAGTATGCAAAGATCTTCTTTTGGACTCTATCAAGACAGCAGAGAGAAAGTATGGCTGTGAAGTACTAAACTGCTGTACAGACAACGAGAACAAAATGAAGAAAGTGCGTGAAGAAGTCCACGAAGAGCATCCTGATGTCAACGTATATGGCTGCATGAGTCACAGCCTGAACCTTCTTTGTCAAGACCTGTCCACTCCATTGGTCATGGAGCATGTCAAGTCCATCAACCATCACTTCAAACATGTCCACCGTTCCATTGGATGGTTGAGGGAGTCATCTGGCCATGTTAAACCCAAATTGCCTTGTCCTACACGCTGGAATAGTAATCTGGATTGTCTGAAATCATTTATGACCAATCATTCCATCTACAAGAAAATAGCCATAGACAATGCTGATGAGATGGATCCCATTATTGTTAGTAAGATCAAGAATCTAGGTATATATTCTATGTGCTGCTGGAGATCTCCTTGAACAACTCAAACCTATTACTGTTGCCATCAACAAAATGTCAAAGTGATAGCTGCATGATTGCTGATGCTACACATCACTACCTCTCCCTCCTTAAAGAGCCCTGTCTGGAACCCCACCAGGATGCTATCTTTGCTGCAGTGGTTAAGGTTGGCCACCTTGCTGCCTACCTACTTCACCCAAGTATCAGGGCCAGTTACTTAGTGATTATCAGATTGAGGATGCCAAAGCTTGGCTGAAGATGAAAAGCCAAGCATTCCTCAGCAAAGCCATCTCTTTTGAGGCTCAGGAGGCCCCATTCCCTTCATCCTACTTTGAGCCTGGTGCCACTGAAACCCCACCTCTCACTTGGTGGAAAGGTGTAGACAAGAGGTGTGCCCTGCCCCCTGGATTCATGCAACTTATGAAGCAACTCCACACTGCAGTTGCATCTTCCAGCTCCATAGAACGTATATTTAGCTCCTATGGACTTATCCACAACAAACTCCGCAACCGCCTGGGAAATGAGAAAGCCCAGAAACTCGTCTTCTGCCACAGGCTCCTGCGAGGACCTCAGGAGATTGACTATAAAATCTGTTTAACTTGCATATCAATTGGACTTTAATCCCATGAATCTTGTTTAAATATTTAAATAAATCATTAAATAAAAAATATATACTCTAGGTAGTAGACAACCTTGTCACTTGGTAAATAAATGCTGAGTGAAACACAGCTCCTGTTTTTGTCTAGTTCTTTACAGTTGCCATTTATTGAATGTCTTACTTCCTGATTACAGAGTTAATTTCTTATAATATCTTTACAGTTTGTAATAAATCTATTGTGTCTATTATTTTATCCTGGGTTGTATCCATGTTTGAGTAAAACCTGGGTAAAACCCGGGTAAAAGGTATTTAACCCAACCCGGGTTAAACCCGGGTTACACCCAAGCCCTGGGTAAAACCTGCGAACTCTGACAGTGTCCGAGAACAAATTTCACTGAGTGTATATATATATATATATACGCTCAACGATGCTCCTACTAAACTAGTTGCTAATTGGTAAGTTTTCATCTGTCCAACTCAGTAAGGTTAAGAGTAGACCAATAGCAGCTGTAAGACTACAGCTAGTCTTAGCTTTTACACAAAACACAAGCGCTCAAGTTGAAGGAGCACCTTACCATAAGTAGCCTGGCTAACCTAACTCACTTCAACGATATTCCATTTACTAATCGGTAAGTTTTCATCTTGCTCAGTGGGTGTGTAAGTCTAGAACAGCTGCTAGGACTAAGGCTACTCACAGTAGCTATAGTCTTTGCAAGGAACTCAAGTGTATGTTGAACATTGTCAAGTAGAGTGGGTAACTAAGTTCTGGTGTGTTTGTTGTTCTAGTGCAGGCATCCAACAGCTAGACACATCTACACATGTCATCAAACACAACTCTCAAGACTAGATAAGAAAGTTTTAAAAGCACTGAAAAAAAGCTAATTAACTACTCTTGAGAGTTCCCATAAATATATATACATAGATAGATAGATAGATATCTAGCTCTGTTACTGGATATCTAGACTAGAACAAGAACAATCAAAGTTTATAAAAGCACCAGAAGTATATATATATATATATATCAAAGGGAATTCACAAGAGTAGATGACTATTGTTTTCCTAAAGGGTCTACTAGGAGATGAAGGCTTTAAATGTAGTAGTTAGGTTTTATAAGCTTGGTTATATCACTATGGCGTATTGAAAAGCTTGGTTATACCACTATGGCGTATTGAAAGTTTTAACTAACATACTTACTAGAAGCTCTTCTCAGACTAACCTCTTGGGCTCACTTGTAGATCTTGAATTAGAATGGGCTACTTTCAGGGCTGATGACCAGCATTTAGAAAACAGCTAAGGTGGTGGTTAGGGGTAATTTCCTAAGTTACAGCTAAGGCATTTTAGGGCAGTAACGTGGTAATGCCCTGGAATGTACTGTCTAGTCTGGGTGTTGTGATGTGATGTAATATGGTGTAATGAACTGTAATGTGTTGTAATTGTAGCTGTAATGATGCTGTAATGTGATGTAATGTGATGTAATATGCTGTAATGTGCTGTAATTACAGCTGTAATGATGCTGTAATGTGATACGTTGTAATATGCTGTAATTGGTCATACTGTAAATCCGGTCCCTTTTTATTGTTTTCGGTACTGAGTTTTTCGGTACTGAGTTTGGCCGCTAATATAATAAAGCCGCTAATATAATAAAAGACAGTCAATTTTACTGGTGTGATCATGTGTGATGCTGTGCGCACCGACCATGCATAGTCAGGTGCAAGCTTTCATGACTGTTCAGGTGCCATTGTTGAATTGGTTTGCTTCTGCCAAACAAACCACCAAACCCCGCCTGCTTGATCCCAGCAAGGAGCAATTAGAGAAAGATACTTGTTGAAGCAGCCCGTCTGTTGAGAAGGAACTGGGGAGGAAGAGACGTCGCATGTAAAATAATTATAATCCTGAGCTTACACAAAAATTGGCATGTAAACTAACCCGGTAATGCAGTTGCTGCTAGCAAGAAATTGGGAAAGCCAATCAGTGAAAGTGTCTGTGGCTTCGAATGCTCTGCGCTATGTAAAACCAGAAGTGCTGAGCCAATTACAAGGCTGGAGCATGGATTGCAAGGACGGCTCCTCAGGCTCGGAGTCTTGGCCTCTCATTCAGAACTGTGTGAGAAAGCTTTGACTATGTAGCAGGTGGGATTGTGTTCCATCGTCATGCAGCCACTGGTATAAGTGGGACACAACGACCCAGCAATGCTCCTCAATCATGTAAGCCTTGTTGTTTAGGAAAGATGTGGGCCGATTCTATTTTGGGAAGAATGCATTCAGTGAAGCGAAGCTGCAATGTACCAAAGTTCCAAGGAAGCCTCCTGATGATTCTGCTGATGGAATGCTCGCTTTTCTTCAATGGGTAGCTTCAATGGCGAAGGAGAACAATGTTCTATTTGAATGGGTCATAAACTGAGACCAGACAGGGTCTAGGTTTGTCTCGGCAAGCCAGTGGACTGTAGCAGATGAAGGAGCTAAGCAGGTAGATATCAATGGAGTAAAAGATGAGAGGGAAATGGCTGATTAGCTATCAGTTTAGCTTGTGACTTGCTCCTCCCTTACCTACTCTACACGGACCAAATGTCACCCTACAGATGGTAGCTTTCCCAGCATCCCCTATATCACTGGAGCATGGAAGAACTATGATTTATTACATGGAGGAACTCATTGCCCATTATATTCGAGTGGTGAGGGAGTCCCTTGCATTATCAGAGAAGCACTCTGCTTTAGCAGAGGCTCCAACCATCCGGAAATGTTTTGAGATCTCTGTAATTTCGGTCGTTAGTGGAAGTGTATCCGGATCTCCAGAATGCTGCTGGGATCTCTGGAATTATGAGAATTTTAGGGTGCCAATTTTTTTGGCTGTAATCAAAGTTCGTTGTCCGATCTTTTACACCACTGGGGGCGCTCCGAGTCTGTGATGCATCACACCTTCATTGTCCCAAGCCAACAAACAAACGAGGTCCATTATACATCCATGTGTACATACGTTACTTTGATAACGGCTTCGTCGGAGGGTGGTCATCGCGGTGCACACAAGAAGAACCGAGAGCAGATCAAATGGTGATTTCTGACAGTATATTCTGGAATTTGTACCCAATGGGGCTGGAGCCTCTGGCTTTAGCAATTTTTGGTGTTTTACCTTCAAACGCCATCGCCCCTTCACGCAAGAAATGAAGTGTTGCATTATGGAGAACACTTCACTGGGCAAGAAAGAACTATTATAGACCAAGACAAGGACATACAACAAAGACAGAGGTCCTCACCTCAACTGTCATGCCAATTAATGCTCGTTGTCTGATGGACATCAATACCAGACTCGGTAAGAACAGTGATCTCATCATTAGTGGTTTTGAGAAGTGAACCCATGATCTGTTATTTGTCCGTTCATCTTGATGGTTTACTACTAGCACGGGCTCATTCGCTAAATTTGATGCACACCAAAATGTCCTCGAGGTTGAAACCACAACATTTAAGGGGGCTGAAACCATAGCATTTAATTAAGGGGGGCTGAAACCACAACATTTAAGGGGCTTAAACCAGAGCATTTAATTAAGGGGGGCTGAAACTACAACATTTAAGGGGCTGAAACCACAATATTTAAGGGGGTTGAAAACACATTTGAGGGGGTTGAAAACACAACATTTGAGGGGGATGAAACCCAACATTTAGGGGGGCTGAAAATAGTGGGATTTATAGTAACAATATAATGTGATTGATGTAACGTGATGTGATGAGCTGTCATGGGATCATGTGATGCAATATGCTGCTGTAATATTTGCTCAGTCACTTACTGTCTGCACTCATTGAAGACGACCTTTGACACAGGCAGAAGCATTATCTTCTCTCTGATGCCGACCACCAGTGCAGCTTGCACAAGTTCTAACCGATCAGGATTCTACCAATAAGAAGGAAACTGCATAATTCTACACTCAGGTCACATCGCTTGTAGGTCACGTCCCTTACAGGTCACATCACTTATAGGTCATGTCTCTTACAGGTCACATCTCTTATAGTTACCGGTCATGTCCCATGTACACATATGCCTTACAGGTCACAATCAATTACAGGTCACATTTTTACAGGTCACGACTCAGCTCGGTGTCTAATTAAATGTCGTACCCGGAAGAGCTGCTTTTATACGAAGATAGTCATCTTGACCTCTGACAAGATGTGTTTGGATTGGAGCACGTTCTTCCATTTACTCAAGTGCATGGGATCTTGCAGAAATAACAGAAAACAGCTTGCCACGCACCTTTTTGGATGTTGCCACTGGAAGGCACTATTTATTTTTGGGAAGATCGATCAGTAACGTTGCTGAAATACCAACAAATTATGGAGACTTTTCAAAATAGATAACGTATTTCCTCGAACAGATCTTCCCCTCAATAACTCCACATACTCCAGTAGACAGTAAATGTTTACAATCTGGAGTGAAATTGTGCACACCCTTGAGTAGACTGCCAACCTGTAAGTACATTGCAATCTGCACGCTCACAACAAAACCCAGCCCAATGGAACACGTGTGATCATAAACATATTATGTTTCAAAGTATGCATCTGTGAGCAAAAGGCTCCAGAAGAAGAGTGCACTCTGAACTACTCCTGTGGCTCTAGTCCATGTCCTCGAATAGCACGCACTGCTAGCCAGCTCATGAAATCAATAGAACGCTCGCTGTTTAACCGAGGAAATGTGATCCTTTGGGAATGTATAGGTTGAGGTGTTATAGTGATGTCCAATGGAACAAGCCCCACTCCGCACCATTTTGCACCTCCAGTTATATTGCACGCTATCGTGTGTAGTGTAGAAGGGTCTGGGGACCCTAGCCATGATTCTGTGTGTGCAAAGAGTGCAGTTGTTAGCAGAAGCACATGCCCCAGGAATTCTAATAAAGGTCTGGGAATGTACTCTCGAGCCATATGCACTACACTGCTCAAGCCAACAGGGGGTGGTAAGAGAGAGGCTAGCCAGCCAGGTACTACACACAGTATAGAGGTGTGCTACCTGATGAGAGAGGCTAGCCAGCCAGGTACTACACACAGTATAGAGGCTACCTGATGAGAGGGACTAGCCAGCCAGGTACTACACACAGTATAGAGGTGTGATACCTGATGAGAGGGACTAGCCAGCCAGGTACTACACACAGTATAGAGATGTGCTACCTGATGAGAGAGGCTAGCCAGCCAGGTACTACACACAGTATAGAGGCTACCTGATGAGAGGGACTAGCCAGCCAGGTACTACACACAGTATAGAGGCTACCTGATGAGAGGGACTAGCCAGCCAGGTACTACACACAGTATAGAGGTGTGCTACCTGATGAGAGGGACTAGCCAGCCAGGTACTACACACAGTATAGAGGTGTGCTACCTGATGAGAGGGCAGCCAGGTACTACACACAGTATAGAGGCTACCTGATGAGAGGGACTAGCCAGCCAGGTACTACACACAGTATAGAGGTGTGTTACCTGATGAGAGGGACTAGCCAGCCAGGTACTACACACAGTATAGAGGTGTGCTACCTGATGAGAGGGACTAGCCAGCCAGGTACTACACACAGTATAGAGGTGTGCTACCTGATGAGAGAGGCTAGCCAGCCAGGTACTACACACAGTATAGAGGCTACCTGATGAGAGAGGCTAGCCAGCCAGGTACTACACACAGTATAGAGGTGTGCTACCTGATGAGAGAGGCTAGCCAGCCAGGTACTACACACAGTATAGAGGCTACCTGATGAGAGAGGCTAGCCAGCCAAGTACACACAGTATAGAGGTGTGCTACCTGATGAGAGAGGCTAGCCAGCCAGGTACTACACACAGTATAGAGGCTACCTGATGAGAGAGGCTAGCCAGCCAGGTACTACAAACAGTATAGAGGTGTGCTACCTGATGAGAGGGACTAGCCAGCCAGGTACTACACACAGTATAGAGGCTACCTGATGAGAGAGGCTAGCCAGCCAGGTACTACACACAGTATAGAGGCTACCTGATGAGAGAGGCTAGCCAGCCAGGTACTACACACAGTATAGAGGCTACCTGATGAGAGAGGCTAGCCAGCCAGGTACTACACACAGTATAGAGGTGCTGTCGGTGCTGAGAGGGTTGCTTTGTAATTGATGAAGGCTATGTGGGTTATCCTTCGGTGAGGTTTCCTAGTATTCCTCCACGAACGAGTGTCTCTTGGCTTCAGTGCAGTCACCTCCACCAAGCTTCAGCAGCTCATGCAGGATGCCAGGTCAGGTGTGCTACTCATATGGTTAACACTCTAATCTAAGGTCATGTGACAACAATCTAAAGTCATGTGCCAACAATCTAAGGTCATGTGCCAACAATCTAAGGTCATGTGACAACTTGCTTCTTGTTGGTTCAATCAAAGTTTCTGTAGGGTCAAAGAAACATCTCTAGTGTCCCCGGAGCGTAGTTACTTGGTTAACGATCAGGCTCGGGAGACTATTGGAACAGTATAACATGTGGGTGTGGTTCACATCCAGGCTCCTCCCTACACCTTGCCGACACATGTTGGTGTGGGTCACACCTATTGCCACGGTGTCCCCCATGAGGCACATCATGTGGGTGTGGTCCATGCCCAATACCCTGACAGGTGCAGACACACTTGCTACTCACACCTGCAGCATTATCTTGCACTTTAGCAAGAGCAAGTGACGTCAGAGACCCGAGCTCCCAAAAGTGACCTATCCCACTCACTGGTAAGACCAGCATTAGCCAGCTGGCTGACAAGTCTGATATCCTGACCACATCAATGTCACATACCCACTTCAAAGGCAAGGTGGGATAAACCACAAGCATTGACCACCCACTCAGGAAGTTGTTAAAGCTAACCTATTTAGAACCAGGAAGTAGCATCGCTTCCAAACCCCCCAGCAGGGTGTCTTTTTTTCCTAGTGTTGACATATTACACTTGCACTTAGATTCACCTCCAGAGACAGAAACTCCTGAAATATTTGCTGAGCAGTGACGGCACTCTTCTCTTCGGCCACAAGTGCAAAGTCGTCCAGCGCTGTCAGAAACTGGTGGCACTTGGACAGAGTGACTTCTCCGCTGCAGAACTGTACAAAGAGACACTTGCCAATAGGCTGATTCTCAATCAGTCCTTCATAACTGTGATCTACACACACACATATACACAAGCACACACACACACACACATGTTAATTAATTAACACAGCCACACACAGTAGAACCAAACCCAACGACTGTCAACTAGAAACTACACAAGGTACTAAGGGCCAAGCACTCCACTTTACATGGGAACAGTGCACATGAGCAGTGCACCTTTGCATTGCCATGGCAACAGACAAGCATGTAACCACATGTCAAAATTCCTCGAGAGAGAGAGAGAGCATCAATGAGAGCATGTAGCTTTGCGCTGGCCTATCATTGAGATAAGTATGTCCTGTAGTGGCAATCTAATTTGTGAGCATGACCTCTAGCAGCACCCCCCCCCCCCAAGGTCATTGGTCAATTAGATTATTGTTAGAGCCAGTGCACACCCTCCCATCCTCCTCCCTATGCATGTTGGGTGTTGGGAGGGGTCTTTGATGATGACAAGCTACCCTGTGTCACAGACAATAATTCTTAGTGAGTAATTATCTAATTACCCAGGAAATTACCATTTACATGCATTCCCCCTCCCTCCCTCTCTGTGTGTATATAATTTTTAACACAATTTGAGGACCAATGCTATAGAAGGACATTGGCAAATATGTGTGTATATACAGTGTGCACACCACATGCATGGTACATACAATAGCCTAGCAGATAATCATAAAATCGTCTTTGGGACTTCAGCGGCGATTGATGACGGTGAAGAGGTCACACTCACCATCTAACGCTGGGAAGGGGAAGTTGAAGCAGCACCAGAAATTGCATAGCTTACCCCCGTGCTAGAGAGCCACAAAATATTCCAGAGACCCTTTCTCTGACTTTGGCAATGAAGAAGAAGAATTGGAAACTAAAGAGCCACTAGTATGTAGATGAGGACCAGTAAACTTTGCCTTATACACAGTTGGGGATCTGTGCACGCATTATTGTGCAAATTATGTTAACAGTGACAGGGAGGAGATGGTGCACCCGGCGCACAGCAGTCAGCTACGTGGATGTGCAAGCACATGCCTAGTCCGAACCAGCCACCAGAGGGTTGAGATAGTTGTGTGTACAGCCTCCAGCTTGTGTTCGCACTCTTTTAGTGATGACGCCTTGTATCTTCCATACCCATCTAGGAAATCTGTCTTGAAGAATGCATGTAAGTGTGTATACACTTAGAAACACACTCTAGCAAGAGGATGAGGAAGAGAGAGAGGACATTGAGAGAAACGGCTATAAAGAGTGAGAGTGACAGAGAGTGGGTGCGAGAGGGTGCGAGAGGGTGAGAGTGACTGAGAAGCACCAAAAAGAACAAGTTTCTTGGCTACGGATGTGCACGCATCATGTGATGGATGATGACCCAGGAGCGAGCAGTAACCAGAAGCAAGTTCACAAGGGAACACCCAGCCAAGCCAAGCAAACATGTAGAGAGAGCTTTCCTTGGCAAGGACAGCTCACGAGAGAGATGGGAAGAGGAGCGACTGTGATCTGGTCCTGCTCAGTAAATAGCCTTCCACTTGAGAGCCTGAAGTCTGCTCTCAACAGACACTCCTCCCCATAAATATCCTGGCCCTCTTGCTATGAAGCGAGGAGTGGGAAGCAACACTCCTCCCCGTAAATAACCTGGCCCTCTTGCTATGAAGCGAGGAGTGGGAAGCAACACTCCTCCCCGTAAATAACCTGGCCCTCTTGCTATGAAGCGAGGAGTGGGAAGCAACACTCCTCCCCGTAAATAACCTGGCCCTCTTGCTATGAAGCGAAGAGTGGGAAGCAACACTCCTCCCCGTAAATAACCTGGCCCTCTTGCTATGAAGCGAGGAGTGGGAAGCAAACACTCATCCAAGCAGCATTGAAGTTGAGAAGATGCAATGGTTTCCAGCCACGTCCTCACCAGGAGAGTGGAATTCATTCAGTCATGGTCAACCCCAGCCACTTACATCATGGCTGACCTTCCTTCAGCCTGCTCTACAAACACCCGCACACTGACACAAGTACCCTTTGTCCAAAGACATGGTCTTATTTGATGAGACACTTCAAGGAAGTGAGCATCTTATTAGAGTTGACAGTCTGTTTTTTAAATTTCCTTTGAAGGGTAAGTTCAGAGGAAAGCATTGAAGCATTTCAAGGCGAGAGAGAGGAGAAGAGGTGTAAACGAGGTGATGACTACGAGTTGGCAGGGTTGGTGTGGTGTAATTAACAACAATCAGCTAACGAGATCTTTCCTAATAAGAATTGCACAAACTCCACCCCTAGAATCACTCACAGAAGATGGTACATGAAGGTCTAGACTCTAGAGAGACTGCAATGATCGTCCTTGCACAGGTGTGATGTTGCTGTAATAGTCTCTCTGTCCTTTCTGTCTTACTGTCTGTGTTCTCGGATGGGCTCCCAGACGGAGGACCCACCGAGGACGGAACCAGGGGGGGATGGGGTATCCCGGGATGAACATAGGCAGGTGTTTGGATCCAAAGATTAAAGATTCCACAAAAGCAAGCTTTAAAATGCCAATAACGGCAACAAGGGCAGTTTGAGTGTCAGCTCCACAATATTTCTCTGTCTGTCTGCATTTCTTTGTCCTTTAATGGGCATCCACAGAGGACCCAGGCAGGGTGGGACCAAGGGAGATAGAGTTAACACCTGCAGCGAGCTTACACACATGATCAGCATATAAGCCCGCTAACAGGAACTAACCCACTTTTCGGCTAGTATATATATATACATGTATATGTATATACATAAAACACACACACACACATCTACCTAATACTAACATACATAGATGTTCAGAGATAGTCTGACTCTCTTCATAATGGTAGCGTGTAATGGTCTGAACCATGTAGTACCTGTATAGTCTGATCCACTTTTTAAAGTAGAGGATGGGAAAAACCTTTAAAAAAAATAATAATAAAAAATAAAAAGCTCCATTAAAATTCACGTAGGCAGACCCTTGACAGCCAACACACGGCGATTTCTGCTGATTTCTGCTGCTATTAGCTGCAAAAAGAATCCCAGAATTCCCTGAATCCTTTGCTGAGATTACAAACTGGAAGACCTAAAAACTATAATAAGTGTGGGAAAAAACTTGAAATTCACTTTCAAGGATCCATTTCTGTTACTACACTCACAGAACTTGCCTACAGTAGGTCACACAACTTGCCATAATAGGTCACACACCTTGCCTATAATAGGTCACACAACTTGCCTATAATAGGTCACACAACTTGCCTAGAATAGGTCACACACCTTGCCTAGAATAGGTCACACAACTTGCCTATAATAGGTCACACACCTTGCCTAGAATAGGTCACACAACTTGCCTAGAATAGGTCGCACACCTTGCCTAGAATAGGTCACACACCATGCCTATAATAGGTCACACACCTTGCTTATAATAGGGCACACACCTTGCCTATAATAGGTCACACAACTTGCCTATAATAGGTCACACACCTTGCCTATAATAGGTCACACACCTTGCCTATAATAGGTCACACACCTTGCCTAGAATAGGTCACACACCTTGCCTATAATAGGTCACACACCTTGCCTAGAATAGGTCACACACCTTGCTTATAATAGGTCACACAACTTGCCTATAATAGGCCACACACCTTGCCTAGAATAGGTCACACACTTTGCCTAGAATAGGTCACACACCTTGCCTAGAATAGGTCACACACCTTGCCTATAATAGGTCACACACCTTGCCTATAATAGGTCACACACCTTGCCTATAATAGGTCGCACACCTTGCCTATAATAGGTCGCACACCTTGCCTAGAATAGGTCACACACCATGCCTATAATAGGTCACACACCTTGCCTATAATAGGTCACACAACTTGCCTATAATAGGTCGCACACCTTGCCTAGAATAGGTCACACACCATGCCTATAATAGGTCACACACCTTGCCTATAATAGGTCACACAACTTGCCTATAATAGGTCACACACCTTGCCTAGAATAGTTCACACACCTTGCTTATAATAGGTCACACACCTTGCCTATAATAGGTCACACACCTTGCCTATAATAGGTCACACACCTTGCCTAGAATAGGTCACACACCTTGCCTAGAATAGGTCACACACCTTGCCTAGAATAGGTCACACACCTTGCCTATAATAGGTCACACACCTTACCTATAATAGGTCGCACACCTTGCCTAGAATAGGTCACACAACTTGCCTATAATAGGTCACACAACTTGCCTATAATAGGTCGCACACCTTGCCTATAATAGGTCACACACCTTGCCTATAATAGGTCACACACCTTGCCTATAATAGGTCACACACCTTGCCTATAATAGGTCACACACCTTGCCTATAATAGGTCACACACCTTGCTTATAATAGGTCACACACCTTGCCTATAATAGGTCACACAACTTGCCTATAATAGGTCACACACCATGCCTATAATAGGTCACACAACTTGCTTATAATAGGTCGCACACCTTGCCTAGAATAGGTCACACACCATGCCTATAATAGGTCACACACCTTGCTTATAATAGGTCACATACCTTGCGTATAATAGGTCGCACACCTTGCCTATAATAGGTCACACACCTTGCCTATAATAGGCCACACACCTTGCCTAGAATAGGTCACACACCTTGCCTAGAATAGGTCACACACCTTGCCTACACCTTGCTTATAATAGGTCGCACACCTTGCCTAGAATAGTTCACACACCTTGCCTATAATAGGTCACACAACTTGCCTATAATAGGTCACACACCTTGCCTACACCTTGCCTATAATAGGTCACACACCATGCCTATAATAGGTCACACAACTTGCTTATAATAGGTCGCACACCTTGCCTAGAATAGGTCACACACCATGCCTATAATAGGTCACAGACCTTGCTTATAATAGGTCACACACCTTGCCTATAATAGGTCGCACACCTTGCCTATAATAGGTCACACACCTTGCCTATAATAGGCCACACACCTTGCCTAGAATAGGTCACACACCTTGCCTAGAATAGGTCACACACCTTGCCTATAATAGGTCACACACCTTGCCTACACCTTGCTTATAATAGGTCGCACACCTTGCCTAGAATAGTTCACACCCCTTGCCTATAATAGGTCACACAACTTGCCTATAATAGGTCACACACCTTGCCTACACCTTGCCTATAATAGGTCACACACCATGCCTATAATAGGTCACACAACTTGCTTATAATAGGTCGCACACCTTGCCTAGAATAGGTCACACACCATGCCTATAATAGGTCACACACCTTGCTTATAATAGGTCACACACCTTGCCTATAATAGGTCGCACACCTTGCCTATAATAGGTCACACACCTTGCCTATAATAGGCTACACACCTTGCCTAGAATAGGTCACACACCTTGCCTAGAATAGGTCACACAACTTGCCTATAATAGGTCACACACCTTGCCTACACCTTGCCTATAATAGGTCACACACCTTTCCTATAATAGGTCACACACCTTGCCTATAATAGGTCACACAACTTGCCTATAATAGGTCACACACCTTGCCTACACCTTGCCTATAATAGGTCACACACCTTTCCTATAATAGGTCACACACCTTGCTTATAATAGGTCGCACACCTTGCCTAGAATAGGTCACACACCATGCCTATAATAGGTCACACACCTTGCTTATAATAGGTCACACACCTTGCCTATAATAGGTCGCACACCTTGCCTATAATAGGTCACACACCTTGCCTATAATAGGCCACACACCTTGCCTAGAATAGGTCACACACCTTGCCTAGAATAGGTCACACAACTTGCCTATAATAGGTCACACACCTTGCCTACACCTTGCCTATAATAGGTCACACACCTTTCCTATAATAGGTCACACACCTTGCCTATAATAGGTCACACAACTTGCCTATAATAGGTCACACACCTTGCCTACACCTTGCCTATAATAGGTCACACACCTTTCCTATAATAGGTCACACACCTTGCCTATAAAATAGGTCACACAACTTGCCTATAATAGGTCACACACCTTGCCTACACCTTGCCTATAATAGGTCACACACCTTTCCTATAATAGGTCACACACCTTTCCTATAATAGGTCACACACCTTGCCTATAATAGGTCACACAACTTGCGTACAACAGGTCAAAAACAAACTAGATAAAAACTTTAAACTAAATGTTCAACACCTGCACAAGAAATGTTGCTCAATTTTAGAAAAAAAGTCACAGGTTAGGTTCGGTTCGTCATTGAAGATGTCATCAAGCTAGCCCAAGTGCTGTGACTAAATGAGCCATGCTCAGTTCAGTTGTTTGGTTTGTGAGTTCTCACTCTTTGGCAACTTTTGCCAGTCCAAAGGAGGCAGTTATCTGACCATCTACCCAAACATCTGTTTGGTTTTTGGACTTTTCTTGTGACCGTTATCAAGTCTTGAAGCAGACCCTACATGGGTGCAGTCAAATATGGTTGTGTAGTGATTCTGGATAGTGTGCGAGGTCGGCATGGGTACAGTCAACAAAAGCAACAACATCTGTCATGCTCTGTAAGAAGAGAAAAAGTGTTTGAAAGTGCTGTGTCCCAAAAGCTATGGGTTTGATTTTGCAGCTACACAAGTGCACTTCTCCTCCGCAAAACAAAAACATCTAATTTTTATTTTATATAAGAATTTTGGATTGGCCTGTCCACCCCCCCCCCCCCCCCCCCCCCCCCATCCCAAAGGAAACAAGCCTCTACCCATATGTAGACCATAACCACTTAGACTACCCTTTACCAGCTAAGATCATAAGATCATGTTTACCAATATTATAAAAACAGTATAATGATTGATATACCAGTAGATGATTTTACATGGTAAAGGGTCAACTATTGTGGCCCGAGCATTGTTTCCTTTCTTTGACAAGCAAATCCAACATACTGATAAACGTCATGTGTGTAGATATATCTATACCAGAAGGTTCATTCCAGGACAGGGCGGGAGAGAAAAAATGACTACAAATGTCCACCTCAACACTGTTCCCCCGATACGCATCTGGAGGTAGTGTGGTGATGACTTCAGGAAGCTCACCTGAGCTAACACTATCGTTTGAGACTCTTTTCTAAGTCAGAGCATACCAAAAAATTTGATCAAACAACACGAAAGAAAGGAGGGACTCTAGGTGATATTCCCAGACAAAAAAAAACACCTAGCGCCACAGAAAGAACTGCCATCTTTCAAATGCCAGCACTGCATTGAAGCTGTCAAGGTAGCGTTGGATGGATGGGCATCTGGGTCAACCCAAGCCTACCAAACTGAGACCATCCTGCAGTACTTGGGTACTTACATGAGTCAACTCAATCCCCCCCCCCCCCCCCCCCCGTGTTTCTGTGTCATCATTATAGTCATGTGTGAAGCCATTGGATGGTTCATTGTTATTGTCAGGCCATTGGAACACATGGCATTGGAGCTCTTCACCTCTCACTCTGTTGCATGTATCTTACTTACAGTTCAATGAAGAGTTTAAAGAGAGAGTGATGAAGGAGAGAGAGAGAGAGTAAGGAGAGAAAGAGAGTGAGGAGGAGAGAGAGAGGGGAGAGTGATAGCTGCACAGGGTATGGGAGAGAGAAGTTTACACAAAGAGAAGGAAGACTGTAATAAGGAAGGGGAAAGAAACCTGCCATTGCAAGCACACTGGGTCAGTCACATACATCACAAGCCCTGATGGTGATATATGGCAAGCACATTGTACACAGCATGTGTATATGATGAATTCAGTGCAGTAATTCTAGTAATTCTAGGACACATGTATGCATGTACTAACTGAGAACCGCCTACAATCACAAATATTCTTAACTTGATATCGTGTTCCTGTAGCACCACATGAACAGTATGCAGGCATGCACTTGGTGTGCGTGCGCGTGGTGTGTTGTGTGTGTGTTGTGTGTGTGTGTGTGTGGTGTCTCCATGCACAGTGGCACACCCATGCTACAGACACTAAACATATAGGAGAACTTAGCACAGTGGTGTGTACACATTTACAAGAGTAGTCATCCACTACACACATACATACTGTGTATATGTACTACTCTGCAGTAGTATACATACGAATAGCCAGCCACTGATGGGAGCATGTCCTGTCTGAGAACTCACTCATGTAGGTAGCTAGCTTTGTACGTACAAGTCCTGTCTGAGAACTCACCCATGTAGGTAGCTAGCTGTATAGGTACAAGTCCTGTCTGAGAACTCACCCATGTAGGTAACTAGCTCTGTGTATGTACAAGTTCTGTCTGAGAACTCACCCATGTAGATAGCTAGCTTTATGCAGGTATGTAAAAGATTGTACTTAAAGAGTGCTATGCTTCACGAGAAAATGCACACACCCTCCATCTTATACTACTGCCTTTCACATCACGCCCCCCCCCCCCCCACTACAACCCCCTCTATATGTACCCCCTACTATTGCCCCCCTACTTACTGTCCTATTTCCCCCCCCCCAACATTACTACCCCCTACTTCTGCTGCTTGTACGATTCCACTCCCTCCTCCCCATATAGTAAAAATATAAATAAAATAACTGCAGACTTCTCTCACACGTCCTGTAGCAACAGTTCAATTTCTCTTTACAAAGGGGACAACAATGAGAAACAAGAGTAAGGGAGAAGCATTCATGATATGCTGGTCCCTTTGCTATGGTAATGGTGTGCCAACCATTTCTGGCTGGTGCATGGTATTAGGAGAGAGTGGTAATTATGCAAGAGCCTCTCAGTACATGGACAGATGTTGTAAATAGCTGTGTTTGATCTTGGGGTCTAATTTATTTTGGCATGCAAAGTTCCAACAAGCCAATCAGCCCAGTAGGAAGTTGCCCGAGCAGATTAGCTTATAATGCAGGGACCTTTGATGCTCATACCAATTTTGTCTTTGAGGTGAAGACATTCACAAACTGGTGGCAGTTTCAAGATGTCCTTCCACTTCTTGCTGCGTCCTCGATCGCCTAAGGAAAGGAAGGCAGAGGGTTATTGGAGGGAGTGGTAGGGGAAGGTGGGAGTTAAGAGAGGAAAGAGGATTGGAAGAGAAGGTAAGACAAACATTTGGGAAGAAAGAAAAGATGAAGGATGGGGAAATAAGAGTGTGTGTGTGTGTGGTGTTTAGCAACATTGCTGAACATCTCCCAGAGAGGAAGTATGCCCTGTGCCCTGCACACGCTCACATGGCTACCCACAGAGGATATACTAGTCTCTGGGCTGGGCACCCGTGGGTCCAGCAGCTACAGTAAGTGAAACATGAGGAGGAATCTACTTTTGATGATCAAGTTATCTAATTAGAGGAAGTCCTAAGAGACAACATAGGGTCATGGTTTGTGCAGTGACAAAAAATGGGGTCACACCACCACACATCCCTAATGTGGCCACCATCATTGGTCATCCAGCATGAATGGTACATAGCTGGGGGTTGCGGCATACGAATACGAGCAGATGTTAGGCTAGCTTCTTCTTCTGCACTGATTATGGTTGTTCCTTGCTTTGGACCACACACACTAACCCAGAGATGTGAAGGCAAAGGAGGTGATGGCCTCACCTCTTGTTAAGCTCTATATAAGCGTACTAACTTATCTCATGGATAGAAAATAAAAGTACAGCTTGTGTACTTTCACTAAGATTAAAGCAATGGTTACGACTTCTAGAAAGGACCTTCTGTGACAGAGAGAGGAAAATCCCAATAGTAATATAATTGTTCAATGATCTAGCTCACTGATGATGGCTAATGACCTCTGGCTTATGACCTGGCTGGCTGATGGCCTGGCTGGCTGATGACCTGGCTGGCTGATGACCTGGCTGGCTGATGACCTAGCTGGCTGATGACCTGGCTGGCTGATGACCTAGCTGGCTGATGATCTAACTGGCTGATGTCCTAGCTGGCTGATGACATGGCTGGCTGATGACCTAGCTGGCTGATGACCTGGCTGGCTGATGACCTGGCTGGCTGATGACCTAGCTGGCTGATGACCTGGCTGGCTGATGACCTGGCTGGCTGATGACCTAGCTGGCTGATGACCTAGCTGGCTTATGACCTATGACCTGGCTGGCTGATGACCTGGCTGGCTGATGACCTAGCTGGCTGATGACTGATGACCTGGCTGGCTGATGACCTGGCTGGCTAATGACCTGGCTGGCTGATGACCTAGCTGGCTGATGACCTAGCTGGCTGATGACCTAGCTGGCTGATGACCTAGCTTAGCTGGCTGATGACCTAGCTGGCTGATGACCTAGCTGGCTGACAATTAGCAGCTTTCTCAACTAGAATGTTTAGCCAACAAAAGTGCTTCCTACACACCCATGCAATCCTGACTTCTTTGTGGACATCCTCTAAGAAACATTTCCCATGAAGAAGACAGCTTGGCAGTGCCAAACCTCCACAAGAAAGATGAAATGAACCAGACTAAGATTCTCTGCCATTACCACTGAGCATGCCCTTGAGCAGGGGAGGGTGGCGGTATTTACAGCTTTCTGAGCCATATTAGATGATTTGGGAGCAAGTTAGGAGTTGCATCGTTGGCAATGCTGCAAAAACTGAACTCACCAATCCTCGTCATAAAATCATCCCATTCCATTGGAGAATAATTATCGCTTTCCCCCCCCCCCCCAATAGGTGGTCCAGACATCCCTCACCTCACAGTAGTGCCCGCCATTAAACCCCCCCCCCCCTCCCCCCTCCGTAGTAGAAGAACACAGCAACTATGAAAAGTGATGATAAGGCTGTGGATGCAGGCAGAGAATCCTGCAGCTCTGGACGGAGTCTTGTCCCAAAATGAGCGGCAAAGCCATGATAAGACAAATGTTTGCCATTATTAGCTGACGAGCACGCTAAGATGGGTTTTCCACAAGATCTTAAAGACTCGCTCGTGGCATACAAGAGGCAGGAACTCCTGGCCATCCTGAACTGCATAGCAACGACCATGCAGTGGCTGTTGTGAGACTAGGTCAGGAGCACCAGGGTACCTCACCAACCCTTGCCTTGTCAACGCAACAAAGCCCATTACATTACACATATCTTTGGCATGAAGTCATTTGGAACAACTCGTTAGACAGCCCTTCCTTTGGAAACCATAACCTATATGTATGTATTCAATTCATCTCCCCTTGAGTAAGCAGAACACAACAAGACTGTCGTCATTGATCACACGCCATCAGATCTGATGAAGCTGAGTAGCTATCTGAGTAGCTCATCAATCATCAATGGAGTGGTCAGTACCATCCAGCTACCGTTGGGCCCGAGTTGAGCACACTATAGGTCACTAAGGAGGCAGCGAGCATCACATGTTGTGCTCATTCAATGACACATCACTTATTCCTCATGAATATCCTCATACAAGTTAAAAAGATCTCTCTCCATTCCCTCACTCTCTCTGTCTGTCTGTCTGTAGCTAGCTAGGTAATTCTTTTATAATTCTTTTAGTATCCACTAACAACGCTAAATTGTTGATATGACTTTTGACCTTCTCGTGGAGCTTGACCATGCAGAGTTGGCTATCTCTTCCGTTATTTCAGAAAAGTGAGTCTCATAGGTTACTTCAAAGAATTGATGCTGAAAACAAAGTCGGTGCCACAAGTTATATATCTTTGACCTCTGGCACTGAGGGGAAATCAAGGAAGAGTAGGAGTTACTTACATACTGCGTCCATGAGGAACTGAGAGCTAGAATTGGTCGATATTTACCTGCAGGTCTCCTTCAAATATTTTACGTGCTAATGTGTTACATATTAGAATATTAGGGGTCAGGGTGGGGATTGGGTCAGAAGAAGTGGAGGTCCTTCAAAGTTTATCTTCATAAATATATGGCCACGATGTTGGCATGTGGCAACCATTTCCGAGGCTATCTTTATTTCTGGCATTGCCCGTCTTAGTGTGCGGTTTTAAAACAAGAATTAAGAAAGGTCGCTACTGAACCACTTTTAGCAGCTGCTATGTACAAACAATTAAGGTCCATACTCAGCAATCAAAAATGGCCGTTGGTTTTGCAAGGTGTATATGGCCAGATTTCACTGGGGTCCGCTGCTAAGATTCTGCAGGAGAATTCCCCTAAAGATATCACATGATTTCTGCAAATTAGCCTAGGTTCACGTCGGGTAACATGCCATCAGCTGGCAATGCGGGAAATTATAGTCGGACATCGGACATTTTCCGAACATCCCTTTGAATTCAATTGGCTCTGTCAAAATGACTGAGCAACACTAAGAATGCTCTAGTGTACGCGCCTGCTTACCGCCACTTCAATTTACACCTCACGTATAACTATGAGGGGGTAACGTTCACCTGGGACTATTTGCGTAGGTGTCATTTTGCAAAGTCTCAGAACAAAATTGATTGTACTTGGAAAAATTGTCCAAGCAGATTTTTCCACTCGAGTACGCGCATCCTACACTAATCACATTCCAGCTACACAGGAGAACACAACTATCTTTACCATATGTAGTAATTTCATCCTCATCTCCTGCAAACAATGTCTCATGACACTGTTTGATTGTTGGGTTATCTTGCCAGATAGGATTTTCATGCCCATCATTGTTGTTAGCGGACATTATCTACAATGCCCACAGAGCCAAAAATCTCGTTTTTAAGGTCATACCGTAACTATGTGCCAAGTATCACACCTTCAATATCAAAGGGACAGAGCTGCTCAACTTTAGCTACGCTAGCCATTACATAATGTACTATAGCCTAAAACACGAAGTTGTTAAATGAAGTTTTAGTAGTGTTAGGTCAACGTGAATACAGCAAATCTTTACTGTGTGTGTGTGTGTGTGTGTGTGTGTGTGTATGTGTGTGCTGGCTGCGTACAGTACTGTATGTGTGACTGAGAGCACTATGTGTAAGTGGCAACATCAGCATTGCGCACACATGTGTGTGTGTGTGGTTACATACAGCACCATGTGTGTGTGGTTACATACAGTACCATGTGTGTGTGGCTATGTAGAGCACCATGTGTGTCTGTGTGTGGATATATACAGTACCATGTGTGTGTGGATATATACAGTACCATGTGTGTGTGTATATATACAGTACCATGTGTGTGTGTGGATATATACAGTACCATGTGTGTGTGGATATATACAGTACCATGTGTGTGTGGATATATACAGTACCATGTGTGTGTGGATATATACAGTACCATGTGTGTGTGGCTATATACAGTACCATGTGTGTGTGTATATATACAGTACCATGTGTGTGTGTATATATACAGTACCATGTGTGTGTGGATATATACAGTACCATGTGTGTGTGGATATATACAGTACCATGTGTGTGGGGATATATACAGTACCATGTGTGTGTGGATATATACAGTACCATGTGTGTGTGGCTATATACAGTACCATGTGTGTGTGGATACATACAGTACCATGTGTGTGGGGATATATACAGTACCATGTGTGTGTGGCTATATACAGTACCATGTGTGTGTGGATATATACAGTACCATGTGTGTGTGGATATATACAGTACCATGTGTGTGTAGATATATACAGTACCATGTGTGTGTGGATATATACAGTACCATGTGTGTGTGGCTATATACAGTACCATGTGTGTGTGGATACATACAGTACCATGTGTGTGGGGATATATACAGTACCATGTGTGTGTGGCTATATACAGTACCATGTGTGTGTGGATATATACAGTACCATGTGTGTGTGGATATATACAGTACCATGTGTGTGTAGATATATACAGTACCATGTGTGTGTGGATATATACAGTACCATGTGTGTGTGTATATATACAGTACCATGTGTGTGTCTATGTATGTGTATACAAAGGTGGGCATTAAATGAGGTGTTGTGCAGTGAGATGTCCTGAGGTGAGGTGTGCTTTGTGTGTCCAGTGGTGCAGTGTATGTGGTGACTAACTGTGTGGTTTAATGTGTGCACACAGGTCAGAGATGCACATGAATGTGTGGAGTGGTGTGCCTACTTGAAGTGGTGCATGCAACACGCAGACACTGCATAGCGTGTACTTTACGCACTGCATAAGTGTACTTGGCACACCATATCTCTGTCAACAACCACTCCTGAAGCTTGCACAGCTCGGACAAGACAAAGTGAGCAGAGACCCAATCTTCCATTTCACTCAGAGCCCGGTGGCCACAAACTGGTGCATGCCAAAGTCGAGCAATGCTCAGATTAATGAGCCAAGGTAGCGCAGCACTTTAATAATAGCATAAGGAGCGTCAGGACAAAAATAAACGGTCCAATAACAAGAAGTCTGAGGGCCATCTCGGCATGGAGAGGATTATACCACATCTGATGTACTGCATATCTCCATGTATAAATCATGAATGTGTACTTTACACTGCGTGAGGAATGGGCCTGCCCTGTGTGTTGCAATTTGTCTTCTTAGCATTGTACAGACCACATCCCGCATGCGCTGCAGTCTACCTCATGACCGAGCAAGAAGAAAGTAGCATGTAGACTAATCTGTCTAGACTGTACTGCATTGCATCGTGTGGATGAGTTCAAAACCAGTATCCTCGACTACTCACAAAACATCCACACACTATCATCACTTCACAAATACAAAAGGAAGGAGGGGGACGGGGAAAGGAGGCTTTCTGTTTAACACTCCACAGTTGTCATGGAAATGTAACGCAATACACATTCTTCACGATGTAACATGCACATCGTAAACTGCCAAGCTGAGCAGGCCATGCTTACATACCATTCAGCATGTGCATTATGATACGTGTCTCGGTCGGCTGACTAAAGCTGTTTGTGTCACTGTTCATCTACTGCCTGCCTCACCAGCGATAGTTGCTGGTGCTGTCTAATTAGGAATCTTTCTTACATAAATGCCACAAGCACTTCACTGATAGCTCTACAGATGTGTCCCTCGGCCCATTCCCCTCTCTGTTGACTTAGAGATTTTACATAGTGCAGTGCGCAGCCTAATTTAAGTGCACGCACCATTTCACTTGAGGCAGTGAGCAGTGCACAAGTCATTCACTGCCACAAAGTTAAGATGATATGCAAAGCTGAGTACAGAACCGCTACAAACAGGAGATCAAGACCAGTGCACAAGCAATTAACAATCCCTTCTAGAATAAGGCAATTGATACTTCCTCGATGTCCTTGATTAGAACCTGCCCTTGATTAGAACCTGCCCTTGATTAGAACCTGCCCTCAATATCACCACACACTATTTACTATCTTGAATGAAATAGTAGGGGGCCTCAATTAGATAGACCACACCCACCCAGCATGAAAGCTCCCCGAGACAAATGCTAAGCCTGGAGTGGCAAAGAAAGTTTGGCTGTCACCTCACCAGTGAGGTGATAATTAAATAGTTCAAGAGTTGCAGCGTTTCAGTCGAGACAGATGGGTCACATGATGACAGCATTAGCCCGGGCAAGTAGCAGAAAGTGCTGCAGGATATACCTCCAGCGAGAAGGCCGAAATCCACAGAGAAAAGGTGGGAGAGATTGATGAACGATCCCTTGGCAAGCAATGAAGCCGACTATGAAGAAGACGAAACTAGAATAGAGGGTGATAGCTAGAGCAAGAAGACTGCCATTATATCAATAATAATCTCGTGGTAACTTGTTTGCATGCCTGTTAGCACTGTTCAAATATTAGAGTGTGCCCTCCGTTAGTGCACACCCTCAAATGGTACGAGCAGCTAGGCAGCTCATGAACTGAATAGAACATGTGTTCTAATACAGTGCTGGGTAATAGGCAGGGTTAGGGTGCAAGAAGGTGATAAGAGAGAAATCGATAAATCTTGTGCCGTCATGTTTCTTAACCATATATTTCAGTGACCAACACAAAATAAATTATCGATTATTTATCAGCTACATAATAATAATAATGATCGTATGTGGACCATGAGAATACAATAGTTTCTACAGGCTTGGAAAGAAATATCACATAACACTTTTTTTTTCCTTCTTGAGGATCTAAATTTCCGAGGTTTTCGCAGACTTGATTCTGGATGCAAAAATTGTTTTGGTAAAATAATACGGTCCAGTAAAAGCTTGCAATAACCTCGAAAATTATTCTGCGAAACAATTCCGTTACAGCAATCATCGAAAATTTAGCTCCTCATAAAACAAGCGCTACGTATATGACTATGTAGAAGCCTACTGATATGTCCACATGAAACCTTGATTTGGTCTTTGATTTGGTCAACATTGCTATGAAGCCCCTTTACAGAGCGTATTACACATTAGAGTCACTATGAGTTAAGAAGCATAGATCTATATAGCCTGTATTACACATTAGAGTCCCTTGAGCTAAGAAGCATCAATATAGCCTGTGTAATACATTAGAGCCACTGAGCTAAGAAGCATCTATATAGCCTGTGTAATACATTAGAGTCTCTATGAGCTAAGAAGCATCTTTATAGCCCTAGCAACACACCCTGCTGTAACAGTATCCTAGAGTCAGCCAGAGAAGATGGGAGTCAGCCAGAGAAGATGGGAGTCAACAAGCACCTTTTGGTTAGCTATAAAAATTAATCCTAGCCAAGTAAACATAGCTGATTGGCCACTAACTAGTTGTCAACAACATCCTTAATGTGTTAAATAAACAGAATTAGCCAGTCGGACAACTAGTTGTTGGTTGTCACAAAAACTAGGCATTTTTAAGGTCTTGAAAGAATCCATATATACACTGACTTTGAGCAGAAGTATATACACCCAACACAGAGAAGTAAACTAATAGCATCTCTACAAGTGACCTCCTACTAGATGTGTTGAAAACCAGTTCAGTATATAAGGGTTTTGTAAGGGTGGTGACATGGGTACCAGTAATATTATAGACAACATTGACTTACCAGCTCTTGCTTTCACTATTATAGTATTAGCCACAATGTTTTCCAACTCAATAGCCATCGGGAGACAAATTCTAAGCTAGCTAAAACTGTAAAATAGTTAAGGACTGAAAGTTTATCCACCAGTTTCATTAACTAAAAGCCTGTACCTAGTGTCAGGCCTAGCACTTCACTGTAATTAGCAGTTCCTCACTAAGATTTTTGGTGTAAATAATACCACACCACACCTCTGGATTTTAGCTGGTTTTGGGCAAGTGCACCACAACAATGTAACGGGTATATATGGGTATACTGACGTTTGCCAGCTGCTACATAATTCTTGTATACGTACCTTTGATCAACATGGAATAGGAATTACAATTTTTAAGACCTTAACAAGGGGTCTCACCTTGCTTTTCTCTAGCCCTGGCTTGGATAACGATCGTGTCTTGCATAATGTTTTCCAGATCCATGGCATATCTTTTAACTACGCATTTGCTAGAGCAGCAGCAATTCAATTTAGCCTACCAGTTCGATTCCTTGCTAGCTAGCTGTACCTACAGTAAATCATCTACTTTCTAGAGAGCAGTTTCTTTACTTCCAGACTGGTTAGATCCTCCCAGAAATTTCGTAAACTATACTGACTATGCCCCGGCTGGTCCCAAGAGTTTCAGGCCGGATATGAACAGACACACCCCTTGCAACTGGTCACGTGTCATTACATTTGCTGACGTTATTTGCCTAAGAGCGTATGCAGATAGGTGGAAAAACCAGTGGAGCCTTACCGTTTTATGCCGTATTTTCCTGGCCACCTCATGCCTTCCACCTTCACCCATTTTTTTAACATTAGCATGTTCAGGCTGCTAGTATTATCTAGTATGACCTTCAGTATACACCATATTTAGAATACTAGCATTAATGCACATGTTCACCACATGCACCCAATCCATATGTATATTGTAAAGCATAATAAATAAAGCCTGCATTAAACCCCTAAAGCAGGGTTAGTGTTGTGAGCATGGAACTGCTATATGATATACATGTACTACAATTTAGAAGGCCTGGGAGGTTTGGATATCTACGCTCATCTGCAAGCATCTGCTACTGATGATGTATTAGCTAATGCGAAATAGGATTGGCTGAATCTTCACTCCAGATTTGGGTTTGTAAAGTGTCAGTTGAATTTTGTCAACTTTTAAAACCTTACTATCACACTTCTCCCCATATGAGCTTCTATGTGGGGACCACTGCTAGTTTTTAGTGTGGCAACAAAAAAACTCCCTGGTAAGAGTGAAGAGTGGCTAGAAGAGAATGACCTGCATTATTTACGCATTGACATAACAATGCCTGTTTGAGGTGTCGTCAGCAAGACCCACTCAGTTTGCCTCTTGAATGTCCTCGATCACCTTCTTGCCCTTTGCACATTTATGAACATATGGACAATGAATGGCTTCTACATAACTTTCAACAGACAGTGTTTCAAAAAAGATTTTTTTTTTTATCACAAATGTTCAGCTCTTGGTATTGTGTTTAGCGAGTGCTTGCACAGTGACAGGTCATGGAGGCAACATTAATAATGTCACTGCCAGCATAATAGCCTGGACCAGAGACCAGAAGAAATCCATGTTGCTAGATACTTAACCCAAACGTCATACTGGTTGTCTTGCTCTGGAATATATGGAATTCTCAGACATTTGCTGACTTTACACGGTATGCTGTACCTATGCATTTGGTATGCGTTTGTAGTGGTAATTCCGCAGCTAGATGTACATCGCTTTGAATGTGAGGATTGATGTGTTGTTGCCTTCATCTCCGAATGTAGATTCTGACATGTGCAATACATGCAGTAGCTGAGACATAGGGAAGATGGGGGGTCTGAGCCCATCTAATTTTAGAAGTGGGCAGATGACCCCCCTAAATTTTCATACCGATTCATATTATTTTTGCTGACGTTCATACGACAGTAAAAACAGTGGCATACAAAATTGCTGTAGTGTGTTTGGCCGTTCCGTGTAAACCAACTTTGTAAGTGCTTTTTTAGCACCTTTGGGGTTAATTAGTACTGTAAAAAGTGCTAGCTAGTACCCTAAAAAATGCACTGGGTAGTTTAAATTCTTGGTCAGTGCAATACATGTGATCTAGCCGTTCACGTGGCATATTTGACCAGGAATATTCTAGACCTAGTTCAGAAATCCTGAATCTTGGCTAAAAGACAAGCTTCCTTGTTCAGTTTTTGTCAAACTACACCCAAGAGACAAAGGGAGTCGGAGGAGAAGGCTGATGACCAAGATGAATCAGATAAGACCAAGATACACAGGCAATATATATTTTTTGCTCAGACTTGGTTATCATCTCTATGGTGCAGCTGAAACTTTGTCATTAACATTACAAAGAAAAACATACCTAGCAAGATACTTTACGGAAGTTGACTCAGCATAGAACTACTACAAACAGGTATGATCAGAAGAGAAGACTAACAAAACTGTTACCATTGCTGAGGATCTGAATATTGGTGAGCCGGAGTTACTCCAACAAAGAAGATGACCTGCAAGATATGATGGTGAAAGTTCCGTACATGTGCAATCCAGTGCAAAAGTATATTATTGTAGCCTTACTATGAGGCATGTGATCTGCTATCTGGTGAGTTAGAAAGACTGGTTTGAGAAGCAACATATTCCTGAAGTGCTCTCTATAGAGAACACATCAGCAAATGGCAAAGACTTTCAGAGCTATTTGGAAATCTTTTAAATGTCTTGCTTTGGGAAGGAAGTAAATGTATCAGATTTAACCAGATAAGTGTCTCTGTTTTACGATGTTATTTAAAAAATAAGGGACACCTTCTGTAAAGAATGTAACTTCAACAAATACTATCTGTGAAGCCATGAACATCAACGAGATATTTAAAGGGATGTTACCAGCAGTTCACCAGTTAATTTGATTATACTTGACTCTGCCCATTACTCCTTCCACTTCTGAGAGATCATTTTCTGCTATGGTCTTCATGACAGAATTCCGCTTTAAACAATTGCTTATTTTACATACTATATGGGTGGAAACCTTAATTTAACATCAGTAGCAAGTTAATTTGTACAGAGACACGATGTATTTTTTAATGGCAATATATATTATAATGTCATCAACATTGACCCCCAATTTTTTTTGGAGTTGTCTCGGCCGCTGGCACGACTATCTGTCCATTCCCAATCCCATATAACCAATCCCATATAACTAATACTCCTTGAGGAGGAAGTCTTAAATTAGATGACTTCACAACAATAGAAAATTCTTCTAGTACTAGTTAACGAGTTACAAGGCTGGGTCATTGCTTCACATATCTAAACGGTTCACTAACTTTAGTCATATAGAGGAATCCCACATAGAGCCTGTAGCTGTAAGTGACAACCCACTGTACTAGTATGAAACGCTAGCTAATATAAACCTATAAAATATTCGATTGCGCATCTTTGATCATCATCCAGACTGAATAAGAGAAGAAATCAAATAAAAAAATCGTAGTTTTCTTCCTCCCCATCCACACTTTTTATCTCAATCTGTCTGATCTCAACGGCTAAAACATCTAATAGGAATATTATATATAAAGGCACTCCAAGAGGAAGAGCACAAACACAGTCATGCTTTTGATGATCATCTTGAGGATTATTTGTCGAGCATGTATTGTTACAATCACAACCATCTGCAGACATAGAGCAATAGATTCCAAACTGACACAAGATTGAACAACCTAATGCCTTACAACATAATGGGATGGCAAATTCCGAAATAGTGATGTGCATGTGGAAGTTTGGTTGTAAGGGGAGTTTTGTTGTTTAGAGTATTTGAAACCCGATTCCGATGAAGACTATGAGTGAGGTCATCGGGCAGTGCTTTCTAGGAATTTTCAGAGTACTAAAGGAAAGATCATGCAGAAGCTGACAAGAACTTGTTAAGGTGACTCTTGAACACCATTTAGTATGTTTAGTGCTCTCGACCATTTGCACATATCTCCTTTATTTGACTACATGTATATGCATCTCATCCTTCTTACTATGTAGCCAATTCTCTCTGTCCATAGAGAGCAGCAGTATGTATGTCTATCATGATAAAAATGGTGCATCCCACCTCATAGCTGAGCGTGTTGATTGAGTAGCTACATCACAATGAAAATCGAGCACCCTTTGCTGTCAGCTATTAACTATGCAGCCAGTTCTCGCTTGTGCAGCCAGTTTTCTTTCCTCTAGTTGGATCTGTTGTTATTTTCTCAATCTTTCTCTTCACTATATTGATGACCATTCCCAGTTTACACAAGCTTGCTTTATTTAAGGCTGATGACCCATTCATTCTTTTTATGGGTGGAATGTAGTGAATACATGCATAATACTAGATATGCATAGCAATACCATGTCAGCTCCCAGTGAGGCTCGCCAATGAAGGCTCACCTGCATTTAACGTAACAACTCTTGTTCAGCACGAAAACCATGAATCTTGATCCCTCTACACAGTGTTCAGATACACTTTTGTAGCACCTTAACCTCCTCTCGAACATAAGGTGTTGGCTGTTCTAAAGCTGTTGACTGCTGTGTAAGTGTTGGCTGCTCTGAGAGCACTTACGAGGGGGAAAAGGTGCACCTCTATAACAATAACTAGATTAACTTGGGAGGGGATTCTGCTCAACAATTCTACATACCATCTCGCATCTTCTCAAAATTATGGTACAAAAAATACTGTGTCTGCTGAGTCAACCTCCCTCACAAAACATGCTGAGTCAATCTCCCTCACAAAACATGCTGAGTCAACCTCCAGCACTAAACCTGCTGAGTCAACTTCAAGCACTAAACCTGCTGACTCAACCTCTCTAAGAAAGATGTGTGAACGTGCCCAATTTGTGACATAGGCATATCAAGGACCCTTTGAGGAAGAAATTTTGGCATGATTCTGCAATGTAATGGCTCCTGTTCAGCTAGTAGGCACTGCTGCGCAGGTCTCCCCAAAGTGGCCTTTTAAGTTGTGTGCCAATCTGACAATTGTTCCCAGTGAGGCTGGATCAATGCAACTAGAGTTGAAGTCATTTAGGAAACTTGTTGGTATTTTAGGAAAAAACTGCAGACTAATGAAACTTCCACATCACTTCAAAACTCAGTTAGTTATGAGGAAGCCAGCAGACTGATATAAACCAGGACTTCTGCTATTCCATCAGGAGAGAGTTCTAGCTCGGGCATTATTGAGAGAGTTATTGTATCTACAATATGTCAACCGCAAGTTCATTGAGAGAATAGAAATCACTGGCTGGTTTCAAACCTACTGATACCAATTTAAATGGCAGAAAATCTTCATTACCTCCTGGTGTCTCCAGTGCCACAAGGGAACAGCCTAGGCTCTAGGATGTCTCTAATATATTTCAGTGACATCGCTAGCTCATCTTTACTTTTGATGCTAAATGTTTACAAGGTGGACTGCCTTCTTTACAGTGTGCAATGACAGGAAGATTTGGATTCTGTTTATACTTTGAGTAATAATTTGAAGCTGAAATTCAACTCTGTGTAATGTGTACCTCTTTGTCCTCCCTTTGATTCCAAGTACCAAATCGGCGATATAAATTTATCATTGAGACCTAGCGGACATGGTTTCTTCCTTTGAAGCTCATTATAACATCAGGTCAGATAATTTCATCAACAAGGAGTTGCTCTGTGTGTTGTTTGGTTTGCTCTCAACTTATGTATTACTTTCCTGTGTAGCATTCTCATCTACTGATATAGAGAAGTTAAAAATGGTCCATAGGCATGCAAATATGAGTGACAATACTTCTGATTACTGATCACGTTTGTTGAGACTTGTTATGCTCCCATTAGTATATCAACTGACATTATGTTTTGTGTGAGAAGTCTCAAGTTGCCATTGGCTCACTAGGCTATTTCTGACTGTCACGTTCTGCAGTAGTTCTACCAGATCAGGAACGTATCACACCTGTTCTATACATCTAGGAACTGTTATTTTAATAGGATGCCTCGCCTTTGGAATTCATCCCATGCACAAACCAGGAAAAACCTCACAAAAATACCTTTACCAGTATTTCACTAGTCATGTCAAACGCTTGTGTATGTATTATTGTCTTTACTGTGCAGCACTCGCCTTTTCTGCTTATTTTTATGATAAGCTATTCATAACTGACCTTTAGTATAATATTATACTGTATCCTGTATATTCTTGCACTGTTTATTTTGTCTTTACTTATATATAGCAATGGAAAAAATATATGTATATATTAATACTAGTAACAAATGTGAGGCATGGAAAAAATCAACTATTCTAACTTGAACTCCTAATATCATTACTCCAGCCATTCTTCAACCCCAAGCATACCTGAAGGTCTACTGATCAATACATTATTTTTGTCATTATGATTTTGTAATGCTTGGATTGTGATATGAGAATGTTCTTACAGATTTTGAACTGGTGGCAGGCAAAACAACCTGATGTCCTCAACATAATGGGATGGCCAATTCCATTTAGAAATGTGTATCGTTGCCATGGATCTGAGAGAGTTTTGTTAAGAGTACTTGGAAGCAGCTTCTCTTAAGGATGGGAGGCATACTCCACTAAGGGAGAGGTCATCAGGAGAAAACATACAGTGAACATATACAGAGAGACAGATACATATGCCATGCATGGCAATACCAAGTTTTTTATTCAACACCCACCCCAGTGAGAGGGCTCACTTCACTCACCAAAAACAAAACTAACACCAAAGACACATGGCATTGTTGATGACAGAAGATGCAGTGGAGAGAGAAGGGGGGGGAAAAGAAGAAAAAGCAAAACATCAATTTTTATCTTGAAATCCTCTAGTAGTATATAGTACTGTTGTTATATTGCATTCCTCTAGGCATTGTCCTAGCCTTACCATGGCTGAAGGCCTAATCCTGTACTGATCTGAACATTATTGATGTCATCATGATGCTGTAATGCTGGGTATTATGATATGGGGAGTATCCAAGAATTGTATGCATTTATATTAGATTCCGAACTGGTGCAAATTTCAACAACCTCATACCCTGCAATACAATGGGACGACAAAGCAGAAATGTGCATGTGGAAGAGTGGGTGCGAGAACAATTTTGTTAAGAATACTTAGAAGCAGTCCCTTGAAGATGGGAAGCAATCTGCACTATTGATGGGACAATTCGGTCTTCTGATAGTAAAATTATGACGAATGAACAAACATGGTATACAAGTTGTGAGGGGGGTGTTGATAATGTACATAGATGATAAACAAGACAGAAAGGATTAAAACAAAATTATATTGGTCATAAAAGAATGTAGACCACAAACATATATAGGACCCTTTACCAATTAATGGTATCGCTATTGGCAATTTCATGTCAAGGATGGATCTTACTACCCATAATTATTTTGAGTTCCACCGTGATGCTATGATGATTGGAAAATCAGCAATGAAAACCTATACCCAACCTGAAACCAGGGTCGATAGACTTATACAGGAACTGTCAGATAAAAACAAACACATCCTGTTATATAGGCATAGCAGACACGGTCAATTTGTGTGGAATGCAGGGGTTACCTTTAATGCGACACAGAGATGACTGGACGGCAATTTCATGTTTTTGCCATTAGCTGCTACAATTTTTTTATCTCAACCCGCCATACTTTACTACATCAGTTTGGCTTATCTAGCTATCAATGCCACAATTTAATTAGAACAAGCCCTAACTCAAATCAGCTGACAAAACTTGGCTATTGCTGTGACAGTTTATGAATCCTTTACTATCTTACTACCCCACCATATCTCTAACTTACTACCATACCATACCTCTATCTTACTACCATACCATACCTCTATCTTACTATCATACTATACCTTTATCTTACTATCATACCATACCTCTATCTTACTACCATACCATACCTCTATCTTACTACCATACCATACCTCTATCTTACTACCATACCATACCTCTATCTTACTACCATACCGTAACTCTATCTTACTATATACCATACCTCTATCTTACTACCATACCATACCTCTATCATACTATCATATCATACCTCTATCTTACTACCATACCATACCTGTATCTTACTATCCATACCTCTATCTTACTTACCATACCATACCTCTATCTTACTACCATACCATACCTCTATCATACTATCATATCATACCTCTATCTTACTACCATACCATAGCTCTATCTTACTATCATACCATAGCTCTATCTTACTACAATACCATACCTCTATCTTACTACCATACCATACCTCTATCTTACTACCATACCATACCTCTATCTTACTATCATACCATACCTCTATCTTACTACCATACCATACCTCTATCTTACTACCATACCATACCTCTATCTTACTACCATACCATAGCTCTATCTTACTACTACAATACCATACCTCTATCTTACTACCATACCATACCTCTATCTAGCTAGCTAGCTACACATTTGAGTGTTTATACACTGTATTTGACTTTTCATCGCCTTCATTGCTAGCACAATCGAGAAGCTTCCTTGTTCACTCAGCAGAGTTGCCAACCGTCCCGGAATGGCCGGGACAGTCCCGGAATTTTGAGCATTGTCCCGGTGGTGTCCTTGTCCCGGAAATGTCCCGGAATTTACAGCTACGCGCACCTTGCGCTTCCACTCGCTTAGATGGCCACTGCTGTCTCAAGCTTGTTTAGTCCTTTATCACTCGTAAAGCAACAAAAACAGGAGCAGAGAAAAACTTCAGATAAACAATTACGGTGTGCGAAACAACCTTTGACCTTGTTTCGATTGGAGGTGCGGCACTCACGTGAACTTCTCAGCACGTTATAATTATAATTATATACAATCTCAGCAAAATGGTAGCAAAGAAGCAGAGGAGAGAATGCCATTTTGACAATAAATGGATCAAACAATTTCAGGGGATAGGCAAGAGTTTCAAAGGTATAAATAAAATATATATAATGAAATTCATTGACAAAGTAAGTAAGCATGGAATACAGGGTAAATAATAACAATACAGGGTAAATAATAACATCATGGGTACAGTGTGCTGCTTGTGTTCAATGCAATAGTAATGTCAGTAGTCTTGCCTTCATTTTAGTTCACTTGTATGCCCGATGTACTCTGTGTGCAATCGACTTTGGTGTTACCCATGGTGGCCATAATGATGTCACATCTCACCTCAAGAGCAAGAAATAAGGATATGTCAAAGGCTGTGCTATCAACTATTCCAATCACCTCTCTCTTCCAACATCAGAGAAGTGATCAAGTAATCGAAGCAGAGGTCAGGTGGGCTACATTTGTTGCTAAGCACAACATATCCTTTCTGTCTAGTGACCATGCCACCAAGCTTTTCAGCAAGATGTTTCCAGGCTCTGAAATTGCAAATAAATTATCCTGTTCCCACACCAAAACCACTGCCATAGTGAAGAAAGCTCTTGCTCCTTACTTCACACAGAGAGTTATGGAGTCAATGTCTAGTGGTCCATTCTCTTTGATGATTGATGAATCCCATGACAAGAGGGATAAGTCTTGCATAATTCTTTTGAGGCTTCTTGATCCACAGGTAGGTGAAGTACGGACGAGATTCTTGGATATGCCTGTTGTGAACATTGATATAGCTACCAACTTGTTTCAAGCCTTGAAGGAGTCACTGACTAAGAATGGGCCTTTGACAATGCAGTGTCTTTCATTTCTGATACCACCAATGTTATGAAAGGAGGAGTGAGGTCAGGTGTGCAGAAGCTGATTAAGGATGAGATCCCAACTTTGTATGATGTTGGTTGCATCTGCCATTTGGCTGATTTAACAGTCAAAGCTGGTTTGAAGGTACTCCCAGTGAACATTGACCAGCTGTTCATCGACATATTCTACTACTTCCATAACAGCAAGAGAGCAGCAATTTGTCATCCTATGGTGTTCACTTTTCACCACTGAGCCAGGGGTGATTTTGAAGCATTGCCCCACACGATGGCTCAGCTTGCTGAAGTGTGTGAATCGGTACCTCAGCAGTATGATGGTTTGAAGTCGTTCTGGTCTTGTGGCTGAACAGCTAAGGTCTGTAGCATTCTTTCAAGGCATGAGAATCCTCTGATAAAACCTCTGTTGTTCGTTTATCTTGCCCTCAATGGATCAATTCAACCGCCTCTTCCAGAAATCTACAGAGAATACTACCTCACAGCTGTATGATGAGATAACCGGTTAGTTAGGTCGCGTATAAAATTAATGGCGAAAGGCGCACACTAATTAGGAGGCGTGGTCGAAAATTCGCGCCGTATATTAATGTCCCGGAATTAACTTATGGAAAGTTGGCAAGTATGTCAGTTCTTGCATCACAAAAGTCATTCATTAACTAAACTTGAAGGAAGATTGCCTTTGTTCGATGGTGGAATTTTGAGTTTGTTAGCCTAGTCTTTCGGTCTATTCATAGCCAGCTAGTAGGTTTGCCAGGAATAGCACAGTATCTTCATCCTTTAGGTTACCTAGTGCCCGAATAGCAGCCCCTGAAAGTTGTCGGGTTAAGGTTACCATCAGCTGGTAGTTTTGACTTGATCGCGAGTTTGTAAGATTTGAATTCTTGACTTGATTTAGCCAGTATTTACTAGCTGGCTCTCTAGTTTGTCTCTATCTAGTAAGTGACCTACAGAATCCAATTCAAATCAACAAGAAACGGAGATATCTATTTAGTACACACCATAATTGGTTTGTCTGAGTTCAGCAGTTCTTTTGGAGGTCCCTGCCCCCCCCATTCCATCCTCAACCCGACAAACCTCCCCACCTGCAACGTCTGCAACTTCAGGGCTTGTGCCAGAGATGCCTCCCAAAACTAGCAAGACTCTCATGGAAGTCTCTGACTCACCTGGACACAACTGTCCAGTCTGCCTTGAAATCATAGTAGATGCTACCGTTCATCAAAATGGCCAGGAGTCCATTTTCTGTGAGGGAATTTGTAATGCATGGATGCATAGGAAATGTGTTAGCCTCTCAAAGAATGCTTTCCAAATTGCCTCTAGTTCGAAAACCCCATTCTCCTGTCCTCATTGCAGACTTCAAAGCCAAGAACTGAAAATAGCAACCCAGGAATCTGAGCTGGTCTCGCTCAAAAAGACTATGCTTCAACTCGCACAGGACATGCAGGACTTAAAGGCAAAGCTGACATCCATAAATAAAACCTTGCCCCAGCAGCAAGCCGTAGGCGAATCGGCTAACTCAGTGCTCTCTGAAGCCTTCATCGAAAAGGGCTCTCCTTCCTATGCTACTATGGTGTCAACTGGTTCACATAAGCTTCCAACCCCAACTGTACCCTCTAACCACGAGCGTAAGTACAATATAGTCCTATACGGTTTGCAAGAGTGCCAGAAAGGAACCCCCAAATATAAGAGAATTGAAAACGATCTAAAGGTGGCTGGGTCGATAATTTCTCCTCTACTCTCCTCCTTCTCAGACCATTCCATTCGGGATAGCATAAGACTTGGAAAGTACTCTGACCAAAAAAATCGTCCCCTTCTAGTCAAGTTCTCTAGATCCTGTGATGTAAGCACTATTCTTTCAAACAGATCATCCCTAAGAAACTCTCCTAACATCTCAATCAAACGCCATCAGTCCCCCTCTGAAATGTTAACCGAGTCTTTACTACTGCAACAGCGTAGATCTCTTATTAACTCTGGTACTGATCGTAAACTAATCAAAATCAGAAATAACATGCTTTTTCAAGGCTCCAACCTGATTGGCGAGGTGGTGAATCAGGTCTTTATAGCGAAGACTAGGTCTCCTATCCCAAAGCAAGCCACTAATGACACTCAAAACATCCAATACGCCAGCAGTGACACTCCCAGCCAAACACCAACCAATTCCAATCTTCCTCCGACCCACCCTGTTTACCCAAACCATGTCTCCCCTAATATTAACTCCTCTCAATGACTATCCTCAGGATGCATCAACACTCTTGTCTGGAACTCCCGAAGCTTAAACAACAAACTGTCACTCTTCCATTCTCTAGTCTACAGCAAATATCCCAGTATTATAGCCATTACGGAAACCTGGCTTACTAAATCAACCACGAACACTGAAATTCTCCCTACAAATTACAACTTGTATCGGCGAGATAGGGGCTCTAGAGGAGGAGGAGTAATGATTGCCATTTCAGATCAAATCCCATCTGTTCTGATTTCAACAGCTTCTTCAGCCGAACTGATTATAGTCGAACTGCTTTCTCCTATCCCTCTCTTTCTATGTTGTGTGTATGCTTCACCACTCATCTCTCCACCCGTCATGCAAGAAATATGCTCGTGCCTAAAATCAATACCAAATGATGCACACCTAGTAATAGTCGGAGATTTCAATCTTCCAGACGTTAACTGGTCCTCAATGTCAGCGTCATCAACAACTAGCTCTCTTTTCTGTGATACACTAATCTCATCTAATCTAGTACAATTAGTTACGAACACAACTCACTCCTCCGGTAATATTCTGGATCTGATTATTACCAACTTCCCAGATCGAATATGTTCCCTTCACATAGACTCTAATTTCTGTAACCTCAAATCAGACCACTTCCTTCTTTCATTTAATGTTTTGTGCTCTCTCAACAAATATAAACCTCCTCCTTCGCTACTTCTTAACAACTACGCTAAAGCTGACCTAGAGGGTTTGGCCAACCACCTATTGCAGTCCTTAAACAAGTTACATCACTATCCTGTTTCCGATGTGAATCTACTTTGGACTCAGATAAAGTCTGAAACAACATCAGCATGTGACTTGTTCATTCCTAAGTTCAGAGCTTCATCACACAAATCTCCAAAGTGGTTCAACCCCCAAATTAGGCATCAAGTTAATCAAATTCATACACTGCGACGCAAAATCAAGCGAAATCCTTCTTTACAACATTTCGACACTTTGTCAAACATGGAACGGGATCTGCAAAAGTTAATCTTATCTTCAAAAACTTCCTACATAGAAAACCTAGTATTTTCTTTCCACTCTAACAGTAAGAAACTATATGGGTACATCAATCAGCTCTCCAAAAATAAAAAGATATCCAACGTCATCATTCACGACTCTATCCTATTACTGACCCTTCTCAAAAAGCTGAGTTATTTAACAACTATTTCAACTCTGTATTTACCAAGAGCAACTTTATGCTACCTCCTTTCCACAATTTACCTTCACCCCAGTCGCAACTTTCTACAATCAACATAACGATAGAAGATGTTCTGGATGCCCTTCATACGCTAGACCCAACCAAAGCTCCTGGATGTGACAGCATTAGCCCACTAATATTCAAACATTGTGCAGCCTCTCTTTCTGAGCCAATCACTAACCTATTTGAGCATAGTCTCCGATCTTCCTCTATACCCGTTGAATGGAAAATTCAAAAAATTAAGCCGATTTTCAAAAAAGGTGACATTTCAAGTGTCCACAACTACAGACCCATATCTTTGCTCAGTGTTGTATCTAAGGTACTGGAATCTATCATTTACAAAAAAATCATACCATTTCTTGGACCTTTAATTAGTAGGGAACAGTTCGGATTTATGCAGAAAAGATCATGCCTGACAAACCTTCTCACAACATATTCAACTGTTTATGATGCAATTGAACTTCACAACGTTTCTGACATTATCTTCCTAGACTTTTCAAAGGCCTTTGATTCAGTGCCACACTCGGAACTCCTCTACAAGCTTTGGCTCATGGGTATCACTGGCCCCCTCTGGCTGTGGTTCCAAAATTACCTATCAAACAGACACCACTATGTGGAACTAGAAGGTTTTTCATCTACCAAACTACCTGTCATATCAGGGGTTCCACAGGGCAGTATTCTGGGGCCACTTTTATTCCTGGTGTATGTAAACGACATACCAGCAGCTATTAGTTTCTCATCATCCTACATGTTTGCCGACGACATCAAACTTGTCAAATCAATCTCCTCTCCCGAAGACTATAATTTATTGCAGATTGACTTAACAACCATAACATGCTGGTGTAAGAAATGGAATCTACAATTGAATGAATCTAAATGCTCTGCAATGAGAATCTCGCTAACCAAAAAGGATCCCCACACTTACAGTGTAAACGGAACTGTCATTCCTCACACTGATGGTCAGAGAGATCTAGGAATCTTCACCACATGCAACCTCTCCTGGTCAGAACATATTTCCAAAATATGCAGAAACGCTTATTTTGCTCTTAACCTGATAAGGAGAACCTTCCAATCCTCATCTTCTACAGTTGTAAAAAAATCCCTATACATCTCATTGATAAGGTCTAAAATAACCTATTGCTCTCAGCTTTGGAGACCTCGCCTTTTAAAGGACATCTCTCTGCTGGAAAAGGTCCAACGTCGAACTACAAAATACATTTTGAATGATCACACATCAGACTACAAATCCAGACTCATTACCTTAAACTTACTACCACTGATGTACTGGTTCGAACTGCAAGACATCCTCTTCCTTGTAAAATCGTTAAAGGATCGTTCGAGCAACTTTGACATACAAAAATACATATCATTCTCTACCAACCCTACTCGGTCATCTTCACTTCACAAATTAAACTACAAATTCACTCGCTCCTCCAACAGTAGACATTTCTACTTCAACCGCATTGTACTACTATGGAATGCACTGCCTCCTATTGACATTTCACAATCACTATTATCTATCAAGAAACAACTGGTACCGTACTTATGGCATTATTTCCTAAATCACTTTGACCCAGCCGACACATGCACTTTTCACTATCTTTGTCCTTGCGCACCATGCCATATGATCAATATTAATAGGACCCCTGATTAACTCTGATTAACTCTGTATTGTTCCTTATACTTTTTCTTTTCTTCATTTTCAGGCTTCACCAGTTCTTGGTTCATTGACCTTCAGCAATCATTATTTCCAATATCACTCACACACATTTCACACCTGTCAACATGGCTGTAAAGTTCATAATAATAATAATAATAATAATAATAATAGAAGCTTGAAATTCAAATAGACACTAAAACGTAACACTACGTATATACAATAGTGCGCTTGTGTGCTGTATAGTTCCAAATGTCGTGTGCAGCTATAACTGCTGCATTGTACTATATAGACTTGGGCCCAGGGCAACAATTTAAAGTTTTGTTCCAACATAGATTTTTCCCTCTCTCTCTCCAGCGCACCTTCTCGCCTGCATCATAGAGAGTGAGATAACGAGAAAACAACAGAAACAACAGCACATTCTTAGCTAAGAGCTGGCTGCATGGGAAAGTGGAATGACGCTGCCTATATGCAGGAATTACACTTATAAAGAAGCTAACATATTTCAATATGCAGCGGGTTTAGCTACTCTGTGCCCAGGTGTGAATATGGCCTATTGCAGCTGCTCTTGCTACAGTGTGGTTTGTAGCTAAGGCAAGCCTCTATCCAAAATATACAGTGTAACTTGTAGCTATAACTTTCTCTCAGCACTAAGTATTGAAAACCACAATATTGAAACTAGCTAGTCTAGCTGTGAAACTTAGTAGTAAATTTTAATTTGTGGACTTACTTCTTTGGACCAAACCTAGACTAATGCAGCAGCTCTAAATTGTAGGTATAGGTAGCTTTCTTATGGCTCTTGAATGCTCTTTTGAGTTTCTTGGGAACATTTTTTTATTAGTAGCTGTAGGTAGTATAATCTGTGTAGATACTTAAAGTGCTTCTCAGGTATTTGTGCTCAATGCAAGTTGTAGATCTTGCATGGATAACCAATGAATACAAACATCCAGCTCTCAATGAACGCTCAGTTGACATAATAACATTAAAATCATCTTCTCAATAATCAACTTCAAATTTTATTCACTCGACGTTTAGACTATCAAAATTGATTTTTTTTTAATGAACAACAGCTAGTGTGTGGGGTTTACCATGTTCTGCTTAAGAGTTAAAAATAGATAAAAAAATAAATAAATAAATAAAAATAAAAACAGCCACAATTTTATGATATACACGCATGTGGAAATGGTGAGCTCAAGTTTCCTCGACATTGGCAGTTGAACATGACAACATGCTCCAGATCTTTGTGTGGCGATGGAGAATCTGAAGACCTTTTATATATTTTTGATGGGCGGACGTACGGTGAAAACATACATAGATGAAGCATAGGTAGATGCGCCATGCGTGGCAAAACCAAGTTTCTGTCCAACTCCTGTGTGAGGGCTCGCCAATTAGTTATCATTACTATAGTGCTATCCATCACATGTTCGTTCACCACACAATGTCTGCATTCATTACACTAGAAATAATAAATGCTTTCAAGAAGTAGCTCAGAATTACTCCATAAACTACCCTATCACAAGTGCCTATTAATCCACTTAAATATATGGCTCACTGGCTTTGTTAACTATTGCTACATTAGTAAGCTTCTCAGTAAACTAACTGATCACTTCTTCACAACCATGGGTGCTGAAGAATTATTTCACCATGTGTGATTATTGTATGATCGAATCTTTGTGTGTTTTACTACTGAACCAGTACTGAGAAGTGACTACCAGAGGAATATAATCTCAGCCATCTGAACCCTCTAACTTTTCATATAGTACCTGTACTCAAATTCTCTGTAGGGGGACAGCAGAGAAAACCCACAGCAGTCCAAGCAGAACCATCAAAAGAAACTGAAGACATGTTTGGAGAGAAGGAGATTGATGAAGTGAAGATGCACACCCAAATGAACAGATGGGTGTTGAATCTGACAGAATCTTTCTCCCACTCAGGAAGAAGTACTTGCTTTAGTCTTAACTTTGTTCCTGCTCCAAAGAGTCTACCTTGGTGGACACCACAGCTTCAGTGGAAAAGATGGTCAGGAAGCTGGAGGATAACAAGCACATGAGCTTTGGCGAAGAACATGTGGAATTTTGAGAAGAGTAAGGAAACCAAAGGACAACCTGACGAAGGAACAGAGAAAGGCTCGGGAGGATGGAAGAGATCAAGATACTACCAGCAGACAAGGGAAGACAATGGTCCTGATGACAAAAGAAAGTTACACCTCAAAACTGACAGCAATGCTGAAGTGCAACATGCATAGAATATTGAAAAAAGCCTCTTACCAAGATGCAGGAAAGCAAAGTGAGTGGTATACTAAAAAATCTGAAGAGGACAGGAGAAATAGCCACTGCCTTATACAGTATAATAGGCCCACTGGAAGTAGATGACCACTGACTTATGGGCTCCCTAAAATAAATAAACCTATTGTGACTTGTATATGTGCACCATCCTATAATCTCTCCAATTTCATAGTCATGGATTTTGGGCATTATATCGAGCATATTCAAGGTGAATGTTTGGCACGGGATGAGTCGCTTGCAAGTTTTGATATTTGTTGTCTTTTTACCAAATATTCCATAGATGAGGCAGTGGAAGTCATTTCATGAGATGACTGCACTAGATGTTGACAGGATTTCTGAACTATTGGAATTGTGCCTAGAATCCACTTACTTCATGAATCAAAGAAAATACTTGAGCAGAAAAAAGGTGCAGCAATAAGCTCTACATCTGCCAACCTTTACATGGAACTCTTTGAGGAATCAGCACTCACAACTGCCCCCCTTGAAGTCAAGGTTTTGGAAGAGATATATGGATCATACCTTCTGCATAGTGAAGAAGGGGAGAAAGCAGAAGTTGTTGGACCATCTGAACAACATCAAGCAATCCATCAAGTTTAACATGGAGCTTGATTTTTTTCTCATTTCTGGATTGCAATCTACACAGAAAGGAAGACGGAAGGTTAACTGCAACAGTTTACCGAAAACCCCCGCACACCAACCAGTAGCTTGATTATAGATCACATCATGCTATCCATGTCAGAAGAGAAGGGGTGAACATAGAGCCAGGAGAGTAATGACAGAGAAGGAGGACCTATGGAAGGAAGAACATCATTTGAATATATATAGAGAATGGTTATCCACAAGCTTTCATCAACCCTTCCTCTGTAGATACATCTAAACACAGAAAGGAAGATAAGTACACCAATACAGGCAATCAGTGGTCTGAAAAGAAGTAGTAAAGAAGTAGTAATTCCTTAACGGATGAGTGGAAGACATCAAGAGGGTCTGCAGGAACATCAGCAATTGAGGTTGTGGAATGGATTTATCTGGCTGACTGGGTGACCACTCACAGAAGACTGAAGTTGTAACCACACCCACCATATTTTTTCTGTGATCAGTTATTTATCATTGTTTTAGCTAGATCAAGCACACCTTTTTAATTAGTTTTGTATTATTGTTTTGGTGCTATTTTAGTTAATTTACAATCTGCTATTATCTTTATTATTTTTGCCACATCCTGTTCATGCTGGATGCGTGTGCAAAGGTGTGATTTGTATCATGTGTGGATAATGGTATGTAACAAGCTCACACTAGTCTCATTATTCCTGATGAGGGATAGAGCATTTTTGAGATCATTGTAATTTCGTTGTCAAACTTGAGAGTTTGTTGAGAATCAAATTAGTTGCTGCAATATAATTTGTTGGAGTTTTCTGATTAACGAAAAAAATGAATTAAAAAAATTAAAAATAAACCCAAGGAGACTGTACCCATGTTGACCACACCCAGTGAGCTGACCCTTTATTACTGACTGTACAGCAGTCATTATACTGATTTTAAATGGTAATCAATCATCTAACTAGTGGTGCCAACATGGCATCATGGGCACAGTCTTGTTATCTTTGTTTTTAACAGTATCAATATACCGTATTTCCCGAATATTAATTATAAGTCCATCTCCAGTCAAATGCTATGATTTCAAAAGATATAAGGTATGCACAGTGGAACTTGCTTATCCAGTCGTGAAGTTCCAGGTCTACCAGGCAGGTTGGGGGAGGTGGCTATTTTGTATTTATGGCTTCCTGGTTGCATCTATTAAATGATTTTCACACATTGTCCAATTATATACATTTACAAGTTGATACATTTCCGACTGCTTTGAAGTGGCTGGAAGGCAGTCTCATGCTGACCACACCTCTTGCAGCACAGACCATGGAACACACTCTTTCTATCTTCTACAACCAAGCACAACTCATAAATTGATTGTATGCTATGTGTTACATGACCATGTATAGCCATACATAATGTACTTCACGACTGAATAAGTTGTAAATTCAGGCAATTTCAGAAGTTACAGACACCTCTCCCACGCTGCCCATAAGTGTATATTCCAAACAAAAAAACAATATTGCACCCTGCACATAATCATTCATGAGTGGTACCTACACATAATCATTCATGAGTGGTGCCTACACATAATCATTCATGAGTGGTGCCTGCACATAATCATTCATGAGTGTTGCCTGCACATAATCATTCATGAGTGGTACCTGCACATAATCATTCATGAGTGGTGCCTACACATAATCATTCATGAGTGGTACCTGCACATAATCATTCATGAGTGGTACCTGCACATAATCATTCATGAGTGGTACCTGCACATAATCATTCATGAGTGGTACCTGCACATAATCATTCATGAGTGGTACCTGCACATAATCATTCATGAGTGGTACCTACACATAAACATTCATGAGTGGTACCTGCACATAATCATTCATGAGTGGTACCTACACATAATCATTCATGAGTGGTACCTGCACATAATCATTCATGAGTGGTGCCTGCACATAAACATTCATGAGTGGTACCTGCACATAATCATTCATGAGTGGTACCTGCACATAATCATTCATGAGTGGTACCTGCACATAAGCATTCATGAGTGGTACCTGCACATAATCATTCATGAGTGGTACCTGCACATAATCATTCATGAGTGGTGCCTGCACATAATCATTCATGGGTGGTACCTGCACATAATCATTCATGAGTGGTACCTGCACATAATCATTCATGAGTGCCTGCACATAATCATTCATGAGTGGTACCTGCACAAAATCATTCATGAGTGGTACCTGCACATAATCATTCATGAGTGGTGCCTACACATAAACATTCATGAGTGGTACCTGCACATAATCATTCATGAGCACATAATCATTCATGAGTGGTGTACCTACACATAAGCATTCCATGAGTGGTACCTATACATAATCATTCATGAGTGGTACCTGCACATAATCATTCACGAGTGGTACCTGCACATAATCATTTGTGAGTGGTTCTTCACGCCCTTCGATGCATTGAGAACCTCAAGAAGCAAAATGTGAATGGAGTACTAGTTCTCAAATGCTTGATTACTGCTTGATTACTGCTTGATGACTGCTACTAATCTTACACTTGCTATTTACCAATTGCCCTGTGCCCTGGCTTTTTTCCCAGCTGCTGGCAACTCCATGCCTGGCACTCCATGCCTCCTTTGCACTTCGTAATTGCTAGAAATGAATACAAGGCATTGTGGTGAGCGAAAGTGTGATGGAGAAAGAGACAATTACTTTTTTATTTTTAGCGTGATTACCAAAACTTAATTCCAAGCATTGTTGCCCTAAAGTTGACGGCCCTAAACCCAAGCCTATATCCCATTGGTCTAGGTATTCTCCCTAGGTTAAGTATAGCTACAGGCTTAATATACTATACACTGTATATGTTGAAGTAGCTAAGAGATAGTACTACAAACTGGTTCAAGGCTAGAATGAGAATCCAGTCGATATTGATCATGATGATCATTTCCAGTTTAGCACAAAAAAATTATTTTTTATTTTTTATTTCAAGTATCATATATTGTGGCCAGGCATCGAATTAATTAAAAGGTAGGAATGTGGGGGAGGGGTGAGAGGGCGGGAACATTTTGCACAGGGAAATAATCAGTGAAAGATACAAGGGGGATCGGGAGTCAAAGTTGGTTTTGACATGGCTTAAAATAAAGCCTGACAGGTATTCTGCTTGATGGAGCTGGAGGATACATTTTTGTCAATAGATGGGAAGGAGTTCCACAGTCTTGGCAACCTATTGAAATAGGTATGGTGTAGTGTTGGACGTGAAATTTCTGTACCTGACCTTGTTCTGTTAGAGCTAAAGTTAATGTAGTTATGAATATCAAAGTGGCTTTCTGGAGACTTGAGGCTCTTTTAAACAGCAGGTCATTGAGTTCGAATTCACACATCAATGGTAATTGAATGAACATTATCCGTGATGATTATTTCCAGTTTAGCAGACCTGTTCATACGGAGTGTCAGAATGAAACTTCAACATCCATTCTTTAAGCTACAGAAACATGGAGTGTAGAAGCTTTACCTGAGCCTAAGGAAGATTCTCCATCATGGTCTGCTGTGCTTCTCCCATGATTTTTTTAACACTCGCTCAGTTCGCTTTGTTCTGCTGTTTCAGAAGCAGGCTTTGACTTTTCTTGCTCTCTCTCTTATTCTGAAATCTATTTTCTTTATCCATTCTGGAAAATCAAATAGCTAGCTGCTCTGCCTAAAAATATCTGTGCACGTAGCTATGGTTTTTAGTATACCCACACCTAAGTAAATTATACCGAGAATGGGGGACAAAAGGTGGATCTGACTTTAGTATCTGGTGTGTGTCTGTTCTATTCAGCAGCCTCATCAATAAATCCAAGCCCTAAGCCTCAAAAGATCAGTTATTCCAATATTGCAGCTATGGAAATGACACAGTGACAAGCCTAAATGGTGTCCTTGCTATACTGACAGTGACAAAAGCCTTACAAAGAAGAAGCGTCAAACTGACTTTTCTGAGACAATATTCAATCCGATTCTTTTTTGGTGTTCAGGAGTCTTCAAGCGATAAATCCCATTACTCACATCAACAAGAGGACAGTTATCTCATCAGTTCTATTTGGTATTAACTCGATGACAGACCACTTTCATCTTGGTCATTTCCAATGAAACTCTGACTGTCTAAGGCCGATCCTGGTCAAGCTGACCTGCACCTCTGGAATTCAGAGTATTCTGTCCAGAAGAAATGTCCTCAAGCACCCATATTCATCAAGCCAGATCTATCACTTTCTGAACCGTGAAGGGATTCTTCTTTGTTAGAAGAAAGGTGGTCTCTCCTGGAACCAGGTTTGAGTAGAAAATCTATAAAGATTCGTGGTAATTATCTAAACAATAAATCCATCTAAATATCAAGGGGATAAATTAATCCTCTCTGATCATCACTTAGTACTTTCACCTCTCCAACCTCAAATTCTGAATCGTTTCCATCTAAACTCCTTTACTGTGACAATTCGCTTAGACTTGACTAGGTAGCTTAAAAACCTATCTGTTCAATTCACGTAGTATAGTTAACAAACACAACTTATGACATAATCTGCATCACCGAGTCTTGACTTACAATGAAATACTCTATATTATTTTCTGTAAGGCATGGCAGTTGTGGAGGTGGGATATTTGGTTGCAGTGAAGGATTCAATACTTAGGAATACCTGATAAGTTAGAAATTATCACTATTAACATTTGTTATAACCCTGTGGTTACTTTGTGTACACGTCATGTTCCTCTAAGCTCTGATGTAAGCTACACTCACTGTCTTCTAAGTTATTTATTTGCACTTTCAGGTCTTATTGTTTTACTAGGCAATTTCAATATACCAGACCTCTACTGGTCTACCTAACTGCTTCATCAAATCTCTTTTGGGAATTTGTGTTTGAACACAATCTTCGACAACTCATTAACATGCCAACTCATGTCAAAGGAAATGTTCTTGATCTAGTTTTTACAAACTCAGATTTGCTTATTTCTGTTCCCTCTGTTGATTCCTGTTCAATATTTTCTGACCACTTTGTTATTTCCTCTTATAATCCTGGCTAAGCCTTTCAAATTTCAATTTATGCTTACTCTAAAGCAGATCTTCCTGGCCTCTGTTCACATATCCTGGATGCTGATTTTAGTAGCTGCTACGCACGAAAGACCTAAGTGGATTATTCCCAAACTCAAACATCAATTAAATTGCCTCAATTCACTGAGAAGGAAATGCAATTTGCATCCTTCCCCAAGTAATCTGCTGAATCTTCATGCTGTCCTCAATCTTAAATGCTAACTCGGCTTTCGAAACAAATCTGATAAAAACCTACTCATCTAACAAATCTAAGTGCTACAGTTATATCAATTGTATAACTCTATTCCTCCTACTCATCAGATTGGATTGTAAGTAGCGTAATCCTCACAGTTTTCAAGGAGTATCAGCTCAATATTGACCGTAATAATCATTTTCATTTTAGCAAACATATCCATAGCTGGAGTATGTTGATGAATAGAGTGGCTAAGTCAGAATGAAACCTGAGCCTAAGGAAGCTTCTCCATCGTGGGATGCTGGGCTTCTTGCAAGGGAGTAGGAATAGGGGGGGGTGGGGGGGGGGGGGGCAGGGGTGCCACTGCCCCCCCAACTTTTCTGTAGGGGGGGCCTGGCCCCCCAAAATTTACCAATCATTGTTATAATTTAGGGTACATTTGAACTTGTAGAATGTGTTAGTGCAAGTATTTGTCCCCTCTATAGTGACTTCATTTACAAGTTCCTGTGTGGTTTGCACACATTGAAGTGTGAATCAATCAACAGAGACTTTATGCTAGCTTCAGCAATTCACCTGAGCACATGGTAAAGAACTCCAGACAGCATGGCTTCTAAAAGAATCAAGTTGGACCCAAAGCAGTCTTCAATAACCTCTCATTCTTCACCAATTTATCAGCTTCTACAAGTCTAGGTGGGTCTATATTTTGTATGTATTATAGTAGAATGTAATCAAAGAACTTTGTGTTTTATACTAGTTTCATTGGAACCTGACAGTTTGTTCACAGACAGCAACTGGGGTAAGTCAACCTGCTGAGCATTCCAGTTGATCAGGATTTAGATATTTCTGCATGCAATAGTTTCTGTTGCTCTGGAACAGAAATAAATCAACCAAGAAATTACACTTCTTTAAAGAAAACGGAAAAATGCTATGGGACAGGAAAGAATATCAGAAAGAGATGTTTCCTTGCCTCATGGTATGATAAATTTCCATAGCTTCATTTTTGTCAGTCTATCTTCAAAGTGTTTTGCTTCTATAAAAATGCTCAGAAATCACAAGTATCAGTTATGAGTGCTAGAGCTGACCCTGCTTTTTCTGCCACAGGATTTTCAAATTGGAAAAAAGCTGTCAATAGGTTAACGGAACACGAGTGCTCTTTAGCCCACAAAGATGCTCAGAAATTTTCGTTTGCCACAAAAAATGAGCCTATTAGTACACAACTTCAAAAAGAATTTAATGATATAATTATATTCAAAACGAAGAAGCAGCTTCCTTAAGCAGATAACTTGTTTACAGTACCTATATACTTCGGCAAGGGCTTGCACTATGCAATGATCATGCTGGTGGCTCTAACTTATCGGTGATGATGGAACAGATACTTAAAGAAGATTTGTGGGTTAAGGATAATCCCCTGAAGTAATTAATGAAATTGTGGAAATAATGGGACATAAAGTCACTTGTGTTGGACATACCTTGTCAACAGTGGTTTTCAATAATGGCTGATGAAACCACGGATATTTCCAATCGTGAGCAGCTAGTTATTTGCTTCAGGTGGGTATCTGAAACATATCAGACTTCATAGGTCTTATTCAGCTTGAGAATACAACAGCAGAAACTGTCTATTCATGGATAAAAGATTGCCTTTTAAAATTGGGTATTCCATTAGAATACTGCAGAGGCCAAGCGTACGATGGAGCACATACATTTCAGGGACACATTAGTGTGGTTCCAAAGAGGTTTAAGGATATTTCTGTCCATTGCTTAGCTCACTGCGTCAACTCGAGTCTGCAAGAGGTTGCACGGTGTAGTAAGTCTGTAAAGGAAGCACTTAATTTTGCCATGGATGTAATCCAGCTGATCAAGTTTTCCCCAAAACGTCAAGTGTTTTTCGAAACTGTACAGAAGCAACAGGAATTCCCATCTCTCTCAGGAATCAGAACTCTGTGTCCAACAAGGTGGACAGTTCGAACTGGAGCTTTTGAGGCTATCTTGAGAAATTATGAGACTCTGAGAGCTACAATGGAAATATCATCACATGGAAGTGACGATTGTTCAAGACGTGCTAATGGTGTTCTCACACTCATGGATCGGTTTTCCACATTTTTTGGCATCAAGCTCTCATTCTCATCTTTAGTATAGTTGAATAACTATCTGCCACGATCCAAGGAAGAGAAATCAATGTTCAAGATGTATTTCATGCTGCAGAAGTCTCCCTGAAATCGATTGAGAGGCTAAGAACTGAAGACCAACTTTTTTGACAAAGTGAAAAGTGAGGCATCTGAGAATGATGCACCTACTTTTCCCAGGAAAAGGCTAATTCCAAGAAGAATTGATGATGGTGCAGCTCAACATATCTTCATTTCAGTTGAAGATTATTAAGTAATTGATGCTGTTCATGGTGATCTTCAAAGGAGACTTCTTCAGAAGAACTTCCTTTTCATTAGAAACATTGAACAATTATTGCCTGACAGTGCCAAAGGTTGTTATCCTGCCTCAAGATTTTTGTGTATTGTATAAGGATGATATTGACATGCAAAAGCTTCCCCTTCATCTTCAGATGCTTCAAGATGCCATCAAAGCAGCTCGTCATGCTAGCATTCAATCTTGGGAAGTCACTAAAGTTCAAACAATCTGTAGTCTTTTAATGAACAGCCAGGTGTTAAATCATTGCTAACTGAAGTTCACAAATTACTAAAATAATATTTAACAATCCCTGTGACAACCTCAACTGCAGAGAGAAGTTTCTCAGCATTAAAACGATTATGCGGAACTCGATGTCACAGCAGCGCCTAAATCACTGCATGCTTCTGCATATTCTTTGCCATAAAACTGATAGTCTTTCTGTGGAAGATATCGCAAAAGAATTCGTGGAGAGAAACGAAAGAAGATCCAGTTTTTAGGACTTTTTAGCACTATAATAATTGAGTCACAAGTAAACTTCGATGTCATTATGTATTGGATTATTTTTGTGAATAGATTTGCTAGTTTTTGTGCTAGGGAGAAGTGAGTTACCTCCTTCATATTTTCTTTGTGCTGTATATGTATATTCTGTGAAAAATTGAAATGGCCCCAACAACATGAAACTCGTTCCTACTCCCCTGTCTTGTAACACTCAGCTCTTTCCCCCCTTCAAATCTTAGTTCTCTTTGTTCTGCTGTTTCAGAAGCAGGCTTTGACTTTTCTCACTCTCTCTCCTTTTCTGAAGTCTATTTTCTTTATCCATTCTGGAAAATCAAGCAGCTAGCTGTTCTGCTTGGAATCTGCATGTGCATGCAGCTATGGTAATCACACCTCAATGCTAAAGCTATGCGCATCAAGGAGTGCTGTAGCAGCTTGCTGTAGTTTTTCATCGGTAGACTGACTTTTGGTCCTAGCCCAGGCCAGTGCAGCTAATACAGCTGTGGTTTGTTGCTATAGCTTTCTCGCAGCACTGTTCAAAATTAACCATATCTCCTCCATTTATTTGATAAGCTCATGAACATGAATTATATCTTCCGTTGAGCCCCTCAGAGTGATGTCATCTAGAAACATTACACACAACTCTGATGACAACTGATCGCAGTTATGATGGAGTGAGAAACAGAAAAGGAGAGAGCCAAGGGGATCTCCCTGCTGCACCCCCTTATGTATGCACCCCCTTATGTATTGGCCAGAAAAGAAATGAGGCCAGAAAAGAAATGAGACAAGAATTTACCAATTTTGACAACAAACATTTACAGCGTTTGTCGCGTCCACACCATATATATACTAGCACCAAATAAAACCATAGGAAGCAAAAATAATCAGCCTACCAAAGTCAGGAGAAAGTCAGGAGAAATCATCTGCGGTTGAGATGGAGGTATTTTTTGTCATTATCTTGCTGATTCGCTACCTATAGATGCACAGGAAATATTTTTGCTGCAGAAAAGAAAGAGGAGAGAACTGATGGAAGAAAGGCAGAACAATGAAGGATACCAACAGTTCTCTAGCTATGTAATTAGTCTAGCTAGCAAGTTTGGCTGCAGGCCACGGAGTGTATACAGCTTCCAAGGTTCCAACCTATGCACAAATTTCCTTGGGACAATCGCATTGCAGTGCAGTACAAAATACTAGTAATAATAATAATGACAGTAAATGAGGTAAGATGACCTGTACTGGAATAAACACTAGGGCACCCGAACATTTTCAGAAATTGTAAATTTCCGGCCGGATGGTGAATAAAGGACACCAAAAAAGAGGAAGGATCCTGGAGAAGCCATACATATGGTAGCTCTGCCAGTTGCTGTAGGAGAGGACTTTAATTGGAGTGGGATGAGCATCTGGTCGAAATGTGGAGAGAGACAATTTCAAGTTCATGAGAAGGTTATTGTAATATCATATCTTGCACATATCCATGCTCTGGTCCTGATTCATATACCAAATGTAGCCCATTCAATGTGCCTCTAATGGGTGCTATACATGTTTGTATTTTGGAACGGTAGGTGGGAACGTGAAGTGAAATCACCCCACCCCCCAAAAAACAATAGCAACAACTCTGTTTATGAACGTACTTTCCAGCATCAATTCTTGAGTGGCTACGATTGAGAGAGCCATCCAAACACTAAAGAACAATGGCATTGAATGTATGCTGAGACTTATGTTCGTGTGAAGGGGTATAAAATACAAACACAAAAAAAAAAAAAAAAATTGTGGTTATAAATTTACAGTTCCATACATTCTGCACATTTCACTCTATGAACTAAAGAATGTTGCAAGGTAGTTATAACTATACCAAAGTTACCAGCAGCCAAAATGGGGACCTTGAGTGCTTGAACTGGCTGCAGTTGTGGTTCTTGATTGGAAACTGCTCTAGTGCTTGCGCCAGCTTAAATATCCAAAACTGATACTTTTAAATATTGTTGAATAACTCCTCGGTGTAAAATGGCTATCATCTTTCAAACTTGGGGGATGAAAAAGACGAATGCTTAGTCAACATTCTTTGCATATCAATGTACAGAACCGCTAAAATTAAAGTTTGCAAACGTAGCCTCAAAACAATCAAGTAGGATTTACTCAGTTATCCCGTTACCCACAATTACAGCATGTCTAAGTGTTGATATTATAGCTAGAGTAGAATTTTAATAGTGTGTCGAGTAATGAATGGAAGTGTGAAAATGACATAATGCAGTAAAATAGAATTCAGGGCTCATTACTAATGCAATATTGCAATTAGGAGATCACAAAGGAGAGCTCTACAAGATGGTCAGAAGATATTTATACAAAATAACAATAAAAAAAGTTATGGTAGTTCAAAGTTTAATAGAGTGGAAAGTTAGAGTGGCAATTCATGATGCAATGTCTTCGGTAAAAATACACAGATGAGATTTGTAATGTTAAACTGCAGCAGAGAAAATTGTCCAAGGGAGGGCAACTGGAGGAATCTGGATATTAAGGGGGGGCATGATGTCAAGCACTATCAACATCAATAAGAATTTTAATAATACAATTTCCAAAGGGGGGGGGGGGCAAAAAGGTTCCAAGCAGCCACCCCCCTAAATGAAACCCTGGCAGTTTCTACCTCCTTTCCACCTGTCCTACACTCTCTCTATTCTTTCAGACTCTCTTGCCTTTCTTAAGTCCTTCCTTATCAGTTCCATTGGTACCCATTGGTACCGAATCAATAGCTGGATTGAGATCTGAAGGAGTGTAGTTGCAGTTTATTCTTATTTTAGTTCCTTCACATCAAAAGTCCACTAGTTAATGACCAATGAGATTGCGGGTAAATTGGAATAATAAGTTTTCTATATTAAAAACAGTCCACTGTACTGGTAAACGTTATAGAGTCAGCAATATATTTAGTCCTAAAATATAAATTCATTTCTACCTTTATCCAATCTGTGGCAATAGTGCCACAATCAGCTCTGCACAGTCAAGTGTAAAAGAAATGGGTGATGCAATATGCAATCTTTATTTGTTTGCTCCATGATCAAGTACAAGTATGTATCTAATAATCTGTGCAGAAATATATCCACTCCTAACCTGAAATTATATAATGCATGCTAATTAAAGCACAATAATGCTAAAAGGTGCATTGTTCTCCTTCTGACGTTTAAAAGTAAGTATATACATGTTTCTACAATATTTGATATATCCATTCAGTCATATTCTCAGTTTAGTAGGGCAGCCAGTCACTCTGGGGACTGAATTAAGGTTAAACATGTTCTGATTTGATACGAGTATTATCGGTGCACCCTTTTTATGAAGTATTCACTAGAGATTCTGTGATTTTCTATGTCTCTATCACATTCCAAATACCTTGTCTGTTAACACTTACCTGCCTGTCAGTGTGTTGAGCTTTTCTTTATACACTTGACATGATTTTGTTAGTCACTGGCTTGTTGCCACATAATGCACTAGCCTGTGAAAGATTACAAGTATTTTACTTTGAAATGCTAAACAACCAGAGTTTACCGTCGAATTACTTCCAGGATTGGTGGAGGAGCATCTGCAGTAATTTCTGATGAAGCTGTTTTGGTTCAACAACATTATACACAGCTTTAAAAACATATTAGACTTGCCCCAAATGAAATTGCGATGTAGCAAACCATCTTTGTACTGCTTATGTACCACTGCATCACTATCTGCATTACCGTTTGAATTTGCAGCACTTCTTCAGTGTTATTTTGCCACCAAAACTTGTCATGTCCAAACAGTTAATGCACTTGCCACAATTTTAGTGACACACCCCTCACATGTGCCACATCTTTTCCTTCTGCTTACTGCACACAAAAGTGAGTCATCATACCAAGATCTTAGTGAACTATCATAACACACCTTTATATTGTAGAGGGACCTGCTTGACATCTTCAGTAGATGTTCTCATCTCACAGGTGTCCTATATTTTACAATGTTAAGCAATTTGCTAAGCATGGAATTAGCACAAACTCAATCCACTTGCTAATGGGTAAAAACAGCATCATCAGATTATTTCTTTTTTGTTGTTAAAGGTGATTAGCCTTCATAGTCTAGTTCATGTAGATAATGAATTATTGACACATAAATTATCATTAAAGTCTTTGTACAGGGCAGGTTATTATAAGCCACACACACATATACTTCACTTTCTCTTGACTGGATTATAATGATCATGGCTCTTTGGACTCATGTCTACAGGTAAAGATATAACCACCTATCAATACTACACTCATGCTCAACTAGGAGGTGAATCAATCCCCCCTTTTCCTTCCTGGGGTTAGTGGAACATGCGTACAGGTAGATGCTAATAAGGTACATACCAATGATGGTGCATGGGTCCATGCTACCGGCATCAAACATACCGAGTTTAGCCTTCAACTCCAGTCCAGCTTTGTGTGTTCCTTGACATTGAACATGATCTTTGTAGCCTAGTATAAAGGAAATTCACATGTATATCCCACATGCTTCATTAGTCATTACTACAGTAATCACATGTTACCTCTTCACTAGTGACTGAAAACATCTTCATAATAGCTAGCTTTAAAATGTGAGATATACCACATCCACAGTATAAGACAGTAGCTGCAAATATGGAATAATTGTTACTTATAAGAAAAACCAGATAAAATAAATATTACCGTAAAGATGTTATCATTCCAGCATAGTTGTGCTACCAAGGACTGTGCCACTTGCTGGTATTGAGATGCAGCAGATTGCACTAGACGTGTTCCTCAATCTTCATGCCATTTCAGTTTTAAATGAAGTATTGCATATGTTGGTGACATATTATTTACCAAGCTTTCCATATGCTCTGCTACATAGTCCTGGTGCATCATGGGTAGTGGTCCAACCTGCATTATTATGCATGTATGCATATATTATGTAGATCGTAAGAGCTGGTTGTTAAGCAGTTAAAGTATGTGTTTGATGTTATGTTTCTAATATCCAGCAACATCAACTTAAAAAAACTGCAACACCACCCCCCTATTTGGAGCGTTGTGGTGATCGTAATTTTGCAGTACTCAAAAAAAAGAAAGCAGATACACCTAATAACAGATACCGCCTAACAAGAATCATGCACCAAATAAGAACATGTGCTAACAAAATAGTATGTGTGAAAAATTCGAGGTATGCAGTGCTAGCAGTGGGCTACCATAGCAGCTAAGTGTTATTTGAGGTCATCGTGTTCTTAAGATGGTTTAGAGGTCTTTCTATATATGCTACATATAAAGGAAATCTTTAAGATAGACATGTCATTGGGGTCTTGCCTGAGACAGACAATGTTATAGTTTTTCTCTCCCTCAATGAGTGCTTGTGTGGTAGACTCGCATGTGCACCTATTAATGAGCGTTGGAATCAACATTAGGGATAATGCACCTAACAAGAATTACCTAATATTAATATCCACCTAACAATCAGCTTTTATGGTGTGTGTATATATAGGACTGGAAAATCAAATGATGCAGGAATATACAATCTCTACCAAAAGCACTTATCGGGCGGCATGAAATTGGACATCATTAAAAAAATCATAAGTAGTAAACTAGGCACTCTAAGCAGATTTTTAACCTCCAAGTCCCCAAAATACTTTTAAATTAGGACAACTCAAGTAGAGGTGACATTATGGATAAAAAAATTACACTTAACTAATTTTTAAAGTGTTATTACTATAATGACAATTTTAAGTTGCATTAAACCCAATCTTCTTGAAATATCAACAATAGTAGGAGAGAGAAATAATGTCCCCACAAAATAAGAAACCAGTATATAACTCCATGATACTTTCCCGCCTTCTTTAACATCACTAACAGCAGGAGTGAGCATATCAACCAATTTTGGTATTTTTTAGAAGAACAGTCGTGCCCAACTCAAAATACTGAAAGGCATACTACTATATATCAAAGTTTCATACAAATCATGCACAACATATTGGCATACTCTTCAAGTACTCACATGATTGCTGTCATGCTTGGTTCAAAGGATTTCTATCATTCCTGTGCCACTAGAATATTGCCGTGAGCCTTCTGGTGATACTTCTGCCTTGTATCAAGTTTCTCGATCATATGCTCCAGTGGAGGAAGCCACAGTGGCACTCACAGTAGAGTTTTCTAGAGTTTCCTGCTCATAGTCAACTGCCTTCCTTGGGTGGCAGCTATACAGTCATCAAGAAAAAAGGACTGTACCATTTTGAGTGTTGCACACCAATTCATTCAGCATGCACACAAAGCCCCATCAATAATTATGTAGCTAAGTCCTAGTCCTGGTCTGTAGTTGTATATAAGTTTAACCAGTGTACACACCAGGGCTTGATTTGTGCGCTCGTCCATGTTTGTGGATGGCATGCACTGCTTATTCTGTGGTCAACTTTTGTGGGCACCTAAGAATGAAAGAGGCTAAAACCAACAGCAACAAGAAAAAAACTGAACATTATTAGAGTAGCAATTTCTTGTTAGTTACCAACGCACTTTGGTCTGCTTTAGAATGCAAGGTATCTTCAATCAGACACATCATGTTCATGTGCAGATCATGTGATCTTTTTTGTACACATTGCAATCGATATAAATTACCTTCTATTTCTTCATTTACTCTGAAAGTCCAAAGTGCATTGGTTGAAAAATTGGCTAAAAACTAGTTAGCCTACAATTTACAATTTATGTCATTGGCTGAAATCCACCACTCTAGTTTATTATTAGAAAGGTTGGTATTTAAGATGAGCAATGCAGACAGTTTTCTTTCCTCTAGCTAGCTTCTAATGATCAAACCTACCAAGATTCTCACACTCACACACCCAGGCACACTGCCGTGCTTCTCTTCCTCCCCCCCTCCCCCCACACACTCCATTCTTCTCTCTCACACTCAAGCAGGCGCACAAATCTCATGCTGCACAGAGCGCTATTTGACTATAACCACCTTGCAGTTACTGGGTTCGCCAGGGAAATATATCCAAGATGTGTCATAATCATGTGGTTACATACTTTGGAGCTCCATAGATTCTGATACTTCAGTGTGTGAATTTGATATATAGCTCAAATGATAGAGCTCTCTGCATGCTCTCTTTTGGTGTATATAAAGTTGCATAAGTATAACTACGCTAAAGTTACATGCAGCCAAAGTGGAGGCACCTCAAAATCCGAGTGCCTAAAATGGTTCCAGTTGTGGTTCCTGATTGGAAAGTGCTAGCTTGTTGTGGCTAGAGGAAACCTTACTGTGTAACCCTGGGTGATGATTTAGGTGCTAGCTTGTTATATGTGGCTAGAGGAAGCCTTACTGTGTACCCTGGGTGATGATTTAGGTGCTAAAATGTAACAAACTAGGCAAGGAAACAAAAAAATGGTGGACTACTTTTGACTTATCGTGAATTTCTAAGATTTGAATTCTTGACTTGATTTAGTTAGCATATACAATCTAGCTAGCTCTCTAGCTTGTCTCTATCTAGTTAGTGAGCTACTGCCCCATAAAAAGGAAAGTTTTCTTGAAGGTGCCTCCCAAAAAGAGAGGCAAAGGGAATAACAGCATAAATGTGGCAGGAAAAAATCCAGTTCCTCCAGGAATAGAGGATGGCACCTGCCCTATCTGTCTGGATCACATCAAAGAAGCTATATTCGGTCCCTCACCAGATAGACGAAATAGTGCCCTTCTAGCCCTTCAGGGATTGGTCAACCTCCTATGTGCGGGTGGTGAAGTTATTCCACATCTCTGTGGGGCTTCTCTCCTTGCTAGCAGGAAGAGGGTGGGTGGGCTTAGGCCCATTGCCAGGGGCGTATTTAGGGGGGGTTTCCTGTTGTCCAGAAAAAAACACCCTGAGTACAAGCCACACCCATAAGCCATTTGACAGCTGCAGCTAGCATCAATCCTTGCTAGTCCTACATATAAATTTGTACTATAGTGTACTCTTGTATTGCAAATTGAAGCCCTTAGAGGCTCATAAATTTACATTCTTCTACAAACCATAAAACTTTTAGTACAGTAAGCAGCTGTTTTCTTGTAACTATTTGCTTGGAACTGGAATATTAGAGTTTGTGCTAATCTCTTATAGGATTACCTTAGCCCAGCCCCTATTCCAGGAGGGTGCACTGTATTTGAGATTGTAGTAAAGCTGTGACATGGCCAAGAGGCAAATATCCATTCTGTCATTTGAGGTGTCAGTGTCAAGCAGTGAGTCTGACAGTAGCACTGCTACTGATCCTAAGAAAGTCAGAGTTCAAGATCAAAGGGAAGTACTACTCAGTCTCTCTCTCCTGATGATCTGGGAAATGTGTCAGGTCAAGGGTGTGTATCAGAGGGTGTGTATCAGCTGCTAGGGTGCATGCATGTCCTCCTGGGGCTGACTTAGGAAACTATAAACTTGAGGACATTAGCAATGACCAGAAGCTTTGGCTTCTGAAGAATGCCTTTAGACCAGGGTGTGACTTCAAGTTCCCTGCTAAAATTGAGTACTCAAAGTCTAGATCCTTCCAGAACTGCTGGTTGAAAGAGTACTCTTGGTTGAGCTACTATGTTTCATGCAATGGTGGCTTCTGTGTGAGCTGTTTACTCTTCACCAAGGATCGATCTATTCTTGGACAGCTGGTCACCGTTCCAATGACTAATTTGACTCAAGCAAAGCAAACACTCAAGGAACACAGCTTGCAGAAATCACACAGAGCAGCTATGGATGATACTGTTACATTTACTGGGCAAATGGAAGGAGGCCAGCTTTCCATACAGCAACAGTTACATAGTCAAGTATTTGCTCAAGTTCAGAAGAATTGGGAAGTTCTTAAGGCTATTCTCAGGATGATCATTTTTTGTGATAAGCAAAACATAGCTCTTTGTGGCCACCGCATAGGCTCCAACCATCAAGGATTTGATAGCTATGTCAAGGGTCAAGGATTGCCTAAGTGGAGCCATATTGTTTGTCAAGGAAGTGGTCATATGTGGCCTGATGATTAGATTAAAATCTGCATTTTTGAAGAGCGCCTAGCTCAGCAGACAGCAACTAAATATGGCCTCCAGTTCTAGCTCTTCAAGTGACCAGATAGCTTCTGAATCTATGCATCCTTCTTCGTCTAAAAGGCACAAACGGATGAGTCACTTTGATCCTAAGTTGTTGCATGAATTTCCAGGAATAGGGAAAAGTTCCAAAGGATTGTAGATCTAAGTACAGCAAAGTTGTTGAATTACAAGTATATGTAACCTCGGTATAGGTGATACCTAGGCAAGATGCTCAATATGTTCCTCTGATTTCGGCGTATATAATTGTGGACGACATGATGTAGTCACACATGTACAAGGAAAACGCCATATTGATATGTCTAAGGCCGCATCTTCATCCAGGTCAGTAGCATCTTACTTTAAGCCTCAAACAGCTCAGGCTACTATAGAAGCTGAGTCTCTTTGGTGCAAGTTTGTGGCTGAGCACAATCTTTCTTTTCAAATTAGCGAAAATGCCACGAAATTGTTTAATCGGAACTCAGAAGTTGCAAAAAAGTTTGCTTGTGGCCATACTAAAACTGCAGCAGTCATTAAGGAAGCTTTAGCTCCCCACTATCTTCAAAATACCCTTCACAGCATGTTTAGTTTTTTCTCTGTCATGATGGACGAGTCAAATGATAAGACGGACAAATCCTGTATAATACTTGTTCGTGTGTTCGATTCTAGTGTAGGAGACATTCGCACCAGATTTCTCGACATGCCAGTAGTTAATATAGGCACAGCAATAAACCTCTTTTCTGCTCTTAAGCAGTCACTTGGTAGTCATGGTTTGGACTTCAGCAAATGTTTGTCTTTCATGTCTGACAACACGAACATGATGAATGAGGCACGTTCTGGGGTCCAGAAACTGATAAGGAAGGAGTGCCCTGATGTTTTAGATGTAGGCTGTATTTGTCATCTCGCTGATCTAACTGTAAAAGCTGGTATGCAAGCCCTTCCTGTAGATATTGATCAGCTTTTCGTTGAGGTGTCCTATTACTTCTTTCATAGCAGTAAGAGAAAGCAAGATTTTTGCGATCTTTGGACTTCCTTGTTTACTTCTGAGCCTCAGACGATTCTGAAGCACTGTACAACTCGTTGGTTGAGTCTGTTAAGGTGTGTTGGGCGATATCTTGCTCAGTATGACGGCTTATTGTCCTACTTTCTCTCTTGTAAAGAGGCAGAAAGTGCTAAAGTCAAAAGCATTATAGGGCGACTTCAAAAAACCCTTACAAGACCTATCCTCATTTTCCTTTCTTATATTCTGCCATCTATGGACAGGTTTAATAAGACTTTTCAAAAGTCAACTCAAAATACCACCTGCCAGTTGTACTCGGAAATGAGTCGGCTTGTCCGTCTTTATGCCAGTAACATCTTGAAGCCTGAGGTTATTCTTGCTGCTTCAGCTAATCTTGGTCGTCTCAGCCTAGACAGTATACAGGGCAACTACCTGATGAGAATCTAGGGCTAGGAGACAGTACTTGGGTGTACATCTCTGCACTCGAGGAAGAGCAGGATCTCAAACCAATTTTCAGTGCCATCCGTAGTTTCTATGTGGCGACACTTCAGAAAATGTTGAAGAAGTTCCCCTTTAGTGACACTATACTGAAGGACTTGGGCATCATCAATCCCCTTCAAGTCAGCTCTTACTCATTCAGCACCGTAGCTTCTCTTGCTAAGAGGTTTAAGCAATTAGGTTTAGCTGATTCGAGCTCAGTTGATAGATTGCGGGAAGAGTTCATGGATTTCACTCTTTCACCAGATGATCTCCCTGATCTCTCTCTTGACAGCTTCTATTATAAGTCTGTCACAGGCGAGAAGAAACCTAGAGCTGGAATGAAGTAAGCAAGATCAAGACCCTAGATGGGGAGCAGAGATTTCCTAGCTTGTCTCGGCTGATGACTGGTCTATTGACAATTCCAGTGTCCAATGCTGACTCTGAACGTGGATTTTCGATTCTTCGAAAGATCCACACTGATCAGCGTCCCAGTTTGAAACCTTCCACTATTGCTTCTATTATGAGTGTGAAGTTTAACAGTGAGGAGTGCTGTTACGACACCAAACTTCCTTCTGAGCTACTTTCTAAATGCAAAAAGGCTACTCTTCGGTCATTAAATCAGTATCAATAGCTAGCTACTAGCAATCCCGACACCCCCACCCCCTGACCTGAATCCGAGTTGCTGACTTGATAGATTAATGTTGTTTTGTTTGGTTTAATTGCTTGTCTTGCTCAGTGTTCGAGCGTAAATAAAACTTTCATTCATTCAATACTGTATTGTAAACAATAATTTTGTGGTCAAGTATATATATGGGCGTAGTTGGTGGGTGTGGCTTTAATTGGTGGTGGGTGTAGTTTTGATCAAGGATGACATTTTCAGAAAGTTGGAGCCTATGCCACCGAGAGGCTCTTTGGAGTGATGCAAATCCTGGAAAATGTTTAGCCTTGCTTCAATTTTGTGTTGAAGCAGGTGATGCAGTTCTGACAGACCACTTTGCTTCTGCAGCCAGAAATGCCCAATATCATGCCCCAATCATTCAACATGAACTGATTGCAGCCATTGGTGAATGGATAAGAGAGAAAATTCTACAGGAGGTTAGGCTAGCAAAGTACTTTTCTATGTGTGCTGACGAGGCTGCTGATGCATCTAATAAAGAGAAGCTTCCTCTAGTCCTGCGATATGTTGACTCGGAAAATGTGAGAAGAGTTTGTTGAATTTATTCTTTGCGCAAAGATGGCACCACTGGAGTAGCTGTTTCTAAAACCATCCTAAATGCAATACAAAATTATGCCTTAGACCCAAATAATTTACGTGGGCAGGGCTATGATGGTGCCAGCAACATGGCTGGCAAGTATCATGGGGTTGCTGCTCTAATCGAGAAACAATATCCAAAAGCAGTCTATGTTCACTGTGCGGCTCATACACTGAATCTTTGTGTTGTGGCAGCATGTAACATCCAAGCTATTAGGAACGCTATGCCATTTTCTCCCAAGAAGGAAGCAGAACTAGAAAAACGGATCAGTGAACTTCCACTGGGAACAAGAAACTGGTAAGCCTTTGCAAGACCCTTTAGGTATATAGCTAGAATAGAGGCCTATGAAGTCTTTTCGAAGATGGTACTACCAGCTGTTATTAGTACCTTGGAGACAATCAGTACTGAAGATAGTTGGAACAGAGAGTCTGCTCAGAAAGCTGCATAATTTTTAACAGCTACAACTCAGTTGAGTTTCTTATGGCATTTGATGTGGTGTACCATGGCCTAGGCTACATAAAAGGCTTAACAGTGTCTCTACAGAGCCGTTTGCAAGATATTTGCAATGCTTGTACTGAGGTAAATTTAGTCGAGACTACTTTACATGAAGTTTGTGACAGCACTGATTCTCATCACAAGAAATGGTTTGATTCTGCAGTCACTCTAGGCACAAAAAATCAATGCATCACAGCCATCTCTTCCACGTCGATGTACAAGGCAAACAAGTAGAAGCAATGTACCTGTCGACTCTGGAAGATTATTACAGAAGATCTATTTCTGTTCCATTTCTGGATGAGATGATATCACATATTCACACTAATTTTTCTGAAACACAAAAGAAAGCCATATGAGCTTTAAGCATAGTTCCATCTGTATTCATGGCCAATGCTGTCACTCAGGGTGAGTCTAATTTGATAAAGTAACTTTTGGATTTCTATGAAGATGATATGCCAAGTCCTTCATCTTTTGAACAGGAACTCCATTTGTGGAGATCTAAATGGAGGAGTTTCACATCAGAATTGCCCCAAACTCCATCCCAGGCCTTGAACTGTGCAAATGAGAGTATGTTTCCGAATATTTCTGCTTACTCCGTATTGTTTGTACTCTACCCATAACCAGCTGTGAATGTGAATGTAGTGTCAGTGTACTACTTAGAAGACTCAAAACCTACTTGCATACTACTATGTTTCCCCTCATGCAGCCTCTGCTCTGTCCGAATTGACCCTGAATGCAGCAAAACCTGGTGTTCACTCCAAGACATCGATGTTCCCCTCACACAAAAGGCCCTATCTCGCTCAATAGATCAGGCATCCTACGTTTCTCTCATCGCTCAGGCCCCGGACATGAGATCAAAGGCTTTGGCTCTCTGTTGTGCAACTCCCCATGCAGGTGATTGGCTCAATGTTGTTCCTTCCCAGGCCCTCGGGCTCCATCTCTTCGACGCTGAGTTCCGTCTGTGCATGCAGTATTGGTTAGGAATTCAGATGGTTGAGGATGGAACTCAGTGCTCCATATGCCAGGTTATCACTGACCCTTTTGGTGATCACCAGGTTGGCTGTGGTGGCAACGGTGATAGGATCTTTCGGCATGACCCTCTTAGGGACGCACTATATTCTGCAGCTCAGTCTGCTGCTTTGGCGCCAAAGAGAGAAGTGCCAGCTCTCATTCCAAGATCTGCTAGCTGTCCAGCTGATGTTTTCCTACCAATATGGAAAAGGGGCCAACCAGCTGCCATTGACGTCACAGTTATCTCGCCCCTTCAACAGGCTGCAGCCTGCACCACTCAAGGTCATACACCAGAGCCAGAAAGATGGCTGTTCATTCTGCACCCTGTCACTCAGTGTGGGTCAACTTCATCCCAGTAGCAGTAGAGGCAATGGGAGGTTGGAGTGAGGAGGGGCTGGACACCATCCAGGTAATTGGACGACTCCAAGGGCAGCACTGAGGGATACCTCCAGCGGAGTCTACGTGCCACCTCTTCGAACGTTTGGCCATCTGCCTTTGGAGAGGTAATGCAGTAATGTGGTTGCGTCACCTTCTAACCCTATCTCCTGGGGTGGACGGGTAGGCCTGAACATGGACTATTTCTGTTGTTGTTGGTTCTGTTGTTGTTGTTGTTATACTTCATACTAATGAAAAAGATTCCTATAAAAAAAATTAATTTTAAATGTAACCTGCCTATCTGTCTGAATGTGACATGCCTTATCCGTTTGGATGTCACATGCCCTATCTCTCTGGATGGCACCTGCCCTATCTGTCTGGATGTGACCTGCCCTATCTGTCTAGATGGCACCTGCCCTATCTGTCTGGATGTCACCTGCCCTGTCTGTCTGGATGTCACCTGCCCTATCTGTCTGGATGTGACCGGCCCTATCTGTCTGGACGTCACCTGCCCTATCTGTCTGGATGTCACCTACCCTTTCTGTCTGGACGTCACCTGCCCTGTCTGTCTGGATGTGACCGTCCCTATCTGTCTGGACGTCACCTGCCCTATCTGTCTGGATGTCATCATCGATGCCACTGATAGTAAAGAAGGCCAAGACTCGATCTATTGTAATGCAAAATACACATTGCGGATTCACAGCAGATATGCTGGCCTCTCAGCGGTGATATTTATTCAGTTAACTACTCCATTGAACCCTTTTCATGCACTAACTGCCAACTTAGTAGACATAACCTAGAAATTGCAACCTTAAAGAACGAGATATCGAAGTTCGAATCAGAACTCACCAACTTAACCAAGGCTTATGCGGGAGGAAAACTCAGGTAATCAAAAATCACAATGAAACAGCTGCATTAGATGTAAACTTGACTAGAAAGACTAAGAAGACATATGTAAGTGTAATGAAGCACAACTCAACCTCTAATCTTATCCCTGACCACGACCGGAATTCAACCTGGTGAACGGAATTAAGAAATTCCCTCCAAAGACTATGATGTGCAAATGCCAGACAGAGGATATTGAAAGAGTAGTATCAGTGTTATGCTCAACAAGTGAACATATAATTGAGCACTCTGTTCATGGCTGTTTTAGACCCTATTCTAACTGTCTGCGAAATTTTCTGAAATTATGTCTGCATGCACTCCTCAGCAGACTCTGAGTGGCAAGAAAAATGTTCCTTGGTTGTTACGCGTGTCATTAGGCTAATCAGGAAAAGTACCTCCACTTTGGCTGCATGTAACTTTAGCATAGTTATACTTATGCAGCTTTATATATATATATATATAATATATATAAATATATATATACACCAAAAGAGAGCATGCAGAGAGATGTCATTTGAGCTATTATATCAAATTCATACACTGAAGTATCAGAATCTATGGAGCTCCAAAGTATGTAACCACAAGGTTAGCTGCATTGAGAACTAGACAAACAACATGAGAAGTCCAAGTTTAAGAAACTTAGAAATGAAGTTGTAGGGTTGCTACGTAGTGCTAAGTCAGCCAGGATAAACCAAAAAAAAACAAAAAGAGTTTCTTGAAAACAGTAAAATATCTCAACAAGAAAAAGTCTGCCATCCCAACTCTCCATTGTAAGGATGAAATTGGTGAGTCTGACTTAGACAAGGCCAATATGCTAAATGAATTTTTCTCGCAGTGCTTCAACCAAACTATCCCCTCTATCTCAGTCTGACAATGTTTATGACAGTGAAAATTCTATCTCTTGCACAGACAAGTTCCTGTGTACAGATGAGGAAGTATTTCATATGATAATGTCACTGGACTCCACAAAAGCAAATGGTCTGGATGGAATATCAGCAAAAATGCTAAAGGGAACAGCATATAACATTACCCTATCTCTTACAAATTTTCAACCTTTCCACTTACTCAAGGGTGCTTCCCACTATGTTGGAAAACATCCTCTGTTGTTCCTATCCCCAAATCAAACAAGGGAAATGAGTGCTCCAATTATTGACCCATTTTACTTTTGTCATATATAGCTAGCAAGATGCTCAAGCGCCATATACATCAGTCCATCACTAACCAGTTGGAAGTATTACACCCACTATCTGACAAGCATCCAACACGGAAAATCAACGACTACTGCTTTACTGTCAGTTACACATGATTGGCTTAAGGTATTGGAATATGGTCAGGATGTAGCACCATATATTTTTTTTTAACTAAAGCATCTGACTCTATTTCTCATCAGCTACTCCTGATAAACTGACAAACTGGATAGTCTCACAGTAGCCTGGATAAGAAGTTAATTATGCAACATGTGGTGGTAGGTGGTGTTCATCACAGGATGTCCTTGCACTATCTGGTGTTCAAACAGGGTTTGGTATTGGGTCAATTGCTCTTTAATCTATATTATAGATGATGTAATGGACATTACTTTGTCAGCTGAAAGCACCTTAAATCTCTATGCTGATGACATGCTGCTTTACAAAAATTAAAAAGATAATGACTTCTCAAGTGTACAAATGGACATTAACTACTGGGCCTGTTGTAATAATCTTTCCTTTAACCCAACTAAGTGTAAGACCATGATGATATAAAGGAAAAAGAAACCATTATGGCCTTCCAAACTTGTTTTGCTCTGGACCAAGTTAATTCTTACAAATACCTTGTTGTGTTGCTCTTATTGGAACTATCTTGGTATGCACATAAATTATAGACAGTATTTGTGCTAAAACTAGGAAACTAATTAGCCTATTATAATTATATAGGAGTTTCTATAATCGTATATAGATGCCGCTAGCATGCTAGAGATGTATAATGCCCTAGTACATCTGCATCTTGAATATGCTGCTCCTGTTTGGGACCCATACCATATTGCAGATGTTGTGAAACTTGAGAAAGTCCAAAGTTTTCTCTCAAAATGTGTGGGCCTGCAACTATCAGGACGAAATGGGAAGCCTATCTCTTGAGAAACGCAGAATATTTCTGAAGTTATTTGTGGTATTTAAAATCATGAAAGTCCAGCTGCAAGATGTATTCATTATCAAACTGAACAGGCAGAATAACCCAGGACCGACACCACTGTTGTATCAACCATGACACAGACATTCAAATTTTCTTTTGTACCTGGCTCTGTCACCTTCTCAAGAAGCTCTAGAGACCCACTCACAAAACACTACTTGCACCTTTGTTCTTGTCATCATAACTTATAACTATGGTATATACCTTAACATTATTTGTGACGTCATGAATTTTTATAAAATATAAATGAATAATAAATTAATTAATTAATAGGTGCGCTGGGGGGGGGGAAATCCTTTTAATTTTTCTTCTTCCAGCGTAATAAATATGCTCGTTTTGTAGAGTAGGACTTCCTCTAGCCACAGGTAACAATTTCAACTGCTTAGCACTTTCCACAATCAGGAACCACAACTAAACAGTTCAGGCACTCAAATTTTTAAGTACTCCTGCATGTAACTTTAGCATAGTTATACCTATGTAACTTTTTATACTAAAAAATAGTACACAGAGAGATCTATGATTTGAGCTATATATCTAGTTCATACAGTGAAGTGTGCAGAATCTATGGAGCTCCAAAGTTATAACCACCAAAAAATTAGGTTTGTATTTTACCCCTGCCCCCCCCCCCCCCCCCCACCCCATCACATGAACAAGTCCACTTTAAAAAATATATATAAAAATTTCTCTGCCCCACATTCTAGTGTTTCTACATCTCTATCAATGACAGTCAAAGACTAGATGTGGAATGTGTTACTTAAACAGTGAGAGAGGTGATTTCACTTCACATTCCAACCTGCAGTTCCAAAAGATAAACATGTATGGCCAAATAAACTACCACCAGAAAGCTACTGCACTGGCTACATTTTGGTATATAAATCGGGACCGTAGCATGAATGTGTGCAAAGGTATAGTACTTCTCGTTTTTAGATAGTGTCTGCCCTAATAAACTACTTACCCTTTCACCGGATAACTAAATTATTCCACATTCAAATGTGCAAGGAGAGTGTATCCATTCCATGGTCCGGAAAAACCTTTCAGCCCAGTTTGGACCCAAAAGAAATGCTGTCCAGTATATAAACTATCAAACTGGCAAACACTGATACAGCACATTGTTTCGAGACATCTAAGGAGGTGCTATTGATAGCTAAGTCAGCGGCTGGCATGGGATTATAACAAGGTATTTCCAAAAAATATCTGGATTTCTATATCAATGTGTGTATATCTACAGTGAAGGTGTATCTACAGCGAAGGTGTATCTGCAGTGAAGGTGCATCTGCAGTCAAGGTGTATCTACAGTGAAGGTGTATCTGCAGTGAAGGTGTATCTACAGTGAAGGTGCATCTGCAGTAGTGAAGGTGTATCTGCAGTGAAGGTGTATCTACAGTGAAGCAGTGAAGGTATATCTAGTGAAGGTGCATCTGCAGTGAAGGTATATCTACAGTGAAGGTGTATCTGCAGTGAAGGACTCCGCTGGAGTATCTACAGTCAAGGTGTAATCTACAGTGAAGGTGTATCTACAGTGGTATCTACAGTGAAGGAGTATCTACAGTGAAGGTGTATCTGCAGTGAAGATGTATCTACAGTGAAGGCGTATCTGTAGTGAAGGTGTATCTGCAGTGAAGGTGTATCTACAGTGAAGGTGTATCTACAGTGAAGGTGTATCTGCAGTGAAGGTGTATCTACAGTGAAGGTGTATCTACAGTGAAGGCGTACCTACAGTGAAGGTGTATCTGCAGTGAAGGTGTATCTGCAGTGAAGGTGTATCTGCAGTGAAGGTGTATCTGCAGTGAAGGTGTATCTACAGTGAAGGTGTATCTGCAGTGTAGTGAAGGTGTATCTACAGTGAAGGTGTATCTGCAGTGAAGGTGTATCTACAGTGAAGCCTAAGTCCATTCTCCACAGAGAACCACCTTGACCTCCTTCCATTCAATATCACCGTCGTCTCCACCCCACTATACAATTCTACACATATCCTCACAAGTTTCTCCTCTACTCCATACTGCCTCAACTTGTGCCACAGTCCCTCCCTCCACACACTGTCATATGCCTTGCTTATCCAGGAAAGCCAGATATGAATTTTTATTCTCGCTCTTCTTCACAAAATCCTCTTAACACCAACCACTGGTCCGAACATCTCCACTCCTAAATCCTCCTTGTGCTTCTGTCAAAATCCTATCCTCAGCAAACTCTCCCAACCTCCTCGCCAACACTTGCAAATACCTTCACCACACTACAAAATAATGCAATTCCCCTACTTCGACCTCGTCGCCATCCTTGTGGAGAGGTATTAGCAAACTCCTCTTCCAATCCACTGGGCAGCGCTCACTCCTCATCACCACATTCCATCACCTGCACCATCACCTCCACCAACCTACCTCCATATCAGCATCTCATTCAACATTCCATCAGGGCCTGGAGCCTTTCCTCTCTTCAAACACTTCATTACCTCTACTACTTCTTCCAACTTACTTCTTCACACATACCCAACTCATGCCCACTCATATATACTATCTCTAATTCTGGGGCTGTGGCATCCTCTTTTTTCCTCCCCAGCTCTTCCCAGTATTTTGCCATAACCTCCAACACCTCATCTTCCTCCTCCACCATCCTGCCCTCATCATCTTTCACTCCTTTTATCTTCTCTCCTTCCTCTTTGCTCTTAAATCATTCCAAAACAGCTTACAACTAGTCCTTCCCTGCTCTCTATAGTTCTCTTCCTAAACTCCTTCTCTTTCCTAATAGTCTTTTTCACGTCCTTTCTTGCTTCTCTACAGTCAACCCATTGCCTCTCTCTTCCTTTCCCCTCTTACATTTCTCCTTCCTAACACCAATTAACCTCTCCGCATCCTCTGACCACCATCCTCTGACCTGTCTGTAATCTTCTTCCTTCCAATTCCTTTCTGCGCTGCAGCCAAAACTTTCTCCTTCCACCTACCCCACACCTCTTCAACTATGTTTCCACCCAACTCTTGTTCAAACTCTCTCACCTCCTCTTCCCAACCCATTGAACATTTCCTCCACTGCCTCCTGATACTCCTCCCAGTCTAGCCTATTGTAAGCTCTCCATTTATGTTGCTCTCTTCTCACTTGTACCTCTCTCCTACCCCACATAATTTCTTCCCAAATAATGTTATGGTCCGACACCACATCCAGCTTGCCTGAGTCCTCAACTACTATCCTAGCTACATCCACGTCCTCACTAAACAACATATAGTCTATGACCGACTTTCTCTCCTCACATTCCCATGTCTACCTACCCTCACAGCACTTCAACTCATTCCCTACAACACCTCCAACTCTAACCAACTCCAACAACCTCCTTCCATTACTGTTTGGGTTGTCCTCCACTCCTAATCCAATCTTTGCATTGAAGTCACCTATCTTAACGACATCAAAATCTTTCTCTACTTCACCATATCCTCCTGCAATACATCAAACGTCTCTCTCACTCTCACTCCATCTGTTCGCACATACTACCCCTATTATAGTTTTCCTTCTCCCCTCTCCACTCAATTCCACCAATAGACCTTTTCTTGACTTCCTCACCCTAGAATCTAAACTCTCATGCACCAGAACTTCCACACCTCCACTCGCCCGCCTGCCACCCTCTCTATTCCTGCCGTACCACTCATATCCTGCCACGCTCACCTTGTCCTCCTTCTCCAAAAACGTCTCCGCTAATCCCAGCACATCAAACTTCTTCCATTCCCAACACTATCTTCAAATCCATCTCACTTGACTACCATTCTCTACAATTAACAAACGCCACACTCAGCCACCCAGTTTCCCTATCTTTGGTCCCACTCGCACTCCCCACAACAACCTTTTTGCACTCACAACTGAGATTTGTCCTTCATGTTCGTGATCTTTGACATATTCTCTTTGGTCAACAGGTGCTCCTTCCCTGATGGATGAATCCCCTCCCAGTGCTCCCCCACCTGATGGTCCCTGCCTCTCTCCAACACCCTCTGTGTTGTCCGCTGGAGTCTCTCTCCCCAGTAGCCACATGTACCAAGCTGCGGTGAACATGTCATTCCAATTGACTCTTCCTCATGGCCTCCATCCACACTCCCCACAACCCTTTTTCATACCGACTTCTTTCCCCGCATGCCTTCTCCTGCTGTTTTACCTGCTGGAGACCCTTCACTTGCCGCTGCCGATTCACCCCCTACTCCATTTCCCCCCAGACCCTCTTTCCTCCTCTTGCATCTTCCTCTCTTTCTCATGAGGATTGGCCTCCCTACCGGATTGCTCAAGACATCCTGAAAATTTTCTTCTTCCCTCTTCCTAATATCCTCATATATATTGCCTACATCCTTCACCAACTTTGCTTGTCATATGTCCTTTACCACCTTCTCTGTTTTATCTTCCTTACCCTCTGGTTCAATTTCCTCTACAACCCCCAACTCATTTAGCCCCCAAAACTTCAATCCTTCTCTGCTGATATTCCACTTGTTTCTCCAACTCTTCCACCCTTAGCAATATATTCATGAGTACACCTCCCACTTCATGGCTTTCCATTATTAATCCCAACACCAGTGTCAGGGAAGTTGCTAGCACCACTCCCTGACAGGATGGAGCCACTCTCTCCCACAGGATATCTTCCCATGTCTGAAGACCACAAAAGAATAACACACACTACAAATGGATAACACAGACCACAGATGAATAAACAGAAAAAAGAATATTAAGAACCAGCTGTAGTTTACAAATAGAACGTTATACAGTAATATAATTGGCCAATAGTAGGATATATAAGGACTGACCAGCTAGTAGGAGGTAGAATATGGAGTGATATATCTTTGGCTAGATGCTGATGAACGATTTTTAAGCATTGAACTATCTACCTGGAATAGGTTAGGGTAGCCAAAAAGGAGTGATATCGTCATGGAGCTCTGGTTAGAGAGCTGAGACACGTATCACTGGATATTGGTCTAAGTGGAGTGCTGACTGGGGTAAGTCAGATTTGGAACACTCAGGCATCATGGGTCAATTACCACAAGGTAGCTATTGCTCGGACTACGGTGTATTCTTACTTATTATTTCTTCTTCTTGCGGAAGGAAGGTTGTAGGAGAGGGTAATTTTCCCGACAGTGGTGGCAGCGGTGGGATGTTTAAGATATAAGATCCCGGACAAGCTTTAACTAGTTGCAGAGGCTAGCTGAGAAGGGGACAATCTGGGCATGGCCCTGAAAACCCACCCATTAGGAAGAGGTTCTTTGTGGTTTGGGTTTCTCTCTCTCTCTCTCTCTGAACCCCTCCATGGCTGAGGATAGAGAGAAGAGAGCTCCAAGGGAATCTCAAGGCTCTGTGGGAACACCCCTGAGGCCACCATGCTGGTGGACCCAAGGGACCGATTTCTGCAACAATGGATCCAAATCAATCAAATGTGGATTGAACGAGAGGCACAAAAATGGGAAGAGGCCCAGGCCAGGCAAGAGGAGAGAGAGGCTCGAGAGGAGCAGAGGCAGAAGGAAGCCAGGAGAGAGCAGGAGGAAAGAAACGAGAGGCTGGCCGCAGCACAGACTGAGCAACAAGAGAGGATATTGCCACTGCTGGCTCAGATACATCCACCTCCCCCCGTGGCTCCCCCAACCCACTCAATGCCTAGGCTCTCCGTTCCTAAGTTTGTAGAAGGAACGGATGACATGTGCATTCCTTAAGGCTTTCGAGGCAGCAGCAACAGTTGGTTGTTGGCCAGAGAATTAATGGGAAGTACTGCTCAGAACTTCTCTCTGTGGGGCACGCCTGGCTGCTGTATCGGCCCTGCCAGCCAATCAGAAAGGTAACTACCCCTCGTTAAAAGCTGAGTTACTCAGGGAATACAGTGAGACCTTCCAACGCAGAGTTTTCGAGACCCCTTTCTCCTCCTCAAACCCTGACTCCTGGTTGGCAAAACATCGGCAGAGCATCATCAGTAGTTGGCTTCTTCATCTAAGGAACCAGAAGACACACTACTGATGGAAGTTATGCTTGCTCGCCTTCTACGCTGGCTTGAAGCCAGGATGAGGACATTAACCCTCAACCTATGAAGATCTATCGGAGGCTATTATTCGACACCTTGCCAATCAGCCAGAGCACAAGACTAGGGAGTCGAGACCATCAAGCAGACCACCAATCCGAGAGAGAAACCTCCACCCTGAAACTCCGGCCAGGCCCCTTTCTAATCGTGTCGTGCCCTGACGTATTGATGAGAGGTTCACTCCCTGAGGAACCCCTACCGAATGAGACATGTCTGGACCACCCCCAACACCACTAGGAGAAATTAGGTGTTTCCAGTGTAACCGGTTGGGTCACATAAGGAGGAACTGCCGGGTGAAAATTGAGAGGGCCCAGTTCTGGATAAATTGCAGGTCATGCCCCCAACCAATCCTTGGATCAGGAGGGAAGCTGAATGGAAAGGAAGCAACCATCTGGCTAGACACTGGTTGCATCACATCTCTCGTGCACCCAAGGTATATCAGCAGAGCCCAATGATTCGGGTGGGGTATACCCCCACCACAAGGGTAACATTGGAAGTGGGTGAGATGAAGCAAATACTAACTGTGGGAGTCTCCCCACACATAACAGTCGATATGTTGGTGGGCAGAGATGTGCCCCACCTGGCCAAGTGGGTGGCCAAGAGCTCGGGCGAATGAGAAGAAGAAGAGGTGACTCCCGAGGGCCCCAGAAGTGGCATGCGTAGCCACATGAGCCTAGACGAGGAAACAGGCTAGAAACAATCAATGAGACCAGGTGTAACAACACACTCATCAAGTGGAGCTCTCCAGCCCTGATCTGGACCAACCATCAACACCCACAGTAGGAAGAGGAGGACCACTCTTTACATTTGCATTTGTGATAACTTGTTCAGGAAAGGATAGTCTGCCCCCAAAGAAGGAACCGAAAAGCCAACACCATGGTGGCCTGAGAGGGTGAGTCCCGAAAAACTCAGGGCGGTGCAACTCCTCGATCCAATCTTGGAAAAGGCAAGACAACAAGCAGACAACCAAATTGAAGGATACATCTGGGAGAATGAGCTACTCATGAGGCAGTCGTTGGCCGAAGGAGGGAAGAAACTGATCTTAGTGCCATGGGAGAAAAGGAATGAAATCCTCCACCTAGCTCACAGCTCACCGGTAGCTGGCCATTACACACAAGCAAGGACCATAGCCATTGTACGTTGGTCTATGGACTGGCCAGGGCTACATAAGGATATCAGCATATCCTGTCCTCAATGTCAGAGAGCTAAACCAGCCACAACCCAGTATGCCCTTCTATATTCCTTACCCGTGATCAAGACACCTTTCAGGCTAGCTATGGACATATTTGGGCCATTTAACCGAACAAAGAAGGGTAACCGGTACATACTTGTGGCTGTGCCGCCACAAAGTAGCCAGAAGCATTTGCCATCCCCAATACCACCTCAGACACAATAGTCAGTTGCCTATTAGACCTTACGGCTCACCTTGGGACACCTGATGAAATACTCTCAGACAATGAGGCTAACTTTGTGTCGAAAGTCATGAAACAATTTTGTTCCTGGCATTAAGCAAATAAGGACCTACCCATACCATCCTCAAATGGATGGTATGGTGGAGAGATTTAACCACACACTTAAGCAACTGTTAACACAGAAGAGGACTAATGAACGGAAGTGGGACGACTACCTCCCCTTCATTTTGTGGTCTTACGGAGGCTCGAAACATAGCACAACTGGGGTTTTGCCTTATGAATTGCCACATGGCAAGGCAATGAAAACACTGATTAATGAGTTGGCCAAATACTGGCAGGGGAAAAGGGGAGAGGAGGAAGTCGAGGTTGTGGAGTATATGAGAACCCTAAGAGAGAAACTAAGCACTGTAAGGGAAGTGGCCTCAATGAACAAACAGAAGGCCAACATTGACCATAAGAAATAGTATGACCGAAAGCCCAAGGCTAGAGCATTTGAGATTAGAGATCAAGTTTGGGTATTTTGCCCCAAGAAAATGCTTAGTGAGTGGCGTGGGCCAATGACTGTTGTGGCGATAATTACTGATGCTACTTATAAGGTTGATGCAGGTCAGGGTCCGAAGCGCCTCTGGGTCTACCACATTAATGGGATGAAGGCATGGCATTCCTGCATTACCTCGGTGTTGGTGGCCATGGGGTGCACCATCCCTCCGGATCCTGTACCGGGAGAAAGATCGGAAGCTACACTCACACCGCAGCAGGAAATCGAGCTGGAAAAACTAACAAGGGAATTCAGTGACATCATCAGTGAGATACCTGGGCGAACCACTGCAGTGGAACACGTCATCAACACAGGCGATGCCTCTCCAATTAGACTTGCACCTTACAGACTCCGTTATAGCTCCAACACGTTTCTAAGGAAAGAAATAAGAACTCTACTCAACCAGGGAATTATTGTAACCTCGAAGAGCCCCTGGGCAGCACCTGTGGTATTAGTACCAAAAGCGGATAGATCAAAATGACTCTGTGTCGATTAGCGCAAGTTAAACATGGTGACACAATCTGATCCCTATCCTATCCCCAGGATCGAGGAAATGATCGATAACATTGGGGAGTCGAGGTGGATCATAGCCATCAACCTGACCAAGTGTTACTGGCAGGTCCCCATGGAAGTGAACGAGTCAGGCAAAAACTGCTTTCGTCACTCCATGGGGTAAATATGAATTTACCACCATGCCCTTTGGTCTGGTCGCAGCCCCCTCGACTTTCCAACACCTCATGGATACCATCTTCGACGATACTACTCACAATGTGGCCCCCTACCTTGATGATGTAATAATACACAGTTCAATGTGGAAACAGCATCTCACACATCTTCGAGATGTTTTTGAAAGACTGAAAAAAGCTGGACTAAGAATTAACAGAAAAAAAGTGCAAGTTCGCTTGCAATGAATGCACCTACCTTGGTCATCGGGTAGGACACGGAAAGGTGAAACCGATTTATGCTGGAAGCTATCAAGGCATTCCCCATACCCCGAACGAAAAAAGTCGTGAGGTCATTTCTAGGTATGTGCGGCTATTACCGAAAGTGTATTCCTGACTTTGCTACACCGTTGTCAGATGCAACCAAGAAGGACTGCCCAAATAAGATCCGATGGTCATCAGTTCAACAAGAACGATCTGACACCCTGAAATACTGACTTGTCAACTACCCGGTCCTCTACATGCCACAATGGGGTCGCGAGTTCATATTAAAAACAGATGCCTCAAGTATGTGGATCGGGTATGTGCTGTCACAACTCGGTAGTGATGGAGAAGAACATCCTCTGGCATATGGGTCACGTAAGCTACTATGTCGCGAAGTCAATTACTCGTCCATCGAACGTGAGGGCCTAGCCATTGTTGAGGGGATAAAGCATTTCAGGATTTACCTCGAGGGAAATCACTTCACGATTCGAACGGATCATAACACCCTACACACCTGTCCAGCCTAAGAGACACTCATCTGCTAGATGGCTGCTCCACCTTCAGTCATACCTGTACAAGATAGCTTACAGGCCTGGCTGTAAGAACGCCAACAGTGACGGGCTCAGCAGAGAGCATAGCTCTCGTCTATAGGAAGGAGAGGTGTCAGGAAGTTGCCAGCACCACTCCCTGACAGGCTGGAGCCACTCTCTCCCACCCATGTCTGAAGACCACAAAAGAATAACACAGTCTACAAATGGATAACACAGACCACAGATGAATAAACACAGAAAAGAAGAACCAGCTGTAGTTTACAAAGAGAATGTTCTTCAGCAATATGATTGGCCAATACTGTCATGTGTTATTGTGTAGGATATATAAGGACTGACCAGCTAGCAGGAGGTAGAATACGGAGTGTTATGTCTTTGGCTAGATGCTGATGAACGATTTTTAAGCATTGAACTGTAAGGTAGCCGAAAAGGGGTGATATCATCGTGGAGCTCTGGTTAGAGAGCTGAGACACACATCACCGGATATTGGTCTAAGTGGAGTGTTGACTGGGGTAAGTCAGACTCGGAACACTTAGGCATCGTGGGTCAATTACCCCAAGGTAGCTAACGCTTGGAATACGTGGTATTCTTACTTATTATTTCTTCTTCTTGAGGAAGGAAGGTTGTAGGAGAGGGTAATTTTCCCGACAGTGGTGGCAGCAGAGGGACGTTCGAGATGGACCAGCTTTAACTAGTTGCAGAGTTATCGAGTAGCTAGCTGAAGGGGTACGGCCCTGAGGTTTGAAAACCCACCCTTCATTAGTTAGGAAGAGGTTCTTTGTGGGTTGGTTTTATTATATATTTTTTTAGAGAGCTCAACTCTCTGAACCCCTTCATGGCTGAGAATAGAGAGAGGAGAGCTCCAAGGGCATCCCGAAGGGTCCGTGGGAACACCCCTGAGGCCACCGTGCTGGTGGACCCAATGGACCGATTTCTGCAACAATGGATCCAAATCGATTAAATGTGGATCGAATGAGAGGCGCAGAAATTGGAGGAGGCCCAGGCTAGGCAAGAGGAGAGAGTGGCTCGAGAGGAGCAGAGGCAGGAGGAAGCCAGGAGAGAGCAGGAGGAAAGGAATGAGAGGCTGGCTGCAGCACAGACTGAGCAACAAGAGAGGAAGTTGTAGTTGCTGGTTCAGATATGCCCACCTCCACCCATGGCTCCCCTAACCCACTCAATGCCTACGCTCTCCGTTCCTAAGTTCGTAGAAGGAACGGATGACATGTAGGCCTTTCTTGAGTCTTTTGAGGCAACAGCTGTTGGCCAGAGAATCAATGGGGAGTAATGCTTAGAAATTCTCTCTCTGGGGCAGGCCTGACCGCAGTATCAGCTATGCCAGCCAATCAGCAAGGTGACAACCCCTCGGTAAAAGCTGAGTTACTCAGGAAATACAAGGTAACCTGCGAGACCTACCGATGCAGAGTTTTCGAGACCCCTTTCTACTCCTCAAACCCTGACTCCTGGCTGGCGAAGTATCGGCAGACATCCATCAGTAGTTGGCTTCTTCCTCTAAGGAACCAGAAGACACACTACTGATGGAAGTGATGCTTGCTCGCCTTCTATGCTGGCTTGAAGCCAGGATGAGGACATTAACCCTCAACCTATGAAGATCTATTGGAGGCTATTATTCGACACCTTGCCAATCAGCCAGAGCACGAGACTAGGGAGTCGAGACCATCAAGCAGACCACCAATCCGAGAGAGAAACCTCCGCCATGAAACTCCGGCCAGGCCCCTTTCCAATCGTGTCGTGCCCTGATGTATTGATGAGAGGTTCCCTCCCTGAGGAACCCCTACCGAATGAGACATGTCTGGCCCACCCCCAACACCACTAGGAGAAATTAGGTGTTTCCAGTGTAACCGGTTGGGTCACATAAGGAGGAACTGCCGGGTGAAAATTGAGAGGGCCCAGTTCTTGGATAAATTGCAGGTCATGCCCCCAACCAATCCTTGGATCAGGATCGGGAAGCTGAATCGAAAGGAAGCAACCATCTGGCTAGACACTGGTGGCATCACATCTCTCGTGCACCCAAGGTATATCGGGTGGGGGATACCCCCACCACAAGGGTAACATTGGAAGTGGGTGAGACGAAGCAAATACTAACTGTGGGAGTCTCCCCACACGTAACATTCGATATGTTGGTGGGCAAAGATGTACCCCACCTGGCCAAGTGGGTGGCCAAGAGCACGGGTGAACGAGAAGAAGATAAGGTGACTCCTGAGGGCTCTCCAGGAGTGGCATGCATAGCCACCAGAGCCCAGATGAGGAAATAGGCTCGAAACGATCAATGAGACCAGAAGCAACAACACACTGATCAAGTGGAGTTCTCCAGCCCCGATTTGGACCAACCATCAACCACCCACTGGCAGGCTACCAGAGGAAGGGCGGGACAGGCCACTGCCACTCACCCCTCTGGAGCAGCCACCAACACCGGTGGGCAGGCTAATGAGACCCATGGCAGAACCACCACAACAACTACAGCCAGGAAGAGGACGACGACGACCCTTTCCATTTGCATTCGATGATGACATGTTCGGGAAAGGACAGTCTGCCCCCGAAAAAGGAACCGAAAAGCCATCACCGTGGTGGCCTGAGAGGGTGAGTCCCAAAGAACTCAGGGTGATACAACTCCTCGATCCAATCTTGGAAAAGGCAAGACAACGAGCAGACAACCAAAACGAAGGATACATCTGGAAGATTGGGATACTCATGAGGTAGCCGTTGGCCGAAGGAGGGAAGAAACTGATCCTAGTGCCATGGGAGAACAGGAGTGAAATCCTCCACCTAGCTCACAGCTCACCGGTAGCTGGCCATTACGGACAAGCAAGAACCATAGCCATTGTACGTTGGTCTATTGACTGGCCAGGGCTACATGAGGATATCAGTAAGATATGCATGTCCTGTCCTCAATGTCAGAGAGCTAAACCAGCCACAACCCAGTATGCCCCCCTACATTCCTTACCCATGATCAAGACGCCTTTTAGGCTAGCTATGGACATATTTGGGCCATTTAACCAAAGAAAGAAGGGTAACCGGTACATACTTGTGATTATTGACTGTGCCACAAAGTGGCCAGAAGCATTTGCCATCCCCAATACCACCTCAGACACAATAGTCAGTTGCTTACGGCTCACCTTGGGACACCTGATGAAATACTCTCAGACAATGGGGCTAACTTTGTGTCGAAAGTCATGAAACAATTTTGTTCCATGACTGGCATCAAACAAATAAAGTCCTCCCTATACCATCCTTAACCACACCCTTAAGCAACTGTCAAGGAAGTTAACGCAGAAGAGGCCTAATGAATGGGAGTGGGGGACGACTACCTCCCCTTCATTTTGTGGTCTTACTGAGGCTCGAAACATAGCACCACTGGGGTTTTGCCTTATGAATTGCTATATGGCAAGGCAATGAATGAGTTGGCCAAGACTGGCAGGGAAAGAGGGGAGAGGAGGAAGTCGAGGTTGTGGAGTATATTATGAGAACCCTAAGAGAGGAACTAAGCACTATAAGGGAAGTGGCCTCAATGAACAAACAGAGAGCCAAGATTCAACATAAGAAATACTATGACTGAAAGGCCAAGGCTAGGACATTTGAGATTGGAGATCAAGTTTGGGTATTTCGCCACAAAAAAATCAATAAGTTGCTTATTGTGGCCAAAATTAATGTAGGTTGATGCAGGTCAGGGTCCGAAGCACCTCCGGGTCTACAACATCAATGGGATGAAGGCATGGTATTCTCCCTTTCCCTCGGTGTTGGTGGCCACGGAGTGCACCACCCCTTAGGATCCTGTGCCGGGAAAAAGATCGGAAGCTACACTCACACTGCAGCAAGAAATCGAGCTGGAAAACACAAGGGAATTCAGTGACATCATCAGTGAGATACCTGCGTGAACCACCGCAGTGGAACACGTCATCAACACAGGTGATGCCTGACTCGCACTTTACAGACTCCCTCATAGCTCCCACGAGTTTCTAAGGAAAGAAATAAGAACTCTACTCAACCAGGGCATTATTGTACTCTCGAAGAACCCCTGGGCGGCACCTGTGTCCAAAAGCGGATGGATCAAAATGACTATGTGTCGATTATTGCAAGTTAAACATGGTGACACAATCTGATCTCTATCCTATTCCCAGGATCGAGGAAATGATCGATAACATTGGGGAGTCGAGGTGGATCACAGCCATCAACCTGACTAAGGGTTACTGGCAGGTCCCCATGGAAGTGTTAGTGACGAGTCAGTCAAAGACCGCTTTCGTCACTCCATGGGGTAAATATGAATTTACCACCATACCCTTTGGTCCGGTCGCGGCCCACACAACTTTCCAGCGCCTCATGGATACCATCTTCGATGATACTACTCACTATGCGGACCCCTACCTCGATGATGTAATAATACACAGTTCGATGTGGAAACAGCACCTCACACATCTTCGAGATGACTTTGTGAAAGACTGAGAAAGAAAACCTGGACTAAGAATTAACAGAACGAAGTGCAAGTTCGCATGCAATGAATGCACCTACCTTGGTCATTGGGTAGGACACGGAAAGGTGAAACTGATTGATGCTAAAGTGGCAGCTATCAAGGCATTCCTCGTACCCGAACGAAGAAAGACGTGAGGTTATTTCTAGGAATGTGCTGATATTACCGTAAGTTAATTCCTGACTTTGCCACAATAGCTACACCGTTGTCAGATGCTACCAAGAAGGACCGCCCAAATAATAAGATCTGGTGGTCGTAAGTTCAACAAGAACCATCTGACACCCTGAAAGACCGACTTGTCAACTACCCGGTCCTCTACATGCCACAATGGGGTTGCGAGTTCATATTAAAAACAGACGCCTCAAGTACGGGGATCAGGTATGTGCTATCACAACTCGATAGTGATGGAGAAGAACATCCTCTGGCATATGGGTCGCGTCAGCTACTACATCGCGAAGTCAATTACTCGTCCATCGAATGCGAGGGCCTAGCCATTGTTGAGGGGGTAAAGTAAAGCATTTCAGGATTTACCTCGAGGGAAATCACTTCACGATTCAAACGGATCATAACCCCCTCACACACCTGTCCCGCCTAGGAGACACTCGTGGTGGTAGAATTGCTAGATGGCTGTTCCACCTTCAGCCATACCAGTACAAGATGGCTTACAGGCCTGGCCAGCAACACTCCTGGAGCCACTCTCCCCCACAGGAAGTCTTCCCATGTCTGAAGACCACAAAAGAATAACACAGACTACAAAATGGATAACACAGACCACAGATGAATAAACACAGAAAAGAATATTAAGAACCAGCTGTAGTTTACAAATAGAATGTTCTTTAGTAATACGATTGGGCAATACTGTCATGTGATATTGTGTAGGATATATAAGGACTGACCAGCTAGCAGGAGGTAGAATACGGAGTGTTATGTCTTTGGCTAGATGCCGATGAATGATTTTTAAGCATTGAACTATACCTCGAATAGGTTAGGGTAGCCAAAAAGGGTTGATATCGTTGTGGAGCTCTGGTTAGAGAGCTGAGAGACACACATCACCGGATATTGGTCTAAGTGGAGTGCTGACTGGGGTAAGTCAGACTCGGAACACTTAGGCGTCTTGGATCAATTACCCCAAGGTAGCTATCGCTCGGACTACGGTGTATTCTTACTTATAATTTCTTCTTCTTGAGGAAGGAAGGTTGTAGGAGAGGGTAATTTTCCCGACAACCAGTATTCTCCCTATGTTCCAATTGCTTTAGCATCTCATCAGCAGCTGTATTGTGTTAGTTGTATTAGTGTCTATAAATCCTGCGCCATCCCTTTCTGCCCGATACTGTACTTTTATGTTAGTTAACAGTACTTCCTTCTTAAAAACAACCTCGTCCTCAAAAAAACCTTACTACCTTTTTCCATTGTTCTGTCTCGTGCTGCCTTCAAATCAACATTCATCCCAACCAGTGTTCCTTCCCTCTTTTCCAAGACTTCAGCTACTTCTGCCTAACAAACAATTTCCACTCTGGAAACAACAACTACAAATCCAACTTTCCTCACCCAACCTCTTAATCTCTTCCTCAGCTATCCCAATGCAACTTTGATGATACCATTCCCCAGAAGAACCTTCACATCCAATCCATCTTGAACTTACCTCAGGTTTTTTTTGTCCTTAAGACACACACCGCACTTCTCTTCCACCTCGTGTAATTTGTTGTTCACTGGTTAAAAATCCAGCTTCAAGCTTTCTCTCGTCTCATACATGTGCCTCCCATCTCTTCTGAAAGTGTTAAATGTTACGACTACAAAGATTAGTAACATGGTTATTGCTGATGAAGGTTAGAGCATCTAAACATTGAGAATATATTTCAATGGTGGATAGCTAGCTACTGGTATATAACAAGCTCATGCAAGTCATATCTCAATGAAAGCTAGAGCATCTAGTCAAAACATTGAGTAAGTAAATTTCAAGTTGACTATTGAGAAGGTTATTGTAATGATTATTGAAGCCATTGTGTTTACATTTCTCACATACACACACTCTCCCTCTCTCACACACAATATCCCTCTCTCACACACACACACACTCTCTCTCTCTCACACACACTCTCTCACACACACACACTCTCTCTCTCACACACACTCTCTCTCTCACACACACTCTCTCTCACACACTCTCTCTCTCACACACACTCTCTCTCTCACACACTCTCTCACACACACACACACTCTCTCTCTCACACACACTCTCTCTCTCACACACACTCTCTCTCACACACACTCTCTCTCTCACACACACTCTCTCTCTCACACACACTCTCTCTCTCACACACACTCTCTCACACACACACACACACTCTCCCTCTCTCACACACTCTCTCTCACACACACTCTCTCTCATACACACACTCTCCCTCTCTCACCACACTCTCCCTCTCTCACACACACTCTCTCTCACACACACACACTCCCTCTCTCACACACACTCTCTCTCTCACACACACTCTCCTCTCTCACACATACTCTCCCTCACACACACACATACACTCTCCCTCTCTCATACACACACACAATTCTCCACCTCTTCTGCCAGTGCAGAGCAGTCATCATCATGATAAAGCCAAACTGAGTATTCATAGCAAATTACTGGGTCAGCACAAGACCTACGTACCTGTAACTTTTGGGACGGATTCCCTGTGAAATGAAAATATTACCACAATCTAATATTGCATATTCATAGTTATGCTGTCCAGAATAAACCCACTGACTATTGAGCTTCTTTATAAACATAGTTATCTTTGCTACATGGCAGCGCTCACTACCGGTGAAGCCAGTTTTCTTTCTCTACATTCTCTTCACGATGACCAGCATTGTTCATTTTTATGTTAATACACGCCAGGCGAAGAAATAATCAAGTTTTCTGTTCTACTCCCCATGAGGGGGTTCGCTTCTCTCGGCAATAATGTGAGCATCGTAAACTGGCAAAGGTTGTCATAGGGAGAAAGTGAATGGCCGGCCGGTAGGATGGGGCCTGCTGCATTGTTTATTCCTCACCAGATTAGCAGAACAAGAACCCCCCCACCCCACCGACGTTGCAAGTGGCCCTCATTAAAAAATGTGTTGCTCAGGCAGGTGAGAATGGACTACATACCTGACAGAAAAGTATGATAGTTACTTGTTCATCAACATGCTCCAGCTTTTTCCTTTTCTTCGCTCGCCACTCAATGTCTAATGTTCGCCACTCAATGTCTAATGCTCGCCACTCAATGTCTAATGTTTGCCACTCAATGTCTAATGTTCGCCACTCAATGTCTAATGTTCGCCACTCAATGTCTAATGTTCGCCACTCAATGTCTAATGTTCGCCACTCAATGTCTAATGTTTGCCACTCAATGTCTAATGTTCGCCACTCAATGTCTAATGTTCGCCACTCAATGTCTAATGCTCGCCACTCAATGTCTAATGTTCGCCACTCAATGTCTAATGTTCGCCACTCAATGTCTAATGTTTGCCACTCAATGTCTAATGTTCGCCACTCAATGTCTAATGTTCGCCACTCAATGTCTAATGCTCGCCACTCAATGTAATGTTCGCCATTCAATGTCTAATATTCGCCACTCAATGTCTAATGTTCGCCACTCAATGTCTAATGCTCACCACTCAATGTCTAATGTTCGCCACTCAATGTCTAATGTTCGCCACTCAATGTCTAATGCTCGCCACTCAATGTAATGTTCGCCATTCAATGTATAATGTTCGCCACTCAATGTCTAATGTTCGCAACTCAATGTCTAAGGTTCGCCACTCAATGTCTAATGTTTGCTACTCAATGACTAATGCTCGCCACTCAATGTCTAATGTTCGCCACTCAATGTCTAATGTTTGCCACTCAATGTCTAATGTTTGCCACTCAATGTCTAATGTTCGCACTCAATGTCTAATGTTCGCCACTCAATGTCTAATGTTCGCAACTCAATGTCTAATGTTCGCCACTCAATGTATAATGTTCGCCACTCAATGTCTAATGTTTGCCACTCAATGTATAATGTTCGCCACTAAATGTCTAATGTTCGCCACTCAAAGTCTAATGTTCGCCACTCAATGTCTAATGTTTGCCACTCAATGTCTAATGTTCGCCACTCAATGTCTAATGTTCATCACTCAATGTCTAATGTTCGCCACTCAATGTCTAATGTTCGCCACTCAATGTCTAATGCTCGCCACTCAATGTCTAATGTTTGCCACTCAATGTCTAATGTTCGCCACTCAATGTCTAATGCTCGCCACTCAATGTAATGTTCGCCATTCAATGTCTAATGTTCGCCACTCAATGTCTAATGTTCGCAACTCAATGTCTAAGGTTCGCCACTCAATGTCTAATGTTTGCTACTCAATGACTAATGTTCGCCACTCAATGTCTAATGTTCGCCACTCAATGTCTAATGTTCGCCACTCAATGTCTAATGTTCGCCACTCAATGTCTAATGTTCCCCACTCAATGTCTAATGTTCGCCACTCAATGTCTAATGTTCGCCACTCAATGTCTAATGTTCGCCACTCAATGTCTAATGTTCACCACTCAATGTCTAATGTTCGCCACTCATGGTCTAATGTTTGCCACTCAATGTCTAATGTTTGCCACTCAATGTATAATGTTCGCCACTCAATGTCTAATGTTCGCCACTCAATGTCTAATGCTCGCCACTCAATGTCTAATGTTTGCCACTCAATGTCTAATGTTCGCCACTCAATGTTTAATGTTCGCCACTCAATGTCTAATGTTCGCAACTCAATGTCTAAGGTTCGCCACTCAATGTCTAATGTTTGCTACTCAATGACTAATGTTCGCCACTCAATGTCTAATGTTCCCTACTCAATGTCTAATGTTCCCCACTCAATGTCTAATGTTTGCCACTCAATATCTAATGTTTGCCACTCAATATCTAATGTTTGCCACTCAATGTCTAATGTTCGCCACTCAATGTCTAATGTTTGCAACTCAATGTCTAATGTTCGCCACTCAATGTCTAATGTTCACCACTCAATGTCTAATTTTCGCCACTCAATGTCTAATGTTCGCCACTCAATGTCTAATGTTCGCCACTCAATGTCTAATGTTCGCCACTCAATGTCTAATGTTCGCCACTCAATGTCTAATGTTCGCACTCAATGTCTAATGCTCGCCACTCAATGTCTAATGTTCGCCACTTGTCAGAGAAAGTCCTGACAGCTGTTAGAGAGGAAGCTGTTAGGGAAACATGTCAGAGGGAAGTTGGAGTGTCAGAGAAAGCCCTGACAGCTGTTAGAGGAAGCTCCTAGGGCTAGGGCTAGGGCTAGGGCTAGGGCTAGGGCTAGGGGAAACACGTCAGAGGAAGGTAGACAGTACACAACCACGTTTACAAACTACACACCAATAAGTGGCAGGAGACATCCACCAACTCAGAACCAAAACCGCAGCTATGGATCATCCCACTTCAACAGCAGAGACCCCTGATTGGTTAGAAAAAGCAACTCCTGATTGATCAGTCAGTCTCTGAGGAGAATGATCCTAAAGGCACAAAACAAGAGAAACCGGCTGCCTATAAAAGAACAAGAGACTTCGAAAGAAAAGAGAGAAGGAGAAGGAATAATCAACAAGCCGGGAGAAAGAAGGAAAGCCCCTCAACAAACTAACTCCTCAACGAACTGAAGAGAGACTCAGAACTGAGCTGACCTGGCTCTGTGTAATATATATATAATTCGGTAGAAAACAATTGGAGTAATGATGTATTGATAGACGTTGTGGTCATGTACATCATTTTGTTATTGTTGATTATAATCAACTTACCTTAAACAGAAAAGGAGGGCAGAGGTCTAGAGAGAGAGAGAGAAGACTCTGGTTGATTATATACTTGGTCTAGATAAGGCTATTGTGAGAGAGAAGCAATAGTAAGGTCTGGGCGTCAAAGAAAGCGAACCTGGAAAGAGAAGTTGTGCTGAGATTTCTTCTGAAGAATTATATTGTTAGGAAGTAATATTCCTAGAGTGGGAAGAGGGTTCGCCTTTCTCACACCACTCAATATCTAATGTTCGCCACTCAATGTGCCACTCAATGTCTAATGTTCGCCACTCAATGTCTAATGTTCGCCACTCAATGTATAATGTTCGCCACTCAATGTATAATGTTCGCCACTCAATGTCTAATGTTCGCCACTCAACGTCTAATGTTCGCCACTCAATGTCTAATGCTTGCCACTCAATGTTTAATGTTGACGTATTGTGAGTCTGTCACCATGTTTCATTTAGCATGCACATGCAGAGTAAGAATGTTGGGCACATAAACATGTATCCTAACTGACTGGCCGATACCATTGGGGAGGATCTGGTGACGCCCAGTATTTGGTGAAATCCGGTCACCTAATCCTACTCAGTGACCTGGGCCAACATCGAAGTAAGCGAGCTAGAGGAGGGACACTTCTACCATCAGCGACTAGGGGCTCCACTAGCAGTGTCCACTTAGTACTTCTTCCGGAGTTTAGCTTGGCCATAGCTGACTTTATACAGAGGATACACCATAGATTGTAGACCCTCCAGAGACTGGTAACAAATCTCTCTGGAGACTTGTGATAGCTGCACCAGCTCTTGGTGTCTGCCCTTCAACTTACATAATTTTCTGTATCAACACATCACTATTCCACATTGTCATAAGTTTATAAATGTGAAAGCAAGTTCCGTCCAATTCACCAAGAAGTAGCTAGGATTTCCCATTCTACACGAAATGCTTAGTGTTGCTAGCTAGGTTGGTTTTGATAGAGTATTCTTTTCAACAAACTCGCAGTTGACATAATGTAGATGCAATAACTTTCTCAATAAATTTTTTCACGTGACATTTCGGCTAGATGGAAACTAAACTCTAGCTGGAACGTCGAGTGAGAAAATTCAAAGATAATTATATCGCTTTTTGGGGAAATGGTCATAAGCTCAAACAACCAAATTTTTAGCCGGAGTTGTTAACTTCTGTGGTTTTAAGTTTTAGAATAATTATTGGCTTTGATGGTTTCGAAACTTATAGTTAGTTTCATTGCCTTTAGCCGACTTCTTTCCCACAGCTGCATGGTGATATACAAAGTTCTAGTTCCTGATGCAAGATGAACACTTGTGTTACTTGGCGGAGCATGCTTTGAAGGTACTGGATTGCATGCCCAATCAGTTTCTTTTGAAATGTCCCTAGACTCCCAACTGCCAGGCATTTTCGAGGAAAAGGGATAAGATATTTCCTAAATAGAGTTGTCAGTATGAAATTAACCTTAGGCAGGCACAAAATGATGATCTTTCATGTTAAAACATAATTCAAAGCTTATCCAAATTTATGGCAACTGCTGTTGATTTGTCTTGGACAGGAAGTAGTATGAGGTCATCACTGACTCATAGCTAGCGATGTTCTATTGTTGACATGGTGAAGACTTAATTGGTTATCAAAATGACTGTGACCTTTGTTATTACATTTTCATTCCACATGACCAGAGGTAATGCAAGATGGAACATGACCAGGAAAATATGCGAAGCTAATTACTTTAGTGGTGAAAATTCACTTGCATTCCCTGCAAGAAATTATGCTTCTATTGATATTTACTAGAATATGGTGACGCCCAGGGTCATTTTAAAGGGAGGTTACCAGATACTGCAACAACCTACACTCCATGCAGAGATGCTTTATTCATTAACTGAAATCTATTACTATTTATGCTCAAATGAACTGCCTCCCAGACGACCATCGAATAGCGACAGTGGTGTCACTCCATCCCGAGTTAGGTCACTATACAGTGAATAGGTCACTGAGAACTAGACTGGTAGTCATTTTAAAAGGGAGTCAAGTCACCAGATAGTGTAACACTGGCGCCTGGTTCCACTTTGCGATGATAATTTCCCCAGAAGTGGCTGATCTTGTGTAGGATGAATATGTTTTCGTAGACATAAATTTGATTGAGGTGACTTATTAATACATTAGCGAGTAGGTCTAGAGAAAGGAGGCAAAGTTTTAGACAAAGTAATGTTGACATGTAGGTCATTTAAGATTACCTAGTAGTATATATAGATCTTCAGGGTTGTAGGTTTAGGGTTAGCTCCTCTGGTAAGATTGACTAGACCCGGTTTCAAACTTTGCCTGGAGAAATGGTTTGGCTATGTGCGACATGGGCCTGTATGGCATGGCTCAATAACCCAATCAGCGATATAATTGATGACAATGAGGTTGGTTCAGTACGCGGGTGGAAGGGGAAAGTGAAGGTGAGAAATGAGAAGGACTGGGAGGAGGATGTAAATGGAAAGCTTACACTGAATTTTTATAAATCTGCAAAGATGGTGCAGGAGTGGAGAGGTATGTGAGGTCCATGCATGGTCAGGAAGGTGTGCTTGCAATTTTGACTGAGGACTGCATCAGTTGGGTTCTTAGAGGATAAGAAGAGATGTGGGATAGTTAGGGATGAGAAGTAATCATGTGTAATAGTGGAGCAGGGGAAGATGTGGAACATTTCTTGATGTGCAGGGAATTTGAGAGGGATCAGCTGGTACTGATGGATGAGGTGCACAGAATTGTAGGGGCAGGACAGTGGCAGGATGAATTTAGAAGAGTGGGTAAGGATGGAAAGGTGGCATTGCTTTTGGGGAAAGATGTGGAGGGAGTAAGTGATGCAGTGATGGAGGAGGTGGGCGAGTGTGTTATATATTGGGTAAGAAGTATATATATAGGAGAAAGGAACTATTGTATGACGAGCCGAGGAATGATCTTTGGTCCCCTCCCCCCTCCTTGAGCAGCGGGACACTCATAACTTAATATTATGGATATATTTTTTTAACTCTAAGTACTGTTGATTTTTGTTGTTAGTTACTGTTACATAGCCCAACACTGTGTTGTAACATGTGATGGCCTTAACAGGCTCAGCAATATCAAGATTGGTGAAGATTCTTTCCTAGGGTCACTTTCAAATGATTAAAAGGGGCTGAAATAATCCATCCCTGCATTACATGCAGGAACCCATTTTTAAAAGTCTTGGGCATATTTTACGACGTTGCATCAAACATTGCCTCAACCGTGCCCCAACTATCCTGGGATATAATGCCACTAGTTCTAGCACACCTCGTGGCAAAGTTTCCCAGGACCTCATAGATACTCTGAAAGACGGTATACTGTGAATATACTGTTGAATCAACAAAACAGTTATATAATGCCTTTTACAAACACAATGCACTGCAACATATGCACTGCAACATGCTATGAGACAGCTAATTAAAGGGGGTATCCCAAGTTAGTTTTTGAGTCATCCACCATACAGCAGCCAGACATGTGCAGCTGTGACAACAGCTTCTCAAGTTCATGTTGACGGAACAACTGTTGAAAAATAGACAACCATGACAACAATAATATCAATAACAAATATTTGTCCAACTTCAGAAATTAACACCTCCACCTCCCCCACGAAAAAAGCAAAAAAAAATCCCCAACAAAAATAGACAACAAAATTAATATCAAATAACAAATATCAAGAATTTGTCCAACTTCAAGGCAAACGGGAATTAACACCTCCCCTCAACAATACAGGCATGTGCTAACCACATGCAGAGATTGATCTGAATCACATTTGAACAGAATTACCCTTTACAATACAGCCACACCCTTCTTCTCTCCACACTAAATTGCCAAGACACATGACCACGATATATCATCCAAGTTCACACGAACAAAAAATCCATCAGCACACCCACATTTAGTTGGATGAACAGACTATGTTAACAGACTATGTTACCAGGCAGGTCCAATAGTTGTGCTACAGCTTAAATCCTAGCAACCTACTTATGCATGTGCCTAGTTATACTCATTACCAGGCTATATACTAGTAAGGGTACAATTAATTCTGGGTATTCATTTTGGCAAGCAAAGCAAATTTAGCCCTCTTCAATTAATTTAAAGTTCCATGAAGCTGCTGGTATATACAGGGACAAGGTAAGCCATATTATAACAGGCCATATGTTAGACTTCTGGATACAAGCACCATGCTTAGCATGCATGCAGCTAGTACTTGAATCACTTTTTAAAGTGTTGGACTAGAATCTAGTTCAACACTTTCCCTGTTGATTTTGCCAAATGTGTTCCCTAGGATGTAGTTTCTCTTCTCTAGAAGGGACAGTGGGAATCACATTAATCCATTCATGCATAATTTAATTACATGACGAGACTTTTGGCTACCTTATGAGTCGTACTTATTCCCACCATTTACCTGCACTTGGTTGAATGTCTTCACTGTGATATTCAAAGCATTGGGCAGATCAACGCTGCTCACTAGCCATAGCAATGCTTTGTCTTAAATAGGATTCCTCCCCGGGAAAGGGAGGTCAAGCAAACACTCTGCAGTCCAAACTAGACCAATATGGAGTGCAATACCACCCCCACCCCCTGCCTGCTTCACATCCTCCTACTTCCAACCACAACCTGACACACCCGGACCTTGGAGCCCGTCCTTTCCCCAAAGTTACGGGTCCATTCTGCTGACTTTCCTTATCAATTAGAGGCTGTTCACCTTGAGGACCTGATGCAGTTGTCGGTACAACTGATGCGAGAGTAACACACTCTCTCGGTTTCCACGGGACGTTGAGAGTGCACTGGACATCACAAGTGCAGTGCTTTACTGGATATTCAACCCTGTCCCCAGCCAATCTGGTTCCAGGGTACCAGTCCGTCACGAAGAAAAGGTAATTCTTTCTAGGGTTCCTACTGATGACTCCAAGTTGGCTTGCATTGTCACTGCAGCCCTTTCTGCATCCCATTTTGTCTGAGAAATGGTGCAGGTCACATGTGGTAATTGCCTTTCAGAAGACCTCCCTTCTCTTAGGATCAACTAAACAACGTCCAACTGCTGTTTGCATCCACTTCAGTCTTCAAAGTTCTGGGGCAGCTCCCCCCAAGCTCGTACCAGAAGCTGCCCGCACCCTCCTATGCATTGAGTCATGCCTATCAACCCCTCGGCCTAGTATTGGGTAAGACACTTGAATGCCATCCATGATTCAGCATGTGAGTTATGGGTCATTCCTTGTCCAATAACCACCAAAAAATCTTTCAAGTTTTAGACACATTGGATCAACAATTTTCGCGCTATGCCCTGCCATTAATAGGTGTGGCTGCCAATTTTCGGATGACCATATCTTCCTAACTGGTTGGCCAAATTTATTGATATTGGTGTCTGTGGAAAGGTAATTTCATGTGGAATCCAAATCTGACACTTTATGTTGAAGTAAACTAATGGATGTTTTGACCTTTACTTTGACCTGTGGATCACATGGCCTTGAGATGAACTTGGGTGAAAACTATACCCCAACATGTTCTCTACAAAATATAATTTTTTTGGAGGTGTAACATTTTTTGTTTGCTTTCTAGCTCTTCTCAAACTAGGCATACTTGATGCCAAAGTGTGATATTCCTATGTAAGATACGTGTGCCAGGTGTGTGGCATGCATCATGTGCCGGATAGCTAGCTAAGATACATGTGCCAGGATGTGTGGCGTGCATCATGTGCTGGATAGCTAGCTAAGATACGTGTGCCAGGTGTGTGGTGTGCATCATGTGCTGGATAGCTAGCTAAGATACGTGTGCCAGGTGTGTGGCATGCATCATGTGCTGGATAGCTAGCTAAGATACGTGTGCCAGGTGTGTACCATGCATCATGTGCTGGATAGCTAGCTAAGATACGTGTGCCAGGTATGTACCATGCATCATGTGCTGGATAGCTATCTAAGATACGTGTGCCAGGGTGTGTGGCATGCATCATGTGCTGGATAGCTAGCTAAGATACGTGTGCCAGGTGTTTGGCATGCTGGATAGCTAGCTAAGATACGTGTGCCAGGTGTGTGGTGTGCATCATGTGCTGGATAGCTAGCTAAGATATGTGTGCCAGGGTGTGTGGCATGCATCCATGTGCTGGATAACTAGCTAAGATACGTGTGCCAGGGTGTGTGGCATGCATCATGTGCTGGATAGCTAGCTAAGATACATGTGCCAGGGTGTGTGGCATGCATCATGTGCTGGATAGCTAGCTAAGATACGTGTGCCAGGGTGTGTGGTGTGTATCATGTGCTGGATAGCTAGCTAAGATACGTGTGCCAGGTGTGTGGTGTGCATCATGTGCTGGATAGCTAGCTAAGATACGTGTGCCAGGGTGTGTGGCATGCATCATGTGCTGGATAGCTAGCTAAGATACATGTGCCACGGTGTGTGGCATGCATCATGTGCTGGATAGCTAGCTAAGATTAGCGTGCCAGGTGTGTGGCATGCTGGATAGCTAGCTAAGATACGTGTGTGGTGTGCATCATGTGCTGGATAGCTAGCTAAGATATGTGTGCCAGGGTGTGTGGCATGCATCATGTGCTGGATAGCTAGCTAAGATACGTGTGCCAGGGTGTGTGGCATGCATCATGTGCTGGATAGCTAGCTAAGATACATGTGCCAGGGTGTGTGGCATGCATCATGTGCTAGCTAAGATACGTGTGCCAGGTGTGTGGCATGCATCATGCGCTGGATAGCTAGCTAAGATACATGTGCCAGGGTGTGTGGCATGCATCATGTGCTGGATAGCTAGCTAAGATACGTGTGCCAGGTGTGTGGCATGCATCATGTGCTGGATAGCTAGCTAAGATACGTGTACCAGGATGTGTGGCATGCATCATGCGCTGGATAGCTAGCTAAGATACGTGTGCCAGGTGTGTGGTGTGCATCATGTGCTGGATAGCTAGCTAAGATATGTGTGCCAGGGTGTGTGGTGTGCATCATGTGCTGGATAGCTAGCTAAGATACGTGTGCCAGGGTGTGTGGCATGCATCATGTGCTGGATAGCTAGCTAAGATGTATGTGTGCCAGGGTGTGTGGCATGCATCATGTGCTGGATAGCTAGCTAAGATACGTGTGCCAGGTGTGTGGCATGCATCATGTGCTGGATAGCTAGCTAAGATACGTGTGCCAGGTGTGTGGCATGCATCATGTGCTGGATAGCTAGCTAAGATATGTGTGCCAGGTGTGTGGCATGCATCATGTGCTGGATAGCTAGCTAAGATATGTGTGCCAGGGTGTGTGGCGTGCATCATGTGCTGGATAGCTAGCTAAGATATCTGTGCCAGGGTGTGTGGCGTGGATCATGTGCTGGATAGCTGGCTAAGATACGTGTGCCAGGTGTGTGGCATGCATCATGTGCTGGATAGCTGGCTAAGATACGTGTGCCAGGGTGTGTGGCATGCATCATGTGCTGGATAGCTAGCTAAGATATGTGTGCCAGGTGTGTGGTGTGTATCATGTGCTGGATAGCTAGCTAAGATATGTGTGCCAGGGTGTGTGGCATGCATCATGTGCTGGATAGCTAGCTAAGATACATGTGCCAGGTGTGTGGCATGCATCATGTGCTGGATAGCTGGCTAAGATACGTGTGCCAGGGTGTGTGGCATGCATCATGTTCTGGATAGCTAGCTAAGATATGTGTGCCAGGTGTGTGGCATGCATCATGTGCTGGATAGCTAGCTAAGATACGTGTGCCAGGGTGTGTGGCATGCATCATGTGCTGGATAGCTAGCTAAGATACGTGTGCCGGGTGTGTGGTGTGCATCATGTGCTGGATAGCTAGCTAAGATACGTGTGCCAGGATGTGTGGCATGCATCATGTGCTGGATAGCTAGCTAAGATACGTGTGCCAGGTGTGTGGTGTGTATCATGTGCTGGATAGCTAGCTAGCAGAATATATCAACCTCAAATGAGTCTTAGATCTCATTATTCCTGTAGTAGGCTAGAGCATCTAGCTGAAACATAGAGCGAGTCAATGATTATCGAGAAAGTCATTATATTGTTTGTTGTGGGTGGGCATTGCAACATTTGGAGTCTTCTGGTACTCCAGTTATTATGAATGGACTTCATATGCAAGTGATTGGTACCACAGAGATTGCTACATAAGGTATGTACATACTTTGAAGTTGAATCTCAATGTGTGTTTTGAGCTGCCGGTTTACTACTTTAGCGAACGATTTAAGGCATGCTTGGAAATATTTCCCCCCCAATATCCAGAGAAACTTTATGTGAGATTTATTCTTTATACGCCTTTGTTTGTGTGGGACCACTGCATTGCTGTGCCCCACGAGCTTCAGAATAGAAACTATTGCCTGTTGCCATGGAACTTCACTATGCAAGTTAATGTTAAGTGGTATGCCAAGTGGTATGCCAAGTGATGGCCATTTTGAAAATCCTTCTCCCACCGCCCAAGTGGGCCTTCCTGGCTGAATTGGTAATATTTAATTGGTAATATTTAAGTAATAAAAATGACAAAAACAAACAAAACGATCGCATGCAAGTTTTAGTGCTTGTATCAAGAAGTGTAACACCCAAAGCTATATAAATACCAATTTCATGTTCTCACCACCAACTTTATTAAAGACTACATCATCATAATTATGTTGAGAAATGTACCATATATCACAAGATTGCCCATGAATTGGCCAAGCTTGTGCTAAAATTTAGTTTCCTAGCAACTAAACCACACACTGTGAATATGTTTATAAATGTTCTCCAAATAGTTGTAGAGGAGGAGGAGAGTGCGGGAGGAGAGGAAGCTGGTGGAGAGCAAACAGAACGTTTTGGGCAAACAGATTCCAAGTCTGAGACAGAACATGTCATAGCCATATTATATCGCAGAATCTACATTAGCTATATATCATAATAGCTCGAGCTGGGTAGCTTTAACAATCAACCTCAACCTTGCTCTATTGTACATCCATACTTGCCTATAGCTATATGAAAATTCCTCCATTGTTCTAGCTACCTATATCTACTGACACAGTTACACTTACCTTGAAATTGATATACTGAATCACTATCATCTACACACTTCATCAGGAACAACAGATTTTCTGAGATCGGCAAGGTGCACCATCTCCAATGTATACCTGCATCCCAGCATCTTCTTCATCACTGCTCTCACTGTCTGAGAGGTGAAGTTGTGGTCAAACAGCAGCTTCAAAGCCCTGTCTCGGTCGAATAGTAATGCTACCTTTTCAGACCCCTGACTTCAACTTTGACCTTGTAGTTGTCTTAGTTACCTATGAGCTATTAAATTGAAACTTTGTTTATTGATAGAATTTGTTTATTGATAGAACAACCGTTCCATGTTTTTCGGCAAAATATTTAATTGATTACGTCAATTTGTTAACCATTTTGTTTGTGATTATTTGACCATTCTGCACCTATGGGCGCTTGTGGTGGTGTGTGGCGTTAATCACGAGTTGCTAGCTGCACTTATCAAAGACGCTCACTAATTGAGGGCGTGCTCTATTATGTTAGCATGCAAGCTTGCAGTGCTGGCATGCATGAGTAGATCACCAGATCTCGAATGAGATAACAGTAACTTTATTTGTACCACCATTGTTGTCTACTGTTCCTTCCAGGTCAGCTTTGACCACCATTACTGGCGATAGCAGCTTGCTACCAGCCCAGACTTGCAACAGATGCACCTTCTGAGCCATTCTGCTCGCAGATCCACACTAACTATGATCGTCATAATACTGGACATTGCATTTACTTATAAGCATGCACATGCAGTCACAGTTGGCATTCTAACTGAACACTCGAGACAGTAAAATGGTGCACAGTCTAATTTGAGGGCATCTAATCGAGAATGGATGGCAATTATAACTGACCCTCAGTTAGATGCACTTGTTGACCATCAGGTAGGCCTTACTCTTAGTTACAGTTGATGACACTGTTGATCCCCAGTTATGCTTTTACCCACTTAGTTGTAGTTGAAGACACTTGTTGACACTCAGTTATGCTTTTACCCACTTAGTTGTAGTTGAAGACACTTGTTGACACTCAGTTATGCTTTTACCCACTTAGTTGTAGTTGAAGACACTTGTTGACCCTCAGTTATGCTTTTACCCACTTAGTTGTAGTTGAAGACACTTGTTGACACTCAGTTAGGCTTTTACCCACTTAGTTGTAGTTGAAGACACTTGTTGACCCTCAGTTAGGCTTTTACCCACTTAGTTGTTGTTGAAGACACTTGTTGACCCTCAGTTAGGTTTTTACCCACTTAGTTGTTGTTGAAGCCCCTCAGTTAGGCTTTTACCCACTTAGTTGTAGTTGAAGACATTTGTTGACCCTCAGTTATGCTTTTACCCACTTAGTTGTAGTTGAAGACACTTGTTGACCCTCAGTTATGCTTTTACCCACTTAGTTGTAGTTGAAGACATTTGTTGACACTCAGTTATGCTTTTACCCATTTAGTTATAGTTGAAGACACTTGTTGACACTCAGTTAGGCTTTTACCCACTTAGTTGTTGTTGAAGACACTTGTTGACACTCAGTTATGCTTTACCCACTTAGTTGTAGTTGAAGACACTTGTTGACTCAGTTATGCTTTTACCCACTTAGTTGTAGTTGAAGACATTTGTTGACCCTCAGTTATGCTTTTACCCACTTAGTTGTAGTTGAAGACGCTTGTTGACCCTCAGTTATGCTTTACCCACTTAATTGTAGTTGAAGACACTTGTTGACCCTCAGTTAGGCTTTTACCCACTTAGTTGTAGTTGAAGACACTTGTTGACCCTCAGTTATGCTTTTACCCACTTAGTTGTAGTTGAAGACACTTGTTGACACTCAGTTATGCTTTTACCCACTTAGTTATAGTTGAAGACACTTGTTGACACTCAGTTAGGCTTTTACCCACTCAGTTGTTGTTGAAGACACTTGTTGACACTCAGTTATGCTTTACCCACTTAGTTGTAGTTGAAGACACTTGTTGACCCTCAGTTATGCTTTACCCACTTAGTTGTAGTTGAAGACACTTGTTGACCCTCAGTTAGGCTTTTACCCACTTAGTTTATTTGAAGACACTTGGGAATATCATCTGAACCTTGAGTTTCACAAGTTAATGAAGCTTACCTTGTATAGCTTGAACTGTTCTGAAGCAATAACATCAGCTATTTTCAGACACTATAGAGAGAAAAACAAAACAAAAATAACACGGCAAGTTGTGTGCCTGTGTGTGTGTGTGCCTGTGTGTGAGTGTGTGTGTGCTTGCATGTGTGCAACTGTCAGTGGCTATTGTGACTCCAATATTGCATACACTGGTTAACACACCCACCAATACACATATCCTCCTTGACCCGAGCCATGTTAGCTAGTCACTTATGATTCGTTATTATTAAACTCCTCCTGGCAATTATTTACTGCCATAATTCAAACTCTAACGGCAGTACAGATACAAACTTCCAACTTTCTCCAATAAAAATGCAATTGTCTTTACAAAGAAGGAGCCAAACATTCCTCCCCCTCCCTAAGATAAGCACAGGTGAAAGACCTAACAACAATTATTTGTCCAGCAAGCATTAATTTTACACATTAATTTTAAACACAGCTTTGAGGTTTTGGAGGGAGCTATTCAAATTAAAAAATCATAGTTACAATTTTCTCCATAAAGACCCAATATAAATTCCATTCAATTTAAACTTTCAACATTCTCCATGAGCATCTGATATAAATTCAGATAGCCACTCCAATTTAAGTGCAAAATTTGCATTTTCTCAACTAAAGCTATTGTGACCGATGGGATGCAAACTGTTGCCCACAATATACACTTTTCAATGGATCGTTAGTGCATTTGTGATGTGGTGAACCAGCCCTAAGTCCAGCACACCAGCCATACCTTGGAGAACTGGTTAGTGGAATGCAGAACATTGTGCAGGAGGAATGATACTTGAGGAATGCATGTATCTCTCAGCACGTCCATCTGCCTATCTCTGTGCCCGTCAATCCTGCCTGCAGTCTAAAGATGTCAATTGTGCTGTAAATCAATTAATGAAAACATTATGCATGCCTGCGTTGTGCACAAAATAATGTCAACAACAAAATATGGAAAAATTAAACTTAAGAAAATCGATGGGAAAGCCGAGGTGTACATTCTATCCATTCAAACCCAAACCAACCTTCCTATGCTGCCTTCCCTCGCCACCTTCCCGTGTTGCCTTCTCACGCTACCCTCATATGCTGCCTTCCTACGCTACCTTTATATGCTGCCTTCCTACACTACCCTCATATTCTGCCTTGCCATGCTGCCTTCCTATGTATGCTGCCTTCCTACGCTACCTTCCCACGCTGCCTTCCCTCGCTACCTTCCTATGCTGCCTTCCTATACTACCCTCATATGCTTCTTGGCCATGCTGCCTTCTTGTGCTGCCTCCCTATCTTCCTATGCTGCCTTCCCACACTACCTCCCCATGCTGCGTTCCTATGTATGCTGCCTTCCTATGCTACTTTAATATGCTGCCTCCCTATCTTCCCATGCTACCTTAATATGCTGCCTTCTTGTGCTGCCTTCCTATCTTCCTATGCTGCCTTCCTACGCTGCCTTCCCACGCTACCTCCCCATGCTGCATTCCTATGTATGCTGCCTTCCTACGCTACTTTAATATGCTGTCTTCTTGTGCTGCCTCCCTATCTTCCTATGCTGCCTTCCCACGCTGCCTTCTTATGCTGCCTTCCTATAATGCTGTCTTCATATGCTGCTTTCATACACTGCCACCTTACCATGCTGTCTTCCTACGCTTACCAGAAAATAATTAAAGATCATAATTTGTGCATACTTCATGTGTATAGCCACTTATCCACTTAAGGGGACAGAACAGAAAGAAAAGGATCGTGCTAATAAATGCCATGAATTCAGTTAAGTTAATTACATCATTGTGATCAAGATATTTGGCCGTACAGAGTTTCTCACTCCAATGATAAATAGATTTGGCTATTATTTTCATACTGTACTATAATAATACAACAAGAAACATTCTTTCAAAATCCTTGTGTGTGCATATGTGTGTCTTTGATGTCCAACATTTTTTTTTGATTTTAAGCGATCTTTCTGAGTGCTTCAATATTGTGGGTTGGGAAGACATAGGGTCAGAGGTCAGCAAATGGGTTGAGAGGGGCAAGATTCTTCAAGTTGTCAATCTAAACAACAAGGATAATTATAATCACCTTCTCAATAATCAACTTCAAATTTTATTCACTTTCAAGAGTGAATAAAATTTGAAGTTGATTATTGAGAAGGTGATTATAATGTTATCATGTCAACTGAGAGTTCCAAAAACTTTTACACAAGGTGCAAAGTAATGGGGCTGGTCACATCTTCAACCCCTTGGTAAGCCAAGGACCCATTTTCCTGTACCCCCTATCCAAGCGACTTGAGCGCCAAGGGAAAGATTTGTGATTGTTTTGGTTTGGGGCAGGGATTTTATAAGAGGTCTCAGCTTCAAACTATACACCTCGTAAAATATTATAGCTACGACAAGATTGGAGTGTGGCAGGATGCATAAGAAACACACAAGATAAACCTCTTCTAGCTACGACAAGATTGGCGCATGGCAGGATGCATAAGAAACACACAAGATAAACCTCTTATAGCTATGACAAGATTGGCACATGGCAGGATGCATAAGAAACACACAAGATAAACCTCTTATAGCTACGACAAGATTGGCGCATGGCAGGATGCATAAGAAACACACAATATAAACCTCTTATAGCTACGACAAGATTGGAGCGTGGCAGGATGCATAAGAAACCACAAGATAAACCTCTTATACCTACGACAAGATTGGAGCGTGGCAGGATGCATAAGAAACACACAAGATAAACCTCTTATAGCTACGACAAGATTGGAGCGTGGCAGGATGCATAAGAAACACACAAGATAAACCTCTTATAGCTACGACAAGATTGGAGCGTGGCAGGATGCATAAGATACACACAAGATAAACCTCTTATAGCTACGACAAGATTGGAGCGTGGCAGGATGCATAAGAAACACACAAGATAAACCTCTTATAGCTACGACAAGATTGGAGCGTGGCAGGATGCATAAGAAACACACAAGATAAACCTCTTATAGCTACGACAAGATTGGAGCGTGGCAGGATGCATAAGAAACACACAAGATAAACCTCTTATAGCTACGACAAGATTGGAGCGTGGCAGGATGCATAAGAAACCACAAGATAAACCTCTTATACCTACGACAAGATTGGAGCGTGGCAGGATGCATAAGAAACACACAAGATAAACCTCTTATAGCTACGACAAGATTGGAGCGTGGCAGGATGCATAAGAAACACACAAGATAAACCTCTTATAGCTACGACAAGATTGGAGCGTGGCAGGATGCATAAGATACACACAAGATAAACCTCTTATAGCTACGACAAGATTGGAGCGTGGCAGGATGCATAAGAAACACACAAGATAAACCTCTTATAGCTACGACAAGATTGGAGCGTGGCAGGATGCATAAGAAACACACAAGATAAACCTCTTATAGCTACGACAAGATTGGAGCGTGGCAGGATGCATAAGAAACACACAAGATAAACCTCTTATAGCTACGACAAGATTGGAGCGTGGCAGGATGCATAAGAAACACACAAGATAAACCTCTTATAGCTACGACAAGATTGGAGCGTGGCAGGATGCATAAGAAACACACAAGATAAACCTCTTACAGCTACGACAAGATTGGAGCGTGGCAGGATGCATAAGAAACACACAAGATAAACCTCTCGCAGACTATTATACAAACTTGGTCCACCACACCAAACAACTACCTGTATCTAACCCTCCATTTCCCCAATATCAACCGATTGACCGCATAAGCGCCTACAGGCGCAAACTTGAGACATGTACACATTATTAATAAAATTAAAAAACTCTTTATGCTAGATACCATTATTCTTACTGCACATGCCCAGTAGATGGCTGTATCATTATAAATTAGTCAGAAAACTTAACTTCAGGTTAGACAGGGTGGAGTTTAGACAGGAAGAGGGTTAGATGGGGCAGGGATTAGACAGGGAGAGGGTTAGACATGGCGAGGAAGGGATTGGTGGTCTCGGCTTTTACAGTTGTTTGCGGAAGCTCTTCTGCTAAGGAAAGCTGCACAGGCACCTATGCCTACTAGGGTTCTCTCTTGGAATCCCTTAGAAAGTTGGCACTCCTGGATGGATCTATCTGGTGAACTAGGTATGGCGCGATGCAGCACTACTAGCTTTTGTCTGCTTACCTCTCAATGTAGCTGATGCTTATACGAAATTACAGCCTATTGTATTTGCCTTCTAACAGTACTGCTTGGAGGGAGAAAAATATGGCTACCAATATAAATTGTTCGATGGACAATTTGTTCAAGATTCGGATCATCTTTGGACACATACACACAAAAAATCATTTGCATAGTGGGTCGAGGAAAACGGGTCCTCGAACAGGGCCTACCGCACCCATACACTGATCTTTATGCCCCATGTAGACCTGGACGCACATCCTAAATTGTATTAGCAATTGACTTACTCCAGGAATATCCACCATCCACCCACCATCTGCAAATGTCATCACTTGGTACATTTTAGCCTCTGCCTCCTGTACAAACCAGATCAAAGATTAATTAATGATAGTAGTATAGTAGAACACACAAACAAACTATCGCATGGCAGTATACATCACCCGAGCCATAGATCTTGACCAGTGCAAATAGCCCTAGCCCTAGCTACTGCCATCAGAGTTAATGTGATGGTGGTGTGATGGTGGTACAAATGTCAAAGATCACTTGCAGATTACATGCGAGGGTAAAGACTGCACAGAAGAGGAGTCGAGTGCAGCAAAGTGGAAAATGGAAGCTTTCATGCCGACCCATCTACCTATCTATTCTATATACCAAGTCCATGGAGTATGTACTCAGACCCATGGACACTTACTTCCACCTTGAAATCAGATGGATGGGTACGAAGCATCCCCCAGCCACATTGAGGAAGAGGCAGATGGTCAGGAGCCAATAACAAGACTGGTGATATATGCACTGACACACATACAAATAAAGTAGAGGGGTTAAATGTTCTGAGCCAACTCACCAATAAAGAGGCATGTAGCTCCCGGAATTAGAAGCCAGATAAAGAGGTTATATAGCTCCCGCAATAAGAAGCCAGATAAAGAGGTTATTATAGCTCCCATAATAAGAAGCCAGATAAAGAGGTTATATAGCTCCCGCAATAAGAAGCCAGATAAAGAGGTTATATATATACATGTAGCTCCCATAATAAGAAGCCAGATAAAGAGGTTATATAGCTCCCGCAATAAGAAGCCAGATAAAGAGGTTATAAGCTCCTACAATAAGAGAGCCAGATCAAGAGGTTATATAGCTCCCGCAATAAGAAGCCAGATAAAGAGGTTATATATATACATGTAGCTCCCATAATAAGAAGCCAGATAAAGAGGTTATAAGCTCCTACAATAAGAAGCCAGATCAAGAGGTTATATAGCTCCCGCAATAAGAAGCCAGATAAAGAGGTTATATAGCTCCCGCTATAAGAAGCCAGATCAAGAGGTTATATAGCTCCTACAATAAGAAGCCAGATAAAGAGGTTATATAGCTCCCGTAATTAGAAGCCAGATAAAGAGGTTATATAGCTCCCGCAATAAGATGCCAGACACAAATGAGTCAAGAATTTTAACGATATATAGAAAAGTAATAAGAAGGACATGATTTTCACAGAATTAGGAGAAATTTTTTTAAATCACAATAATAATTTTAATTTCAGGCTCAAGATATTACACATTGTTTTTAGATTTTTGCTTCTGCAAAATTGGAACCATAATTATTTGTGGCTGTAATCGTCGCACTTTACTCCATTATTACCTCTGAGATGAAGAGAAGATGAGATCGCCAGCTAGCCTCTTCCATCTGGAGCACAAATACCAAAAATATAGTGAAGCCACTCTCACGAGTGAAACAATTTAGTGTAAATACACATGATACACATTTTTAAATACCAGGGAGGGAATTGGAAGGATTGAACACTTTTGACTGGTACACACAAACAAAGTGGCCAGAGGAGTGGCGCACACTTCTCTGCTATGGCAATGGGCCATAACTTTCTCAATCATGCCCAGGAAAACCAGGGGTATGACATTTAATGTGGCCAGGCATGCCATGCTTCCTAAAATGTGGGCCAGACAGGGTATGATGTGGGTGGGTCATCACTTTCTCCACTCTCACACTTCCTACCAATGTAGTGCCCTTTCAACATAGCTACTAAGAATAGCTATAGCCATAGTTACTGCTGTTGGTCTACGTTAAAAGGGTTAATAATTTACATGAAAAGCAGAGGAATTCTGCAGACAAACCCAAATTCCGTTATTCTCCCCCAGGGTGTCTAAACTTCACCAGTTTTCACATTGTGCTTCAGTGATGTTATGAGCATTGTTGCCATAGAAATGTATCACACCATGAAGTGAGCGCATGCCATAGTATCAGTAGATGACAGTCACCACCATTCCCACCACTTTAACAACCTTCTACCAACTATAAAGAAGCATGGAAAATATGTGGGCAGGTAATAATGGTGCACCCTTACAAGCACTTTTAACTAGAACAGAATAGATCATCAAATTGATGATCTTTACATTTGATGATCTTTACCACATTTAGAAAATGGTTACTAATCTACGGAATTTATGGAAAACAGATTTGGAAATGGACCCCCCTTGGTTCACCCACACAAAAAGCCTAACAAAGAACACAGAGGACCTTAGCAGAGCAGCACACCTTCAACAGTTTTGGGTTTGGTCAAAACCTCACCATAAATCTTCTCAAAACTTTATAAAATTGTTGCACATTAATTAAGCAGACAGACAGTAGAGAGGAAAGCAACAGGAGACAGCCATCAGACAGGTAGGAAGTAGATAGGCTGACAGCAGAGAGCACAGAGGCAGAAAGTAGATAGGCTGACAGCAGAGAGGCAAGAAAAAGATAGGTGGACATCAGAGAGGCAGGAAGTAAATAGGTAGACAGCAGAGATGAAGGAAGTAGATAGGCAGACATCAGAGAGCCAGGAAATAGATAGGCAGACGGCAGAGATGAAGGAAGTAGATAAGCAGACATCAGAGAGCCAGGAAATAGATAGGCAGACGGCAGAGATGAAGGAAGTAGATAAGCAGACATCAGAGAGCCAGGAAATAGTTAGGCAGAGAGGCAGGAAGTAAATAGGCAGGAAGTAGATAGGCAGACAGGCAGGAAGTATATAGGCAGACAGCAGAGAGGCAGGAAGTAAATAGGTAGACAGCAGTAGATAGGCAGACATCAGAGAGCCAGGAAATAGATAGGCAGAGAGGGAGGAAGTAAATAGGCAGGAAGTAGATAGGCAGACCGGCAGGAAGTATATAGGCAGACAGCAGAGAGGCAGGCAGTAAATAGGCAGACATCAGAGAGGAAGGAAGTAGATAGGTAGACGTCAGAGAGGCAGGAAGTAAATAGGCAGACATCAGAGAGGAAGGAAGTAGATAGGCAGACAGCAGAGAGACAGGAAGTAAATAGGCAGACAGCAGAGAGGCAGGAAGTAGATTGGCCGGAAGTAGATAGGTAGACGTCAGAGAGGCAGGAAGCAGAGCACAGGCAGCAGCAAGAATATGCTCCTTATGTGTTGTGATACATCATAAGATTGTGATGAGTGCCTAGATATGTTCATCTGACTTGTTATATACATGTACAACAATTATTTAAATATTATTATGCACATTAACCCCTACTACTTTCTTCATCTTAGAAACAATTATTCATGTACTCCATAATGAACGTAGAACTGTGCTTACACGGTAGGTCTTCATCTTCTGCTCGTACTCGACATTCCCTCTGAAGTCAGCATGTATGGTCTGCGGAGGAGGCTCCTAGAGGATGGCAAGGATGTCAGTGAGTGAGTGGGTGAGTTGAGTGAGTGAGTGGATGAGTGAGTGGATGAGTGAGTGGATGAGTGAGTGGATGAGTGAGTGGGTGAGTGAGTGGGTGAGTGAGTGGGTGAGTGAGTGGGTAGTGAGTGGGTGAGTGAGTGGATGAGTGAGTGGATGAGTGAGTGGGTGAGTGAGTGGGTGAGTGAGTGGGTGAGTGGGTAGTGAGTGGGTGAGTGAGTGGATGAGTGAGTGGTGAGTGAGTGAGTGGGTGAGTGAGTGGATGAGTGGGTGAGTGAGAGGGCAGTTAAGGAGTAGGTGAGCAAAGTAAGTTCTATATATATCATCCATTAAAGACCATAAAATGTATCTGAGCAAGATATCTGACATCCACAAACTCTGGTTTGGCCATTAATGCATGAATAGAAGTGGTTGTATTGTCATACTGGTGATGTCGTGCCTAGCCTTTGCTGCAGTTAGGACCTCTACCATTCAGTCTATTGAAATATAAATTGGGCGGATGGATAAATAAGGTTAACTAGTTAAGGACAACAATTAGTCCAGGAAGTGCATGGCAGACTGACATCCACTCATTATCATACGTTCTCTCTCACTGGCTTATCATGATGGAAGTGCTGCAACCACTTGTTGAAGGAATTAATAGCTTCCTGAAGAGAGAAAAGAGAAGGGATGACAACATGTCAGAAATACAGCACATTATAAAGCTACACCATCTCTGTGCAATCACATTCCACAGTCTGAGGGGGTAAGGGCACATATCAACACACACCAAATAGAAATCCCCCCCCCCCCTGACCTGGCAAGGTATACAGATGATTGCATTGTTATCAGCAGGTACATAAGATAATTTAGAAAATAATTTCAGGCAAAGTAAATACCCTCTCCCCCGTCCCCAATTCCAACATATTATAAGAACGCTGGACACCAAACCTCTGACTAATACTTCACAAGTGCCACTGGATTCTGCCCATCATGAAAACTCAGGAGAACTTTTAGGTACAATACACAACAGCAATATTTGTTAATTAACAGCAAAGACTACTACAAGTAGGAAAGCTTTACACCTGTCAAGAAGTGAGACAAAAAAATCTTAATATATACAGAATTTTTAATTTTTATTTCTAAAGTAGTGTTGTATATATTAGTAAAGCTTTAAACGTTCAATTAATACAGAATTTTGCAATTTATTTTTAAAGCAGTATTAGAAAAAACTTTAAACGTTAAAAATACTAAGTCCTCTAAATGTGTGTGAACTACATAGGTTCGTCTTGACAAGTCCATAAACACTAACTGAGAGCCAGGCATGGGTTCCCCTCAGGTGTTCATTGCCCCAACGTTCCTCTGCCAAAAACTACTATGTCCCAGAATTTTCATCCAAAGATTGGTTGTTTATTATAAATTGTTTCTTCATATCTGATCTACATATTTCTTGGTATAACACTTAACTTGTAGGGTGGCCAAGCACCCTCCTTGTGGATGGCGGAGACGTCACAGCTGGAAAACTGGGGGAAATGTCGTATGCGTAGAAAATAGGACTGGGGGGGCTGACCACATAATTGTGACAGTCAAATAATTTGGCAATTTCTTGGTGAGTGAAAATAATATGTAAACTGCACTAGATGGTACATTTCCTCTTTAAATTTCTCCATAGGACTAGAGGCTGCCTCACTTAGCAAACTGCTCTCATTATGCGAGCTCCAACATAACGTAGCTAGTGGCAGTTCTTTGGTGACGTCGCCATGTTGCATAATTTGTGAGCTATCATTGGGAACATGATAAACACACCCACGCAAAGTTATATCCCCAAACAAAATTGCCAAAATGCCAAGTGCCTTGCTGATTTTGGCAATGGTGCTTCCAAGAGGCATGTTATTCTTTGCCATGTTTATTAAACTACATATCTCATGCACACGTGGATGACCTGGTTTTGGTGAATGTCTGTGTCGTTAACTTTTGTCACAAGAGTAAGCTCTCCCTGCTTAATTAAGTCTTTGCAGCAAAGACATGAGCAGATGCTGAATCTGCTGAGCTAGCTTGCGCATGCATGAGCGTGTTTACTGTGCCAACACTCTTGACCTACTTTTGTGTTTTACTGAATCAAGAAACAGATTAGTTGCTTCAATGCAATTCAGAGTCTTTTGTTTGATAGTAAAATGTCGATGAAAGGGTTGTGGTATGCAAGTTAATTAAGTGGGGTGGGGAGGGGGGGAAGGTTTTTTTTAGCACCTGCCATGTTAAAAGAAGGCACTAACTAATACAGGAAGTGCTACTGCAATCAATACAACAGAAAAAAGTCGTGACTTACTGTTTAGAGGGAAAATTTCGAATGGTACTAATTTTAGAACCATTCGAAGAAATATTTATTACATAATTTCTCAATAATCAACTTGAAATTGTATTCTCTCGAGGTTTTGACTAGATGCTCTAGCCTTCATCAGGAATTATTGTAAAATTTAAAAAGTTACCCTGCAATTGGTAAATGGTCTGGCTGAGACTAAGCTAGAGGAGAGATTGAGAGTGAAGAGAGGTCAAGGTTAGTAAGTCCTTGTGCAGTTAGTTTCATCCTGTAAAGACCTTCCTAGCCCAAGTGGGAAACTGCCTCGCTTCACTCCAGAACTGGCAAAAGTACTTAGTATGCCTTGTAATGGTGATACTACATTTAAGTGACCTCAGAGATGAAATCCAAGGTTGCCATTGGCTCCGGGGATCAGTCCTGCTAGCAAACTTACAAGCTATAACACATAGCTTGTGGAGTTCGTTGGTAACTTTGCCATGTTGCGTAATTTGTGAGTTATCGCTGACAATGCGAAAGATTGGGAAAGAAGGGAAAAAACAAAAAATGTGCAGTTATATATCACTCAACAAAATAGCTGACAACGCCAAGTGCTGTGCTGTTTCTGGCAATGGTGGCTTCTAGCTGCATTTAAAAACAAAATCCGAGCCTGTTACTGTCTGTGCGGGATCGTAATTAAGCCCTTTATGTTGCATCAGGTCCGAGAAAAATACGAATATACCGACAACATTATAATATATATAAATATGTTCATATAGGGAATTTCATGAAAAGTGAATATTTTTAAACCTCTAAACTTCAACATATTTGGAAAGGGGGAAGCTTCTAATTTTAAGGAAGCTATTGTTTTATCTGAAGTATTCTTAATTATGCCCCCTTGCTACTCCACCTCCAGTAGAGATATATCGCTCTACTTCCACTCAAGCAAGAGCACTGATGACCACCTTGACAAGAAGTGCCGAGAAAACATCAACTGCAGCCATTTGATTTTACACCAGCTCGTGCAGCTGGCATTCTGTTCCAAGTCTCACCCTTCTCTCACCCACAGACTATTGCTATTTCATACCACTCCATACTACATATGCACGAAGCAGAATGTCTGACCCAAAGCAGCAAATTTTAACCTCCATTACGGCTGTACATCGCTACAAAAAGGAGACACACAAAAAAGAGAATCTTGTGGAATTTAGCAGCCATCGAAGGCAACTGACTCTCTCAATCCAGCAGGCCAATAATAACCAATAATAATAATATTACAATAACCTTCTCAATAATCAACTTGAAATAGTATTCTCTCGACGTTTCGACTAGATGCTCTAGCCTTCATCAGGAATAACAATAATTAAAAAAAAGAGTTTACTATAATTACAGATACTTATGGCTCCACCTACTTCATGTATATGTGGCTTGAAGTCATGCAGACTCGCCATAAATGAAGGTACAGCTACATTTGGCTGATGTCAGTAATTTAAGAAAACTTATGAAAAGTCCTATTAGCACCCGTGTCATGGGCAATCAGACGGCATGTGAGTTATCACACGGAGCAAGTGTTTGCATGCTTGGCTTTTGGTGTCATTAAGAAGCGGCAGTGACATTACCAATAATGCCTTCATTTTTCAAGGACAGAACTCCCATGTTTGGGTGAATACAAACTCATTGTGAACGAGAAGGGCGCTCTCTTGCCAGCAATCACATCACTGAAGTATCAACTCAAGAGCACACTGGATTCTCTTGGTAGGTTAGTTAAGGGATATCGATTTCACAAGGGGGGGAAAAAGTAAAAATGCTTTTTACATTTTTTATTCTCTGCAGTTAATCTTGGTTCCAGAAGAGATCATGTTTCAAGAGCTCTCCAATGATTGCTTAATGAAGGCTTGCAAGTGATGAAAAGTATACTCCCTTACATTTGGCCACCACAGGCTAAGTGCTACTCCTGCGGGGTAGAAACCACCCGCATTAAATTAAAATATATATTTTTTTAATCATACAGTAGAATAGTTATCTGGAAGGCTAGGGACTAACTACTTTGTGAGTAACAGGATAACTGAGGTTCATTTCTTTGGCGCATTAGCTGAAACTTAGATTGTTGAAGCTGTTTTCAAGTTTGTAAAATCCTATTCGGTGAGTGAATCCTCTTCACTCACTGAAAGTAGCTCACTGGGTATTGAGTTATCCACCCAGGATGTACAGGTATGCCATGAGGAAAGTCTGAGAAGCTGTCCTAGGAAGCTTAGTTATTTAGGCCTGTTGTTATCTAGTAGACTATTTAGTGAAACAAAAGCTATTCTTGAGAGTTCCCTCTGGTACGTCTAGATATACATCTAGCTCTTGTATTGGATGCCTATACTAGAACAAGAGCAAACAAAGCACAGAACTTAGAGGAGGCTGGCTACCTACAAAGCTAGCTGCTAATCAGTACGTTTCCATCTGTGGTCTCCTTGTAAGAAGGGAGCTGCCAAGACTATAGCTACTCTGAGTAGAGCTACAAGTATAGCCTCCACACTGTAGTCAGTGGTATATATCGTGTAGATTATGGCTGACATCAAATACTAGGATTCTCTTTAAATCAGCTATTTGTTTTTAGAGACAGCACTTCAACTGAAATATTTCTGTCTTCATCTATCTGCCCTGATGAAGATCAAAGTATTTCGGTTGAAACGTCGGTACTACAAGCAAATGGCTGGTTTAAAGAGAATCTTTAAAGTATATGTGCATTGTTATATAGCCCTTCGCTTGGGCATGCACATATAATTAGCCTTGGGATAATGTGAGTTTCCGGGTAACTGGGGTCCAGATAATTGTACATGGACGCATTCCTATCAAAGTGAGTGAGACTACTGTAACCCAGCTGGAATTTCCAGCTGTTTATATAACATCACGTTCTAACTGGGAACCACATTTGAAGAAATTCAGGCATTCAGATTTTGAGGTACCCCACTTTGGCTGCAGGTAACTTTGGCATAGTTATACGTATGCAACATTCTTATTATCAAAAGAGAGCACACAGAGAGATCTATCTTTAGAGCCATACATCAAGTTCATACAGTAAAGTATGCAGAATCTATGCAGCTCCAAAGTTGAAATCACAAGTTTTTCTTCGTTTTTCCTTTAGGCCCACCTTTTAAAATTTAACATCACAGAGTTCACCTGTAACCTCTTCCCATTCACAGACTGCAACAGAACCACATTAGGACGTTATGAGTGGGAAGTTTTTTCCTTTTCAAACTTGTACATCGATGCTTGCCACTGGTAAACCAAAACCTTTACTGACCTTTCGTTTCCCTTCTTTGTGGTATTTTGGGAAAAAAAATTCTGTTCATCATGTGGTTATGTGATAAAAAATTTTTTTTTTTGAATGTTACACAAATGTTGAGTACTTTAAAAAATAAGGTATGCCCCCCTTAAAGAGATTTTCTCGTCACAGCACGATTTCAGTGTATCATTAGAACGATGACTAGAAGCACATAACGTAACAAAGAATATTACTTAATTGATTGACCACTAGAAGCTGATATATCTGCAAACTCAGACACCATCTAGAAAAACAATAAAAAACAACAACAAAATAATAATACTATGCCAAGAAAATGTAAAAAAGTCACAAAAAAAACTCTACTTGATTTGAGGGGCGAATAAGCAGGAGGGGGGAAAAAGGGGGGGGGGGGCTGACTATCACTATCGCTCTGAATCCCTTCACTCTTAGAGGCACCCCTGGATGGATTTCTTTGCCAATGGAGCGTATTCTTATTTGATATCAAAAGTTTATTCTTGGGGGGAAATGATAGCTATAAATATTAAGATTACATAGATAATAAAAATTAATTAATAAATAAAATAAAAATTAAAATAAATGACAAATAAATAAATAGAGTCAGTAGTCAATTAAGTAGTTGTTTCCACAAGTTTCTTTGTTGGCACCTAATGTCTAAGAGAAGCCTTGAAAACACAGAAGCTGCAGAAAGGGCACGAGACTGTGCTACGATCCACAGAGGATCCACAGAGGAGATTAAACCTCAATGCTTGAATACATTACAATTCCAATTCTGTTTGTACTACCCCACAGTACATATTCAGTACCTTCCACATAGCAAGAGCCATATTTTATGTAACTAGGATTAGGCCTGATACATGTACCATGGATATACTGGCCGAACAAAGATGAGAAGATATCTGCTATTAGCAGATTGGGTCGAAGCTGAGCTGAAGGATTAAGAACTGCAATAGCTATAAGACAGAGGAACAGGCTGGACATTCTACAAGACAGAGGAACAGGCTGGACATTCTACAAGACAGAGGAACAGGCTGGACATTCTACAAGACAGAGGAACAGGCTGGGTACTCACCAAGACAGATGAATAGGCTGGACACTGTACAAGACAGAGGAACAGGCTGGACACTCTACAAGACAGAGGAACAGGCTGGACATTCTACAAGACAGAGGAACAGGCTGGACACTCTACAAGACAGAGGAACAGGCTGGGCACTCTACAAGACAGAGGAATAGGCTGGACACTCTACAAGACAGAGGAACAGGCTGGACACTCTACAAGACAGAGAAACAGGCTGGACACTCTACAAGACAGAGGAACAGGCTGGACACTGTACAAGACAGAGGAACAGGCTGGACACTCTACAAGACAGAGGAACAGGCTGGACACTGTACAAGACAGAGGAACAGGCTGGACAATCTACAAGACAGAGGAACAGGCTGGATACTCTACAAGACAGAGGAACAGGCTGGACACTGTACAAGACAGAGGAACAGGCTGGACACACAAGACAGAGGAACAGGCTGGACATTCTACAAGACAGAGGAACAGGCTGGACACTCTAAAAGACAGAGCAACATTCAAACCCCTAGAAAATTAGAGTCACCATTCTCGGCCAGTTTCATGATACAAGTACTCTGTCCAGTCCATGTAGCAAAGGCTGACTCACCTGATTTTTTAGGTAGGCGATCATCCTCTACAGTAGTTCCACTCTTTGTATAATCAGGGTAAATATTTACTTGAACAAACTCCACATTTTTTATCCCCCAAAAATCCATCAAAAATAATATTGCTTATTTTTTAGAGGCAGAGTATCCTGGGTATCCTAGATACTTCACCAGTTGCACCCACATCCCATAACCAGGGTTTCATTTGGGTGGGGGGGGGCGGCGGCTTGATCCTTCCACCATTCCGCCATTGGAACCTTTTCCCCACCCCCCCTGGAAATTGTATTATTAAAATTCTTATTGATGTTGATAAGTACTTGACATCCACAGTCATCGCTGGAATGGACGAGTAGCCCGGAATACTTTTCCAGGGATTATAGCTACCAATATCCGACAATCTGCTTGGAATGGGTATTGAGATATCTTAGATTCATTACATCCCAGGGTGATAGTGATAGAACTATCCGCATCCAATCAGCCCTGGAATGGCAAGGTATATCCTAGCAACCGTCGCCTAATTGAGATATCTTAGATTCATTACATCCCAGGGTGATAGTGATAGAACTATCCGCATCCAATCAGCCCTGGAATGGCAAGGTATATCCTAGCAACCGTCGCCTAACCCAAAAGTTGTAACAAGTTTATAATTGCCACAAGCTTTTTTCTTCTTCTTCTTTGTCATTTTTTCCTTATTCAAAAGATATGTTGAATGTCTCCATAGACACAGAAGATATATCCAGCAACATCAAGGTCACAATAACCTTCTCAATATAATCAACTTGAAATTTTATTCTCTCGACGTTTCGACCAGATGCTCTAGCCTTCAATAGCTGATGAAGGCTAGAGCATCTAGTCAAAACGTCGAGACAATACAATTTCAAGTTGATTAATGAGAAGGTTATTGTCATGTTATTTATTAAGTCAACTGAGAGTTCATTGAGAACATCAAGACCACTCTAAAACTTCACTACCCTATAATTTTTTTAATTTTTTAAAAATCTCCCAAGTGCTGTGCAGCTCCAATTTGGTCAGCAGTTTGTCAGAACACTTAGTTATGATAAGAAATTGACTGCACACACTGTCGAATGACCACCATGTCAGTTACACTGTTAAAACCTAAGGGGTCGCTTCTTCAGTAATTGCAGTAAAAACAGAAAGAAGAAAAAAATGAAATGCTTATAACACAGAGCACTAAAGAGCTCTCAAATTACATTAAAAAAGAAAGAAAGAAAAGCAATGAGTGCTGTCGCAAATTTATGATTAACGAAAAAGCTGGAAATGCTAAAGTTTCCTAGTGACCTTGATGTTGCAAGACGTATCTTCTAAGAAAATGTAGTTCGTGCTTAAGCTGTCCCCGTGAACCATCCCGGCAGTAGAATATCAGACCTCCCTGGACAACTATGTAAAGCTGACGGCATGACTACAAAAATATTCCTCTACTTTCCTCACACACAGCATGTGGAGCACGTATTCTACAAACATATTCTTGTTTTACGACAAAATATTTGACCTGCATATCGACAGATGATCCCAAGTCCGTAAATGTTGGAAACAAACTCAAACTTGTCAATTGAAGAAACTCTCCCCTCCTATCCTGAGATGTTTAATAATTATCAACCAGTTTTAATCGCTGGATAAATACATTCTACTAGATGACAATTTCAGCACTCCTGTTTTAAAAGTGTTGACATCCAAGTAGAGGGAAAATCCCTTCAGTAGTAGTAGCAGAGAATTTCTCAACCTACTAACATGGAGCTTAGGAACACTCAGCTTGAATATTCTTTTCCCCCTCAAATAAATCCAGTACGTAAATTTTTATTATCTAATTGAAGAAGTCTTCTGGGCTGGAGTCATTGTCCAGTGTTCCCATCACGCAAGAATCTTGGTTTGAACTGTGTCCTGAAGATGGACTTCTAATAACAACTTCAACTCCCTCTGTCGGGACAAGCTGTTCTAAGCTGTCCAGAGTTTTGCTCCATTCTTTCCCCCCATTTGTCTATTCAGTATACTCATCACACACCATCCACACTATTCTGGGAAAGCAAGACCATCCAGTCCATGGAAGGTGTGCAGGAAGGGGACTCCATCAGGTCCCCTCCTGTTCTGTGTCACTGTTCACTACCCACTCTCGGAGATAAGCTGGAGGATGTGCGGCACGACCTAGATCTGATAGAGGGTGAGAGTGCTGAATGAGTCAGTCTCCATCTAAACCACCACAAGTCAAAGATCATCTGCACACACCATGCCGCCAGGGGAACATTGCTCTGTGCTCGGCCAAGTGCTTGTGTGACTGACCTAGAGAAGGCCACCCTTCTGCGGTCCCCATAGATGACGTTTCCTGCATCTAGTCCATAAAACAAGAGAAAATCGGATGTTGAGGACATGAGAGAGAGACTGAAGTCCCTGTGATGCTATCTTCTGACACTCCTTTGCTATGCCTCTACAATGTAAGGACCACAACGACACTTATCACCACAGCTCCAGAAGTATGATTATCTTTTGAGGTCAATCGTGGGCAGGATTGTGAACATCCATTTTGATGAAGATAACCCAGCCTGGACTCAAGCAACACTACTGGTGAAGGGAATCAGAAGTGCAATGCAACTTGATCCTTCTGCCATTCGAACACAGACAACCCTCACTACTTGCAACCAGTAACTGTGGAGACATAGGGGACATTCAACCAAGAGATTTCCCTCTTTTTAAGGAGAGAGTCAGCAGAGCAATATGACAGAGCATTTCAATATTCCCTTCATGATCCACGTTTAGCTGTTAAAATAGACATATATATATATATTTTAAATATTCCCCCCCGTAGTTTTATTGTTATATTGGTGGCAATGTTGAGAGGTGCTCTAGTCAAGCAGTCACTTAAGGTCTGTCCACTGCACTAGTTAATACACATCAGTTTAGGTGCAGTGTGGACAGGCCTTCACTTAGAAAACTACACAAGTCAAGCAGTCACTTAGAAAACTACACCAAGCAGTCATTTAGAAAGCTATACCAGTCAAGCAGTTACTTAGAAAAGTACACCAGCCCAGCAGTTACTTAGAAAACTACACCAGCCCAGCAGTCACTTAGAAAACTACACCAGCCCAGCAGTCACTTAGAAAACTACACCCAGTCAAGCAGTTACTTAGAAAACTACACCCAGTCAAGCAGTTACTTAGAAAACTACACCAGCCCAGCAGTTACTTAGAAAAGTACACCAGCCCAGCAGTCACTTAGAAAACTACACCAGTCAAGCAGTCACTTGGAAAACTACACCAGCCCAGCAGTCACTTGGAAAACTACACCAGCCCAGCAGTCACTTAGAAAAGTACACCAGCCCAGCAGTCACTTAGAAAACTACACCAGTCAAGCAGTCACTTGGAAAACTACACCAGCCCAGCAGTCACTTGGAAAACTACACCAGCCCAGCAGTTCTCTGGATTAAAATTTGTTTTGAAAGGACCAAACTGTATGCGAGTTATGCGTGGGAAAGAAGAATAGATAAGATGGATCTTGAAGTGGCGTTAATTTTACATCTGCTGGTTTATTACCTTAGTAAAGGATGTAAGGCATGCTGGAAGCGCTCTTGGAGCTTAACAGCCGAAACGACTGTTTGGGATGAAGCTCATCTTGGCCAAGATGCAAGCTTTTTCGTATGTTTCTATGCACATGTTTTTAGACGTCCACCATTTTAAATGTGAGGCAAGCCCCCAATATATAGCACTCCATGTATGAAACAGTGGAGGGATTCTCCACCCACTGACAAGTGTGGGACCACGCCTTACTCAGTGTGAACACAAACCACAAAACAACTGACCAGATAGGCTTGGATGCAGTGATACTCCTTGATGGCATTTAGCAACAAATCAGAGAGTGGAACATCACCTTTCTATTAAAAACCACACAAATAAATTATGTCACAAACAACTCCGAGCAACTTTTATTTGCAACCCCCCTCCTTAACTTGCCTCATTTTTCCAATTATTCGTCACCACTTCAACCGAGTCAGATGGAAGTCTGAAGAACACGGCACGAGTTGCCGTTACCTTCCTGGAGGCTGTAAAGAGGCCACACAACATGCACACAACACACACACACAGCTCGTGAATGTGATAGCATCTCTCTTTAAGGTTGCTGGTTCACAATGTGCCACACACACTAGTGAGGCAACACATTACATTGCTTGAACAGAATCTAGTTCAATTCAAGCAGCATGATGTGATGGGATCTAGTGTGAACCAGGCTTTATAGAGCCAAGCACATACACAACACCATGCTAGCTTCCACTGTCAAACAGGGCTGAGGTGCTTTTGAATGGGAAGGATATTCTCTCCCCTGGAATCTGTTTCCCGAACTTCTTTGGAATATTTAATTAGTCGGGCTATAGAGGAACCCTCTATAATTTTTTTGCTAAGCAGGTATCTGTAAAATGTTAATTAAGCGATTACTTTCGACTAAGTGCCCTGTCTGCACGTGAGCATCAGAGTATTCACACGTCACTTTAACCCTTTCAGCGACATGTGCACATAACAACTATTATTAACCCTTTAATGACAGTAACTCACAACCTCTTCTACCACTCCAAGAGTGCACAGAGTCCATATGTCTATTACCTGTTTGTATTTAGGATGTGTGACAAATCCAAGCTTAGGATGGGTGACGCCCTCATATGTAGGACAGCCAGACATATACACACAAAGATAGATAGGAAAAATATGGCGCAGCTAGTGGAGATGGTCAGTTTTAACCTGACTGGACCAAGATGGAGCCCTTCAAGGCTGGATCATCCACAAACATACCGGCTAATTCTGTGTGTGGTTAGATTGTGCCGTTGCTGATTGTTATATTTGTATTCATGAGCAAGTTCTATAAACTCTCAAATGAACTCTCAGTTGACATAACATTAAAATCATCTTCTCAATAATCAACTTCAAATTGTATTCACTCGATGTGTCGACTAGATGCTCTAGTCTTCATCAGGAATAAGCATCTAGTCCAAACGTCGAGTGAATACAATTTGAAGTTGATTATTGAGAAGGTGATTTTAAAGTTCTATAAAGCTGGTGAGGCTTCTCCCTCCACTCACACACTGTAATGCTAATGAGCAGCTAATGTGCCTTTGCTTAGCAATGGTTACTAAGCAACTAATGTCCCTCATTTAACACAATGAACGAGCAAGTAATGTTCTTATATTTAGGACAGTTAATGAGCAACAAATGTTCATTAGCAACTAATATTCCTTTGGTTGGCATGGTTAATGAGTAACTAGGTAATATTCCTAAACTTAGCATGGTGAAGGAGCAACTAATGTTTCTATATTTAGCACAGTTAATAGCAATTAATTTTCCTTTGTTTTACCATGGTGAAGTAGCAATTAATGTTCCTTGCTTACCATGGTGAATTAGGAACTAATATTCCTTTGGTTGGCATGGTGAAGGAGCAACTAATGTTCCTATATTTAGCACAGTTAATGAGCAACTAATGTAGCATGGTGAATTAGCAATTAATGTTCCTTGTTTACCATGGTGAACATGGTGAATTAGCAACTAATATTCCTTTGATTGGCATGGTGAATTAGCAACTAATATTGCTTTGGTTGGCATGGTGAATGAGCAACTAATGTTCCTTTGCTTAGCACAGTGAATCTAATCCTTATGGCTTTTACCCACTCACTTCTTAATCGGTCAAATATCACTTCCACTAATAATTGTGTGGCAGCCTCACCATGCATTTAGATTGACTCAGCATTGGTAGGTATTTACTGTGCTAGGTGCACGCCCCAAAGTTAGCACTATAGCGATCCTGAAGCCATCTGGTGCTAAAGACTGACTAGCAACCTACTGTCCTCAGACTCCAGCTAAGGAAAGAAAAAGCCAATGTAAACGGGAAGACTGTTGCTGCCACTGACAGGGTCCTGAAACAATGGACACTGAAACTGGGAGAAAGTGTAGAGAGTTCTAGCATCTCTACGACCCTCACTGGCAGGGTCCTGAAACACTGGACACTGAAACTGGGAGAAAGTGTAGAGAGCTCTAGCATCTCTACGACCCTCACTCCAAAGCAAAAACTTGCCAGATATGCAGCAGAAAATGGCTACAAAACAGCTACTTCTAAGTTCTCCAAAGATCTTGGTTTCAGTCTACATGAAAGCACTTCACTAGCAGGAACTTCAGAAGGGCCTACAAAAGCATAAAATATGATTACCGCTAAAATGCTTGCTTTCACAGACCGCTACCTCATTACCCCCAGTACAGTGCTTATGTTGAAATATGCTTTAGCAGAGATTTGCTTTCCTCTGTCAAAATTACTGGTCTTCATTATGACAATTTTCTCTCAGTTGAGAGAGACTAGGACATCTCTCAAGCACCACACAACAAGGCAGCAGAGCATAAGCCCTCTTGCTACTCGGTGAAATTGGCTGCACATCTCACCCTGCCACTCGTTATCTATCCGGCACTAGACTCAGCTAACAAGTACCCTCTTCATCCACTATTGCTGATTTTCAATCCACAGCTGTTCCCACTGATGGAGTTGACTATGTGCATACATTCAGGGTTTTATTTAGAAAATTGTCCAAGGGGGGGGGGGGCAACTGGAGGAATCTGGATTTTAAGGGGGGTAAGATGGTTAAAGGGGCAGTTGCCCCCCCCCCCCCCCCCCCCCTCTATGAAACCCTGTATACCTGGCTTCAACTTGACTGTATGCATACATATACCTGGCTTCAACCTGATGGTATGCATATATATATAATTATATATATATACCTGGCTTCAACCTGATGGTATGCATACATATATAATTATATATATATACCTGGCTTCAACTTCCCCCAAGAGCATGCGCCATGCAGTTAATTACGGCCACTTCTCAACATTTCTTTAATAGACCATTACTGTGCATTGGTACACAATCATCTTTGACATCCATGATTATACACAACATACACTTTGCAAGTTTAGAAAGTGATACACTAGATGCGACCTTGAAAATTCAAAGATGAGCGAAGTGAGTTGGATAGAAAACTTTGTACTGCCACACATGGTGTGTCTATGCATGTATATTAATATATTATATGCATCTATGCATGTATAAATATATATGTATCTATTATATATGTATGTATCTATATACTGTATATGCATCTATGTGTATCTATATATATGCATCTATGTATGTATAAATATATTATATGTATCTATGTATATATCTATATATGCATCTATGCATGTATAAATATATATGTATCTATTATATATGTATGTATCTATATACTGTATATGCATCTATGTGTATCTATATATATGCATCTATGTATGTATGTATTATATGTATCTATGTGTATCTACATATGTATCTATGTGTGTCTATATATGTATCTATGCATGTATAATTATATTATATGTATATATTACATGTATCTATATATGTATCTATGTATGTATAAATATATATGTATCTATTATATATGTATGTATCTATATATGTATCTATGTGTATCTATATATGCATCTGTGCATGTATCTTATATGTATCTATCTATATATTACATGTGTATCTATATATGTATCTGTCTATATATTTATGTATGTATCTATATATGTATCTATATATGTATCTACTTATGCATCTGTGTATTCACTACATTCATCTGTAAAAAAATATGAACGGGTCACCAGCCTTAAGTAAGCATGCTTATGTAAACCTGGAATGATCGTCATAGTGAAGAGAAAGATCGAGGAAATGGCAGAAGATTCGAAGTTGAAGGAAAGAAAATTGGCTGCACGAGCAGGTGAGAAATGGGCTGCATGGTTTTGCTGACAGGAAATGATGATGGAGTCTATTCTTACATAGTTACTCAATTCATCGACATACTCTAGCTAATGGAGTGGGATACACCATTCTTGTCATGATGTAGAAACTATTATCCATCTTGATAAGGTAAACCACAGTACTGCTATGCTCTATAGACAGAGAGAACTGGCTACATGGTTGGTGTGCAGAGTCGGTATGTATAAGGATAACTGTCAGACTCTGCAAGGTCTTCCCTTCAATCATGCGAATTCCTGCAGAAAGCACTGACCAATGGGAATAAAACTGCACTAAGAGTGAGGTCAGCATTACATCATGATGTCATCAATAATAGACCTCAAACTAAGAACAATGCCTAGAGCAATGTAATCTAGCAATACTAAGAAATTCATATTATATGTTTGCTTTAATTACTAATATTTAGTAGTATGGAATTACATCAGAGTACATTCCTAAGCCTCATAGATACTGAGATGGTCAGCTCTTGATGGTACATAGTAATCACTAGCAGAGCTCCATTTAGGATCGGGAGGGTGAAAATTACTGTTAGTGGAATTGTGAGGGGAAATCAGGGTTTGTGAAATTATAGGCAGGAGGCAAATAGATTTTCATTGCTCTAGGTACTCATCAAGCACTGTTATGTCAGTGCACCAGGTATCCATCAAGCACTGTGGTGTAGTCACTAGGTACCATCAAGCACTGTGGTGTAGTGCTCCAGGTACCCATCAAGCACTGTGGTGTAGTGCACTAGATACACATCAAGCACTGTGGTGTAGTCACTAGGTACCCATCAAGCACTGTGGTGTAGTGCACCAGGTACCCATCAAGCACTGTGGTGTAGTGCACTAGATACCCATCAAGCACTGTGGTGTAGTCACTAGGTACTCATCAAGCACTGTGGTGTCAGTGCACTAGGTACCATCAGGGACTGTGGTGTCAGTGCACTAGGTAATCATGCACTGTGGTGTAGTGTATTTTTTACCATCATGCACTGTTGATGTCGCACTAGAAGAATAACACCCACAAAGACTTGACAAGGCTAGAAGAATCTCTGATCATCTGGAAACACCCACTCATTCTATCACAATCATTAAAAATGAAGAAAAGAACAACAGGAAAGCTGACACTGCGAGAGCTTCAGTTGACCCGAGCCCTCAGGGAAGCCAGAAAGGACCATTTTGTAGCATCAGACTGGCGAGCTACAGAATACGAGCTAATTTCACTCACCTGGTACAGATTCATACAAGGAAGTGTCATTGCTACTCAGTGGATGCAGGCCTTTGCATAGCTGTTCTCTTGTTCCACCTGGCTATCAGCATGTGAAAGAGCTGCACTCAGCCCTCCAGTGGTTATCTGGTGAACATTTGTTCCACCTGGCTATCAGCATGTGGAAGCAGCTATTTCTATTTGTTCCACCTGGCTATCAGCATGTGAAAGAGCTGCACTCAGCCCTCCAGTGGTTACCTGGTGAGCTATTTCCATTTGTTCCACCTGGCTATCAGCATGTGAAAGAGCTGCACTTCAGCCCTCCAGTGGTTACCTGGTGAGCTTGTTCCACCTGGCTATCAGCATGTGAAAGAGCTGCACTTCAGCCCTCCAGTAGTTACCTGGTGAGCTATTTCCATTTGTTCCACCTGGCTATCAGCATGTGAAAGAGCTGCACTCAGCCCTCCAGTGGTTACCTGGTGAGCTATTTCTATTTGTTCCACCTGGCTATCAGCATGTGAAAGAGCTGCACTTCAGCCCTCCAGTGGTTACCTGGTGAGCTATTTCCATTTGTTCCACCTGGCTATCAGCATGTGAAAGAGCTGCACTCAGCCCTCCAGTGGTTACCTGGTGAGCTTGTTCCACCTGGCTATCAGCATGTGAAAGAGCTGCACTCAGCCCTCCAGTAGTTACCTGGTGAGCTATTTCCATTTGTTCCACCTGGCTATCAGCATGTGAAAGAGCTGCACTCAGCCCTCCAGTAGTTACCTGGTGAGCTATTTCCATTTGTTCCACCTGGCTATCAGCATGTGAAAGAGCTGCACTCAGCCCTCCAGTGGTTACCTGGTGAGCTATTTCCATTTGTTCCACCTGGCTATCAGCATGTGAAAGAGCTGCACTCAGCCCTCCAGTGGTTACCTGGTGAGCTATTTCCATTTGCACACAACACAAAAAAGAAAGAAAAAAGTCAACTCGTTTAACAGATGCACCCACACAGTCCACTAGTATAAGGCCAGATATGTCAACTTGAACCACACAACCCGGGGACACCCAATCAGGCGTAGTCATCATGTGAGGGCAGATACTGCTGAGGTGAGTGTGAGACACTGTGAGGTGAGTGTGAGACACTGTGAGGTGAGTGTGAGATACTGTGAGGTGAGTGTGAGATACTGTGAGGTGAGTGTGAGATACGGTGAGGTGAGTGTGAGATACTGTGAGGTGAGTGTGAGACACTGTGAGGTGAGTGTGAGATACTGTGAGGTGAGTGTGAGATACGGTGAGGTGAGTGTGAGATACTGTGAGGTGAGTGTGAGACACTGTGAGGTGAGTGTGAGATACTGTGAGGTGAGTGTGAGACTGTGAGGCGAGTGTGAGACACTGTGAGGTGAGTGTGAGACACTGTGAGGTGAGTGTGAGACACTGTGAGGCAAGTGTGAGGTGAGTGTGAGACACTGTGAGGTGAGTGTGAGATACTGTGAGGTGAGTGTGAGACACTGTGAGGTGAGTGTGAGGTGAGTGTGAGACACTGTGAGGTGAGTGTGAGGAGACACTGTGTGGCGAGGTGAAGTGCCTTTCCAAGCCTTTTGTTTCCTGCCTTTCTATGACGAGTATCTGTATACGTATGTTCTCTGCGTGCATGATTGCAGAACCAGGCAATGCCCCGCAACACTGGCTGGTGGTGATATATGAAGGCATGTGTGAAATGTGGGATCAGAGAGTGCTTGTTGGCATCAGAGAGCGCTTGTTGACTGACAGAATTGTCAACAGTTCCAGTTATACATGACATATTTTGTACTCTTCTGCTCGTGTTCTCAGTATGTTATCCATCACTCTCCTCCATTGGCTACATGCACTCGATATCTTGCCTCTATACCAACTTTGGATCCTGTTCACTGGGTGTCTGAACCAGTATCCATGGGTGGCAGTACATGCAAAGAATCCTGCTTTTACTGCCACAAGCTCGTGTAGTTATGTTGTGGAATTGAATAAATATGTCGTAATGAAAATTCAGCATCCTTGCCTGACATTGGTCGACAATCCTGTGCAGCCACTTCTCTGTCCCCAGGATTTGACCTGCAAGCAGCTCTCTCGATCGCTTCTTACTAAGCCTGTGATCATATCCTAGCCTGTTTTGTTTAAAAGGAAGGTGAACCGTTCATAATCAGACAGGACCAACCCCACTCCCCAGGGAGGGCTGACTTTGCTCTCCAAACAAATGGAACCAGAGGATGCTCTATCATGTGGGAGTGGACACTAATAAATGGAACCATCTGTCTATAATGTTGGAGTAGATATTAATAATACCATTGGTCTATAATGTTGGAGTAGATATTAATAAGTGGAACCATTAGTCTATAATGTTGGAGTATATATTAATAATACCATTGGTCTATAATATTGGAGTAGATATTAATAATACCATTGGTCTATAATGTTGGAGTAGATATTAATAATACCATTGGTCTATAATGTTGGAGTAGATATTAATAATACCATTGGTCTATAATATTGGAGTAGATATTAATAATATCATTGGTCTATAATGTTGGAGTAGAGTGGAACCATCGGTCTATAATGTTGGAGTAGATATTAATATGTGGAACCATTGGTCTATAATGTTGGAGTAGATATTAATAATACCATTGGTCTATAATATTGGAGTAGATATTAATAATACCATTGGTCTATAATGTTGGAGTAGATATTAATAATACCATTGGTCTATAATGTTGGAGTAGATATTAATAATACCATTGGTCTATAATATTGGAGTAGATATTAGTAATACCATTGGTCTATAATGTTGGAGTAGATATTAATAATACCATTGGTCTATAATATTTAATATTGGAGTAGATATTAATAATACCATTGGTCTATAATGTTGGAGTAGATATTAATAATACCATTGGTCTATAATGTTGGAGTAGATATTAATAATACCATTGGTCTATAATATTGGAGTAGATATTAATAATACCATTGGTCTATAATGTTGGAGTAGATATTAATAATACCATTGGTCTATAATGTTGGAGTAGATATTAATAAGTGGAACCATTAGTCTATAATGTTGGAGTAGATATTAATAATACCATTGGTCTATAATGTTGGAGTAGATATTAATAATACCATTGGTCTATAATGTTGGAGTAGATATTAATAATACCATTGGTCTATAATATTGGAGTAGATATTAATAATATCATTGGTCTATAATGTTGGAGTAGAGTGGAACCATCGGTCTATAATGTTGGAGCAGATATGAATAAGTGGAACCATTGGTCTATATGTGGAGTAGTAGCGTCTATCTGTCTCGATGTCCACTATGCACAGCCGAACAGAAGGTTGGACCTCAACTTATGGAACTGAATGGATGCCTGGAAGGTTTTGGTAAAGTTGGGTCCAGATTCATACTGGAAGCCACCACTATAGTCCAGATTCATACTGGAAGCCACCACTATAGTCCAGATTCATACTGGAAGCCACCACTATAGTCCAGATACATACTGGAAGCCACCACTATAGTCCAGATTCATACCCACTATAGTCCAGATTCATACTGGAAGCCACCACTATAGTCCAGATACATACTGGAAGCCACCACTATAGTCCAGATTCATACTGGAAGCCACCACTATAGTCCAGATTCATACTGGAAGCCACCACTATAGTCCAGATTCATACCGGAAGCCACCACTATAGTCCAGATTCATACTGGAAGCCACCACTATAGTCCAGATTCATACTGGAAGCCACCACTATAGTCCAGATTCATACTGGAAGCCACCACTATAGTCCAGATTCATACTGGAAGCCACCACTATAGTCCAGATTCATACTGGAAGCCACCACTATAGTCCAGATTCATACTGGAAGCCACCACTATAGTCCAGATTCATACTGGAAGCCACCACTATAGTCCAGATACATACTGGAAGACACCATAGTCAGATTCATACTGGAAGCCACCACTATAGTCCAGATTCATACTGGCAGCCACCACTATAGTCCAGATTCATCCTGGAAGCCACCACTATAGTCCAGATTCATACTGGAAGCCACCACTACAAGGCATGGCACTTCGTCTATTGATTTAGGAATGCAATACAACACAACGTGACAATGTTACCAACAAACCACGCTAGCTACTTCAGAGCAAAATGTTTGCTAGCAAGACTGCTTCTAGCAAACACTCCAGTTCCTAAAATGGCGAGATTTACAGAGGGCAGCGTGGTCTTCAACGGGTCTACTTTTTGTGGACGTAGCTTTTCCAAAATAGCATTCCTCCTCCACTCGGGCTAAACTTCTTCCATTCTTCATAACATCACAGATCTTGAACTCACATCATTCCTTCACTGCTCTAGCTAAACTTCTCCCATTCTTCATAACATCACAGATCTTGAGCTCACATCATTCCTCCACTACTCTAGCTAAACTTCTCCCATCCTTCATACATGTTAATCTCTTTCAAACAGGTCTAGCTATGCTATCTGATTTGACACGGAGAGAGAAGAATTGAAAGAAACTGCATTGCACGGTTCCACGTTAGGCGAACAGAGACCAAAATAAGCTTATGTTTCCGTTTCATTCCCATGCAGAATCTACGGAGTGCATGGATCCTCCGTGAAATTAAATTTAAAAACATTTAACGGGTTAAAAAACAACTTGGCCAATCTAGTATCCAGTCAAGCAGCTAGTGAGCTGAGGTGATGTCGAGAGCTACGGCAGTCGAGTGGCCAGTGAGCTGAGGTGATAATGAAGCCACATCAGTCGAGCTGTTCTCTACCTGTAGCATTTCTTGGAGCTGGTTCAATCGAGGGAACTGTCAGAGGAGGCGATATCTGAACTCTCAACGAACTCCCAGTTTGACATAACGAGATTACAATGACCTCTCAATAATCAACTTGAAATTTACTCCTCAACCTTTAGACTACAGATGCTCTAGCCTTCATTAGAAATATGAGAAGGTCATTGTGATATCTGAATGTTTCATTCAGCTGTGCTGATGTCTAGAGCGACTCTGAGAGCGAGTCCGATCAATTTTCCAGTAGCTGTTTCGATGTCTCAGCTGCTCCTCAGATGCGGTGATGTATAGGGCTGCTCCTCTAGATCCTCAGATGTGGTGATGTATAGGGCTGCTCCTCTAGATCCTCAGATGTGGTGATGTATAGGGCTGCTCCTCTAGATCCACATATGCGGTGATGTATAGGGCTGCTCCTCTAGATCCTCAGATGTGGTGATGTATAGGGCTGCTCCTCTAGATCCTCAGATGTGGTGATGTATAGGGCTGGTCCTCTAGATCCTCAGATGCGGTGATGTATAGGGCTGCTCCTCTAGATCCTCAGATGAGGTGATGTATAGGGCTGCTCCTAGATCCTCAGATGCAGTGATGTATAGGGCTGCTCCTCTAGATCCTCAGATGTGGTGATGTATAGGGCTGCTCCTCTAGATCCTCAGATGTGGTGATGTATAGGGCTGCTCCTCTAGATCCTCAGATGTGGTGATGTATAGGGCTGCTCCTCTAGATCCTCAGATGTGGTGATGTATAGGGCTGGTCCTCTAGATCCTCAGATGCGGTGATGTATAGGGCTGCTCCTCTAGATCCTCAGATGAGGTGATGTATAGGGCTGCTCCTCTAGATCCTCAGATGCGGTGATGTATAGGGCTGCTCCTCTAGATCCTCAGATGTGGTGATGTATAGGGCTGCTCCTCTAGATCCTCAGATGTGGTGATGTATAGGGCTGCTCCTCTAGATCCTCAGATGTGGTGATGTATAGGGCTGCTCCTCTAGATCCTCATATGCGCTGATGTATAGGGCTGCTCCTCTAGATCCTCAGATGTGGTGATGTATAGGGCTGCTCCTCTAGATCCTCAGATGTGGTGATATATAGGGCTGCTCCTCTAGATCCTCAGATGCGGTGATGTATAGGGCTGCTCCTCTAGATCCTCAGATGTCGTGATGTATAGGGCTACTCCTCTAGATCCTCAGATGCGGTGATGTATAGGGCTGCTCCTCTAGATCCTCAGATGCAGTGATGTATAGGGCTGCTCCTCTAGATCCTCAGATGCGGTGATGTATAGGGCTGCTCCTCTAGATCCTCAGATGCGGTGATGTATAGGGCTGCTCCTCTAGATCCTCAGATGTGGTGATGTATAGGGCTGCTCCTCTAGATCCTCAGATGTGGTGATACATAGGGCTGCTCCTCTAGATCCTCAGATGAGGTGATGTATAGGGCTGCTCCAGTAATTCTCAGGACTGCAGGCAAGCATTGCCTTATAGGGAAAATAATTAACAAAACAAGAGGGGAAAAACTGCTCCCGTTTTCTGCATTTTCATCACCATCATTGGGGATGGTGGGTATTGACTACACCTAGTCAACATTTCCGCAGATGCAACTTCTTGTAGAGTTTGGTTGACCAGTGCGTTCATTCGGATAAGTGGCCTCTACTACATATACTAGCTAGGTTTGGGAGAGTAACATTGGGAGATCAACACTTGGGGTTGTGGGAGGGACAATGCCCCCACATTATCATTTTGTTTATCCTTTCCCAGGCAACACTGGGCACTGGTATGCAATGTGAGTATGGATACAACCACTATAATGGCTTATCGTGGGCTAGTGGATACCACAATTGGAACTGTAAAATAATCTATCATGTGTGGGAGAGAGAGTGGAATAGCACAACCATGGACAATGCCCCCACATTATCATTTTGTTTATCCTTTCCCAGGCAACACTGGGCACTGGTATGCAATGTGAGTATGGATACAACCACTATAATGGCTTATCGTGGGCTAGTGGATATCACAATTGGAACTGTAAAATAATCTATCATGTGTGGGAGAGAGAGTGGAATAGCACAACCATGGACACGTAGGAACACAGGACATACCACAAGGTATCGGGTAGCAACTATGTACCAGCATATTCTATTTACTCCTAGTACTAGTATATAATTAGTGTCAGGCATTGAGTGGTGAGCGAAGAAAAGGGGAAAAAGCTAGACCATGTTGATCAACTGAGTAACTAGATCCTTCATCCTTTTGTCTCAGCCAGTAATTAGTGTCAGGCATTGAGTGGTGAGCGAAGAAAAGGGGAAAAGCTAGGGCATGTTGATCAACTGAGTAACTAGATCCTTCATCCTTTCCTCTCAGCCATGCCCACTCTCACCTGCATGTGCAGCATATTTTATTATTATTATTATTATTATTATTATTATTATTATTATTATTATTATTATTATTATTATTATTATTATTATTATTATTATTATTATTATTATTATTATTATTATTATTATTATTATTATTATTATTATTATTATTATTATTATTATTATTATTATTATTATTATTATTATTATTATTATTATTATTATTATTATATTACTATTATTATTATTACTCCATCATCATCATCATCATGATGTCATCATCATCTTCATCATCATCATCATCATCATCATCATCATCATCATCATCATCATCATCATCATCATCAGCATCAGCATCATATTTTTTGGGTATGAAGACCTCTGGGGGAGCTGGTTTTGGAGGGCTTGCAGGTTTATTAGGGTCATGGTTTGTTGTTTGTCCTATTTCAGGCTGGCTTGTTCTATCTGGTAAGGGGTCATATTAGCTATTAAACCGTTCTCACTTGCGTAGCAATGACCATTCCCTATTTACGTAAGTCCGCATTATTTAAGGTGGGTGGTGATTCATTCAATTTTTTGGTTGAAGGTATATGGTGAATACATAGATAATGGTACACACATACAATACACCATGCGCGGGTATATGGTGAATACATAGATAATGGTACATACATACAATACACCATGCACGGGTATATGGTGAATACATAGATAATGGCTACAGACTTACAATACACCATGCACGGGTATATGGTGAATACATAGATAATGGTACATACATGCAATACACCATGCACGGGTATATGGTGAATACATAGATAATGGTACATACATACAATACACCATGCACAGGTATATGGTGAATACATAGATAATGGCTACAGACTTACAATACACCATGCACGGGTATATGGTGAATACATAGATAATGGTACATACATACAATACACCATGCATGGGTATATGGTGAATACATAGATAATGGTACATACATACAATACACCATGCACGGGTATATGGTGAATACATAGATAATGGTACAGACATATAATACACCATGCACGGGTATATGGTGAATACATAGATAATGGTACATACATACAATACACCATGCACGGGTATATGGTAAATACATAGATAATGGTACACACATATAATACACCATGCACGGGTATATGGTGAATACATAGATAATGGTACACACATATAATACACCATGCACGGGTATATGGTGAATACATAGATAATGGGTACAGACATACAATACACCATGTACGGGTATATGGTGAATACATAGATAATTGCAATACACCATGCACGGGTATATGGTGAATACATAGATAATGGTACACACATAAAATACACCATGTGCGGGTATATGGTGAATACATAGATAATGGTACATACATACAATACACCATGCACGGGTATATGGTGAATACATAGATAATGGTACATACATATAATACACCATGCACGGGTATATGGTGAATACATAGATAATGGTACATACATACAATACACCATGCACGGGTATATGGTGAATACATAGATAATGGTACATACATATAATACACCATACACACGGGTATATGGTGAATACATAGATAATGGTACATACATGCAATACACCATGCACGGGTATATGGTGGATACATAGATAATGGTACATACATGCAATACACCATGCACGGGTATATGGTGAATACATAGATAATGGTACAGACATACAATACACCATGCGTGGCAATACCAAGTTATCCATCCAACTTCCCACTTAATTCGCTCACCAATTAACTAAAGACACTATATTGCGGAAGCTCAAATCTTCTGCGTACTCTCCACTATACTATTATCATCTTGAATGGAGCTGCTGGACAGAGGGTCACTCCTGGCCCTGGGTACACTTTCGTTCGCATATTCATGTATAGGGGATTTCTCTAATATATAGACTAGATGGACTAGGAAGATCCAGGGTAGACATCTGGGATCCTGTGAACATGGTCTGTAGACCCCCGGAAAAGATGTCATTTTACGCGTCAAACACAAACGTCGCGATAATGAACAATTTCAACCAGAGCCATCCGAGACCTTCATGTTTGGTACCAATGAACTCATCTAATCCCCAGATTTCATACGAGTGCCAATTTGCCATAACTACTAGGAAAAATTTGAGTGATTATGATATTACAGAGTATGATATGATTTGTAATATTGTAGCTTGTCACATGTGTGCTGGTGATAAATTGTGGTGTGGCTTATTAGGAATTTAGGGGCTGCTTTATATAGAGTAAGTTTTGATGTGTAGTCATACCAGCACACCTGCCTGAAGAGGATAGTATTTATATCCACCCTGAAAAGTGAGTTCAAAGCTTCTGTTGACAATATACAGTAGTTATGTATGTTTCCATCCATGAGTACTTTATTCATGTTCCAAATTATAGTCTTGCCATGAGGTGAGGGGGAAGAGGGGGTTTAGTTTGGACACTGTAGTGCTTTAGGAGGATAGATCCCCCCCTCAAATAAGAGTCAAGTTATGTGACTTAGTGAGGCAGATTTGACTGATTTCGACTGTAGCTACATGTTTGTTATACTTGAACTTGCAGGTCATATGCAGTCTGTGTTGATTGATCCACTCAACAAAGGCACTGTTGGTGCTGCAGAGGAAACTGTAGATTTTAAAAAAATGCATAATATGTCAAGAGACACTGAAAGAGCCTACTACAAGCACTGGTAGGGGGAGAAAAGAGTGAGGGAATCTAGTGTAAGGCGCAATGATACTGTTAGGAAAAGGTTGAAACTATTGAGTGATATTGATGAGGGTTTCTGCTATCATCGTGGTAATGACTGCGTCAAAGCATACACACTTGAGAAAACTATTGTTGCCATCGAAAAGGAAAATCAGGCTCAAGCTACAGATGATCTATTTCCCGAACCATCGTTTAGTGATGTTTGTGTTGATCGTGTATCTCGTTCACAATCAGCATGTCGATCATCACCAAATCCAAATGTTTCATGAAGAGGACATAAAGAACTGAAATGTGTCATTTGTAACCATGCAACTCACCAGGACATCTACAAGAAGTACAGAATATGTGAGAAGGACCGTGCTCTCCATTTTTTTAAGGCTGTTCAAGCAAGATCATATTTTCATGAGAGTTTGTGACCTCCAAGATGAAAAGGCAGTGTTTGGTGATGATGTCTTCTATCACAGCTCTTGTTTCAGTACCTTACCTTTTACACTATGATCGTGCTATAGCGGAAAAAGTATCGCCTGTCTTGTCACCACGGAAACAAGTTTGGAATGAAGTTCTTGCTGAATTAGAAATAGGTTTGACTGGAGGGAAGGGATTTGAACTGAGTGCAATCAGAGATCATATGAACAAAGTTGCTGGTGACCGAGGTTCCAAAGTCGTGATGTGAAGGCCTTTCTGATCAGTCATTTTCAAAAAAAGAATTGAATTCAGCTATCCAAAGAACCCAAATCAATCAATCATGGGCTTTATGATTTCTGCACAAACATTCCAAAGGACCTTTAGACTGCTGCACTCCTTGGGTCCAATAGAAGTTGCTGCATGTCTGATGCGTGAATCTCAGAATGCCTTTAACTTTGATCTCAATGATCGTTTTTGCAAAGACCTGGAGCGTGCTTGTGCCAGCATGCCTATGCCTGCCCCATTGATAAAATTCTTCGGTTGTCTGTACAATTTTGATCCCACAACATAGGAAAGTGCAGCATTAAAGGTTTTGGATGCCAAGCTCAGCACAGTTGAAGCAGAGGAAAGTTCAGCATTAAAGGTTTTGGATGCCAAGCTCAGCACAGTTGAAGCAGAGGAAAGTGCAGCATTAAAGGTTTTGGATGCCAAGCTCAGCACAGTTGAAGCAGAGGAAAGTGCAGCATTAAAGGTTTTGGATGCCAAGCTCATCACAGTTGAAGTAGAGGAAAGTGCAGCATTAAAGATTTTGGATGCCAAGCTCAGCACAGTTGAAGCAGAGGAAAGTGCAGCATTAAAGGTTTTGGATGCCAAGCTCAGCACAGTTGAAGTAGAGGAAAGTGCAGCATTAAAGGTTTTGGATGCCAAGCTCAGCACAGTTGAAGCAGAGGAAAGTTCAGCATTAAAGGTTTTGGATGCCAAGCTCAGCACAGTTGAAGCAGAGGAAAGTGCAGCATTAAAGGTTTTGGATGCCAAGCTCAGCACAGTTGAAGCAGAGGAAAGTGCAGCATTAAAGGTTTTGGATGCCAAGCTCAGCACAGTTGAAGCAGAGGAAAGTGCAGCATTAAAGGTTTTGGATGCCAAGCTCAGCACAGTTGAAGCAGAGGAAAGTGCAGCATTAAAGGTTTTGGATGCCAAGCTCAGCACAGTTGAAGCAGAGGAAAGTGCAGCATTAAAGGTTTTGGATGCCAAGCTCAGCACAGTTGAAGCAGAGGAAAGTGCAGCATTAAAGGTTTTGGATGCCAAGCTCAGCACAGTTGAACTAGAGGAAAGTGCAGCATTAAAGGTTTTGGATGCCAAGCTCAGCACAGTTGAAGCAGAGGAAAGTTCAGCATTAAAGGTTTTGGATGCCAAGCTCAGCACAGTTGAAGCAGAGGAAAGTGCAGCATTAAAGGTTTTGGATGCCAAGCTCAGCACAGTTGAAGTAGAGGAAAGTGCAGCATTAAAGGTTTTGGATGCCAAGCTCAGCACAGTTGAAGTAGAGGAAAGTGCAGCATTAAAGGTTTTGGATGCCAAGCTCAGCACAGTTGAAGCAGAGGAAAGTGCAGCATTAAAAGTTTTGGATGCCAAGCTCAGCACAGTTGAAGCAGAGGAAAGTGCAGCATTAAAGGTTTTGGATGCCAAGCTCAGCACAGTTGAAGCAGAGGAAAGTGCAGCATTAAAGGTTTTGGATGCCAAGCTCAGCACAGTTGAAGCAGAGGAAAGTGCAGCATTAAAGGTTTTGGATGCCAAGCTCAGCACAGTTGAAGCAGAGGAAAGTGCAGCATTAAAGGTTTTGGATGCCAAGCTCAGCACAGTTGAAGCAGAGGAAAGTGCAGCATTAAAGGTTTTGGATGCCAAGCTCAGCACAGTTGAAGCAGAGGAAAGTGCAGCATTAAAGGTTTTGGATGCCAAGCTCAGCACAGTTGAAGTAGAGGAAAGTGCAGCATTAAAGGTTTTGGATGCCAAGCTCAGCACAGTTGAAGCAGAGGAAAGTGGAAATGAAAGTGAGGAAGAGAAAGAAGAAGGCAATGAATTGTGTGAAGAGAATGGTGAAGATGAAGATGAAAGAATGAGAAATGTCTTGCTGGGCAGATTCTATTTGGCTCTAACCTTATCTTCCAAGAAGAAGCATTTTAAATTGTTCATATCGTACACTAGTTGGTATTGGCTTGCACATCACTGTGTTCTCTACTATTAGCACTAGTATGCAGAGTGAGGGTACACTAGTTGGTATTGGCTTGCACATCACTGTGTTCTCTACTATTAGCACTAGTATGCAGAGTGAGGGTACACTAGTTGGTATTGGCTTGCACATCACTGTGTTCTCTACTATTAGCACTAGTATGCAGAGTGGGAGTACACTAGTTGGTATTGGCTTGCACATCACTGTGTTCTCTACTATTAGCACTAGTATGCAGAGTGAGGGTACACTAGTTGGTATTGGCTTGCACATCACTGTGTTCTCTACTATTAGCACTAGTATGCAGAGTGAGGGTACACTAGCTGGTATTGGCTTGCACATCACTGTGTTCTCTACTATTAGCACTAGTATGCAGAGTGAGGGTACACTAGCTGGTATTGGCTTGCACATCACTGTGTTCTCTACTATTAGCACTAGTATGCAGAGTGGGAGTACACTAGTTGGTATTGGCTTGCACATCACTGTGTTCTCTACTATTAGCACTAGTATGCAGAGTGAGGGTACACTAGTTGGTATTGGCTTGCACATCACTGTGTTCTCTACTATTAGCACTAGTATGCAGAGTGAGGGTACACTAGTTGGTATTGGCTTGCACATCACTGTGTTCTCTACTATTAGCACTAGTATGCAGAGTGAGGGTACACTAGCTGGTATTGGCTTGCACATCACTGTGTTCTCTACTATTAGCACTAGTATGCAGAGTGAGGGTACACTAGTTGGTATTGGCTTGCACATCACTGTGTTCTCTACTATTAGCACTAGTATGCAGAGTGAGGGTACACTAGCTGGTATTGGCTTGCACATCACTGTGTTCTCTACTATTAGCACTAGTATGCAGAGTGAGGGTACACTAGTTGGTATTGGCTTGCACATCACTGTGTTCTCTACTATTAGCACTAGTATGCAGAGTGAGGGTACACTAGTTGGTATTGGCTTGCACATCACTGTGTTCTCTACTATTAGCACTAGTATGCAGAGTGAGGGTACACTAGCTGGTATTGGCTTGCACATCACTGTGTTCTCTACTATTAGCACTAGTATGCAGAGTGAGGGTACACTAGTTGGTATTGGCTTGCACATCACTGTGTTCTCTACTATTAGCACTAGTATGCAGAGTGAGGGTACACTAGTTGGTATTGGCTTGCACATCACTGTGTTCTCTACTATTAGCACTAGTATGCAGAGTGAGGGTACACTAGCTGGTATTGGCTTGCACATCACTGTGTTCTCTACTATTAGCACTAGTATGCAGAGTGAGGGTACACTAGCTGGTATTGGCTTGCACATCACTGTGTTCTCTACTATTAGCACTAGTATGCAGAGTGAGGGTACACTAGCTGGTATTGGCTTGCACATCACTGTGTTCTCTACTATTAGCACTAGTATGCAGAGTGGGAGTACACTAGTTGGTATTGGCTTGCACATCACTGTGTTCTCTACTATTAGCACTAGTATGCAGAGTGAGGGTACACTAGTTGGTATTGGCTTGCACATCACTGTGTTCTCTACTATTAGCACTAGTATGCAGAGTGAGGGTACACTAGTTGGTATTGGCTTGCACATCACTGTGTTCTCTACTATTAGCACTAGTATGCAGAGTGAGGGTACACTAGCTGGTATTGGCTTGCACATCACTGTGTTCTCTACTATTAGCACTAGTATGCAGAGTGAGGGTACACTAGTTGGTATTGGCTTGCACATCACTGTGTTCTCTACTATTAGCACTAGCACTCCATCCATATATGGGTTCGATCAACATTTCAAAATGGCAGACGCTAAAACCACACAAACTGCCCGCCAAAATTTTGCCAAATTTACATCTCTGCTTCTAAAGTATCTTAAATGATTAAAAACACCACCAGTATTCCTTGAATCCTTTGTGAAAGTAGTTACCGGTAGCCCCAATACCTGTTAAGAACGTGAAATAGGTCTTCAGGATCTTGTATCTATCTATCTATCTTCTATTTATCTACTTCCCCCCACATCATAACTTGTGTAAAATAGATCCATTCATATGACCAGATGACTCCAAGCATTGCAGTGACCAATCTGTCTCTCAAGTTCAATAAAACACCTGAAAGTTGGTAAAGAATCAGCAAACACACCTGTTTGTTGGTGTGCAATTATGAGGCTGGCAGCTGAGCTGATTCTGCAAGTTTTCACTGCTTAGGAAAACTCCCCAAGCATAAAAAGATCATCCACAATCTGGCCTGCTCATGTGATGCACTGATAGCAGCCGCAATCTTTCTCTACTAGCAAAGAAGTGATGGGTCCATGGCTAAACAGAGAATTTCGTTATGATCAACTACATTATAATTATATATACATGTGTAGCCTGTTAAACTTGTTTCATTCTTCTCTCTCCCTCATCCCTGACCCAGCATGGACATGGTGTTCTATATATGTAGCCTGTTAAACTTGTTTCATTCTTCTCTCTCCCTCATCCCTGACCCAGCATGGACATGGTGTTCTATATATGTAGCCTGTTAAACTTGTTTCATTCTTCTCTCTCCCTCATCCCTGACCCAGCATGGACATGGTGTTCTATATATGTAGCCTGTTAAACTTGTTTCATTCTTCTCTCTCCCTCATCCCTGACCCAGCATGGACATGGTGTTCTATATATGTAGCCTGTTAAACTTGTTTCATTCTTCTCTCTCCCTCATCCCTGACCCAGCATGGACATGGTGTTCTATATATGTAGCCTGTTAAACTTGTTTCATTCTTCTCTCTCCCTCATCCCTGACCCAGCATGGACATGGTGTTCTATATATGTAGCCTGTTAAACTTGTTTCATTCTTCTCTCTCCCTCATCCCTGACCCTGCATGGACATGATGTTCTATATATGTAGCCTGTTAAACTTGTTTCATTCTTCTCTCTCCCTCATCCCTGACCCTGCATGGACATGATGTTCTATATATGTAGCCTGTTAAACTTGTTTCATTCTTCTCTCTCCCTCATCCCTGACCCAGCATGGACATGGTGTTCTATATATGTAGCCTGTTAAACTTGTTTCATTCTTCTCTATCCCTCATCCCTGACCCAGCATGGACATGGTGAATATCTTGTTAGCACTAGAGACAATGGTCTGCTATTCACCATTAACTATATTAAAGAGAGAGAGGTTTTTACTGATGTGTGTGGTGTTCATTCTTCATATGTTCATTATTATATTAGTGACGTTGGAAGTGAATCCAGTCAAAATGAAGGACAACTACTACTAGTTCCCATCTGCCGTCATCCCTCCCCCCCCCCAACCATCTTAACTTGGCAGCCACCATCATCACTCATACGGAGTTCATACAAGGGAGAGGAAGCCTGGGATATCCCTCCACCCTCCCTCTCTGCTCCAAGAATTTTCACCACCAAAATGAAATTTCGACAGTTATAACAGCAACAGCATGTAACTAAATGAAAGTGAAACGCAACTATTTTTTGGCTTAAAAATGTCGAGGATTCCATGAGGGAGGTCCGGTGTTGCTGTGGCCAATCCCATGCCAGCCAAGTTACTAGGGATATCCAGAATTCGTCTGTATGTCCACATACGTCCCATTATCAGAGTTTCCGAGAATGGAAAAGTAAAGGGACATACAAAGTTCATCCAGGCAGGGATGGCAGATTAGTAGGGATGACCCCACAGTAGGAGTATCCGCAGATGAAAAAATTATTAGGGACATCCACGGTTCATCCGCAGTTGAACTGTGGATGTCCCTAGCACCTTTTACATCCACAGATACTCAGGGGTACACATGGACATCCACGGACGAATACCGGATACCCCTAGTATATCTGCCATCCACGAATGAACCCTGGATATCCATCCCTAGTATATCTGCCATACGGATGAACCCTGGATATCCCTAGTATATCTACCATCCACGGATGAACCCTGGATATCCCTAGACATCTGTCATCCACGGATGAACCCTGGATATCCCTAGTATATCTGCCATCCAGGGATGAACCCTGGATATCCCTAGTATATCTGCCATACGGATGAGGATATCCCTGGTATATCTGCCATACGGATGAACCCTGGATATCCCTAGTATATCTGCCATCCACGGATGAACGCTAGATATCCCTAGTATATCTGTCATCCACGGATGAACCCTGGATATCCCTAGTATATCTGCCATCCACGGATCAACCCTGGATATCCCTAGTATATCTGCCATCCACGGATGAACTCTGGATATACCTAGTATATCTGCCATCCACGGATAAACCCTGGATATCCATAGTATACCTGCCATCCACGGATGAACCCTGGATATCCCTAGTATATCTGCCATCCACGGATGATCCATGTCCATCCCTCGTAACTTGGACAACCACAGATGACACAGGATTTACGACGACAATACCGGACATGTATGACAGGAAGTGCCCATCCTGATGTCCAATAGCTTCCATTCTCTAGTTTTAAAAAACCTCCATATCTGTCCATATCTGTGTGCTCATGTTTCTATCATATTTCTATCCTGACAATTTTCTGAAAACAAAATGTATTGTACTTGATGTCTCAAGTGACTTGGAAGAATGGAACTGCCAGCTGATAGTTTTACCTGTGGAATAACACTATTGTAACAGGTATACTTGGTGGTCTCAAATGACCAACTCATATAAGTCGTTTGGTCAAGTTATTTCCTGTAACAAACTTTGACTTCCATACTAATACAAGACCTACTCTGGCCGAGATAATTCATTTTGGCCATTTACACACATGGTAAAAATTCACAGTGGATCACCAGCTGTGCTGAGGTTCCTGTGGAAGTGACAGCCATTATTTAGAAACATGCACCTATGAATGCTTTTAGCCAAGTGCACCATGGAGGGAGGAGTTAAGAATGGACCTGAAAGGTGAGAGTATTTTGATAAGATGACAGTTTCTCTGTGATTGAGTTCTAACATATTCCAGTATTGGAATGCAATGAAGGAGAACTGCAGGTTTAGAACTCGAGTGTTCCATGGCAGTGTATCTGTTGAGTCCTTCGATCTACAACCACAAGACAGAGCTCGTGTGGACTAACAAACTGCTACTTTATTCTTACCTTTTAGCCAGCCAATTGTTGGATGCCAACAACTTGGCTTGCTAGGACAACAAACTTAGATCCTGGCTACCATGTGTGCAACTAGCCATAGTGTCTGAGCAATGGCTACTTAGCCTCAACATAATCATGACTACTCTTCAGGATCAGCAACTAGCCATAGTGCCTGAGCAATGGCTACTTAGCCTCAACATAATCATGACTACTCTTCAGGATCAGCAACTAGCCATAGTGCCTGAGCAATGGCTACTTAGCCTCAACATAACCATGCCTACTCTTCAGGATCAGTAACTTCCTCACAAGTTCTAGCTAGAGACCTGCCAACTTTTTGCCACCAAAATGCAGGACACAGGACACATGGACGCGTGCGCCTTTCCAGAGGGTCTGGGGAAGGGAAATCAAAACTTTTGGTGTTTTCCTCCCCCTTGAACAGCAAATCCATGGTCAGTAAATGCACTGATTCATGCTTGAGGTGCAGTTTATTTTGGCAAACGGATGCAAGGATGCTTCGTACATATGATATATCTGGCATTTTCAGGTTCTGACCATTTCACAAAATGTCGATATTCTTCGGTCACAGCAAATTAAATTTGGTTCTCCTGTAGTCTTGGCACCTGCTGTGGTTTGTGCTTGGTTTTTAGATGGAGTTGTGAAACCGGACTGGGATTCACGGTCTGAATCAGACACATTTGACTGACTTGAACGTCTGACAGAGAGCATAAACTGATCAGGATATATTTGTAAAAATTCAGCCGGTAACCTCGCATGACTATACTACAAGATATAATGCACAGCTAGAGTGCGAAGGTCACATGGATTGCAGCGGGAGGAGCTGACCTCTACTAGCTGGCTACTAGTCAGGTCGCAGGGGTACACCCATCATTCAGCACAGGCTTCTCCATTCCATAGCTGACCATAGCTGTAAAACATTCAAGAATGAACTGGCTGGAACCATTACTAACTCCTATTTGTAAGCAGGGGTAGCAACCAACATGAGGGACATTTGCCACGTCTGGAGGGAGAGTGGGACAGGGATATGGAACTGTTGCAAGATGGAGGACAGCTCGAAGGCTTGTAGCTCATGTTGGCAGGATTTGTGAAACTGCTCGACTATACAATGACATTCTTGATAGTTTGATCACTCAATGTTTTATATAGAAGCTCTAGCCTTCATCAGTAATAATGACTATGCTGCCTAAACCTGCTTCAATTCTGACTGTAGAAGCCCTACACTCAACTCCTGTCTCAACACTGACTGTAGAGACCCTACACTCCACTCCTACCTCAACACTGACTGTAGAGGCCCTACATGCCTCAACACTGACTATAGAGGCCCTACACTCCACTCCTACCTCAACACTGACTAGAGGCCATACACTCCACTCCTACCTCAACACTGACTATAGAGGCCCTACACTCCACTCCTTCCTCAACACTGACTATAGAGGCCATACACTCCACTCCTGCCTCAACACTGACTATAGAGGCCCTACACTCCACTCCTACCTCAACACTGACTGTAGAGGCCATACACTCCACTCCTACCTCAACACTGACTATAGAGGCCCTACACTCCACTCCTACCTCAACACTGACTGTAGAGGCCCTCCACTCCACTCCTACCTCAACACTGACTGTAGAGGCCCTACACTCCACTCCTACCTCAACACTGACTGTAGAGGCCCTCCACTCCACTCCTACCTCAACACTGACTGTAGAGGCCCTACACTCCACTCCTACCTCAACACTGACTGTAGAGGCCCTACACTACACTCCTACCGCAACACTGACTAGAGGCCATACACTCAACTCCTACCTCAACACTGACTATAGAGGCCATACACTACACTCCTGCCTCAACACTGACTATAGAGGCCCTACACTCCACTCCTACCTCAACACTGACTGTAGAGGCCCTACACTCCACTCCTACCTCAACACTGACTATAGAGGCCCTACACTCCACTCCTACCTCAACACTGACTATAGAGGCCCTACACTACACTCCTACCTCAACACTGACTGTAGAGGCCCTACACTCCACTCCTACCTCAACACTGACTATAGAGGCCCTACACTACACTCCTACCTCAACACTGACTGTAGAGGCCCTACACTCCACTCCTACCTCAACACTGACTATAGAGGCCCTACACTCCACTCCTACCTCAACACTGACTGTAGAGGCCATACACTCCACTCCTACCTCAACACTGACTGTAGAGGCCCTACACTCCACTCCTACCTCAACACTGACTATAGAGGCCCTACACTCCACTCCTACCTCAACACTGACTGTAGAGGCCCTACACTCCACTCCTACCTCAACACTGACTGTAGAGGCCATACACTCCACTCCTACCTCAACACTGACTATAGAGGCCCTACACTCCACTCCTACCTCAACACTGACTATAGAGGCCATACACTCCACTCCTACCTCAACACTGACTGTAGAGGCCCTACACTCCACTCCTACCTCAACACTGACTATAGAGGCCATACACTCCACTCCTACCTCAACACTGACTATAGAGGCCCTACACTCCACTCCTACCTCAACACTGACTATAGAGGCCATACACTCCACTCCTACCTCAACACTGACTGTAGAGGCCCTACACTCCACTCCTACCTCAACACTGACTATAGAGGCCATACACTCCACTCCTACCTCAACACTGACTGTAGAGGCCCTACACTCCACTCCTACCTCAACACTGACTATAGAGGCCCCACACTCCACTCCTACCTCAACACTGACTAGAGGCCCTACACTCCACTCCTACCTCAATACTGACTATAGAGGCCCTACACTCCACTCCTACCTCAACACTGACTATAGAGGCCCTCCACTCCACTCCTACCTCAACACTGACTGTAGAGGCTCTACACTCCACTCCTACCTCAACACTGACTATAGAGGCCCTACACTACACTCCTACCTCAACACTGACTGTAGAGGCCATACACTCCACTCCTACCTCACACTGACTGTAGAGGCCCTACACTCCACTCCTACCTCAACACTGACTATAGAGGCCCTACACTCCACTCCTACCTCAACACTGACTGTAGAGGCCCTACACTCCACTCCTACCTCAACACTGACTATAGAGGCCCTACACTCGACTCCTACCTCAACACTGACTGTAGAGGCCCTACACTCCACTCCTACCTCAACACTGACTGTAGAGGCCATACACTCCACTCCTACCTCAACACTGACTGTAGAGGCCATACACTCCACTTCTGCCTCAACACTGACTATAGAGGCCCTCCACTCCACTCCTACCTCAACACTGACTGTAGAGGCTCTACACTCCACTCCTACCTCAACACTGACTATAGAGGCCCTACACTCCACTCCTACCTCAACACTGACTGTAGAGGCCCTACACTCCACTCCTGCCTCAACACTGACTGTAGAGGCCCTACACTCCACTCCTACCTCAACATTGACTGTAGAGGCCATACACTCCACTCCTACCTCAACACTGACTATAGAGGCCCTCCACTCCACTCCTACCTCAACACTGACTGTAGAGGCATTCCACTCCTACCTCAACACTGACTATAGAGACCATACACTCCACTCCTACCTCAACACTGACTATAGAGGCCCTACACTCCACTCCTACCTCAACACTGACTATAGAGGCCCTACACTCCACTCCTACCTCAACACTGACTATAGAGGCCCTACACTCCACTCCTACCTCAACACTGACTATAGAGGCCCTACACTCGACTCCTACCTCAACACTGACTGTAGAGGCCATACACTCCACTCCTACCTCAACACTGACTATAGAGGCCATACACTCCACTCCTACCTCAACACTGACTAGAGGCCATACACTCCACTCCTGCCTCAACACTGACTATAGAGGCCCTACACTCCACTCCTACCTCAACACTGACTGTAGAGGCCCTACACTCCACTCCTACCTCAACACTGACTATAGAGGCCCTACACTCCACTCCTACCTCAACACTGACTATAGAGGCCCTACACTCCACTCCTACCTCAACACTGACTATAGAGGCCCTACACTCCACTCCTACCTCAACACTGACTGTAGAGGCCCTACACTCCACTCCTACCTCAACACTGACTGTAGAGGCCCTACACTCCACTCCTACCTCAACACTGACTGTAGAGGCCCTACACTCCACTCCTACCTCAACACTGACTATAGAGGCCCTACACTCCACTCCTACCTCAACACTGACTATAGAGGCCCTACACTCCACTCCTACCTCAACACTGACTGTAGAGGCCCTACACTCCACTCCTACCTCAACACTGACTGTAGAGGCCCTACACTCCACTCCTACCTCAACACTGACTATAGAGGCCATACACTCCACTCCTACCTCAACACTGACTGTAGAGGCCCTACACTCCACTCCTACAACCTCAACACTGACTATAGAGATCCTACACTCCACTCCTACCTCAACACTGAGTACTGTAAATCCAGAAAAGTTGGTGACCTTTTTATTTTATTTAGCGTTTTTGATATCATGCACATTTTAGCGACCATTAATGTTAACGTTTTATAGCATGAAAAACAAGGTGAAATCCTTGTGAAAATAAGAACAGTACATTAATCATTAATAAAGTCCATGATTCCAGGGTTTTTTAATGCTTGTTTTAGTCTTTCAGTATTGCATGAAAGATTGCTAAGACTGTTGATTAACCAGTTTGCATGCAGGGGCTTGATCAATGATGCACGAAGATCCACTTTAATGGCTGATATCTCTTTCCCACCATCCAGGGCTTCATGGATTTCATTAGCATACCACCTTGTGAAGGAGTCCTTCATTAAAGCCTTAAATTCTTCATTTACGCATCTATACATCAAGTGGCTGCAACTCTCCTGTGCAGCTTGCAGGAACAAACACTTCGTGGATATTGTTGTCTTGAAGCTTTTTAAGAACAGAACTACAGCGATGAGCTGCAAACACATCGAATATTGCCAATGCAGGCTGATCGTCAGCCAAATCCAGTCTCGCTCTAGTAGTAGTGACATATGGAATGATAATGTTATCGATATATTGTAACATTGTCTGTTCATTGCTCCGATGTGACTCACTGTGTGTGATATGCCAGTCCTCAGGAAAGGTGACCCTTGCATGACAACCAACTGTTTTACCCTGGTAGATAATTTGGGAGGGTAATAGTACGCCAGAAGCAGTTACAACCAATAAGGCTTTGATCTCCCTCTTATCCTCTTTTCCACTACTGGGACCTGTTTACACCCCTGTTCAGCCATAGCTAACAGGAACAAGCTTTGTCCCTGTTTGGTCCCAATTAAATACTAGGTCCAATGGTATGACATGTGTCACTATTTCATCTTCAATTCTCCTACAGAAAGACCTCTTCAATGCTTCAGGTACTTTTCTGGCTGCTTTAGTGGCCTTCCTTTTCACATAGCCTCTACGCAGAAGAAAATACTTAGCCCACTTCTTTCCCAGAGTGGCACTACCACCATACTGAGAAAGTAAACTTGGCTTTTGATGGCCTACGATCCCCTTTGCTGAAGCAATAACTATATTATGAGTCACAATCCCACCAGCTTGACGAAGGCTACGTATATATTTGGCTACTTCCTCATCAAACTCTCCTATCATAAGAGGCCGACCCAATACAGCAAGTCAATAATGGAGTCAGGATCCTTGTAACTTCAATTTACGAAGGTATTTAACCTTGAAATTCCTCACAGTACTTTCATTAATTTCATGCCCCAAAATTTCAGTGTATTTAGTAACAGCAGTCTTGTCTCCATTCTCACAAGCATATTTAGCTATTTTAACCTTGATCTCTGAATCATAGCTCTGATACTTCCCTCTCTTCCGCGTTCCACCCTTCAGTTCCTTTAACACTTCTTTGTTGGCTGCAGCTGTTGCTCCGTCACCTTCTGGTAAACAAACTGAGCTACATTGCCTTTCAACCAACGAACAATCGACACAGCTGTAAGTTCGCAGTTATTCGAGAAAGCTCCTAATCAGTGACGACCTCGTGCTCTGCTGATAGCTATCACGCGCGTGTGAGTGTTTTTGAACTTTGTACTTATATTGCCACAAATGTTGGCTGCCTATTAACTTAGCGATTTTTTCCCCTTCGCTAAATTCGCTAACATTAATGGCCCGCTAACTTTTCTGGGTTTACAGTAACTCAAAGTTCACGGGCAGACCTAATGCTGCTATAAGGCAGAAGCTGTTGACATAATAGAAGCAGTCTGATTCTCAATCCCTCTATCTCTTCCCACCATGGGAAGCGATAATCTTCCACCAGTCAATGAACATCCTCCTCAGACTGATCACATAAAAGGAGCATGTTTTCTAAGCAATTGCACACAATAAACTAATAGTAAACTAAGCTGACGCTTTACGATTTATCTTTAAATCTGCTTTTGGGTTTTTAAAGTCAACGTTTCAACTGAAATACTTCAGTCTTCATCAGGCAAATTAACAATGCAACACATCCACACTCACTGGCAACACATCCACACTCACTGGCAACACATCCACACTCACTGGCAATGCATCCACATTCACTGGCAACACATCCATACTCACTGGCAATGCATCCACATTCACTGGCAACACACCCACACTCACTGGCAACACATCCACACTCACTGGCAACACATCCACACTCACTGACAACACATCCACACTCACTGGCAATGCATCCACACTCACTGGCAACACATCCACACTCACTGGCAATGCATCCACATTCACTGGCAACACATCCACACTCACTGGCAACACATCCACACTCACTGGCAACTTTCACACCTGCTGGCAACACATTCACACTCACTGGCAACACATACACACTCACTGGCAACACATCCACACTCGCTGGCAACACAACAAATGCACGTGATTCATGAATTAGCCAAATAACAGCACAGCAATCAGACAGACAAAGATGGGTGTGGTTTCACATCACGTGCAGTCTTGAGAGTCGAGACCCAGCATCCAAGTAGCTCCAGCCCTACATCTAGATTGAGTGCTGATCCCTCAGTGCGAGATAGACGTGCAGTCCCTCTTTCATGAGCAACTCTCTCTATTTGCTGGCTCTATCGATCACAGAGGTCTCTTTCCACAAGGTTGGGTGGTGTTGGTTCCATGGATGCTCTGTGATAGCAGACTTCCTAAGTCCTACCCTTCTGCAAGCATCTTTATGCTCCTTGATTTGGGTCTCCAACCTCCTCATTGTCTCACCAATGTACACTTTCCCACAGCTGCAAGGAACCCTATACACAACTGATGACATCATGGTAGTATCCTATTTATCTTTGACTCTGGTAAGCTGAGATCTTAATGTCAAGCCAGATTTAAAACCAACTCTGGCATCAAACTTTCCGCACACATGTCTGGTATCTTCACTAGGCCAGTCACAAAGGGGATGATGATTAAGAGGGTTCAATCTTTTCGTCCCTTTCTTGTTCTTTCCCCCGGTGACCTTCTTGTTCCTCCCCCCGGTGACCTTCTTGTTCCTCCCCCCGGTGACCTTCTTGTTCCTCCCCCCCCCCCCGGGTGACCTTGTTCCCCCCCCGGGTGACTTTCTTGTTCTTCCCCCCGGTGACCTTCTTGTTCCTCCCCCCCGGTGACCTTCTTGTTCCTCCCCTCCGGGTGACCTTGTTCCCCCCCGGGTGACTTTCTTGTTCCTCCCCCCGGTGACCTTCTTGTTCCTCCCCCCCTCCCCCCCGGGTGACTTTCTTGTTCTTCCCCCCGGTGACCTTCTTGTTCCCCCCCCCCCCCCCCCGGGTGACTTTCTTGTTCCTCCCCCCGGTGACCTTCTTGTTCCCCCCCCCCCCCCGGGTGACTTTCTTGTTCCTCCCCCCGGTGACCTTCTTGAAGCCGAGCGGATGAACAGCAATGGGTAGCCATTGTTAGAAAATACTCTGCGAAGGTAGTCACTGTCAGGATTCCTCTGCCTGATAGACAGGTATCAGAGCTTTCTTCATGAGGTGGTGTGGTCATGTTCTCTACTACAAGTAGGCTTGTGCCTCCTTATATGTATATATATACTTCTACAGCTGAACTACGAGGAAATGCACTGGGGTAGTGCTGGTGCAAGGATTCCCACAATACATGTCATTAGCAAGCCACTCCAAAACAGGATGTATTCTACAATGGCTTGTATTTCCCTGTAGACTAATATTTTTACAAGGCCTTATTACATTACAAGGCCTTATTATAGCTAGAACTAGACAAACACAAAAAATAAAAAATAAAACAGTGAGGGGGCGGAGGGGGAGGGGCATGTACTGCAGTTGACCTTTAAAAATATATTTAAATGTCCTACTGAACATAATTGATTAAGCGTGCATCAACTGTCTATCTTTGTTGGATGGGTTGTGTGTGTCCATCCGGAAGCCTAGAAACTTGATAGTTCTCATTATAGGAATAAGCAGCTGTCAGGGGGAATATTATAAATTAGCCAAAAAATGCCTTCTTCAGTGATCTTGCTATAAAAGAAAGGGCCACTGCACAGCAAAGCAGAACTACAAGTACAAGTCAGCCATAGCCTAGATCTGCTGTACAACATAAACGATGAGTTTTGTGTTCCATAAGTTTCTCTTGCAAATTTCTGAACAGCTGTCTGCCAATGAGGTGGGAAAGCTTTGCTATTTGTGTCGAGATGTTGTGGCAAGAAAAGAAGCTGTAGACATCACCGAAGGGTATCAGCTGTTTGACATTCTCGAGGAGAACAAGCTCCTGGCTCCGGGAGAGTTCCTTTTCTTGTCCGAGTGCTTTCAGGCGATTGGTCGCTATGAACTCGTCGAGAAAGTGTTAAGTATGAGGTGGTGAAATAGACCAGCTTGTAGAGTTAACAAGAGAGGAAAAACAGATCCAAGACTACGATCATACCTTGCAGTATGATGGCATTCTCAAGAAGCTCCTGGCTCCAGGAAGAAGTCCTCATTTTGTCCGAGAGTTTTCAGACGATTGATCATAAAAGGATGAAAAAGAACGGTTGGAACAAGATCGATAATACCGGTGTTCTGCTTCGAGCTTGGAAAATTTGAATGAAGGAACTCTACTCCAATCCAATGTCTTTAAAAAAAAGTTATTACAACTCGTTGAATAATATATACTCCAATGCTTTTTTAATTTTTTAATTATTGCATATCATCATTGTCTTGTTCTTTACAAATAACAAATAGATCACATTATTTGTACTCGGCACCCCGCAAAATAAAAATCGTAAATTAAAATAATAATGAAAACCATGTTATACCAGGGGCAAAAGTGGAATCCACATTGCAATAAATATGCAATCGCAGAGTCGTGACATGTCTTTTTTCTCCCTGTGAAGTAAGTGGTCACTATAAGTTGAACAGAAGGTGCCGTTTACATTGTCAATACGATTACTGATTAGATAATTAATGTAGTGAAATATTACTGCCTCAGAAAGAAGGGAGAGGAAGACCTAGCAGCTGCCAGTGGCTGAGAAAGTAAAGGCGCATGTCCATTTTCTAGTGTCAGATGATATCTCTGCGCTTTAAAATGGAATAAAATGTGAGAGTTTGTGCATTAGGTTAGTGGGGGAAAGAAGAAAAAAGAAGAAAAAAGGTCCGACTGTAGCTCTGTAGTTATTATATATCCCATGTTTAGCACTCCAATTTGTGTCTGTAGGAGCTTGTGGTGGTGGTCAGTCAGTTCAATTTCCTATTAGTTAGCATGCTGATTAGTTAGCACACTGATTAGTTAGCATGCTGATTAGTTAGCACGCTGATTAGTTAGCACACTGATTAGTTAGCATGCTGATTCACAGTGCAGACATGCAGCTTATTTTCTGCTCTATATACTCAATTAATTCAAGTGTGTCACTATCAGGGAACCAAGGCAAAGAATCTTGAAACACAAACCATTCACAGTTTCAAACAAGAAGTGACAAGGCAAAGTCTAGTAGAAGTCATTTCTCTATGACAGGTCATGACTTGCTTGAGGTGAGGAAGAAGATTGCTATGCTTACCTGGGTTATCATTCTTGCGAACATGGAACCTAGGATAAGTTGGCCAAAACTGGTCAACTGCTGGAACACAGTTGGGTGAGCTTAATGCTAAAGAGGATAGTGATGACTTTGTCTATGACGAAGAAGGCATGGATAAAGAAGGCTAATCAGGTTAGTGAATGGGTCATAGTATTAGCCTATTAGTCAGTAGCTGCTATTTTTCCCTGGGTAAAGCACGGGTAAAAGCTTATAGCTAGCTTCCCAGCCCCAACCTGGGATTTTTTAAAAGTTGACATTATACACTTATGTTTATAGACACGCGCAATAAGCGTCCCGGATAACGCTCAGAGGATGACGTCTATGCGTTTGCCAACTTACCTAACGGTAGTGAGAAGGTACCTAGGAATGGCAGACATTACCAAACATTTTTACATATATATGTGATGACCTTGAAGTACACTGTTTACAGTGTGCCCTGCCGGAAGTTCTGAAGGTTGGGAGGCCAATTCTTTGATTCTCATGCACACAACAACAGAAAGAATATGTGAGCAAATGGCGATCAAGGTTGTTACATCTGATCAAGGTTGTTACATCTGATCAAGGTTGTTACATCTGATCAAGGTTGTTACATCTACAATTATGAGCTTGCTTCCTGTTAAGCGCATGCTCTCTTTAAGCGGTTGCTCAGTATTAGGCGCCTCGTTCAGTGATGCTATAAGCGCCAAACAACCAGTTCTTTTATATACATCAAATTATCTACCCTAATATGAAAGACTTCCCATCGTAATATAGAAGATTGCCCATCCTAATATGAAAGACTGCCCATCTTAATATGAAAGAGTGCCCATCTAATATAGAATACTGCCCATCCTAATATAGAAGATTGCCCATCCTAATATGAAAGACTGCCCAACCTAGATTGCCCATCCTAATATGAAAGATTGTAAGGATGATTGTCCATCCTAATATGGATGATTGCTCATCCTAAAGATTGACCATCCTAATATGAAAGAGTGCCCATCCTAATATGAAAGACTGCCCATCCTAATATAGAAGATTGTCCATCCTAATATGGATGATTGCTCATCCTAAAGATTGTCCATCCTAATATGGATGATTGCTCATCCTAAAGATTGCCCATCCTAATATGAAAGAGTGCCCATCCTACTATATAAGATTGCCCATCTTAATATGAAAGACTGCCCATCCTAATATAGAAGATTGCCCATCCTAATATGAAAGAGTGCCCATCCTACTATAGAAGATTGCCCTAAATATGAAATACTGCCCATCCTAATGTAGAAGATTGCCCATCCTAATATAGAAGATTGCCCTAAATATGAAATACTGCCCATCCTAATATAGAAGATTGCCCATCCTAATATAGAAGATTGCCCATCCTAATATAGAAGACTGCCCATCCTAATATAGAAGATTGCCCATCCTAATATAGAAGATTGCCCATCCTAATATAGAAGATTGCCCATCCTAATATGAAAGACTGCCCATCGTAATATAGAAGATTGCCCATCTAATATGAAATACTGCCCATCCTAATATGAAAGACTGTCCATCCTAATATCTAATATGAAAGACTGCCCATCCTAATATAGAAGATTGTCCATCCTAATATGAAAGACTGCCCATCCTAATATAGAAGATTGCCCATCCTAATATAGAAGATTGCCCATCCTAATATGAAAGACTGCCCATCCTAATATGATGATTGTCCATCCTAATATGAAAGATTGCCCATCCTAATATGAAAGATTGCCCATCCTAATATGAAAGATTGCCCATCCTAATATAGAAGATTACCCATCCTAATATAGAAGATTGCCCATCCTAATATGAAAGATTGCCCATCCTAATATGAAAGACTGCCCATCCTAATATAGAAGATTGCCCATCCAAATATAGAAGATTGCCCATCCTAATATGAAAGACTGCCCATCCTAATATGATGATTGTCCATCCTAATATGAAAGATTGCCCATCCTAATATGAAAGATTGCCCATCCTAATATGAAAGACTGCCCATCCTAATATAGAAGATTGCCCATCCTAATATAGAAGATTGCCCATCCTAATATGAAAGATTGCCCATCCTAATATGAAAGACTGCCCATCCTAATATAGAAGATTGCCCATCCTAATATAGAAGATTGCCCATCCTAATATGAAAGACTGCCCATCCTAATATGAAAGATTGCCCATCCTACTATAGAAGATTGCCCATCCTAATATAGAAGATTGTCCATCCTAATATGAAAGACTGCCCATCCTAATATGGATGATTGCCCATCCTAATATAAAAGACTGCCCATCCTAATATGGATGATTGTCCATCCTAATATGAAAGACTGGCCATCCTAATATAGAAGACTGCCCATCCTAATATGACTGCCCATCCTAATATGAAAGACTGCCCATCCTAATATGAAAGATTGCCCATCCTACTATAGAAGATTGCCCATCCTAATATAGAAGATTGTCCATCCTAATATGAAAGACTGCCCATCCTAATATGGATGATTGCCCATCCTAATATAAAAGACTGCCCATCCTAATATGAAAGATTGCCCATCCTAATATGAAAGAGTGCCCATCCTGATATGGATGATTGCTCTCTTGAAAGAGTGCCCATCCTAATATGAAAGAGTGCCCATCCTGATGTGAATGACTGACAATCCAAATTTGAACACACGCAACAATGGAAATGGTCATTACATTCGCTCTGTACAATTCCACGATCATTACTTGCAGACACAGTCACAAGTAAGAGGATAGAGAACTGGCCCAGAACCAGTAGAGAGAACTAAATCTGTTAGTTTTCCAAAATTGCCCCTGTTGTGACTTGACAAAATCATATTTTGTAATCTTCCCTGCACTTCAGATGCATTCACTTAGAAGTCGTAGTGCTAAATACACAAATGACCTGGCAAGTTAGAATGCATTTTTAAAAAAAAGATGTCAGACTCCAATGATCTAACTTGATTTGGGAGAAAGACAGTAATTTGCACTTGTTTTCACATTTGTGTTCACATTCAGGCTGCTTGTAATTGCCTTGGAATCTTGGAATGTAACTGAATATCCTCGTATAGTAGCTACATCATCAGACAAATAGGCAGTAAGTTCATATCACTAGTGGCCACCCTCAGAGGGAAAGCTAGATTTTAACAATGAGCATGGCTCTCTTTCCAAAGTACCTTGTGCCTCCCCCCCCACACACCAAGATATGCAAAAATTTGGGTCTTACCTAGAAATTGCCTCATGAGTGCATTTCCTTGTACGATGGCTTCTGCTCTCTGTGACTCCTCAAACACCAGCCACTTAATGACCTCGATCTTATTCAGGTCCACCTGACAATAACAATAATAAATAAACAGTCTGCAATTTAACTCGAGCTAGCTTCCCTTGTCAAATCAATGATGCACATCAAATTTATTTGGCATCATGCTGAATGCTAAAGATTGTCCAAGTTCATTTCACTTATAGTCACATGGTGAACGAGGTGAATGTTACCATTTTTAGAACTTACAGCAAGAAATCATGAATTAGACCACCACACCACACACACGGGTCGTTAAGTTAATTATCGCTTCATGCTTTAATCATTTAATTAGGAAGTTAAACTTCCCCTCTGATTCCCTTTATGCAAACACTATTAGTACGGAAAGTCACAAAACAATCATAATGACATTTATCCCCTTTAAGGGGTAGTTCACCTTTAACTGGTAAAAAACGTCTGTTGACTTTGAATGCCCATAACTTTTTTAATAATTGGTTTGTGTAGATAATGTTATGCTCAAATTGTTGCTTGTTCTATGTGCTTTCCAATGATATATAAAATATCTCTAGAGGCATGTTTTGTCAGAAGATGCATGCAGAAATGCATGCATCTTCAGAAACAGGGACCCTCCTTCTCTTGGCAGACCCCCACTACTCATTAAAAAAAATCAAAAGCTGTAAATTGGTTTGTGGCTTGTCAAAGCTAACAGCTGTGATATGAGTCGTTTTACATTGCAATAACTAAAGTGGTTGTTGAATGGCAACGTGCCGTATTTGATTACGCGCTAAAAATACAATTTTCCTTAAAGTCAACACCGTAACTTGCGTAACTTGCTTTTAATAATAGTAATAATAAAAATAGTAATAATAATATTAATAGTAGTAATAATAATAATAATAATAATAATAATAATAATAATAATAATAATAATAATAATAATAATAATAATAATAATAATAATAATAATAATAATAATAATAATAATAATAATAATAATAATAATAATAGTAATAATAATAATAATAACAATAATAATGTTACATCATTATTATTATTATTATGGTCCAGTCTACAAAAGTCCATCAACCATGGGGGGTCTGGTTAACAACCGACCAACCCACATGGTTGCATTCCCCCTCCAGAGGCAGATGGACAGCCTTTGAAAGAGGTGTGTGATGCAGTCTTCTGGGAGGGTGCCCAATCTCTGGCCTTGCAGTCGGCCAATTGATTTGATGGCTGACACGGCCTCATAACTCCATCCTCCGAGGGACTCCATGACTAGGGGAATGAAGGAGATACCAGCAGCATGACAGGCTTGGCTGTGAGCAGCACGTTTGCGATCTTCTCCTATGGACAGAGCGAAGCCCTGGACTGCCGCAGCGTCATCGACCGTAAGCTGTTGAAGGGTTGAAATAACTGTGATGTCTAGGGCTGCCGGCTTGCCCTGCTTCCATCGCGGGAGGTAGAGGTCGGCCGGGCGACTCTTCGAGCCAGGAATTAGGGACGGAACTTCTCTCCTTGGGGCGAGGGCTGCAGACCGGGCGGCAATAAAAAGAACATCTCTCAGGGAATCATGTCTCTGAATCATATCGTGATTCCCCCTACAGCCGACTTGATGGTCTCCTAAGGGATCAGAGACTCTCTGGCAACTGGCAAATCGCGCAGGATGACCCTTCCTCTGTCATCTGAACCCCAAGCCAGTATTGTAGACAGAGACGAAAATCCCTGTCCTGCAAGTGCAGGCCAAGGGCCTTCGAAGGAATTACATTTAGCCAATCCCCTGCATGGCAGATGGCAGAAGAGCGGGCCAGGGCTCTGGAGCGGGTGTCAGGAGCCTCGGAGACGAGAGTATTAAAGGAGGCTAGATTGATAGCAATAATAATAATAAATAATAATAATAATAATAATAATAATTAATAATTAATAATAATAATAATAATAATAATAATAATAATAATAATAATAATAATAATAATAAAATAATAATAATAATAATAATAATAATAATAATAATAATAATAATAATAATAATAATAATAATAATAATAATAATAATAATAATAATAATAATAATAATAATAATAATAATAATAATAATAATAATAATAATAATAATAATAATAATAATAATAATAATAATAATAATAATAATAATAATAATAATAATAATAATAATAATAATAATAATAATAATAATAATAATAATAATAATAATAATAATAATAATAATAATAATAATAATAATAATAATAATAATAATAATAATAATAATAATAATAATAATAATAATAATAATAATAATAATAATAATAATAATAATAATAATCATTATCCTATACCTTCACTGCTATACTAACTGTAAGTTCCAGTTCATTATTGTCAACCATTCTTGAGTTCTGGTACTTTTTGTGCTGCCCCCATTAAAAGTGCAGTGCATTGACGACATATAATTATTTCTAAATTTCTTCCCATAGTTTAAGTCATCTGAGAGCTCTTCCTTTGCTCCATCGTGTAAATGATCAGTTGTTTTTCCCATTCTCCCATGAGGTACGAGTTATCTCACCTGCCAGTAATGAAAATGGAGAAATAAATTGTTGTTGTTTTTAAGCAAGTAATCTTTCATACACAGTATCTGTGGCTACTCAGAGCACCATACATAGCCGGAGTGAGTGTAAAATGGTTTGTACAGTTATTTTCTTCATGCCTCCTGCTAATTGCAAGTAATTAAGCCATCCACAATTGCAACACCACCATGCAAATGTCATTAGAATGGGCTATCTTTTTGAGACCCAAATTATTGAAAATAGATGGAGCATTAAAAAGTTATGGCGCAAAAAAAAACCCACAGAAAATCACACACACAAAGTGGTCAGATCCTCACTTCTCTGCTAACAACATAGAGCCTAGTTCACTTCTGCCACAGTTACAGGAATGTCCCACCATAAGTCACAAAATTAGCATTGGTAGCCATGGTAAGATACAATGCCCAGGACTACCCACAACCTTTAGGGCAAGCTGTAGCATGGCAAGGCACGATGCAGCACTACCACAACCTTTAGGCCTAGCTGTAGCATGACAAGGCACGATGCCCAGCACTACCACAACCTTTAGGGCAAGCTGTAGCATGGCAAGGCACGATGCCCAGCACTACCACAACCTTTAGGCCTAGCTGTAGCATGACAAGGCACGATGCCCAGCACTACCACAACCTTTAGGGCAAGCTGTAGCATGGCAAGATACGATGCCCAGCACTGCCACAACCTTTAGGGCAAGCTGTAGCATGGCAAGGCACGATGCCCAGCACTACCACAACCTTTAGAGCAAGCTGTAGCATGGCAAGATACGATGCCCAGCACTACCACAACCTTTAGGGCAAGCTGTAGCATGGCAAGATACGATGCCCAGCACTACCACAACCTTTAGGGCTAGCTGTAGCATGGCAAGGCACGATGCCCAGCACTACCACAACCTTTAGGGCAAGCTGTAGCATGGCAAGACATGATGCCCAGCACTACCACAACCTTTAGGGCAAGCTGTAGCATGGCAAGATACGATGCCCAGCACTACCACAACCTTTAGGGCTAGCTGTAGCATGGCAAGGCACGATGCCCAGCACTACCACAACCTTTAGGGCAAGCTGTAGCATGGCAAGGCACGATGCCCAGCACTACCACAACCTTTAGGGCAAGCTGTAGGGAATGTAATTATATTGATTGCTGCTTGAGAGAGTTCCTAAATTTTAGTTCCCTTCACCATCCTCCTTCAGCCACTTTTAGGTTTCCAGGAGGTTTATGACAAAGAAGTAGCTGCATGTAGACTAGTTGTAGCTGTGTTTGTGGAGGCATCATGGCCATAGACTAGCTGTAGCTGGGTTTATGGAGGCATCATGGCTGCACTAGCTGTAGGGAGGCATCATGGCCACTAGCTGTAGCTGGGTTTATGGAGGCATCATGGCCATAGACTAGCTGTAGCTGGATTTGTGGAGGCATCATGGCCGTACTAGATGTAGCTGGGTTTGTGGAGCATCATGGCCATAGACTAGCTGTAGCTGAGTTTGTGGAGGCATCATGGCTGCACTAGATGTAGCTGGGTTTGTGGAGGCATCATGGCCATAGACTAGCTGTAGCTGGATTTGTGGAGGCATCATGGCCATAGAAGGGCTGTAGCTGGGTTTGTGGAGGCATCATGGCCATAGACTAGCTGTAGCTGGGTTTGTGGAGGCATCATGGCCATAGAAGGGCTGTAGCTGGGTTTGTCTGGAGGCATCATGGCCGTACTAGATGTAGCTGGGTTTGTGGAGGCATCATGGCCATAGACTAGCTGTAGCTGGATTTGTGGAGGCATCATGGCTGTACTAGATGTAGCTGGGTTTGTGGAGGCATCATGGCCATAGACTAGCTGTAGCTGGATTTGTGGAGGCATCATGGCTGTACTAGCTGTAGCTGGATTTGTGGAGGCATCATGGCTGTACTAGCTGTAGCTGGATTTGTGGAGGCATCATGGCTGTACTAGCTGTAGCTGGATTTGTGGAGGCATCATGGCTGTACTAGCTGTAGCTGGGTTTATGGAGGCATCATGGCCATAGACTAGCTGTAGCTGGATTTGTGGAGGCATCATGGCCGTACTAGCTGTAGCTGGGTTTGTGGAGGCATCATGGCCATAGACTAGCTGTAGCTGGATTTGATGGCCGTAGACGAGCTGTACCTGGGTTTGTGGAAGCATCAGGCCGTACTAGCTGTAGCTGTGTTTGTGGAGGCATCATGGCCGTACTAGCTGTAGCTGGGTTTGTGGAGGCATCATGGCCATAGACTAGCTGTAGCTGGATTTGTGGAGCATCATGGCCACTAGCTGTAGCTGGGTTTATGGAGGCATCATGGCCATAGACTAGCTGTAGCTGGATTTGTGGAGGCATCATGGCTGCACTAGATGTAGCTGGGTTTGTGGAGCATCATGGCCATAGACTAGCTGTAGCTGGATTTGTGGAGGCATCATGGCCGTACTAGATGTAGCTGGGTTTGTGGAGCATCATGGCCACTAGCTGTAGCTGGGTTTATGGAGGCATCATGGCCATAGACTAGCTGTAGCTGGATTTGTGGAGGCATCATGGCTGCACTAGATGTAGCTGGGTTTGTGGAGCATCATGGCCATAGACTAGCTGTAGCTGGATTTGTGGAGGCATCATGGCCGTACTAGATGTAGCTGGGTTTGTGGAGCATCATGGCCATAGACTAGCTGTAGCTGAGTTTGTGGAGGCATCATGGCTGCACTAGATGTAGCTGGGTTTGTGGAGGCATCATGGCCATAGACTAGCTGTAGCTGGATTTGTGGAGGCATCATGGCCATAGAAGGGCTGTAGCTGGGTTTGTGGAGGCATCATGGCCATAGACTAGCTGTAGCTGGGTTTGTGGAGGCATCATGGCCATAGAAGGGCTGTAGCTGGGTTTGTCTGGAGGCATCATGGCCGTACTAGATGTAGCTGGGTTTGTGGAGCATCATGGCCATAGACTAGCTGTAGCTGGATTTGTGGAGGCATCATGGCTGTACTAGATGTAGCTGGGTTTGTGGAGGCATCATGGCCATAGACTAGCTGTAGCTGGATTTGTGGAGGCATCATGGCTGTACTAGCTGTAGCTGGATTTGTGGAGGCATCATGGCTGTACTAGCTGTAGCTGGATTTGTGGAGGCATCATGGCTGTACTAGCTGTAGCTGGGTTTGTGGAGGCATCATGGCCATAGACTAGCTGTAGCTGGATTTGATGGCCGTAGACGAGCTGTACCTGGGTTTGTGGAAGCATCAGGCCGTACTAGCTGTAGCTGTGTTTGTGGAGGCATCATGGCCGTACTAGCTGTAGCTGGGTTTGTGGAGGCATCATGGCCATAGACTAGCTGTAGCTGGATTTGTGGAGCATCATGGCCACTAGCTGTAGCTGGGTTTATGGAGGCATCATGGCCATAGACTAGCTGTAGCTGGATTTGTGGAGGCATCATGGCCGTACTAGCTGTAGCTGGGTTTGTGGAGGCATCATGGCCATAGACTAGCTGTAGCTGGATTTGATGGCCGTAGACGAGCTGTACCTGGGTTTGTGGAAGCATCAGGCCGTACTAGCTGTAGCTGGGTTTGTGGAGGCATCATGACAACAAACTAAGTATACCTGATGTAACCCCAGTCTCAGTAACCTGAACTCCTAGCTCCCAGCTATAATTGCCTACAATGAATACAAGGCACTGTGTAGCTTTTGTTTCTTGCGTTTGTATTTGGATACTAGTTAAGGAAGCATTTTCAAGCTGGTGCAGGGATGAGCGAGAGTGAATTTGGAATTTGATTTTCCCAATGTGGTGGGGGATGGCTGGTGTTCATTGCAAATCCCAAAGGCTTTAGTTGAGGATACTAGTGTAAGGGTTGTCAGATGGCGAGTGGGACACAGTCCCCTACCTGGGTCTTGTACAGTTGCAATTGTCTTTAATTATTATCATTATTATTATTATATATAATTATATTATTATTATTTATATTATTATTATTATTGTTGTTGTTATTATTACTACTACTACTATTACTGATATTATTATTTATATTATTATTTATATTATTATTTATATTATTATTTATATTATTATTTATATTATTATTTATATTATTATTTATATTATTATTATTATTATTATTATTATTATTATTATTATTATTATTATTATTATTATTATTATTATTATTATTATTATTATTATTATTATTATTATTATTATTATTATTATTATTATTATTATTATTATTATTATTATTATTATTATTATTATTATTATTATTATTATTATTACTTGTGCCTAGGCTATTAACTTATAATAATAATAATAATAATATAATAATATAATAATAATAATATATAGTACTTATTAAACTAAAATATATATATATATATATAATGTTATATATTTGTATTTATGTATATTATGTATATTATTATTATTATTATTATTTTATTAATATTATTATTTATTATTATTATTCCATTTGGATGTGGGTTTCAGTTGCTTTTCTGCCTTATACAGCCACTTTTTCATACATCCCCCCCCTCACCCCCAAAAAGAGTCACAAATGCTGTTCTTGCGCAGACCTCAGTAGGAAAAGTGCAACAAATAAACAGAGGCTCCTGCTTCATACATTAGATGATAAGTGTATATTTGCAGGCATCCAAACTATGCATCGTAACCAGGTGCTATACGATACTGCAAGCTGGCTGGTGCAAAAACAGATTTGTAAGTGTGAAATGCAGCTGAAAGAGGAGAGTCTGGTTGAAAATTCCCTGGAAGCAGCTTCCCTTGAAGATGGGAAGCATGCTAAGAGTGAGGATTAATCAGGCAGGGCTTGCTGGTTGGTGGAATTATCAGAGTCCTGAAGAGAAGACCATGTTGAAGCCGACTAGAACTTCAGACATTTTGTTTGAAAAGTTAGGCACAAATGAACCTCTTGGTTCTATTGTGTTCAGTATGTTCTCCATCAACAGCACATCTTTCTTCATGTGCAGTCAATTATTTTTCCTCTTTGCATCAACTCTGTAGCCCTTCTGCACTGGCTGTCTGAGTACCAGTACATGCAAGGAACGTTGCCGAGCTTGATACAGCTTCTACACCTACATGACAGATGGTAAATCCACCTCCATAGTTAGAGGGTGTTAAAGAATTGATGTCATAATGAAACTCTCTAGTAGCATTCCCCCTGACAGCTATTACTATATGCTTGCAGTCTGCTCTCAACCTACACAGCTTTCCTTGATCTTCAAATCTGTCAGCAGGGCTCATGATCTTTTTAACTGCGACAACCTGTTTATATGAGACGGGTGACCCATTCTAACTTTTACGGGGTGGATGCACGGCACATACAAATATTATAGATAACCTCATACATTTGCAGATATGGTCATGAGCGGCAATACAATTTCCCATTCAACTCCCAAGTGAGGGACAGCTTCCCTCTCCAATATTCAATAATCCATGCCATCATAATATAGCCGTCCCATCCTCGGCCTCACAGCTCAACACCATTCCTGAAACTCTCATGGTGGTGATTATGGTAAAAGCATACCCCAGTGCTACTCTCCTAACAGTTGGAACTGAAACAGTCGGCGACTTCAGAGGAACCATGAAGTACTTCCCTACAGCTAATTAATTTTAAGATTTACTCGGCCAGTTCCGAGTGCAATGTTCCAGAGACATCATCACATATGGAAGCATCACTGCTCTGCTAACAACATGGATACACTTCTGCCTCAGCACAGGAATGTCCACCATAAGAGAGGATTTTTGAGAGCTATCTTAAATAATAATAATAATAAATTTATATTCATCATCCTATACCTTCACTGCTATACTAACTGTAAGTCATTATTGTCAACCATTCTTGAGTTCTGGTACTTTTTGTGCTGCCATTTTCCCAAATAAGTGCAATGACGACATATAATTATTTCTAATTTCTTCCCATAGTTTAAGTTATCTGAGAGCTCTTCCTTTGCTCCATCATGTGAATGATCAGTTGTTTTTCCCATTCTCCCATGAGGTAAGAGTCCAGAGGTAAGAGTCCAGGCTGTGCTTACCTCACCTGCCAGTAATGAAAATGGGCTAATAGGAGAAATAAATTGTTGTTGTTTTTAAGCAAGTGATCTTACACTACACTAGTGTGAGTCAGCCCGTAGGTAATCAGCTACAGCCTCTTTTAAGGACTCGCTACCAGTTGCACAGGAAAGTACACCAACCAAACAGGTAGTGGAGAAGAAGGCAACTAGCAGAGATACCCGCAACAGTTGCGGGAGTGCTTTCAATCATCCAATGGCCTCTAAACACACATACACATAATCTGTTGGTATATATTATACAGAGAGACATATGTAGTTATCCATTAGGGAGGCTACTGCTTTTGGGGGGGGGGGGGGGGAGGGTCAAAGCTGTCCCACAGAATATCCCGATGTTAGTAGGGGGGTAGAAAAAAGGATTTTTTAAATTTTTTATGATTCCATCCAGGATCGAACTGGGGACCTTGAGTACCAAGCAAACAGGGAGGTGGAGAAAAGAAGAAAAGGGAGAGAGAGGAGCAGGAAAGGAATGATTCCATTCAGGCTCAAACTGGGACCTTGAATACCAACAGTGACAAATCCACAAAATTACCCCATTACATCTGAGTTGTGAGAGTGCTTTCAAGCTGGTATGGCAACCAGTGGCACTAAACACACACACACACCATGTACAGATGGACATAATATCCATTATGCTACTGATTTTTCCCTTTTATCTTTTCTTGTTGAAGCCATGCCATAGAATTACCCCATTACATCTCTCAGTTGTGAGTGCTTTCAAATGGCAACCAGTGGCATTAAACACACACTCACACACGGCATGTACAGCTATCCATTATATTGCTCGACATAACTATCCATTATTTCTTGTTGAAGCCATGCCACAGAATTGGTAGGGGGAAAAAGATTCTTAAAAAGTGAATGACTCCACCTTTAGCTTCACTTTAGGCTTAGGCCTGTCAGTGCTCTTGTACTGAATCCGTTTAGTAATGGCAGTCTAAAAAAGGGTAAGAAAACCACTTGGCGGATGATTATTGAATTCCTGATGAGAGGGGCTGCTCCATGCTGTCGATGATTTAATGCATGAACAGTTGAATTGGAAGCTAAAATAATAAAAATAATAAAAACCCTCCTACAAATATTGGCCTAGCACATGCACACTGTGCCCAGAGTCCACAGATATTGGCCTAGCACATGCACACTATGCCCAGAGTCCACAGATATTGGCCTAGCACATGCACACTGTGCCCAGAGTCCACAGATATTGGCCTAGCACATGCACAGTGCCCAGAGTCCACAAATATAGGCTTAGCACATACACTATGCACAGACAGATATTGGCCTAGCACATGCATACTGTGTCCAGAGTTAACTCTCTGATACTCTCCGCGGCTACTTTTGCCTATACAAAGGCAACTTGCCTTCTTTGTGAGCGCTCCAAGATGAAGTTTCCTCCTGGTGACGTTGATCTCCCCACAATGCACACATCCCACCCCACAAACAGCTCAACTACTTGCATACATTACATGAACTGATGAAGGCCACAGCATCTAGTCGAAAAGTCGAGAGAGTAAAATTCAAGTAGATTATTGAGCAGGTCATATTGCAGTTACATACCACTGTCTAAAATCATACCAGGTCTACTGGTTCTGGGCTCCAATTCTATCTTCAATATTGTGTGTATGTGTATATACTGAGCACAAAACAGCAGCTGGCCAATTTCTGACCAATGTATCTGACCACTGAGCAAGACAGCTTATGGTCTGCCAGACAGGCGACCAATGTTTGTGAGTGGGGCTAATCTCGATCAAGACGCGGGAATATGCCAGACACGTGCAGTCTACTAATTTTTTGGTATAGCTAACCTGAGCTAGTAATCCAGAGCTAGCTTCTTTGCTGTTTGTCGCTTAGCTAACAAGCTCAAGTAGCGATATCTCAGCTCCAAAGCCTAAGACGAGGAAAGGATCCTACGCTGGGACCTTGTCCAAAAGTTATGTAGAGTAGGACACTTTCGTCCTCTTAGGCTTTGGGGGCGAGATATCGCTACTCTGAGCCAAAGCTGTGCCAACAACTTGCGAAGAAAACTAGAACAACTTGCGCTTGTTAGCTATGAAGCAACCAGCTACGGGTACTACGTTCCCAGAACCGTAGAATATTTAACCGTTCTCTTCGGGCGGACGGGTAAAAATGGCGATGAAAATGGGAGGAGTTTTATCCCCCCACCCCACCCCCACAAGACGATATTTGGCTGCAGTCCCTGAGAATTGGTGGAGTATCCCTCGACATCACAGCATCTGAGGATCGATTCAAGCAGCTGTAGACATCGAAACAGATACCGAGAGATTGATCGGAGTCGCTCTTGACACCCGCGGCACAGCTGACCAAATGTTCAGTTATCGCCTCCGCTGACCGTACCCTCAATTGAACTAGCTCATGGAAACTACATTACAGGTTGAGAACAGCTCAACTGGAGTAGCTTCATTATAGTCTCGGGCTCACTGGCCAATTGATTAAAAAACAAGATATACTTGCATCACTTATCACCACTCAAGCTCAAGGATCTGAGAAAGGTGGTCAAATGTACACAGCTTGTCCAAGAATAAACTACTGTAGCCTGTAGTGACACATGTAGCTGACAGTCATCGCTCGAATGCAGTATCTAGACATCACTACAGTTCACTGATGCTCAATGCAGTGGCTCTCTACATAACAACAGCTCACACGCCTCGAATGCTGCGGCTCTGGACAGGAAACAGAAATGAATCCTCCCCTCCCCCCCCTCCCTCCCCCCACCTCCACCAACCCACGCCCCCCCCCTTCACGCCTCAGGGGAAAAAACATTGTTGAAAATGAATTTTCACGGAGAGTCCATGCACTCAGTGGATTCTGCACAGTAATCCTGTCTCTCGATTACTACCCCCCCCTCCCCACCCTCCCAAAAAAAATTAATGAATATTAGGAGCAATCTAGAATAGTGGCCTATCAAAATTGCAATTGGTATGACATGTCCTATCATCCTTTTCAGTTATTTTTCACACTGTATATATGTTTCATCCAATCTAAGAATCTGCACAATCTATGAATGCCCATCTATTGCCTGCCAATCAATACACTTCAAAACATGGTAGCATATTAACACCCTTTGCAACAGATTCATAGATTGGATGGAACATATCGACCAATACTTATTATCGACTAGTTATACTGAGCGAGTGTGCAAGCCAAATATCCAAACCCACCCACACAATATGGGATAGTCGACGGGAATTTACAAAGCCCGCACTACTTCCACGAAAGGAGAAGAAGGGAGAAGAGCTGTTTGTGAGGCAAGTTTCTCTACATTTGGGGACTATAGCAGTTGTGCGAGTGTTCGTGGGTATTACAAACTGTGCATTTTTTTTTTGATGGAGCAATATTCTTCAAACATCTTTTTTTGCTCTAGCTACACTTGCCATGTCACTTAGTTCTTTATCTGCCAAGTCCATGTGGAACTTTTTCTCAGCATCACTTTTTTCTACACTCTCAGTAGCAATCATCACTTTATCTCGCAAAGGGTGTTAATATGCTACCATGTTTGAAGTGTATTGATTGGCAGGCAAGATGGGCATTCATAGATTGTGCAGATTCATAAATTGGATTGAACATATATATATACATACAAGCACACACACATGTACATTACCTTGGTCATCTCCACCTCTGAAGTGCTGCCTAACTCCAGACTGGGGGCCTCCAATGTGCTCTCCTATTACACAACGTAGAGTGGCATTAGCAAATGCATGCACGCAGATACACCCACAATACCGTAAATATGGAATACCTGATCTGTACGAAATTATTTTATGTCATTTTTGTTCAACAATTCAACTAACTATACAGTTGATCTTTTCTGCCATATTTGTCACCAGCACGCTGATGGGTGCTCTGATAATGATTATAAGTGCAGGGTCATCTAACTGGATGTGACACGCTTGTCAATTCAGTGTAGCTGTTTCTTTTCATATTTTTTGATCTTTACACATACAGACATTTACAGGGCAGAGGGTAAATCTGAACTATCTTGTATGCTCTCACTCAATGCACTCCCAGTGTGCACAAGCTCAATGCACTCCCAGTGTGCTCTCACTCAATGCACTCCCAGTGTGCCCTCACTCAATGCACTCCCAGTGTGCTCTCACTCAATGCACTCCCAGTGTGCTCTCACTCAATGCACTCCCAGTGTGCTCTCACTCAATGCACTCCCAGTGTGCTCTCACTCAATGCACTCCCAGTGTGCTCTCACTCAATGCACTCCCAGTGTGCTCTCACTCAATGCACTCCCAGTGTGCTCTCACTCAATGCACTCCCAGTGTGCTCTCACTCAATGCACTCCCAGTGTGCTCTCACTCAATGCACTCCCAGTGTGCTCTCACTCAATGCACTCCCAGTGTGCTCTCACTCAATGCACTCCCAGTGTGCTCTCACTCAATGCACTCCCAGTGTGCACAAGCTCAATGCACTCCCAGTGTGCTCTCACTCAATGCACTCCCAGTGTGCTCTCACTCAATGCACTCCAGTGTGCTCTCACTCAATGCACTCCCAGTGTGCTCTCACTCAATGCACTCCCAGTGTGCTCTCACTCAATGCACTCCCAGTGTGCTCTCACTCAATGCACTCCCAGTGTGCTCTCACTCAATGCACTCCCAGTGTGCTCTCACTCAATGCACTCCCAGTGTGCTCTCACTCAATGCACTCCCAGTGTGCTCTCACTCAATGTACTCCCAGTGTGCTCCCACTCAATGCACTCCCAGTGTGCTCCCACTCAATGCACTCCCACTCAATGCACTCCCAGTGTGCTCCCACTCAATGCACTCCCAGTGTGCCCTCACTCAATGCACTCCCAGTGTGCCCTCACTCAATGCACTCCCAGTGTGCCCCTCACTCAATGCACTCCCAGTGCGCCCTCACTCAATGCACTCCCAGTGTGCCCTCACTCAATGCACTCCCAGTGTGCTCTCACTCAATGCACTCCCAGTGTGCTCTCACTCAATGCACTCCCAGTGTGCTCTCACTCAATGCACTCCCAGTGTGCTCTCACTCAATGCACTCCCAGTGTGCTCTCACTCAATGCACTCCCAGTGTGCTCTCACTCAATGCACTCCCAGTGTGCCCTCACTCAATGCACTCCCAGTGTGCTCCCACTCAATGCACTCCCAGTGTGCCCTCACTCAATGCACTCCCAGTGTGCTCTCACTCAATGCACTCCCAGTGTGCTCTCGCTCAATGCACTCCCAGTGTGCTCTCACTCAATGCACTCCCAGTGTGCTCTCACTCAATGCACTCCCAGTGTGCTCTCACTCAATGCACTCCAGTGTGCTCTCACTCAATGCACTCCCAGTGTGCCCTCACTCAATGCACTCCCAGTGTGCCCTCACTCAATGCACTCCCAGTGTGCCCTCACTCAATGCACTCCCAGTGTGCTCTCACTCAATGCACTCCCAGTGTGCTCTCACTCAATGCACTCCCAGTGTGCTCTCACTCAATGCACTCCAGTGTGCTCTCACTCAATGCACTCCCAGTGTGCTCTCACTCAATGCACTCCCAGTGTGCTCCCACTCAATGCACTCCCAGTGTGCTCTCGCTCAATGCACTCCCAGTGTGCTCTCACTCAATGCACTCCCAGTGTGCCCTCACTCAATGCACTCCCAGTGTGCTCTCACTCGATGCACTCCCAGTGTGCCCTCACTCAATGCACTCCCAGTGTGCTCTCACTCAATGCACTCCCAGTGTGCTCTCACTCAATGCACTCCCAGTGTGCTCTCACTCAATGCACTCCCAGTGTGCTCTCACTCGATGCACTCCCAGTGTGCTCTCACTCGATGCACTCCCAGTGTGCTCTCACTCAATGCACTCCCAGTGTGCTCTCACTCAATGCACTCCCAGTGTGCCCTCACTCAATGCACTCCCAGTGTGCTCTCACTCAATGCACTCCCAGTGTGCTCTCACTCAATGCACTCCCAGTGTGCTCTCACTCAATGCACTCCCAGTGTGCCCTCACTCAATGCACTCCCAGTGTGCTCCCACTCAATGCACTCCCAGTGTGCTCTCACTCAATGCACTCCCAGTGTGCTCTCACTCAATGCACTCCCAGTGTGCTCTCACTCAATGCACTCCCAGTGTGCTCTCACTCAATGCACTCCCAGTGTGCTCTCACTCAATGCACTCCCAGTGTGCTCTCACTCAATGCACTCCCAGTGTGCCCTCACTCAATGCACTCCCAGTGTGCCCTCACTCAATGCACTCCCAGTGTGCTCTCACTCAATGCACTCCCAGTGTGCCCTCACTCAATGCACTCCCAGTGTGCTCTCACTCAATGCACTCCCAGTGTGCACAAGCTCAATGCACTCCCAGTGTGCTCTCACTCAATGCACTCCCAGTGTGCTCTCACTCAATGCACTCCCAGTGTGCTCTCACTCAATGCACTCCCAGTGTGCCCTCACTCAATGCACTCCCAGTGTGCCCTCACTCAATGCACTCCCAGTGTGCTCTCACTCAATGCACTCCCAGTGTGCTCTCACTCAATGCACTCCCAGTGTGCTCTCACTCAATGCACTCCCAGTGTGCTCTCACTCAATGCACTCCCAGTGTGCTCTCACTCAATGCACTCCCAGTGTGCTCTCACTCAATGCACTCCCAGTGTGCTCTCACTCAATGCACTCCCAGTGTGCTCTCACTCAATGCACTCCCAGTGTGCTCTCACTCAATGCACTCCCAGTGTGCTCTCACTCAATGCACTCCCAGTGTGCTCCCACTCAATGCACTCCCAGTGTGCTCCCACTCAATGCACTCCCAGTGTGCTCCCACTCAATGCACTCCCAGTGTGCTCCCACTCAATGCACTCCCAGTGTGCTCCCACTCAATGCACTCCCAGTGTGCCCTCACTCAATGCACTCCCAGTGTGCCCTCACTCAATGCACTCCCAGTGTGCCCTCACTCAATGCACTCCCAGTGCGCCCTCACTCAATGCACTCCCAGTGTGCCCTCACTCAATGCACTCCCAGTGTGCTCTCACTCAATGCACTCCCAGTGTGCCCTCACTCAATGCACTCCCAGTGTGCTCTCACTCAATGCACTCCCAGTGTGCTCTCACTCAATGCACTCCCAGTGTGCTCTCACTCAATGCACTCCCAGTGTGCTCTCACTCAATGCACTCCCAGTGTGCTCTCACTCAATGCACTCCCAGTGTGCTCTCACTCAATGCACTCCCAGTGTGCCCTCACTCAATGCACTCCCAGTGTGCTCTCACTCAATGCACTCCCAGTGTGCTCTCACTCAATGCACTCCCAGTGTGCTCTCACTCAATGCACTCCCAGTGTGCTCTCACTCAATGCACTCCCAGTGTGCTCCTCACTCAATGCACTCGCCAGTGTGCTCTCACTCAATGCACTCCCAGTGTGCTCTCACTCAATGCACTCCCAGTGTGCTCTCACTCAATGCACTCCAGTGTGCTCTCACTCAATGCACTCCCAGTGTGCCCTCACTCAATGCACTCCCAGTGTGCTCTCACTCAATGCACTCCCAGTGTGCTCTCACTCAATGCACTCCCAGTGTGCTCTCACTCAATGCACTCCCAGTGTGCTCTCACTCAATGCACTCCCAGTGTGCTCTCACTCAATGCACTCCCAGTGTGCTCTCACTCAATGCACTCCCAGTGTGCTCTCACTCAATGCACTCCCAGTGTGCTCCACTCAATGCACTCCCAGTGTGCTCTCACTCAATGCACTCCCAGTGTGCTCTCACTCAATGCACTCCCAGTGTGCTCTCACTCAATGCACTCCAGTGTGCTCTCACTCAATGCACTCCCAGTGTGCTCTCACTCAATGCACTCCCAGTGTGCTCTCACTCAATGCACTCCCAGTGTGCTCTCACTCAATGCACTCCCAGTGTGCTCTCACTCAATGCACTCCAGTGTGCTCTCACTCAATGCACTCCCAGTGTGCTCTCACTCAATGCACTCCCAGTGTGCTCTCACTCAATGCACTCCCAGTGTGCTCTCACTCAATGCACTCCCAGTGTGCCCTCACTCAATGCACTCCCAGTGTGCTCTCACTCAATGCACTCCCAGTGTGCTCTCACTCAATGCACTCCCAGTGTGCTCTCACTCAATGCACTCCCAGTGTGCTCTCACTCAATGCACTCCCAGTGTGCTCTCACTCAATGCACTCCCAGTGTGCTCTCACTCAATGCACTCCCAGTGTGCTCTCACTCAATGCACTCCCAGTGTGCTCTCACTCAATGCACTCCCAGTGTGCTCTCACTCAATGCACTCCCAGTGTGCTCTCACTCAATGCACTCCCAGTGTGCTCTCACTCAATGCACTCCCAGTGTGCTCTCACTCAATGCACTCCCAGTGTGCTCTCACTCAATGCACTCCCAGCTGTGCTCTCACTCAATGCACTCCCAGCTGTGCTCTCACTCAATGCACTCCCAGCGTGCTCTCACTCAATGCACTCCCAGCGTGCTCCTCACTCAATGCACTCCCAGCGTGCTCTCACTCAATGCACTCCCAGCGTGCTCTCACTCAATGCACTCCCAGTGTGCTCTCGCTCAATGCACTCCCAGCGTGCTCTCAGCTCAATGCACTCCCAGTGTGCTCTCGCTCAATGCACTCCCAGTGTGCTCTCGCTCAATGCACTCCCAGTGTGCTCTCGCTCAATGCACTCCCAGTGTGCTCTCGCTCAATGCACTCCCAGTGTGCTCTCGCTCAATGCACTCCCAGTGTGCTCTCGCTCAATGCACTCCCAGTGTGCTCTCGCTCAATGCACTCCCAGTGTGCTCTCGCTCAATGCACTCCCAGTGTGCTCTCGCTCAATGCACTCCCAGTGTGCTCTCGCTCAATGCACTCCCAGTGTGCTCTCGCTCAATGCACTCCAGTGTGCTCTCGCTCAATGCACTCCCAGTGTGCTCTCGCTCAATGCACTCCCAGTGTGCTCTCGCTCAATGCACTCCCAGTGTGCTCTCGCTCAATGCACTCCCAGTGTGCTCTCGCTCAATGCACTCCCAGTGTGCTCTCGCTCAATGCACTCCCAGTGTGCTCTCGCTCAATGCACTCCCAGTGTGCTCTCGCTCAATGCACTCCCAGTGTGCTCTCGCTCAATGCACTCCCAGTGTGCTCTCGCTCAATGCACTCCAGTGTGCTCCTCGCTCAATGCACTCCCAGTGTGCCTCTCGCTCAATGCACTCCCAGTGTGCTCTCGCTCAATGCACTCCCAGTGTGCTCTCGCTCAATGCACTCCCAGTGTGCTCTCGCTCAATGCACTCCCAGTGTGCTCTCGCTCAATGCACTCCCAGTGTGCTCTCGCTCAATGCACTCCCAGTGTGCTCTCGCTCAATGCACTCCCAGTGTGCTCTCGCTCAATGCACTCCCAGTGTGCTCTCGCTCAATGCACTCCCAGTGTGCTCTCGCTCAATGCACTCCAGTGTGCTCTCGCTCAATGCACTCCCAGTGTGCTCTCGCTCAATGCACTCCCAGTGTGCTCTCGCTCAATGCACTCCCAGTGTGCTCTCGCTCAATGCACTCCCAGTGTGCTCTCGCTCAATGCACTCCCAGTGTGCTCTCGCTCAATGCAC